>CM075449.1:5611674-6314852 GCA_037832335.1 Carallia pectinifolia
CTGGTCATAAATAAATGGAACTTTGACAGGCATATTGGTATTTTGAATTCATGTAATTCATTTCAAAATTTAAATCCCCATTTTCAAATTTCCGATCTCCTCAAATAATGGGGAAAAAAAGTAAGCTAAAAATAAAGAAATTTCAGCCTTTAATCCAAATTAAAAAGGAAAAAAAAAGCCCCATACATGAACCGCATTCATCTTCACCTCGGGCTTGTCGTCTCTCACCGTGCATCTGTGAGAGACATAAAGACAGAGTCTTTGTAAATTTGTAATAATAGCGGAGTTAAGAAACATAGATATTAGAAGAAATCTTGGTCAACAACATTAAAAAAAGAAAAAGAAAAAAAGAGAAGGGTAAGTGAAGAGTGAGGTGGGGAGACATGGCTGAATCAGAATCAGCATCTCCAGGCCCAAGCCTTAACAACACGGTGGTGCCACCACCACCACCACCACCACCACCACCTGCGGCAGATCAACGGCAACAACCGGTCCAATCGTCCCCTTGTTTGGTATCCATATTGTCCTCCAAGAGGCCTACCCTCAGGGTGACCTCAGAGTTTGACAGTGAAAGTTCCATCTTCTTCCACAAGGTGTCGTGCAAGTTTTTGGACAGCCTCGCGAAGCTCAAGTTCTCTTTCCAGAACAACAACAAAGGAGATGTCTTTGAACCCCTTCTCTCTTTCTCCTCCAAACTCCTATCCCTCCACTTTAATCTTGAAGACCAAAATGCCCTTCTCAAGACTTCTTTTGATGTGGGTCCCAGGTTGCACTTCGATACTCTCCATGATCTCAAGGTCTCTCTCTCTCTCTCTCTCTAGAATTTTTTTCGTTTATTTATTAAATGAAATAATTTCCACCAACAAATTGAAAATTTTGGTTTTGTGATTGAGCTGTGGAAAAAGATTTTGACTTTCACTTTGATTTGATCACTCCTGGCTCCTGGTGTTTTAGTGGGGACTCATTGAGAGTTTGAGACCAACATGGGAAATTATTCATGGAAGGGGAGGGGCAATATTCTTTGTTATATGATTGATGCTGTGTTTTTTTTTTCTTTTATTCTTGACTGCATAATCTTGTTAAAAGTTTGTCCATGTTTCCAAGTTAATATTTATGGACATCAATTATAGAAGTTTGAATCTTTCAGTTGGAGTGACCATATCTTGATTTGTCGCACATTTCTGTACAATTTCAATTGCCAGTTAAAGCCCTGTACTGATTCACTGTCTTTGGAATGAAATGCATCTTTCTTGTAGGCACAACAAGGGGAAGTTGCAGTGGTTGCAAAGCTTGCCGACCCCGGCTATGCACTTGAATTGTCATCTCCTGTTCCAACTGTTGGTCCGGTTAGTATGACATTTTACATCGCAGGTCTTGGTGGTGTGGAAATAAATCATACTTTTTCCAGACATGGCACACACCTTCATTTGGGTTGGATACAGACATGTTATCAGCCTTAGCAGGCATTGATGATAAGGGTTCCATTATATATCTCTGGTGTTGTAACAATATTTTGAGTGTGGCTGTTAGGTATGATTGTTAATTCCATTTTTTTCATTTCTTTGTCTGCCTATTTTACAGCCTAGAGCAACTCTAAAATTCCCCATTGGTGAAGTTACATTGGAGGAGAAAGAAGAGGAAGAAGTTAAGAGAGCTTTGTCAATAAGTGGAGTTGTCAAGAGCCAGATTTTGAATGGGCTATGCACTGCTCAATTCAGTGACGAGGATTTGAAACTGAGATACCGCTATAAGGTGGCTGCATTCTCTTCCTCAGATTTTTTAGATACAGTGTTGTCTGCAGTTCACATTCATTTCTGGGGTGTCTTCTCTCGGTCATAGCCCATCATAAATCCTAGTATGAATGACTAAAACCTGTGGATCAATTGGCCATATAAATTTGCAAACTTTGCTCTTGTATCTCCTTCTTGATAATCACTGGGTTGTTGGCACGCTTGATAGGTTAATTTCTTTTCATCTGAGCTCCCATCTATAAGATATGCTGTTGATGGCTTGAATGAAACACAGGATGAGGCAATTGCATTTATCCCCAGCATTTCGCTGCCTTCTAATGCATTATCATTTGCTTTCAAACGTCGGATAAATCCTTCAAATAAGTTCAGGTTAGCACAGAACCCTCTCTCTCTCTGTCTCTGTCTCTGTCTCTCTCTCTCTCTCTCTCTCTCTCTCTCCTCCCCCTCTTTCTCCCACAACTAACTCTTGTCCTTCTGGGGACATGATTCACTGGCTACATCATGATGCATTCTATTGTAATACTTTTCTTTCTTTCTCTTTTCATATTTATGGCTATGAATGTTAAAGTGTGCCAATCACTCCGGAATCAATATTGATTGTCGCTTCTGAAAGTTGTAGGTATTCAATTTGTTTATTGTCGTAATTTGTGATCTGTCATTTTGTTGAAACTAATCAGCAGCAAATTGTGGATATTATCAACGTAAGCTTGTCAGCATTATTGAGGGTGTGATGGCTAATACTAGGCCAATAATATCTAAAATTTGACCATGCTTTAATTATTCCTTGCACTTTCCATAGATGCATGTTGATTCAGATTAAGATTATGTATGTAGTCATCTTCAAACTGGAAGTTGCCAAGATATTTAATGTTAATCTCATAGCAGGAAAGGATTGGCTCATTTCATGATTGTTATATCATTAAGAAAAATGTGTATGGATATAATTCAATGTGTGATTGTAACACAATAATCTGCTTAGTTACTTTCTGGAAGAAAGTTAAAAGATTCAAAGTTCCAGATATTGGAGAAATGGCAGCTAACCATTGAAACGAAACAAATAGCTGTGATTGCAGAAACAATTGATCTGATTTGATTGCTATCATCTTTTTTTCCTTGTTAATTTATTAGCTTTATTCTTATGTTTAGTTTACAAGATGGGAGTATTTTTATGATTAGTTTATGTGTTCTAGCTACTGGTACAATTTTGATTCTAATAACTGGAGCGCGGTGTACAAGCACATGTATGGCAAGGATTTCAAATTTAAAGCTGGGTATGACTCGGAGGTGCGCCTTGGGTGGGCATCACTTTGGGTGAGTCGAAGCCGTCTTTTTATTTTAGTTAACAGTTGTTTTTGGTAATTAACCACTAATTTTGTTAAGTACATCGTCTTCAGTCTCTCTTCTGCCGCAATAAACTAATGATGAAGATGATAATGACCCCTCAAATTTTCTTTCCCCTTTCTGAGACAATGACTTAGATCATTCTCTTCACATGATAATTAAACCAGCTACAATTGTGCCAAAAAAGAAAGAATAAACTAGCTACATTGGGAAAGTGCTCATTATTGTCTTAGTTGCTTTGCACTTTATTTACAATTAAATTAGGTCTTGAGTTTTGCATTTATAGACTTTGCAAAAAATGAAAAATTTAAAAATTAAGAGGGATGACCAAATCTAAGTGGATGGTGAGTGAAAAGAGAAGGTAAGACCTAAGTTGATTAGAGAACACATTTATATAGCTTATCCCAAGCAAATTTGGGGTAAGACCTTCTGATTGTTGTAGTCATAATAGTTATTGCAGCGCTATCTAGCATTTGCTGAGCCAGCATAATGGTATATTTGTTTCATAGAATTCAAGAGCTTGGCCTAATATCATGCAGTATCTGTAACATAGGTTGGAGATGAAGTAGGCAAGGCAAAGAGCGCCCCAATGAAGATGAAAGTCCAGTTTATGCTACAAGTTCCACAAGATGACATTAAATCATCAGCGTTGATGTTCCGTGTTAAAAAGAGATGGGACATATAGAATCCGGATTTCCTGTACATTAAACGAAGTCTAATGTAGGAGGCTTTCCAGGTCTCCGATTGTAATGATGCATGTTGTGGCATTAATTACTGCAATTAATTTGATGCCTTCTGTTTCAAAGAAATCTTTTTTCTCAGCGTCCGACGATAGTTGAAAAGATAGCCATTGCCGGAAATATCTGTTTGGAATACACAAGATAGAGGGGAACAAAATCAAAGCAAACATAAACTTAAAGACTGTGTTTTGACAGAAGAAGCACTAGGCACCACCTATTGCGCGCCGTAGAGAAGATCAAAATCAAAGTGAGAATAACTTCCAGCAGATCCTATACATAATTAGTTAAGACCATAAACAATTTTGCAATCCCAATCAAACAGAGTTACTAGGGGCAAAAGCTTCAAAGCAAAGAGTCTTCTCCAAGCTTGCCTTTTTGTTCTCTAAAAAAACATCAAACACCAACTCTTAAAAGCAATTGTCTTAAGTTCTTGAAAGCAGTAGCAAAGAACAAAACAGGTTGCCTGGCGCACAGCACAGAAGCTATGGCATCATGAATAATGAAAATGATCTATGCCTTCTTCCCCCTGAGCACATTACAGATTCGGCAGCTTAATGAGTTCTTCCCCTCAAATTCACCATATTTAAAGAGGGAGAACAAAAAGACAGCTAGACAGCTAACTTGAGAGATGCCTTTGTTTCCAAACTGTTGGAAGAGAAGCACACATATTCTCTCTGTCAGCTGTAAACAATATATTTTCAGAAGAGTTCTTGCCACAAAGTTGTAGATCGCAGCTGGTAAGAGGCTAAAAAAATTAAAAAGTGAAAATTAGATTACATTATGCCATAGATTAGAGAAAATGCAAAAGATTATGGAATTGGGCAAACCTCTACATAAGTACATAGAGCCTTGTGATTATCAAGGATGAAGCATGTCATTCATCATCATCATCATCAGGATCAATTTCATCATCATCTTGCTCATATATCTGGAATTCACCATCACTACTGGCATCATCTACCATTTTATCAACGCCAGTATCCGCCAAAGGAAAGCTATCGAACAGCTCTTGCAAATAGCTTCTTGAGTTGGTACCCATATCCAGATCTAGCCACATATAGGACAAAGCAATATCCAAAATTTCATGCAGGACTAAAATTGGTACCTGATATATTTCATTTATTGCTAAAGATGATTCCACTTTATTTTTATATCCCAAAAGGCAAAGAAAAGGAAGGAAAGAACAATATGCAGATACCGCAGCCTGTTTCTGCAAAGGTTTCACTTTCAGCTAATGGAGCACATGAAAGATAAACTATGGTTGTATACGATTGTGTGCACACACCCAAATGCAAAAATTAAGCCCCACATGGAGCTTTGGAGGTTGAAAAGTTACTGTATGGCCCTGCAATCATGTTTTTAAGCATTTATGATTACGTAATGTTGGTGGTTTAATTTTGGCATTTCAGCAGCTCAATCAATTTGGATATGTCAAATGTTGTGCCAGTCGACTGGTCAATTATGGTCCTGAGACTGTATGCAGCAACTGAGTCTGGTCAGATTCATTTGGGTTTTAGATTGGTGGTAGATTCTCATGCTTGGTGACTTTCTTTTATTTCTTCCAGACTAAAGTTTTGGACATGCTCGTTCTAAGAATGACTCCGTTAATGTTCAATACAGAATACAATGAAGAGGAAACATATCTGATAGAGTTGCCTGCACGAAGAGAAGTTTGTGAAACTAGGAAAACTAAAAAGAGGAAAGTCTGATTGAACTGCGTGCATATCAGGTTTGAGATAGTTGCCCACAATGCCTCATTCCCCACTCAAAGAAATGCATTTTCGACCAAAAAGGAGGGCTGTACGGAATAATACAAGGATACATGATCGTGATACCAGAGAGAATTCGCTGTCCTCACCACCCTAGAAACAAAAAGGATCTAACAATGTCAAATATATTAAACTGAAAATAAATAAACATCAAAAGCACAGAGCAGTTATAAGATCACCAGATCAGCTGCCTCGTATGCATCCAATTCTTCTTCATGATCATCCGACTCGATATCATCTGGCCCAGCATCGTCAACATGACCTTGATTCTCATTGCCTTCATCATTTATGACATCTGCATCATGAAACTCTTTGTTAGATGATTTTGAATTGATGGAAATGCAAGGAAAGAGAGTTATGCATAATAGACCCACGATTGGAATTATCTTCCTCCAGTCAGGTTTCAGTGCTAAGTACGCCAGTAGGACATCGAAAGATAAGATATGAGGTAAGGATGAAAATGCCATTAATAACATAGAATATTGCAAAATAATTCTAAATGCCACTTAGAGGTCAAAATGACAAACATTTCATGGCACCGTTTGCTGCTTCATTTGAAAAAAAAAAACAGAGAGAAAACGAAAAAGAGAGAACAAGGACAAAACATGAGAATGTATTATGTAAGTGCACCTTAACGTTGAAGCCAATGCTATACGCATGATAATAATTTTGGACAATCAAGGGTTGTAATTTGAACCTTTATTCAATTTCTGGGGTTTCTCCTTATTGTCTTTTATGGCATCTTTGTATAAGCATGCCCTCTTTGACTTTTCAAACTCTTCAGAAGAAGCTTTAAGTAACTTTTCTGCACCAGATTTTGGGTAAACTCTTAGGAACCTCACCATTACGCACAGTTTCAAGCTATCGAACATTTGCTGAGAGAACCATCCTGTTTCGTACTGCGATGAAGCAACAACACCGCATAAGCTTTAAACATGACACCCCCCCCCCCCCCTTCCCAAAAAAAACACAAAAAAAAAAACATAAATGGCAAAAATAACCAGAAAATAGACATCGAACAATTTACCTACAGTTCATTAAATTTGTCGGGTGTGAAGTGAATAGCTTATAGACAAAACTACATCCATCCCCAACTACAAAGACAACAGAAACCACAATTGGAAGCTAGGTTGTTGGAAATGTTTGATTGGCATTGTGGCGTGCAGAAAATTAACCAAGTTGCACATGGTCCAACAGTTATAGAGAAAAGTTGGGGAAAAAATGGGTGTAAAATACAAACTAATGCTAGGTTTAGCACATCACTTCACATCCATGCAGCAGCCATGCAGTCTGGTGTGCATCTCAGCCTATCTAGCAAGCACTTATTGTCAAATAGGCACATAATCAAAGAGATACATAGTAGCGTAACTTGGACACTCACAGTGCAAGTAGTTTGCTTTGAAGGCTTTCTTATCTCTTCTTTAATATAATCATCATCAAGGTCAAATAGCTGCAATGATGTTTGGCATTTGTTTGGAAAAACTCTAAATTTGCACAAATCCTCCCATCTATGCTTCAACCTGCAGGAATCACATGCACAAAGGTATCCAAATTTAGATACTGAACACCAATAAACACAATAAGCATGCAGACCATGAGATTCTACAGAGAAAACTATAAGCATTCTGCAGAAAGGAAAATAGCTTCTATAGAGAGCAATGGTATGGACGAATGGAGGTAATTAATGGTTTTAATTAAATTGCTGAAACTATTTATTACGACTTGTTGAGCCACCTTCAAAATGCACCACAAATTCTACTCCTTTTTCTTTCTCAAAAAGCAAGTTTCCCTCTTATTGTTTAAAATTTAAAACATCAATCATATTGTAAGCTTAAGGAGTGCAAAATTACTTACTTATTGGCAGAGAAATCAAAATTACTTCTTAAAGGCAGTGGTACTCGAAAATCAATACGTTGATATCTGGCAACAAAAATAATACAAGCAAAACCATCACAATGCATGCATGTTGAAATATACAGTACAAATATAAATGCATGTTGCCACTGCATGAAAAATAATGAATTTTTGAGAAATTCACGTTCAAATTTCTGTCACATGCATGATTACCATCGGAATAACTAGCCCTACGTGGATGAAAGAGACATGGAGAGACAAAAATATCTCTTCCAAAGGGAAAAGACCAAAATGATATTAAAAAATAACTAATCATCACCAACAACACATCTGTTAATAGGCAAAATCAACTTTGCAATAAGGGATTGAAGCTTGATTAGTAATAGCCATGCAAATATACCCAAGACACTATGTGCTTCCAAACTTACTGTCAACTCAAAGCACTAACTAACAAAATCTTTTCCCAACCATAGCATTGGAAGGCCTTGGTGCTAACTCTTCCAAGGTGACAGAAAGGTAGCAGCTTTCTTACAAAGACGATTAACCGTTACTTGAACCCCAAAGTCACACATTCTTGACATAGTGATGTTCAATGCGAAGAGAGAAACTATCCGTTGCCACTCAAGTTGCCTCCCAAGAAGGTAACTTTATACAAAGTGATGCTAGATAAATATCCACGTCACCCATTCTTTAATGAAGAACTGGGTCATCAAGGCTTCCTGAATTCCAAGACTTAGGTTTTGACCACTGATTCTTAACTAAATGTTCCCTCATATATCTAAAGAAAATCAACATGTACTCGGGGCTTCATAAATGGATTCATCTAATTTCTCCAATCAAATACCGAATCAAGTATTGAATCATGCAAAATGTCAATCTCATCTACAGGTAAATATTAACCCAATTAGTTGATCACATTCAGTTGTTACCGAGACAAAGGTCCCCACTAAATTTCTGTAAAGGATGACATCCAACTGAGTTTGAGAACACTAGGACTACCTTTCAACAGCGAAGCTGATTTTTTAATTTATTTTGGAACCATGCACAAAAGCAGCTCAATTATGCTTCATCAATGTCTAACCCCAATATCACCCCATATAAATATCATATCATGCCATATAAACAAGCATTCACCATTTAACAAGCAATAATTTCATAACAAGACCAGATTAACCAAACAAAAAAAAAAAGACAGATTAAAAGTAACTCACATGCGAGACTCAAGATCCTTGCGAGGATCATATCCTTTTTTAATCCAAAGCCTTTGAAATGGTCCACCTGAAAAGTAGTAAGCAACTGCAAGCAAAAGCCTGCAATGTCAGACAAATTAAAAGTAATTACACAAATTAATGATCATTACAGGAGTCAATGCACAAGCAATTTCCAAAAAGTCACCCCAACAAACCCAATAAAGAAATTTAGGGAGGAGAGGCTGCGAAGTATAGAACCTTCTAAGCATCTGATGGTTAAATTTGAATCCTTTATCAAGTAAGCGCTCATTCAATGAATCTTTGGGCCATATAGGTCGCTCCTGAAACAGATCAGACACAGCCATCTGCCACTCCCACAGCTCTGACCCTTCCGTTATGCATGCCTTCCAATCTATTTCCTTAGGAATCTGTATGAAAGCTAAGTGCACAAAGATGAAAAGAAAAACTTCATGCAGAAAACACATTCAGCTTTTTCAAGTGACCTATATTACATGCAGTTGAAATACTTTATACTGCCTCATAATTTTGTTTTATGCTTTACAACTCATCCAAGAGAAGCAACCATTCCCTGAAGGTCTAGGCAAAAGGAAGTTAGAACAGCTCTAAGGTTTCAAGAGAAGGACCAAATTGATAAAATTAGTCACTGACACACCTAACAGCATGGCACACTTCATTTAATATGGCAAAGTGAATATCTGGCCCCCCAACTATTATTATAATTAACTTTGCAAGGAGATAAATACTAAAAGAGCAAGAAAAAAGTCTAACCTAAGTGTCATTGCAGGTAGATCTAAAAGCAACAAAAGAAGAAAAAGAAAATATTACGGGGACAAAACAGAAAAATGGTCAAATGCTCAAATAGAAAAACATGACAAAGGATATCTTTGATGTTAAAATCAATAGCAAGGGACGGCTCCATGGCTACCTGCATAAACAATGTAACAATCTTGTTAATCTAGACATGCAAATCACCACTAAGACCTAATATGTTTTGAAACAGGGATCATCATGTCAATTCAGCTTAGCACCGATGCCCACTATATGGCAAAACCGTCCAAACACACACATCATATTTATTAGAAAATACCTCAAAATGGTTTTCTACAGTATCTTCCTGTTTCTTTTTTGGAAGTGAAGCAGCTGGTGGTCTTAACCTGCGAAGCAAAATAATTTACTGCCATCAGTCCAGCAAACGGAGATTTCAATTCCAAAATTTTCCAACAACCTAAGATCGCACTGGCTATCTTAGTTCCAAGAATAGAAAGAATGCTCTCCCCACACCCTACTTGACTGGCTTGCACAGAATCATATCGTAAGTTCAGGATCGCCATGCTACCATCTGTTTCAAGGGGTTTTCCTCTCCTGATTTACTCGGATATCTATTCTTCAATTTGAAAACAATTGATGCTCGGAACTCATTACTGTATACCAATACAACTAACTAAAATAAAGCAAAGCACTTAAAAACAGTTTGTGCAAAAAGCCATATATCAAAACTTCAACTCAGGAACTGACCTAATAAAAGGAAATAAAACAAAGGTATAGAGATTCTTACACTAAATTTTCAGGAATATCCTTCAGTGAGAAAAGCGGAGGCACCAGAATCATCAAATCATCCTGATCCAAATCCATCAGGCCAGCCTTGTCTACAGGACAAGATCAATACCCAGTAACCTATCAATATAGTGCTTTAAAAAGGAAATTCATAAAGAAAAAGGCCACTTAATTAAAAGCTCTAGATATCAAATCAAAGCAAAAAAAGCTTTACCATCGTCCATTTCTGACCGACCCATCTTTTTCCTCCTTGCAGCATCCGCATGAACTGGAATAACATGCTGATAGTCCACCATTCCTTTACGGAGATTCAAAAGGCAATCAGTGACATATAATCAATAATTGACGGAATTGCACCTCTGCATTTATTGAAAAAAGAAAAATTTTTTTAAAGGAGGAAAAAAAAAAGAAAACTGAAATCCTTTCCAGACCCTCAAAATGATAAGCCTCCGGCAGCCGAGCAACAATATCAGCGGAAAGGTCCGATTGAACTTGTGATTGAGTTTCACGGGAACAGGAACTGAGCTTGTTTTTAGATATTTTCAACAGCAAACTAGTAGAGGGACGAAGCTCCCCAAATGCAGGATGAGAATACGGATCCTCCGGACGAAAACGCAACTCCAACTTGTTCAATTGGGAGCTACGAGCCTAAAGATCAACAAAAATTAGGACATTAATTTCAAGAAAGCAAGGCAGCCAACAATTTCTCTTGTTCCCTTTTTTTTTTTTTTCGTGTTCAGGGGTTTAAGCTAGGGAAAGCAGGGGTTTAAAAAGATGTATACCTTGGCGATGGCTTGTTCTCCTCCAAGGGTCTCGATGGCGCGGGCCATGGAAGAAGGGTAGCCCGGATAATGCACGGCGAACCCCTCACGGCTCGGTATAAATCCCGAAACCTCTCCCTCCTTTATCACTCCCATCTTCTTGTTAATTGCAAGAAAAAAAGATTAAAAAAGGACCAAAAAGAAAGAATCTTTAAACTTGAGAGAGAGGAAAAAAAAAAAAAAGAAACAGAGAAGAAGAGAGAAAGCAAACAGCCCAGTTCAATTTTGCAAACAAGAAGAGTATGACTGGAGGCAAAACCAACTTTTTTTTTTTTTTTTTCAACTATAACGAATCTTATTAAATATTTGAAGAAAGAAAAATAAAATTTAGTAGAATTTAAATTTCTTATTTACTGATTGAGACGCCGCTCTCGATGGAATAAATGTTCAAACTCTCGCAAAAACGACTTTTTGTGGGGGCAACTTCGACAACCAAATCCGAGTTCATTACAGGTCTTCTTACCAGTTTCCCGGGTGACGTGGCCTCAATCCGAGTCCCTTTGGTATCATGGGCTATTGGGCCTGGGCCCAAAGCCATTGGGCCTCTTTTAATCCTTTGAATCTTTATTTAAGAAAACACAAGGACTGCTCTCCAACTCCACGGCCTTACCCTTGCAGCTCAGGCCAAACTTAGCACTTTGGATCAAGCCATTGAATGAAAATGGACTGTGGGTCTAGCTTCAACGACCCAACTGTAACAATTGATGGACGGTTGGACCTAAATTTTTTTTACTTCACTTAGTAATAGAGTTGTCTATAGGCTTGAAAATCGCTGATTTGTAGTCGAGTAGTTGCTCGGGTGGTAAAGGTAGTGACCCCCAACACTAGGCGGGGGTCCGAACCCCTGCCTGGTCCACAGTTGCCTCCCTCTTAAATGCCCAAGGATGGGCTCTGGCCGTTAGGCCAATGACAAAAAATAAAAAAAAAAATCTCCGATTTGAGTTTATGAGCCCCTTAAAGACAAAAACATTAAAAAAAAAAAAAAAAGAAGCTGGGAGTTAGCTTATCATAGTTGATGATGCCAAACAATTGTTGTGCGCCTCAACTGATGCAGACAGCACCAACCCTGCCACCACGGAAGTAGTTATACAAGATAAACCGGAAACAGAAAAAAAAAAAAAAAAAAAAAAAAACAAAGAGTGAATCAGTGAATTACATGGGTTTATCACACTCACAGCATAAAAAAACAAGAAAAAAAGTAAAATAAAAAAGAAAATCATATACATGAACCGTTGCCAGAAGTCTCTTGTTCTCTGTTCAACTAATCCACCAAGAAACTAATTTTCAAATCCAAAAAGCCACCCCAACGGTACCCTTTCCTTTGACCCTACGTTAATTTCTACAAATTCTCAATGAGAAAAAAAAAAAAAACACACATTTATAATTGCATACATGCATGCACAAAAATTACATAGGGCCCACATTGGAATCCTCTCTGTCCATTTCTTTTCCAAATAACTGTAACCTGGCAGTGGCAGAGATGGTCAGAAAACTGTCTGTTGTCGTGGAAAGAGCTTGCAAAGCATTCAGCAAGATAGCTTCGTAAATTTATCAGCTAAAAAAATTTTCAGGAGATTTTTGGGCCTTTAATATAAGGAATCACCCCATTTGTTGTATCTGACACTTGACCATCTTAATCCTCTGGTTCTTAAATTCACAACCAGGGAAGCTTGGTTAGTGCCTTTGCGGCAAAGTGGAGAAAGGAAAAGCAAAAATAACAAAACAAAAAGATAATGCAGCGCCTCAGAAAAGATAAAACAGCAAATTAGAAGAAATTAATTTTGTTCAACAGACCTCATTAAATGCCTTTGCCATTCCCTTTATTTTGTCATGTGGTTCTGCCAAGCCAAATGATGCAGAAATCCTTGTCAGATTCTACATCCTCTTCCTGAATTTCTTCACGATCCCACTCCTGCAAAAATTAGCTCAAAGATTAAGTTTTATCTCGGAAACTAAGACGCCATGACAAAAAATTAGGAACAACCTAAATGGTAATTAACCCAACTAGCATTTTTGCTAGTGAATTTCAATTACATCAACTAGTACACTTTCAGCATTCACGGGACATCCTTCCACCAATATTCCCGTTCAGATTTTTACTCGTTTAACAAAAATTCAGAGATTTTCTTTTCACACAATTCATTTATCACACAATTGTATTAGAGTACCTTTATGAGAAGGAGCACCACTATCCACATCTAGGACCCAAGTTTTCTTTTGAATGACCCATTATCCTTTCAGAAGACCATATAAGCAAAAGATAAGCTCATGGAAGAATATTGAAAGAATTCTGATTTAGAGCATAATGGTACAGATGAGCCTTAGTTGGATTAGTTGGATGCTCCTCCACGGGTATGTTTCCCAACAACAATGACAAAGCAAAGGTTGTCACCTTAAGTTGACAAACCCCTAGAATCTCTCTGCACCCAATTGAGATGTTGAGAGGGGAAAAGATGTTTCATCTTAGTTATAAAATTGGATTTTCCTATAAATCACGAATCAAAGAGCACAAAATTTTATAGAAAATCAATTAGCAAAAAATAAAAACTTTTAAGACACAATACTTTGAAGCCAGGCTGATGCAGAAATAATGTGTATCCTATGACCGTGGGAGTATAACTGCACAAAACTTTCAATAAATGCAGATGTTCCAAAAAGTTCTCTTGCAAAAAGTAACCAACTAAATCAAACAACAACAGTAAAGAAAAAACGAAAAAAAGTTGAAAGGAAAAAAATATAAGTGGAAGGTCTGAAAGATGATGGGCGCAGGACAATGCAAACATTTCGAGGGGAAGTGGTCTGCATGAAAAAAATGTTATTGAAGAAATTTGACATGCATGTTTGAAGGTTGTGTTCGAAACAAAAAAAATATTGGCATTTCATACCTATTATTGTCTGCAGAGAAAATATTGATTGGTCGTGCAAGGAATTATGCTTGCCCTTCTACAGCATTTAGTGGCAAAATATTATTGTAAAGATTTGTAGAAATATAGCCCAATAAATTAAACGGATAACAATAAGAAAAAATAAATAATATTAAATGGGTTTTTTGAACACAACATCTTATCTAAAACGTTAAAAGTTAAGTTATGAGTCTTCTAACTACACTTATATATTGTTTTACTCCTCCCTTCATTTCCAATATTTGACTTTTATATTTTATACTTCAACACGCCCCCTCACGCGAAAGTCCAACTCACTTGGGCTAGAAGCGTGAACAAACAACGAAAGTCCAACTCACCTGAATTGGATCCAACTCATTTAGACTGGTTCTAGTTCACTATTAAATGTGAGGGGCAGTAACATTTGGACTCTAATATCATGTAAAGATTTGTAGAAGTATAGGCCCAATAATTTAAACGGATAACAACAGGAAAGAAGCAAACAATATTAAATGCACGTGGACCTGCAATATAAAATGAACCTTATTCATAATTGACTAAATAAAAGCCACATAGGTTGAACAATTTTTATATTAAAATGATCATCCTAGTAGCTGATAAGAGAATACCAATATTCTACCCGTGTCTTCCAAGCAAGGCAAGTAGGATAGGATAAAGAAGCAAATTTCATGCTTATGTGGCAGAAACACTGGCACTGTAATTGAAATACTAGCTTTTCAGGAGCAACTGCAAAGTGGGTATTGTACTGAAGTTCAAAAAGCCACCAAGAGATGTCTCATACACAAAAATATTTTACTAGCCTCTCAGGTATTTCAACACAGGAATAGGAAGATAATATTATCTGCAGATTCAAATTTTGTGGGAATCATTAAGCAGTGAAATTTTGATATCTCTCTACTTCATAAAAGAAAGCAGCGAATTTTTGATGTTCCAAGAAGAAGCAATCTTCACACACCAGCCTAGCAAAAATAAGAAACAATGAGCTTTCAATTAGCATATCACATATCATAATTGTTGAAGTTAAGAGTAACTTGCCTTCAATAGAATAGTCATCAGATCAAAAAATCCAGCCACTGTTTAATCTGCTGGATTGGCTGTCATCACAACCAAGAGACATCAGAAAATAAAATTGCTTTTAAAAAATAAGAGTGTCATCAGTTACTCTCTGCAACAATGCTTTGTTTAAGAACTCCCTAAGATGTGGCAAAATTTGAGAAACTATTAGACAAAAATAGTACCTGAAGTATAAAATATTGACCATTTTTAAAACTCCTAGTGAGTGCATAAAATAAAATGCAGATATATCAAAAGGTAAGGTAAAAATTACTGTAAATAATACATCACGGCCAACAAAAATATTAATTGAATAACGTTACTGAAAAATTATTTCACTGACCACAATATTAAAGATTAAATTCACTAATATCTATAGCAGATCTAACAATATTACACATTAACTTTTCACAACTCCATTCTAAACTATATTTATCTAACAGGTTGAATGTTCGAAAACAAAATACAGATATTATTCTCCGATGAGAGAAAACAAATTATCACCAGTATACATAATGGTGAAGGCTAGATACCTGTGAAACACCAACTGCTTCTATGCTGATAAAAGGATTAGAAACATGTAATGTCCAGAAATTAAGAATTCAAGGGGTTCTACTGGACTCACTAAATTCTGATACTTCATGACTAATGATTTGCAATGCAAACACCAAGACAAGAGTCATCAGTAAAAAAAAAAATAATAAAATAAAACACTGACCAGGAAACAGGCAAGGAAGTTAAAGTGCTACGGGTAGTGTATATATCCACACCGACACACCATATTGCAGATTGCAATACAGGTCTAGAGAATCATAAGATGTCTATTAGGCAGAATTACATGGCAATTGACAAATGTTCAGTTTAATTATAATTCTTGTAGTCCAAAAATAACGAACTTGCTCGGTCTGGTAGACCCCATCAAAGAAAAATATCTTATGCATACTCAATCTTTATTACATCCAAGAGCAACATTGGTCTAGTGTTCATAAGTTACTTCAACCGATCAAAAGTGTTAATATTGGAAAGGATTCTGCCGTCACATTGGACGCAAACACTTACCAGTAATGAATCTATTTTGTATAGACTTTAGAGTTCTTAGCTATTTACCCCAGTCATCGTGTTTTTATTTCACAGTACATATTTGAACCATATTGAAAATATTAAGCCGGAAAGCTTAAATGTTGATGTTAAGCTTCTCATTGCACAGCAACATAAAACGGTTGTCCAGGTGAAAGCAGTTAGAAACAATAAAAACCCATCTTACAGTAAATTTTCTATTAGATTGAAACTGACACATTTGCTCATAATCTTCACATATTTTCACAAGAATTAGAGTGCTAAAGATACATGTAAAAAGAATAACAAGTACAAACAAAATGAAGCTTAAGAAAAAAATCCATTACCCATTTTAAAACCAACAATCAGGAAGTTGCTTGGTTTGTTAGACCCCACAAAAGGCAAATATCTGACACATTATCATCCTTTATTACATCCAGTGCAACATTCGTCCGGTGTCCAAAAAATTACTTTAGCTGATCAAGAGAGTTAGATGAGCAAGGATTCTGCCATCACATTGGGAGCAAACACCTAACAATAAAGAATCTATCTTATATGGACTTCAAAGTTCTTAGCTCATTACCTCAGTCATTATGATTCAACTGCAAATAATATGTCATCACAACAAGAGGCACATAGAACCAACAAATTGTTATCCCTAACAGTTGCATTAAGCACACAATCAGTAAGAGATTCTAAGTTAAAGGTGATGAGGTGGTAAACTTGGTCTTTCAAGGAGAAGGCATATCACATTCGTTTAAATGCTTATCCTCAAAGAGTCAAGGTAGGCCTACTGGTTTATCCGGCCCAGGGTGATATACCATGGAAGCCATCTTGAGGTAATTCGAAAACCGTGGGTCAACCTGAAGAGTTCAACCTGTTTGTTGGATAATGAGCAAGAAAGACCTTACATGACCAGTGATTACTTGAAATTTCAAAGAGCTTTAGGCACACATGAAAAATCGAACTGCATTAGAAAATTTTGTTATAGATCTTCTCACAAATTAATCTCAAGTCTCTGCTATCGTCACTAAAAAATGTCTATTATTGAGAAAAATGACGTAGACACTAGACAAGATCAGACAAAAGCATTGACAAAGGGAACATGTGCCTTAATTATTCTTATCTAATATTGGTTTGGTCCCTTAAAGTTAACCGGGTTATATTATTGATGGAGAATGATCAATGGTCATTGGGGCATAAATAATTAATAAAATAATTGAATTAGCGTGTATATACCATTTTTCCACTACAACGAATGTTCCACCAAGATAATCTATTTTCATGTAACATTAACTTCAGCACTGAAAGTTTTAGAGAGTCCTTTCAGATCAGAAAAAAAAAAAACAACTTCAAACAGGAGAAAGAAAGTCCATCTAGGTAACAAAGTGCTAATTTAGTATGCAGGAACAATTGAACAAAAAGTCAATTTCAAAGAGAGAAAAACTAAAAACTCGCACCTCCAAGTTGTAGCTGAACTAGTATCTACAAAGAGTATAGTTAAATAATGGAACAAAAAAAATGTAAATACACACCTATGGCCCGTCGTCTTCTAGATCACCTTGAGTGAAAAGCATGTTTCTTATCATCTTTGATGTTATCAACACATTGTTCGCTGCATCTACAAACTAGAAATGTTCAAATGCCAGCAAACTTCCGCTCTATTGGAATGAAAAATCATCATAGAATTCATAGTAAGTGTTTAGCAGGTTCGTATGTTTCATAGACTGTTCCATGCTCTTTTCTAAATCCTTACTACTATGCAAGCACAGCAAAGAGAAAGTTGTACTTCACAGTTTTAAGGAACTCACATCTTCATCATGCCAGACTCTGTCCCCATGCTTACTCTAAGGAAGAAGCCCTTAAAACCTTGGCAAGAAGAAATATATATCTCTTGATAGACCTTCAAAGAACAGACAAAGCTAATTAATTAACAGATTTTGCAAATAGTTTCATCAGTGGATCATTTGCAATAAAACCAATAACCTACTGCATATTCTCCTCAAACACATGCAATCCTTCAAAGCTATGTTCTATGAGGATCACAAAAGGCAGGTAATCCCTTAAATGCCAATACTGAAGTGTTCTTAATTTAAGAAAAATCATGTGTGCAATCCTTCAAAGTTCAAAGTAACAGTCAGCTAAAGGAAACAACACAAAACCTAGAAATTCAGAATTATTTGGGAAAAAACTTGCATAAAAATGTAGATTAATCAAATTTTGTAGGACTGATACGTCCTTCCACATTCATAATATGGATAACTATAAGTACATCACTCTATTCTAATGAGAGCTACCATTCTTGGAATGAGAATGCTTTAAATAATTGGTCAACATTTTCCTGTGCTACATTCCCTTTACTAGGTAAGAGAAGTTTAACTTGACAGTGCCTCAAAATACCTCCTTTTCCAATAATTTAGAAACAGTTTAGAGAAACTTGGGGAAGATCTTCTTCCAACATCATCTTCAACCTGCCAGAGGAATCCTAGAAGAATAATATGCATAGACTTGGATTCACATGCTTTTAAATGAAAGATAACCATTGTTCTAGACCACTATAAAATGACTTTTATAGCTGGCAGGAAAAGCAAAATTTCATAGTTCACAACCTCACTTAGTCACGCAGCATATGAGATTTGATGAGTTATGGAACTTCAGTATGAGATCGACGCTGGCAACACAAATCCTTCCAGAGCATTCTGCAGGGATTGTCATGAAAATTACCAGTCAACTGTCCCACTAATTCTATGTCTACTACGGGAAATTGGAAGGAAGAATGCAGACCTTTGCAAGCTTGTAGCCAATGGTCCTAAATGTGCTCTTTTTTCTTTCTCTTATATAATTCTTTTCACTCATTAAATGCAATATGGTCCAAACAAAAAGAGCAAGTAAACGCAATAGAAATAAATCTCCAAGGGGCATATTATAAATGAAAGAAAGGACTTATAAGTACTACTTCGCATCACAGGTCCATCCAGTATAGAGTTAGTACATTCTAACACGGACACCCAAGCAGGAAAGAAAAAAAAAAACCAATACATGGCAGAGAGAGGACAAAACAGATTTAGCCAACAAAAGGCAGGAAAAAGGTGGACTTCTTGTTGTCTGACCCACCTAATCCAATAAAAACAGAAACGTATTAGACATTCTTCAGTAGGAAAGAAAAAAATCAGCAGACCATGGAATATATTTGTTGTGGAAAGGAATTATAGCAGTGACACATACCTTTCTGATGTTAAGAAAAAGTTGCCGAACATTTGAAGGAAGTTGCCTTTGGCTCTAAAGACAGCCTTGGCAAGCACGGTTTTCTGATGTACAGGGCAATGACCAAACGGGTAGCAGAACCTGGATAACAAAAGACCAAGTATTATGCGCACCAGTAAATTTAGAATCTGCTACCCATTCCCCGCTGCTAGGCATACCATTAAGCAAGAGCCTTCTCTTGGTTGGCAAAATAGTAATAATCTCCATTGAAGTTGAAATTATCAAACAAATCCATCAAATTTTGTTTTGCCTTCTCAAGACCACCGCCACAACTTCAAAAAGGAGTTTTTCATTTCAGCATGAAAATATGACAATGAAGAAATATGAAATGAGAAAATGATAAAGTTACTTCTTATATAAGACAATGAGTTCTATGTACCATTCGCAAAATCTTCATTTTCACCAATTTCGCCTAAGCCTCCATTTGTAGGAAAATTTTATTTCTTCAGCGAGTTCAAGAATAGACCTGCCAGTTGGTAGACATCAGATAGGTATTTTGCCATCATGCAGAACAGTAATTAAAGGTTGGGCAGACTGATTTATTTTCAACTAAAGCACAGAATAGAGATAACTTACAGAATATGCAAGGTGCACAGGCAGATATTCCAATGACAGCAATCAATGAAAGAGCTTTATTGTGAGCTAAGCATCTCCAAGAATTGATGTATCCCTCCTAATGACTAAAGTTGACAAATACATAAGTTCAGTGTATCGTTAGATCAACACTTTACTATTAACAAGGTTTGTGATATTTCCTCCCACTAACTTCAAGTCCTATGTCTTAGAAATTACAGAAGTTGATAACTGTTGTACAACAAGAAGCACAATGATGGTGTGCAACAATAAGTCTACAGATTCTTATCGAAGCCAAAAACATAGGCCACTTAATGAGGTCGTAAGATGCAACTTTTAAATGATCATACTGAAACAATCTCACTTCAAAGAATGTAGACAATTATTATCCAGATGAAACCACTAAAAGAAGAGAAAAATGCAAGACACAGTAATAACAATTTTTCTATTTTAACATTGAAGCTAACAATACTGGTAAAAGTCATCAATCATAGTCTACACATCTTTTGCAAAATAATTAGTAGGCTAAAGATGCTGTTATAAACACTAACAGGACAACAAATGAGAGCTTAAGAAGAGAATGCATTACTGATTTAAAGTCCAAAGGTGAGGAAGTTGCTTGGCCTGATGGAATCATCCTGGAGCAAATATTTGACACATTCTTGTCCTTCATAACATAGTATGCAACACTTTTCTGGTGTCCAAAATACTGTAGATGATCAACAAAGTTAAGATTAGATGGGATTCCAACATAACTTTTAAGACAAATACTTAAACCAACAAAGAATCTATCTTGTATGGAGTTCAGAGTTCTTATTTCTTTTACATCAGTCATTATGCTTACCACCACAAAACACATGATTCAACCACAAGTATCTTAGCAATTAAATTAGAAATATGGTCTTTTACAGCACAGAAGCAACATAATTTTCTTGTGTCAGAGAGCACGTCATCATTACAAGAGCTGAGTAGAACCACTCTTCTTCCCAATCCTAACAGAGGAGCATGCATGCAATCAGTTTACAATAAATTTTTCCATGTAAATATAATGAAAAAGACATGAAAAAGGGAACAAAAATAAGATTTTAATGGTTGTCTTCATCCCAGCCTCTTTTCTTTTTCTGCTCTCCAAACAGGCAGATACCCCACAGTAGCCATCTTGAGGTAACTCTAAAACCATGGGCCCTCCCGAGGATTCTTCTTGGTCATTGGATAGCGAATGAGAAATGGGGGACTTTGCATCAATGATTGATTCAATTCTCCAAGAGCTCTAGGCACACAGGAGTAATCAAACTTTCATTTGAAAATCTTGGTGAGGCTCTTCCCACATGCTTCATTTCAAGTCTTCGCTATCTTCACTAAAAAAGTCTATTATGAAGAAACAAGAGGAAAATGCCAGACAGAGCATGCAGAATTGTTGACAAAGGGTGTACTTTATTTAATATTAATTTACTCTTTTCTACCATTAACTTGTTCCCTAAATTCTAAACAGATTATTAATGACGGCAAAAGACCAACTGCTAGTGAACATAGACATTAATAACACGACTGAAGTAACATGTACATACCATTGTCCATCGCAGTGAGTTTCCTTCAAAATACTTCCATTTAGTGGCTGACTGTTTTGGACAGTCTCTCTATACTGCAACTTTCTCAATTCAACTCCAAGCATACTTCATACATATATGTTAAAGGCTTGTAAGACCTCTTATATGTGAATAAGAAACATAAAAGATATAAGCAATAAGTAGCAGAAAGATGGGGGAAACAACAGAGATCCTCAAAATACAGTAGTGTAGGGGACAAGTTTAGGCACATACCTCTGTACTAATGAGCACCTCAATTAATGGATATTAGACATCTTATTATTGCAATACCTAAACGAGAAATCATTGGTCAACATTTTCCTTGATGTAGTCATTGTATTGATTATCATTGTGTGTAAGGGAAGTTTAGCATGACAGTGCCTAAAGTCCCTCTTTTTCCAATTATTTAGAAACAGCTTTAGAGAGTTGGAGAATGACTTCTTGTCTATCTTCCTCAACCTGTTAAAGAAATATTAGGCAAATAAATGCATTAATGATTTATAAAAGTAACAGGAAAAACAAAAGGCATAAATTAAAACCTGACTTGGTGGCAGTACATAAAAAAAAGAATTTGATAAAATATAGGGTACTTTTGGGGATTTTACACCCTTCTCTCTCCCTCTCTTCCTGACAATCAGAAGACAGGTTTCCGTATGAGATTAACCAGCAGCACTGAGTACTTCTGAACCATTCTGCTGAAATGGGCAAGAAAATTACAGAAAACTGAGAAGAATGCTGAAGCTTGTATTTCGCTGGTGGACCCAAATCTTATGCTTCTTTCTTCCTATAATATAATTCCCTCGAGTGATAAAATTTGGTATAGTCAAAAAGGAAAAGAAAAAAGAATCAAATAAAGCCAATAGAAACAATACACCAACGGACAGATTATGCCCTGGAACTAAAACAGAGGATTTATAAGAACCTTTTCTCATCAGAATCGCATGTCCATCTAGCGCAAAGAAAAAGTTTAACAGGTCATGAACTAAAAAGATAAACAAAGAAAAAGGTAGGATTGTGAAATCATATCCAAGAAAAACTGAAAATCTCAATTATATCACTCTATTTTGAGGGATGAAAGGGCATCTTGAGATCACAGCTCACGGATAAACACCAAACACGTAGGGTTTTCTTTTCACCTTCGTGCTTTGGGATCATCAAGGTAGAAAAATTAGAACTTTTACGTTTTCTAAACACCAAGAACATATGAAATCCTAAAATCAGAGGAGTATGCAAAAGAAAAAAAAAAAGGATCATTTTACAATACATTCTTGAACTTAATATAAAAACTGAGAGAGCACAAGCAATCTTACCTTTTCAACTTAAAGCACTGAAGAGAGAGAGCTTAGAGAATTTGCAAGGTGGACAGGCAGATTTTCCAAAGACACCAATCACCGAAAGAGCTTGATTATGAGCTAAGCTTCTCCAAGAGTTAATGTATGCCTCCTAATGACTAATGTTGACAAATACATCACTAAATTCAAAGTATCGTAAGATTAACACTTTACTATTAACAAGGATTTATGACATTTCCTCCACTAACTTCAAGTCCTATGTCTCAGAAATTACAAAAGCTGATAACTGATCTACAACAAGAAGCACAATGATGGTGTGCAATAAAATAATTCTACAGATTCTGATCGAAGCCAAAAAAATAGGAAACATGATGAGGTTTTAAGATGCAACTTTTAAGTGCTCAAACTGAAACATTCTAACCTCAAAGAATGCAGACAATTATTATCCAGCTGAAACCACTAAAAGAAGAAAAAAGTGCAATGCATACTAATAACAATTTTTCTATTTTAATATTGAAGCTGACAGTACTGATAGAAGTCATCGTTAATAATCTATACATCTTCCGCACTAAAATTACTAGGCTAAAGAAGCTCTTATAAACACAAACAGTACAACAAATGAAAGCTTAAGAATAGAATCCATTACTGATTTAAAGTCCAAAGATCAGGAAGTTGCTTGGCCTGATGGACTCATCCTGGAGTAAATACTTGACACATTCTTGTCCTTCAATACATGATATGCCAACACCGGTCTGGTATCCAAAATACCATAGATGATCAAGAAAGTTCAGATTAGACAGGATTAAAACATAACTTTTAAGAAAAATACCTTACAAACAAAGAATCTATCTTGTATGGACTTTGGAGTTCTGATTTATTTTACCTGTCATTACGCTTACCTCCACAGAACGCATAATTCAACCACAACTAGCTTAGCAATTCAATTAGAAATATGGTCTTTTACAGAACAGAAGCAACATATTTATCTTGCTCTCAGAGAGCACATGCCATCATTAAAAGAGCTGAATAGAACCACCCTCTTGCAAATCCTAACAGGGGCAACATACATGCGATCAGTTTGCAATAGATATTTCCATGTAAATGTAAAGGGAAAGACACCAAATTTTCAGGGACAAGGCACATCATATCAGGTTTTAAATTTTAACGCTTACCTCATCCCAGTTCCTTTTCTATTTCTGTTCTCCAACCCTGGCAGATTCCCCACAATGGCCAATCTCGAGGTAACTCAAAAACAGCAGGCACCCTTGAGAATTCATCTTGGTGATTGGATAGTGAATGAGAAATAGGGGACTTTACATCAATGAGATTGAACACTAAGAGCTCTAGGCACAAAGGAATAATCAAACTCCATTGGAAAATCTTGTTGAGGCTCTTCCTACACGCCTAATTTCAAGTCTTTGCTATTTTCACAAAATGTCTATTATGGAGAAACCGGCAGAAAATGCTAGACAGATAACATGCAAAATTGATGACAAAAGGGTGTAGTTTATCTAACATTAATTCATTATTTTCTAATATTTACTTTTTCCCTAAATGCTGACCAGATTATCACTGTTGTCAGAATCAGATCAGACCAGTCAGTCGGACCGGTTGAACCGGGGACCGGCCGATGGTCTGGGCCGGTTTAAGTAAATTTCGAAGGGTAACTCGGACCGGTCAAAACCAGTAAAAATCGGTGAAAACCGAACCGGTTGGACCGGTCCAATAAAATTAAAAAAATTATAAATTACAATTTGACTCCAAATTTTATTTAAATTATAATTTAAGTATTAACTTTAATTTAAAAGTTCAATTTAGTCCTAAATCTATTAAAAATTTCAATTTCATCCTTAAAATTACAAAAATTAATATTTAATCACTATCTATAAATATTATTTTTATAATTACTTTTATACACATATATATTATTAAATACTGGTTCAAATATTGGTTCGACCGGTTCAACCGGTTGAACCTTGACCCACTAATGTTTCCGGTTCGATGACCGGTCCGGTTCTGACAACCTTGTAGATTATTAATGACAGCAAAAGACCAACAAATAGAAAAAATAAATATTAATAACATGACTGAAGTAATATGTACATACCATTGGCCATCACAGTGAGTGTTCCTTCAAAATATATCCATTCTCCCATGATTTCAGTGGCTGAATGTTTTGAATAGTCACTCTAGACTGTGAATTGCTCAATTCAACTCCAAGCATTCTTCCTTTACTCTGATTTAAGGCTTGCAAGACCTTTTATGTGTGCATCTGCAACCTAAAAGATCATAAGCAATAACTAGCAAAAAGATGAAGGAAACAACAGATATCCTCAAAATCCAGTAGGACAGGGGAAAGAACTTCCCTGAAATAAATAGGTTAATCTGAATTTCAGAGAAGTCAAACAATGTCCTTCTGCATCCATCATCTGGAAAAGTTTAAGCGCATGCTTCTGTACCAATGAGAACCTAAACAAGCAGATATTAGAGATACTATTCTTGCAATAGCCATGGGACAAATCATTAGTCAACATATTCCTGAATATAATTATTGCATCACCTTTCATTGTGTGTAAGGGAATTTTTGTGTGATAGTCTCTCAAACATCTCATCTCTTTTTCCAATCATTTAGAAACAGCGATAGAGAAAATTGAAGTATAACGTCTTCTTTATCCTCCTCATCCCTTCAAAGAATTTTTCGGCAAATAAATGCATAGACTTGTACTTCTATGTCTTTAGGTGAAAAAGAACCATTGTCCAAGATGATTATAAAACGACTTACGCAAGTGGCAGGAAAAATAAGAAGGCATAGATTATAACCGTAGTTGGTGACTGCACAAGATTTGATAGAATACAGGATACTTCTGGGGATCTTAGACCCCCTTCTCTCTCTTCTTGACCAACAGAAGACAGCCTTCCATATGAGATTGACCGGCAGCGGATATCCTTGTCAAGCATTCTGCAAAAGAAAAGACATGAAAATTACTGCACAAGCACAACATTCCCACTGATTTTATTGTTATCACCATAAACCGAGAAGGAGGAATGCAACCTTTGGAAGCTTGTCTTTTTCTTGTGGACCCAAATATAATGCTTCTTTCTTCCTGTAATATAATTCCTTTAATGGACAAAATTTAGTACGGTCAAAAAGGAAAAGAAAAAAAAAATAGATACAAATAAAACCCAATAGAAACAATACACCAACAGACCGATTATGCGCTAAAACTAAGACACAGGATTTTTGGAAACCTTTTTCTTATTAGAATCACAACGAAAAATTTTAATAAGATTATTAAATAAAAAAGAACAAAACAAACTTTAAGAACCTAAAAAAAAAAAAAGAACAAAGAAAAAGAAAGGATTTTGAGATCATATCCAAGAAAAACTGAAAATCTCGTTTATGTCAAATTATCATATTTTAAAGATAGAAAATAGACAAGAATTTGGTACCCAAATGGAATTTCTGATTCTGATTTCTGAAGGATGACCAGAGGCTTCTCGGAGATCACGATTCACGGAGACAAACACCGAACACTTTGTGTTTTCTTTTCACATTCGTGATTTAGGATCATTATCAAGATAGAAGATTTAGAACCCTCAAGTTTTTCAAACGCCAACATCATATGAAATCCCAAAATCAGAACAAACAAAATAAAGGAAAAAAAAAATTTTGCCTCCAAGAATCTCAGATTCTCGTTTCTTGAAAAGAAAAGGATAAAAGAGAGCATAGATTAAATACGAGATTGAGAATTACAATGCCCATGCGCAGTCGGGAATTACTGTCGCCTCCGCCACCGGCGCCACCGCGAGACGGCCTGCCGGGAGGAGAAAAAGCCATCGCCGCCCTAATTCCTACTTCTTCTTCTACTCTTTCTCCCCCTCTCGCGCTCCTTTTTCCCTCTCTTCTCTCCTGCGTGGCTGCGTCTAATTGACAGCCTATTCGCCTTTAAATACTGGTGGGACTTCGCGCTGAATGGTTTGAAATATGACCGTTGCAAATAAATATTTAATTATTTATTAGCATTAATGATGGGGCGTCGTTTTCTTTTATTATTTAGGAGAAAAAGCGCTGAAAAACTTTATTCCTTTTATTATGTTCATTCGACTTAAATTAAATTAATTAGAGTTTAATGGACTTTTAGATACAAGGACTTTCAGACAAAAAAAAAAAGTGCATTTATTTATTATAACATAAATAAGTACATTTTAGTTTTTAATAAGTTTTTAATAAAATAGTCGATAACATCTTTTTTTTCTAAATGAAAATATTTTTACAAATAATGATTATTAAAGACATTTTTCCTCAAGAAGTATTTCTGTTGATGGGATATGGCCTTTCCAAAAGAAAAAGGGGGAAATTTTTTTCAATAAATGCTATTAATTAATTAAATAATTATATTTACATATATTATACTAGCACTAGTTATAATATGCGTGATATAAACTTGAGAATTAGTTTGGATATTCTTAAAAAAAAATTTATCAGTCTCTAAATTGGGTGAATAGGTATGTATTCTAAAATGGAGGAAATTATATTTATAATAACTAATTTTAAAAAAAATTTTATTACGCAATTTAATCTTAAATAGAAATAAAGTAGTTATATAATTCATTTAACAATATTTAATAATTTACTTATTTTTTTAATTTTAATTACCTAGCACTCTATATGATTTTGTTATTATTTAAATGTTATTACTTAACATTTTACTTTACAAAACATAAACATTAAGTGTTCAGAAAATTAAAACTAATTACAATAAGAGACAGCAACACTAAATTGAACCTTGATGTAATTAATTAGCAGATGGGAAATCCAAGTGACCGATTACAAGAACAAAGTAAATTACAAATTCCGAGGACACATCAACTGCCTCCAGGAATTAGAAGGCCGGAAGTCTTATCTTCCATCAATAAATGGAAAGATTTTCATCAAAACCATATAATAAGAAGACGACAAGAGAATGGATTCCCGCGGATTACAAGCAAACAATCGGAAACCGACATGCTCGTCCTGAAGCCTTTTCCTTCAACAAGGGGTTGAGGGAGCGTAATCCACTTGTGATCTTCCATCATCCCAGCCAAAAAGTTAGAAACAAGCTTCTCAATGACGGATGAGAGTGGAAACAAAAATCAAATTATCAATAAAAGCAAGTGGGATCAATGGGCACTTG
The DNA here is from genome assembly GCA_037832335.1 of Carallia pectinifolia. Lineage (NCBI taxonomy): Eukaryota > Viridiplantae > Streptophyta > Magnoliopsida > Malpighiales > Rhizophoraceae > Carallia > Carallia pectinifolia. The sequence continues at coordinate 5,639,617 of CM075449.1, forward strand.
GACAGTGGTTGGAAGGGAAGAGAACCTCCTAAAAATGTGTACGGTGTAGAAGGCTCCAATCTTTTCAAACATAAGAGGACGATTTTCTATCATCAATCGGGCAAATAATGCGGAGATGTGGCGGACGAACCACCGGGATGGCCTTTCTTTCTTTTCTTTTTCTTTTTCTTTTTCTTTAGTTCAAGAGATGCTCGGGGCCTACAAGAGAAAAAGAAAAGAGCGCTGATGCCTGGATTGGGGCCCTCGTGTGTTGACTTGGCAGACATGTAAAAGTCTAAGGTAATATGTACAAATCAATTTATTAATCATTTAATATATATTTTTTATTTACCAATCTAAATTTAAATTTTTATGTTGGCACTCACTTGTTTACATTACAGATTTTAAGTGGTATTTGTATTGTGAGTTTAAAATTTATTAATATTATAATTAGATGTAATAAATGCCTATTTAGATTTAATAGTACTTAAATGAAGAATCTCTTCTTAAAAATTAGGTTGAATAGAAAAAGTAAAATAAAGACTTAACTTAATTTCGATCTACAGATCTAATAATTAATATACTTATAATAAATTTTTTTTATTAAAAAAATATGCAAGAATCGTACAATGTGTACTTACAAAATTTTTAATAATTAAAAACTATTGATATTTCGAACGTTTTTGTACCGAACGGTACTCTAGGTAAAAATGTCATTGATATTTTTAAAATAAAAATTAATATTTTTAAATTTTAAAAATAATAAGTATTTTAAAAATATTAATTTTTATTTTAAAATATTAATTATAATTTCAAAAAAAATATTATTTTACATAAAAATATTCGAGATATATATACTTAATCTTTTAATAATTATACGCACATTTTCATTGGGTCTGATGCACGTTCTAGTTTGGAATGTTGCGCCTCCTACGGTTTTTTTTATAAGAACAAAGTGTGCAGCCCCGTGCGGAGCCATGCTCGCCGCGTCAAGCACTCAGGTTCCGTGCATGGGACCCGTCCTCTTATCTTTTCCCAGAAAAAAAAAAAAGAAAACCCACAAAGATAAGCCCTGGGGCCATCGCACCCCAATAATGTCATGCTGCAGCTGCACTACACCCAACGGTAGTTTTGGCCTCATGTGGAAGCCCTAGTCAACTGAACAAGTAAAATTAGTCATCCAATCCACAAGGACCACAACTCAATTTCCTGCCTTGAGCACGTGAGCTTTTTTTTTTTGACCCCAATAAGGTGTGGCCTATGGATGGGCGCAGGCAGCAACAATCTAAAATTAAGCCCGCTAAATACTCTCCTATGTAATGCTGGAATTAGCCTCGTACACTAGTATTGTGTTAAGAGGGAGGAAAGTCAGAGAGAGAGAGAGAAAAGTTAAAAGATTAAATTAAATTATTGTGTTTGGGTAATATTTAAAAAGTGAGGGAGATGAAAGTTTCTAATTTCTCTAATTCTCCTTACCCCACCAAAACTAATCTTCCCAAAATTAAGAGGAAAGTTATTAATTCTCCTACTAAATTTATTAAATGACTCAATTACCCCTCACATAATTTAAAAATTACAATTTTACCTAAATAAAATATTTTAATAGAATTTATTATGAATGATAAAATTATTATTTCAACACATTTTATGCTTCTCTCTCCCACTTTTCACCTTTTCCAAATAAAAGAATTTATAATTTTCCTCCATCTTATCTCCTCTTTCCAAATACAAGAGAGGATAAATAATATTTTTCTCTTCTAATGATTCTCTCTTCTACTTTCATCTTTCTCACTTTTCTCTCTCTCAAAAATTTTATCCAAATACAGTGTAAGATGACTTTTAATAGCCTAATGTTATTATAAAGTGAGGAAACTATAAATATGTCATTTTGCATTATGAATTGGGTACTGTTAGAGGAATAAAATTCGATATAAAAGAGACTATATATAGCTGTTCAAAATAATAAAAAAACCATACATATGTATGTATATATGTCTATATAGTATAGAGTCTTCTCTCACTCCACATAATAGGTTGGTTTTTTTTTTTTTAGGTACATCAAAAAAAATTAGTATTTAATACATTAGAGATAACAAGGAAACCTTTGAAGGTAACCTTTATGAATATCTATTCTAAGGAAATTTACACCCTTTGACATGCGGAAGCAATGTTTCTTTTAATCTAAAAGTAGTAAGAGTGTATAAAATTGAAGCTTGAGAGAGTTTTTTTTTTAAATTTTAGAATTTAATAAGAAAAATATTAGTTAATTAGGCTTATTGACTCATGTGAAAGATAAAACACACATAAAAAAAGGCACATTTCTCACACTACGACAAATAAATGAAATTGAGAATAAAATAATTATTTTAATGTCTTCTTATACATATATATGTTCGTGGTTGTAAGATAGAAAAATATGGGTGACACTCCACCGCTCTCGTTAGAAAGAATTGCATGATAAACACGAAGTCATTGAAAGAGTATATTCTTAAAATTTAATAAAAATTACTAAATTACTGTTATAACTATGTTAAGGTAAATTTATATTTAATATCATCGAATATTTTTATGAAAGTTCGAACTTATAATTTTATATTCCAAATTAATTTTTTGTCATCAGAGCATAACTTGGTACGGATATTCTTTTAACGATTGTACCTAAAAGTTGCTATGCTTGCTAAATTATCTGGTCCAATCTCCTAATCTTATCTGCTCGAGTCCTATTATAAGAAGCAAACAGATCATCGGGCTATGGACCAAAAGGCCCCGTACCTTCAAATACAAAGTACACGTCTAACTAACTATAAAATTTTGCAAGTTGGTTGGCAATGGCAAGCCATTGCACCGTGACGCCAATTGCTAATAAATAAATAAAAATTTTAAAAAATAATATATATATATATATATATATATATATATATTATTACAATATTAAAAATTTTGTATCTAAAATTTTGTTTAAATACGATGATGTCTAAATTTTTTATAATTATTGTGATATTATTTATAATAAAAAAATAATTTTTTATTATATAAAATATCACAGTTATTATAAAAAATCTATATATCATTGTATTGAATTATAATTTCGGACAAAACAATTTTGATGCTTTACTTTTTCTTAAAAAAACAAAAAGGGACTTTGAGATTTAAAACGTTGGATAAACCGAAGCCAACAAAAAAAAAAAAAGGAAAAGACTGAGCCTTGAAGTTTGAAAACGAAACATTCATCCCTGTCCGTACGCTCTCTCTTCGTTGTACCCGCCAATCTCTCTCTTTCTCTCTCTAACTACTACATTTGTTCGTTTAAGGACGTGGCTTTCGGGCCTCTCCTTTTCTCCCGGATCTTCCCACTTAGAGAATAGAGACTTGGACTCATTCTTCGATTCCAAGTACGACCAACCCATTTTTTCTGTCCAATCTGAGAAAAAAGTAACAAACTTTCAAGATTCTGACTTGAATTAACATCAAGAAAATTAAACAAGAAGAAGAAGAAGAAGAAGAAGAAGAAACAATATTAGTGATAATATTAAAGAAGAAGAAGATGGGGGATAAAGTTGAGGTTGAAGATGAAGAAGACAAAGAGGCATTGGCGGGGCTTAATCCAAATCCAAACCCACCTCGGAAGGTTTACTCATATAGCCAGCAGCTCCGCGGCCCCAATTCTGAGAAAAAGAAGCAACAGAAAGGCAGAAAACACAGCCTTGATGACATCCCTCCAGCCGTCCCCGCCGCCTCCAATCACGACGTCTCCTCCGACGATGACTTCTTGCCCTCCCCCAACATCGCCGGCGTGGCTTATCCTGGTGTTGAGAGGCTTGACTCCACCCTCGGCTTCGATGCCGATCTCCGCCAATGCCAGCCATTGCCCGAGTTCCTCGCGAGTGGTGGTGAAGCCGGAACTTTCAAGCCTCCAATCCGGGCTGCCGTGCATCCTGGGCGCCCGCCGTGTCTGGAGCTGAGGCCCCATCCTCTGAGAGAAACCCAGGTGGGGAAGTTCTTGAGGAATATTGCTTGTACGGACACCCAGTTGTGGGCCGGCCAAGAAAGTGGGGTCCGGTTCTGGAACTTTGAGAATGCGTACGATGTTGGGTGTGGGTTGAAAGGGAGGGTGAGGAGGGGGGACGAGGATGCGGCCCCGTTTCATGAATCTGTGAATACGTCCCCAACAATGTGTTTGATGGTTGATTGTGGGAATAGGTTGGTTTGGAGTGGGCACAAAGATGGAAAGATCAGATCTTGGAAAATGGATCAGCAGCCTTTGCCTTCGGATGATCATCACGGTCATAACAACAACAACAATAATAATAACATCAGTCCTCCTTTCAAAGAAGGACTTTCATGGCAGGCCCATAAAGGTCCTGTCATCTCTATGATCATGAGTTCTTATGGTAAGCTGTAAGCCTTTTTTAATTTCCCCTCTTTTTCAAATGATGTCGCGGTGATCTTTGTTGATTAAAAGAATAATTTCTAAGCTTTCAAATGCATTTTGATTTGATGCAGGTGATCTTTGGTCAGGTTCTGAGGGTGGGGTCATTAAGATCTTTCCCTGGGAGACTATCGAAAAGTCTCTGTCTCTTTCATCAGAGGAAAAACATATGGCTGCTTTGTTGGTGGAGAGGTCGCATATTGATCTTAGGAGCCAAGTCACAGTAAATGGTCAATGTAATATATCTTCCTCAGATGTAAAGTGCTTGTTATCTGATAATGTTAGAGCTAAAGTCTGGTGTGCTCAGCCATTCTCCTTCTCTATCTGGTATGTCTTCAATTTAGGCATCACTCAGCTGGAAAATTGATATCTTTTGGATGATGTTGTATCTTAGGTCGTGGGTCTGGCCTGCAGGTTTTTTGTTTTGATTAGCAGGTTTTCCAAATTAACTCTAGATTATAACTGGTATTTTAACACTTAAGCCCGCTTGTTGTGGACAATGTTTGCATAGTGGGATGAGAAAAAACTGCTGCCTGTTTGTTTCATAGGTTTGAAAATTTCAATTGCAACGTTCTGGAAAGAAACTGCTTCTGAGTGGTTTGTCTGTGGAAAACGTACAAGTGTATCCTGTAGCATTATATCCGCCATCACTTTTTTTTTTCTTCCTGCAGGGATGCTCGTACAAAGGAGCTTTTAAGGGTATTTAATATCGATGGCCAGATTGAGAACCGAGTTGACCTGCCATCAGGGCAGTCGCATGATCAACAAATTGAGGACGAGATGAAGGTAAAATTTGTTTCTACATCGAAAAAGGAGAAGTCCCAAGGCTTTTTGCAGCGTTCACGTAATGCTATAATGGGAGCTGCAGATGCTGTTCGCCGAGTTGCAACAAGGGGTGCAGGGGCATTTGTAGAAGATGCCAAGAGAACAGAAGCTTTGGTTCTAACTGCAGATGGCATGATCTGGAGTGGATGTACCAATGGCCTTCTTGTGCAGTGGGATGGAAATGGAAACCGTTTGCAAGAATTTACCCATCATTCTTGTGCTGTCCAATGCTTTTGCGCTTTTGGGACACGGATATATGTAGGTTATGTGAGTGGCATTATCCAAGTACTAGATCTTGAGGGAAATGTCATAGCAACTTGGGTTGCTCACAGTAATCCTGTACTAAAGTTAGCGGCTGGAAAGGGTTTTATTTTTAGCTTGGCCACTCATGGAGGGATCCGTGGATGGAGCTTCATGTCTCCAGGACCTCTTGACAACACTATAAGAATGGAATTGGCTGAAAAAGATATGGCATACACAAAAAAGCACCGTTTAAGGATTCTAACTGGCACCTGGAATGTTGGTCAAGGAAGAGCATCTCATGAAGCACTCATGTCATGGTTAGGTTCTAACGTATCTGATGTTGGCATTGTTGTTGTTGGATTACAAGAAGTAGAGATGGGCGCAGGTTTTCTAGCAATGTCTGCAGCAAAAGAAACTGTAAGACTGAATTGATTAAATGTGTGGTGTTCATGACATCTTGGTTGCTATTTTTTTTTTGCTTTTATTTTTCTTGCTTTTGCAGCTCCTTTTTGATCTAATAAGACAAATTTTGACTTATTATTGGTTCGTTGTAGCAGAGTGACTTATTTTTATTCAGTTTTATACTTATTATGGTTGCATTCCGATTGTAGGTAGGACTTGAAGGGAGCTCTGTTGGCCACTGGTGGCAGGATGCCATAGGAAAGGCATTAGGAGAAGGAACAGCTTTTGAGCGTATGGGTTCTAGGCAACTGGCAGGCTTGCTCATATCCCTCTGGTAAGTAATCATAATTTAGATCTGCAGACTTGACATATTATAAGCAGTAAAAATGCAGTCCATATTCCTCTTAGTGCCTTTTTGGTGACTGAAGGGTCCCTTGTTCCTATTAAATGATTTGTAGCTTATGCTTGAGTACTGAATTAGGGTAAGAAAGATCCTCAGACCCCATGTTGGAGACGTTGATGCTGCGGCAGTTCCATGTGGCTTTGGACGTGCTATTGGTAACAAGGTCTGTACACATACCTTGATGGAGATGCTTATTTTTATAAATGAATGTTAAAGTTTAGCAGCACAGCCATCCTCTCTTCCCTTCTCTGATAGGGACAATGAAAATCGACCAGTTGGAAATGTCTAAACTCACTTTTGTCTCTCCATTCTGAGATTTTCTGAGGGGGCAACATTGCAACCTAATATCATCTGTTATATCTCTTGCACATAATTTACTGCTTCCTATTGCTGCCAGTTTCTACCATTATTAACCTTCCAAGAAAATTTTAATAGCTTTTAATCCGAGTTGCCATATTCAAGCAGTTTGTAGTGAATTAGGAATGACATTACCAGTTTCTTAGTTATATGAAAAGACATCAGCTTTCCTATGAGGCCAATAACCGATTATGGTTTTCTGGAACGGCGGGGGGAGGTTTTGGACACAGTAGTACTTGGGCACCTTAAAATGGCCCTTCTAAATATTTAAGCCTACACTGTTGTGGTTATAAATCCAAGAACAGTGCTAGAGTTTCTGTATACCTAAGCTAAACATTCAAATCCTCTCTTTATTCTATATGGCACACTGAATCTCTGTGCTTTATTGAGCAGGACACTTAAAGTGGGCTAGTTTTATGCTTGCAGGGAGGTGTAGGCTTGAGAATTAGAGTTCTTGACAGGATAATGTGCTTTGTGAACTGTCACTTGGCTGCCCATTTGGAAGCAGTCAATCGTCGGAATGCTGATTTTGATCACATTTATCGAACAATGGCCTTTAGTCGGTCATCAAATCATACAGCAGCTGGTATGGTGCAGATACTGTTTTTGTGTTGCTATCTTGTCTTCTCCACATATTTATTTTGGCTGCTTTATATTTCTGGCTTGCCATTGGTCCTATCTGTTGCAGCTGGTGTCTCAACTGGCTCTCACACGCTGAAGGGCTCAAATGTAGGTTTTCGCTATTATCAATTGTACAAAATGTTCTCTTGTTTTTTCGTGTATTTTTTGTCATTTATATTGGCTATAATCCAAGAGATACAATTTGTGGTTCTTTTGCAGGCTGTGACTGTTAACTCTGAAGATCAGAGGACTGATTTATCTGAAGCAGACATGGTTGTGTTCTTTGGTGATTTTAATTATCGGCTTTTTGGTATATCTTATGATGAAGCAAGGGACTTTGTTTCTCAAAGATCCTTTGATTGGCTTAGAGAAAAGGATCAGCTCAGAGCAGAGATGAAAGCAGGGAAAGTTTTTCAGGGAATGCGTGAAGCAATCATCACATTCCCTCCCACTTACAAGTTCGAAAGAAACCAACCAGGATTAGGAGGTAAGTTATAGTGGTAATTTTTTTGAAGTTTCTCCATCAACCATTTGAGCTAGTTTCTTCACTTTAATGGCTACAAGTCAGTGTTTTTCTTGAAGACTGTCAAGGGTGCAGACAGATTTATTTTCTATATGGACCACTTTTTATTTTCTCACTGTTCTTGCTAGTAACACTCAAGTTTGCTCTCATTATGAATCTTATTCACAGGTTATGATTCTGGCGAGAAAAAGCGGATTCCTGCTTGGTGTGACAGAGTAATATATCGTGATAATCGATCAGCTTCGTCGTCTGACTGCGGTTTGGAGTGCCCTGTAGTCTCATCAGTTATACAGTATGGTCACATTTTGAAGTGATTCACCGGCTTTTTCCGTGTTTCTTCTATTGTCTTGAATCTGGTTCTTGTGTTTAATAGGTATGAGGCTTGCATGGATGTCAACGAGAGTGACCACAAACCTGTCCGCTGTAAATTCCATGTTCAAGTTGCCCATGTTGATAGATCAATAAGAAGACAAGGTTTCGGGGACATTATTAGATCTAATGACCAAGTCAGGTCTTCGCTTGAAGAGCTACGTTATGTTCCAGAAACTACTGTAAGCTCCAAGAATATTGTCCTTCAAAACCAGGACACCGCCGTTCTTCGAATCACCAACAAATGTGTCAAAGACAATGCTATATTCAGAATCAATTGTGAAGGTCAATCCACCATCAAGGACGAGGAAGAGGAAGCTGATTATCGTTCGAGAGGTTCCTATGGATTTCCACGGTGGCTTGAGGTATACTTTTTCCCATTTCTAAATCTTTGTTTTATGTTTTCTGGGTTATTATGACATTTCTATTCACCAATGACTATATGGATTTGATTCTTTCATTCTTTTGACTAAATAGGTCACTCCAGCAGCTGGAATAATTAAACCGGATCATTTTGCGGATGTCACGGTACATCATGAAGAGTTTCATACTCTAGAAGAGTTTGTCGATGGCATTCCTCAAAACTGGTGGTGTGAAGACACACGAGATAAGGAAGTAATTTTGGTGGTCACAGTTCAAGGCAGTAACTCAACAGAGACAACAAGTCACCGGATCCACGTTCGCCACTGCTTCTCAGCCAGGAACCACATGCGAATCGACACCAAATCAAACAGTTCCCAGAAAAGCCGATGAATTTTCAGCTCACTGACTTCGAGTTAGAAATGTCTAAGCAATTCTTCTTCTGACTTTGCAGATGATTTTTTGTTGTAAATTGCAGAAATCATGTAATTGAACTTTTGAGACTGACAGCATAGGCAGGCATAGATGCATACTGAAGCATTATGCCAGAGGCATCGAGTCTGCATGTAATGTAAAATGTAAAAATTATTGCTGGAGGTTTTTTGTTTTCCTTTTTCTCATATATGGTTATTATGTCCAAGTCCATATCCTTGTTTTGCTTTTCCCTGTTGCATCAATTTATTTACGCCTCAATTCAGCGTTTTAGCAGCCCCCCTCTGAAAACATTCATCTGCCTCGAAAGAATGACAACCAGATTCTGTCTCAGCTCGTTTCAGAGCAGCCGTAAGATTCTTAGAACTAGAAGTTGGTTGAATCGAGCATATTCCTCCTAGGAAGCTTTCATCTGACTGGCTTCTTCTTATTATTATTATTAAGGCGCTGCCACAAGTACCGGAAAGTGTCTAGCTGTGACCCTTTTTTTTTTAAATCATTATGGGTTATATGTGAGGCTTAGGTACCTTGTAGCCTCAAGTTTTCGCGGGTCCCATTCAAAACTTTTTCTAACCATTATTCAATAAAAGAAATGAGAGCTCTTGCATTGTATGTTTCAAAAAAATTTGTAGGGTCTACAATCATTTTTTTCTTATATTTCTATACCCTTTTACTTATCATTTCTCTTATTATTATTATTATTATTATTATTATTATTTTCTACATAGAAGGCAGACAAGCCTCCCTATAAGATTAACAAGCAACCCAGAACCAATGAACCCTAATCATATTCTGGTGCAAAATAGGTACCAGACCCCAATGGAGAGACGCTTAACAAAAGAAGGTCTCAGTCCAAAGAAAAAGCATGATCTGCTTACTAATCTGCCACAAAATCGCCTTCACACCAGGCAAAATCGAATAGACCAGTCTCACGGAATTAAATCCTTGCAACTCTGAATTAAGTTGACAATGAAAGCCTCAATCATATCCTTACAGCTTTTAAGTCAAAAGTTGTTTGGAGCGTGAACTGTTTAATATTTAATAAAAGTAATTTTTTACAGTTTAAAATTTTTTAGTATTTCGTTTAAAAATTGATTAATTTGGACTGACCTGAGTAGAATTATGTAAATAAAAAAAATCTCCCAACAAGTATTTAACGCAGTTACATTCTCAAATCTTGAATTCGGGATCTCTTATTAAATAACAACATACTCTTACTATCTGTGCCAATATCTACCGGTATAAAAGTAATTTTCGAGAACTTCAAATTCCACCTTCATACAAGGGCTTTTGGATGGGCTAGTCCTAGGCCAATGATATGATTACAAAGATGGCCCAAGCCCATGGTATAGAAGGCCCAATCTGTAAAGTGGGAAAGAGAAGGGGAATCCCACCGAAAATCTCGGGAAAAAGTAGAGGAGTGGGCAATTAGCATTCCGAAATCCAGATCTCCGAATTTTCAGAGGAACAGCTGTGGAGGGTTCAGCAACTCGATGAAAGAGGAACAAGACAAAGAAGAAGCTTTCTGCTCTGAAATTGTAACACAGATGCCAAGCGAACAAGAAGAAGAAGAAGAAGAAGAAGAAGAAATTGTGTTGAGGTTTCTTGATTCGACAGACAATTACCTAACCCTGTTTGATTCTTTATCTTCTTCGCTTCGCCAGGTTAATTATCTTAGCAAAGCATCCACATATATTTCCTCCTTCAATTTTCTGAAATTGACTTTGAAATTGTCTCTCTTTGCCCCTGCTGCATTGCTTCTCTTATTGTGTGTGTGTGTGTGTTTTTTTTTTTTTTTACCATTTTAGGGATGGCTGGAACTGGCGAGTGCTCGGCATTCAATGGGCGCGTCACGCATAAACGCTGCTTTGTTGGACCTCACTTCCCACTCTGCTTCTACTTGTCTGAAAGTCGCCGCCCTAGACCAAGGTTGCTTGCTTTGTCTCGTCTCTCTCTCTGTCTCTTTCTTTCACGTTTGCTGCTTTTTCTTTATAAATTTATTGAAGGAATCCGTGTTGATATTATTATGTGATAATCTATCCTCCCCAGAGGAGCAACCACACTTCGCATTGCGTAAATGGGGTTGCTTGGATAATGATAATTGTTGCAATGAAGAACAAGCATCTAAAGAGTCCGTGTTGCCTGAGAAATCTGGCAATTCACAGCTACGACATCGGTCCAATTCTCTCCCTTCTGGTATCATGTTCTTTCATGCCATATCAATGAAATTCTGTTTTACTTGTCAATTAGAATCAATTGTTCTTTCCCATTGCATGTTGGTTCCGGAAATCGTATTTTAAATGATGTCTAGCTTGTTTCTCACCATTGGTACCAAAATTCCTGGAAAATTTTCCCTAGGTTCATTGGCCATTATTATTATTATTGTTTTTTTACATTTTTTGGTATTATTAGGATAATTTCCTAATGGGGTGTCTCTCCCTTTGTTTGAAGAAGAGAGAGACTCTGTGGATGCAGACACAGTTAAGGTTGATGATCGGGTCAGTATCTTGCAACTGTCTTCCTTTTTGAACTTGTTTCTGAATTTAGTCACGTTTGTGCATGCGAGGCCATATCCCCTCCTGTAACAATTTGCTTGTTAGTGCCTCTGTCAGTCTGTTTCTTTTGATTGCTAATGCCTTTATAGCATTAGAGATTCTTTGAGTTCATCCTGATTCCTGATTATTCACTGACTGGATGCATTTGGAAGGTTCTTAGTGTTGCATTTAGGCATATCATTCACAAATTTGCTGGTGTACTCAAGGATTTAGTTTCCTCTCTCTTAGGTTCAGAAAGAGCGAGTAAAATCACTTTCTGTGTTCGGAACTCTGGTTTCTCCAAAGCTTCGAGCTGCCCAACTGTCATTCGAGACAGGTAATTCAGTTAATGCCAAAACCTAGTTGTGGAAATTGTTAGTGTATACCATGCGTTGTTCTAAGTTTTTGTTATTATGCAGCATTGGAGATGCTTGTAGAAATAGCTAACATGCGTTCAGCAATTCTATCTACTTTTGATCAAATCCACAAGTAACTTGCTGGAGGTCCCTTAAAGGAGATACTGATTCATTCTCTGAGGTATATGACCTATCTGATTTCTTTTCCTTTGAAGGTTGCAGTTATCTCTGCTATGTCTGAAGACATGGGACTGTATCTATCAAACTTGTTAACACCGCACGATTTATTCATGAGATTTTCTAAAGTCAATCTTCTTCTCTTACGAACCATCGGGAATTTGCTTTGATGGCCGCTCCACGCCTCTTTAAGGAGGAGGATGGATGGAGGTGTAAGTGAGGATTCAGTTTGCAACTTCTCTTTTTTAATCCTAACTCATAACAATCCGAATTTACGAAACCAGCACTCCTATGTGCATCGGTAGGATGCCCATTTGCACGGAAAACTATTTACTTTTCTCACGTACATTACCATGTCAACGAATGAAGCAAATGTGATTACAGAGAAACAGAACGAGACCCTGGCAAATTTGTTTGTCACAAGCAACATTCCGGAATGACAACCCCAGCAGTCCTCCCACTGCCATTTCTTCAAGACGATTCCGTTGATGATGTTCAAACTTTTGTTTTCTCCTGTCGAATTGGAAAAAAGGAGCTTTAATTATGAGGGAGAAATGAGATTCGAGCCCAGATTTTACTTAGAAGTTTTATAATTGCTGTCTTTTGGCCATTCAATGTTAGGCATACGTGATTGCATAAGAATATTAATGCCTTTGGTTGTCTCTTCCGATAAATATTGGTAGCGGTCATTACAGCCAAGGTACTTATAGCTGTTGGAACGTACGCGCACGTACATAACAAAGAACATGGTGATACTTGCAGTTGGAACTAGCACCTTCGTGGCCAGGCTTTTTGCAAGATTGTGACTGAAGATTACAACTAGGTATTGCAACTTATAGATTGAGACAATATATATAATTTCTAGAATTCCCTCGTATTTCTCTTTATTTAAAGAAAATAAAACAAAAAAAAATATTTTTCTTCGCTTAATTGTCAAAAGTCAATACCAAATCAAGGTGCAAGAATTTTTCCTAACTGGACTCTATGTTTGTACTGGAATTACGTGGAGCTCTGAAGTGAGACACTGGTTGGAATGAATCGTGGGTCTGATCCATTGAGAATTTGATGCCTGTTTTTGACTCCAAACTGAAATGATCAATTCATTTTTTTCTATAAAACACGACGACAACATATTTATAGGGTAATTTCTTTTGAAAAAAAAAAAAATCCTTTTGTTTTATTTGGTAAGGAAAATAAAAACAATCTTCTACGTTCGCTGAATTACAGCCGCGACATTACGGGCTCAACTTGTAGTCACTGAATCCGACTGACATAAAACTAGAAACTCCAAGAATTGCCTTGATTCTAAAAAAAATGAAGACAAGGGGAGGGAATTGGCTTAATTCTGCTGGAAGAGAGACATGCTGATGCTTGTTGCCGGCTTGGACTTCGGGACCTCCAAACTTGGAACTTCTTTTCATTTTAATAGTAAACCTGTAGCATCATCCAATTTCCCTGCGCTCAAAGTAGTACCCTTCTCGTCGATTTTCGTCATTTCTCCGCATTCAGATACAGAAATTTTATCTATAGTTAAATTATTAAGACCAGCTTTTTCGGCCCCATTTATTATGACCCCACTTTGCCTCCTTTAAGTTTATTCCTTATAAAGGCAACTTGGAGGCTGGATGCTGCCAGATGTACTTCCATAAGAACTTTTACACGATGAAGAGGCCACGCGATTCCTGAAAGTAAGCTTTACGTTCAGCAACTGAATCCCTGTGCAAGGGCTCGCTTTGCTACAGGACAACTTCACCGCAGTTTGCGTTGCTGATGTCCCATAAATGTTCTGGTACCTCACGTTGCTTATTTTTATTCCAGAGTCCTGTCAAACACAAAACAAGATATACCGTATATATATATATACACACACATAATTACACGCCAAAGTAACGAAAATTTTTCATAAAACAGGAGCAACAGAAATGAGGTGCCACTTCAGGATCTGATGTAAACTTACTTGATGAGGGCATTGGTTGTAAGGGCAGTAATATTGATCGATGATGATTGGATTCTGAACATTGTTCATTTCAACATTTTGGTAAAGAATGTTTTTAACAAAGCCCTCACTGGCTCTCCCCCAAGTCTTTATTCTCAGCCCATTTTGACTGCTAGTGAACTTCACATTCTTGACTGTAATATCTTGTACTCCAGGCTCATCAAGTTGCTGCCCCAGACTCCCGATGCTGCATCAAATAATGTCTGTTAACACTTATAGTATCCAATCAATCTGACGTTTTGCTACAAAAGTAAGCATTTGCGAAGGGATTTTCTGAAGAACCGAACAGTATATATGAGAAGATGATTGTTTTCTACAATTCACGTGCAAAAATGCAATATAGTATACCCTTAAAAGACACCCTGTTGTTAGAATTTAGACCGCTATTTAGAAGTCTCGAGTTTGGAAGATTTGGGGAAAGGGAAAAATATTCTATTGTGTAGTTTATGACCGAGTCTTTTAATAGAAAAAAAAAAAAAAAGTCAACAGAAGTACCTGATTCCGTGCCCAGGTCCACATTTAATGTTATTAATCAGCACCTGTTGGCTTCCGGGACCGATCGATATACAATCATCACCAGTCTTAATATCAGAGTTGATAATCTTAACACCTCCGGACATATCCACATGAATGCCGTCTGTGTTTTGGCTCGCGCCGGAAGCAAAAATTTTCACCCCTGCAATCTTAATGTGCCGGCTCTGGTGGATTTCCATGTGAAATAGCTGGCTGTCTACCGAAGTCAACCCTTTGATCACCATATATTTTGAGTTGGTGACAAGTAGGGACTGATCAAATTAATTAACAAACCATACAGGAAAATGTCAAATAATGAGTGATCCCATAAATAAAATTACAATTAATTCGACGTACATATAATTATATATAATTGAAGTTAATTAGTATAATAATTACCGTGGCTCCGGTGGGACAGTTCCTGTGGGCAGCCTTACAATTCCACAAGGCCATGCCTCTTGCATTAATGGTGCCTCCAATGACTTTAACCCCAACAACGTTTTGAAATCCAATCCAGAAATTTGAATTTCCGACGGCCCAATAATCCGGTGGAGTCACCAGTGTGCCGTCAATCCGGAATTTAATAGCACGATTGTTGCAGGGGCCAATAAAAACGATTTTGCGTAGCACGTACCTACCCTTAGGCACATATATTGTGGAATGCAATCTTGATCCACAGGCCAGCTTCCATGCTGCCGTAAAGCCATTTGTTGAGTCACTTCTACCGTCAGGTTTGGCTCCAGTGCGAATCACATTGTACGTTGGACCTCTAGAGGCAGTGGCCGATGAGGAAAGAAAGGCTAAGAAAGTGATGAAGATGCGTGCCAAAGCCAATGGCTTCATGTTCAGGCCTACACTTTGAGCATCTCCAAATATATTAAGAACAAAAAACGATATAAAAGTGCACGAAAGGTTGGTGGGGCTTAGTGAACTTATAATTGGGTATCCAATTGGATCAAAAATTGTCTGCATGCATATCTTGAGTCAAAATCAAAATTTGTGGCTGCAGGCTGAAGAAATCTTGCTTTTCGATAACTTTGAGGTTCTCTTATTTTTAGTTTAATTGTTTATTTTTTTTTTTGACAATTACAAGATTATACTTGTCTGACGGCAATCAATTTAATTGTAACTTTGGACGGTGGAATTCTGGTATCTATCGTTTTTGCTTCGTTGGTTGCTAACTTGACGTAATATTTTTGCTTCGTGATCATCGTATAGTATTGGTCCATGGCTCCATGCCGCCTGCCGAGTGCAAGGATATTACCGTTTAGGCGTTTATCATCTCCATTTGATATTTTTTTTTTTTAAGTTTACAAAATAGGTAAATAAGAGTGGTGTCTTACAAATCTAATAAAGAGATTGTGTGAGTTCATCGGCATTAGATAGACCGAGTTATCAACATCAAACTTACGAGAGAACAAACTTCAGAATTCAATAAGTATCGTCGAATCATTCGAGATCTAATAACAGTCGTATACATTTTAATCTAACAATTAACTCTGACGGGACTTGAGCTCGTTTACACAAAAATTCAAATTTCTTAATCAGTTGAATTTTCATTTTTTTTTCTTCGTTTTTCCTATTTGTCTGAGGGAGACATAACTTAACAACCGTATTCTATTGTCCTTTCTTTCAAAAAAGACCGTCCCATTAACGAACTAAATTTATATACTGATTGGCCTGAGGATGCGTAAAAATATATGTAATGTTATATTAAAGTTTATAAGAAAAACAGATTTTTACAACTCAAAAATATCACCTCTGAGTCGCAACGAAATAGTCTAATGTGTCACCAAGTCTCGTTGTTCATAATCCTTTCATCATTAAGGTCTCAATTATACGCAATATACTTGAACATGGGTATACACTTTTTGATCCACATACCAACAATATATATATATATAACATAAAAAAATTTTAATAGCTTACTTTGTTGCGATCTAAATTATTTGTTTTTTTCGTAACTATATATTGCTTTTACAATCATTAATTATCTTGAATCAAAAAAAAAAAAAAGAAAAAGAAAAGAGTTGAGCTGCCAAAAAATTATATTACCGAGTGATTGGCACATATAAAATTATAAATTCATCACTATATCAATCAGGCATTTAATTTAATTAGATTCGAATTTTATCAGCTAAAAATATTGGAAGTGAGTAGTTGTGTAATATTAAGTTTTAAATTCGATAATTGTTGTGATTGGGTGTATGATAGTCTCGTTTGGTGCCACCATTACTTTTAGTGATGAATTCTAAGAGATGTTAAATTAAAATGTTAACAAATAGCTCTCAATTGGAGTTCTTATTATGGGTCTGGTTTGCTGTTAGAAAAGAAAATAAAAAAAGAAAAGAAAATTGTTAATTCCGACGCATTTTCGAACCATGGAAAAAATATTTGAAAGTTAAACAGAGGTGTCAAATCAATGGAAGAAGATAGAAAAAAAATAAAAATATAATAACTAAAATAATTTTAATATAATTTTTTTATTATATGAATAATTTCGTAAGTTTAACTCATTATTCAATTATTTATAAAGATATTTTTATAATTTTATTTATACATTTTTAATTATTTTTAATATAATTTAAATATAAAATTTTATTTTTTTATTATTTTTTAATAATTCTCTTTTTTTACAATTTTCTTTCTAACTATCATCTCACAATCCAAATAAACTGTGCAGAGTCGATAATATACAAAAGATAAGGCTGATAACAATTGACTCGCCAAGTGATCGCAGCGTTATAGTCACCCTGGAAAAGACCAATCTCAGGGAATATTTTTCTTGTCAATTAGCTTCACAAGACTTCTTTCCAAATAAAAATTAGCTTTCACAAAACGTAGCCAAATCAAGGTATCCTTACCGCATACATGACAGGAGTCTCAGGAACCCTTTTGATACCCTTTTACAGTATTTACTTCTACTTATTTCTTCTTCTTACCTTATTTTATTTTCCCCTGTTGTTTTTCGGGATTGGAACGTGCTTTTTGTGAATACCATTTTTGTTTTTGCTCACGAAAAAAAAAAGAATTCCATTTTTACTTCACTATTACGTGACGACACAGATCTTGCCATCATGTTATTTGGTAGTATTTGTTTGGCTTAAACAATGATCTAATAAGATATCATGTATGGTTCGATTAAGTGCTCGATATCATCTGTTTCTGTGATGTCCGTTTCATCTCGTTGCAAAATATTGCATTCCACTCTTAGGTTCGGTCCAGCTATAACCCGGATTTTTAACAATAAGTTTATCACTCATCAGTTCTCTAATGGCCCTGGCATCATCCCATCTTCCTAAAGATGAATAAACGTGGGCTAAATGCACATAAGGGGCAGGGTTTTGCGTGTCTAGGCGAATGATTTCTGCGGCTGCCCTTTCTGCTAAGCTCACGTTAGCATGAACCTTACAAGAACTAAGCAGAACCTCCCACACAATGGGATCATCTTTACACGGCATCTTGTCTAGGAACACCTCTGCTTCATCAAATCTACCGGCTCGGCCCAGAACATCAACGACACAGGTGTAGTGATCCAAAATTGGCTCCACTTTATGCTCTCGAAGCATAGAGTTAAATATCTTAACTCCTTTATCAGCTAGTCCTGAATGGCTACACGCAGTTAGAACAGCAACAAAGGTTACCAGGTCTGGATTCTCACCAAATCCTATCATGTGTTCGTACAGCTGAACGGCTTTTTCTCCCTGTCCATTTTGCGCATACCCGTGTATCATTTCATTCCATATCACAGTATTTTTCTCAGGCATCGTCTCGAAGAACTGCCGAGCTTCATCTACGTTGCCACATTTGCAATACATGTCAATAAGAGCACTGCCCACAAAGAGGTCATTTATATACCCTTGCTTTGCTATATGAGTGTGAACTTGTCTTCCTTGACATGACGAAGATAATTTTACACAGCAGCTCAGAATAGTGGCATAAGAGAACTCGGTAGGGGCTACCCCCTCTTTCAGCATTTGTCCAAACAAAGTAAATGCTTCATTGTTTAGAAAATTGATTGACAAACCTACAATCATAGAGTTCCAGCAAACAGTATCCAATTCAGACGTTCTCCCAAATATACACTGTGCAACGTCCGTCATCCCACATTTTGAATACATGGTAATAAGTCCACTAGCAACATATATATCATTATGGAAGTCTGTCTTTTGAGAGAAAGCATGGACCTGTTTTCCAGCCTTCAGAAGACTCATAGATGCACATGAGCTAAGTATGAGAGCCACAGTAGTCCGGTCAGGGTGTACATAGCGGAATTGCATATCCCTGAAAGATTTTACTGCTTCCTTGTCATCCCCGATTTGGATATACCCAGAGAGCATTGCATTGCATGAACTCACGCTAGGGCTAGCCAAGCAATCAAACATCTGACGCCCAGTTTCTACATCCCGGGACTTGAAACATGCCATTAACATATTGATATAAGTAACCTCATCTGGTTGAAACCCTTCAGACTGCATTCTCTGAAGATACTCTACAGCTTTCTTGTAATGGCACTGGCCATAGCCAGCAATCATAACATTCCAGGAAACAACACTGACTTCAGGCAAATTAGCAAAAACATTCTCAGCACAACCCATGTCCCCATTCTTTACGTACATAACAAGTAGCGAATTACTCAAATGAAGATCATTTTCAAACCCAAGTTTGACTGCAAGACCATGTACTTGTTCTCCATGCCGTTTACTCGAAAGGCCACCATTTTGCTCACAAGTACCAAATTCCTCAAATCTTCCTTTCACACAAACGCCTAAAACACTTGACAATGAGACATTATCAATGTGAATCCCTTTCCTGAACATCAACCTGAACATCGCCAATGCATCCACAACTCTATCCATTTGCGCTAGCGCACCCACCATAACTGTAAAAGTCACCTCATTTGGCTCTGGAACTTCCACAAAGAGCCGTGCTGCATCTCCAACCAACCCACATTTCGCATACACAGATAGCAAAGCGTTACTAACATAGATATTCTGCTGAAGCCCGAGCTTAAATGCTTGACCATGACATCTCCTAGCATACCCCACATCAGCCAGGGAGCCGCATGCGCTCAAGACACTAGCAAACGTGAAACGGGTGGGCAGAAAACCTTGGCAAATCATCTGATCATACAAACCCAGCGCCTCGCGCTCGAAACCGCCACGGGCCATTGCGCTGATCAAGTTATTCCACGAAGCAATGTTTCTCTCAGGCATTCGGACAAACAGGTCCTGGGCATTCTCCACATCCCCAACTCTGCAGCACTCAATTAACATGCCATTCCACGAGTAAATGTTTCTGTGAGGCATATGATCGAACAAGTTCCGCGCGTAAAGTGTGTTGTCGCTTTTGGAGTAGAGTTCAACGAGGCGGTTGCAAAGGAAGGTGTCGGAGAAGAGGCCGGTCCGAAAAATGTAGGCGTGGACAAGCTTCCCTGCCAAATGGGCTTTCTTGTCAATGCATGATTGCAACAAATTTGCTATGTAATGGGCACTTCTTCTGCTTTCCATCATCAGTTTCTTGGATTCAATCTTTCCAGAGTAAACGTATGAGGGGTTAATTGAATAGAATGAAACTTTGAGGGGTCAAGTTTTAATTATTAGTTTTAAATCTGGATTCAATGCCCTTCACCGCCAGGTACATGTTAAATTTTTTGGACAAAATTGTCAAAATGCGAAACACATCATGTTGTATCAACAAACTTAGACACACACCTTCAAGAATGAATACAGTGAATTAAAAATGCCTTATTCACACGTTTGCATATTGCACTATTACTGGTTTTCTATTTACAACTATGATAGTCTTTAAGGGGACTTTCTGCAAAGCCGAATTTTAACTATGAACAGAGTATAAAGTTTATAAGAATAAGGAAATTTAACTTAACTTACAGTCTAATTAATTTTTTAATAAAACAAAAATTACATTCATAATAATACAATATAAATTTTGAGTCGAATAATCTCAAATTGTTTCCTTTTATACCATTTTTTTAAGGTATATAAAATGATAGTCAAGTAAGGACAATCATTTTGAAGACTAGAGCATTTTGAAAATTTTTCCCCCTTTCAACAAGTAATTTTTATAAATTTCAAATTTTTATACATTGACAGGTAAATTTATTTAGAATGCTTAATAATTGAACCAATACTTACTCGTCATCTTTATATAATGAAACTCAAAAAAAAATAAAAATCCTACTGCAACCTAGCAATATTGGATCTGAGAAATTGCTAACGTGGAAATATTTCTCATAAAGGTTTAATAACAAGAACACAAATTTTAGGCACAATACAATAGCAGCAAGGCCGGGCTACAAGCCAGTCACAAATACAATACGTGCAAGGATCGCCTCAGGCTCAAATTAACACCAAATTTTACCCCATCATCAATAATTCAGCTACTACCGCAGCGTACATCTACCATCAAATCTTCCCTCTTCTTTTTGCGAGTTCTGTAAGGACAAATTGTTATTTGTGGGCTATTTGCAGTGTTTAACTATGCCCCAGAACAGGACACTCTGTAACTATGTATTAACCATTGCCCTGCCCTGCTACAGGCAGCTAGTTGGCCGAACAACGCCATAAGCAGTTCCACCAGCATTCCTACACGATGCTTGAGCTGGTCGATTTTTGTAAGTGAGGTTTACATCCTGCAATCGAATCCCGGTGCACGGGGAACCTTTACTGCAATCCAATTTCACTGCAACTTCTGTTGCTGATGTTCCGTGCACGTCTTGGTACGTAACATCTCTAATTCTAACTCCAGAAACCTGCATGGTTGATGTCAATTAGGAAAATAAAACGATCATTTCAGGACGACAGAAAATAATCAGAACATCATTCCAAAAGAGTGAGGGCTTTTTACCGTACCTGACCGGGGCAATTTTGGTTGTCGGGACAATAATTTTGGTCGATGATAATTGGGTTCTCTACGTTATTCATGACAGCATGCTGGAAAAGAATGTTCCTGGCAAAGCCATTGCTAGGCCTTCCCCAAGTCTTGATCCTCAACCCATTCTGAGTACCAGTAAATGTAGCGGTTTTAACTGTCACATTTTGCACGCCAGCTTCCTGGACATCCTTTCCCAAGCTGCCGATACTGTACCAAACCGAAAACACGCATAACGTTTAATGGGCCACCAAATGTACGTATTTCCAGCATGTTAACAAGATAATGTGCTTTATGCCTAATTTCCTTACCTGATTCCATGTCCGGGTCCGCAGAGGACGTTCTCGATCCACAAGTTAGAGGTACCGGGGCCGATGGAAATGCAGTCATCACCAGTTCCAATCTTAGAATTTAGAATTGTGACCCCAGTGGATAGCTGAACGTGAATGCCGTCCGTGTTGGGGCTATTCTTTGAGGCAGATACCTTCACTCCTTGCACTTTGACATTTCGGCAGGCGTTGATGACTATGTGGAACATCTGGCTGTTTAGTGATGATAATCCTCTGATCACAATATTTTGGGAATTGGAAAACTCCAGAGACTGCAAAACGGAGGGCACAGAGATTTGGAACGTTAAAGAAAGCACTGCACATGGTGCTACAGGACAAAAACTGCACATCCAAGTAAAAAGAAACCGCTGCAAATTAGTCATTCATAAGGCCTCAGCACATGCTTGCTTGACATTCTAAATTCTTAAATGTTCCAAGCACATGCTAGTCCTGCATTCAACTTGTACTTGGGTAATTAATTTATTTATTTCTATTTGCTGCCACAACAAAGCTACTAATCTATATTGTTAAATAATTGCTAAGACTAAGATTAAATTAAGCCTACCGTAGCGCCGCCGGGGCAATTGTTTCCGGAGGCCTTACAAGACCAAAGTTTATTGCCTTGCCCATCCAGAATTCCACCAGAAACGGTAACCCCATTAACTTGGTCAAAAACAAGCCAATTTCCAACACTACCAATGGTCCGATAGTCAGATGGAGCCACAAGTGTTCCATCAATACGCACTAGAATGGCACTGCTCTTGCAAGGACCCTGGAATGCCACTCTGCGTAGGCTGAACCTCCCTTGAGGAACATATATGGTGACTGGACTCTTACAGGCACAGACTTGAGCCCAGGCGGCGAGAAAGGCCTTGCTTGAGTCAGTTTTCCCGTCAGGCTTGGCACCATAACTCAGCACATTGTATTGTACACCCAACGCCAGAGATGAATAAGTCAAGGAAATGATCAATACTACAGGTGCAAGAGAGAGAGGCCTTATTGCTGGCTGTGCCATCCTGAATTTATTGTTTTCTGTGAAATGCAAGTAATGAGAGAAGAAATGGAATCAAAGAGACAGAAACAGAAAGGACAGAGACTGTTGGGTGTGGAAGAGTAGTGGGGGATGTGGGGAGTTAAAACAGTTGAGATGGGTATTTATAAGCAAACCTGATGAATCGGGTTTGAAAATAGAGGCAAGTGTAGCGCCCAAATTTTTAGCAGGATTTTTTTTGCCTTTTGAACATTATAAACTAAAATTGGTCTGACGCCCTTTTGCAGACCCTATAAACTAATTTTAAATAGTTTGACTTACTTTTGTCCTAATTTTATATAATGTGTATAAGTGATTTATTATATTCTTACCATTTATAACTACGAATTATTTCGTTATCACTTATTTGCATCGATGTTTTAGATGAATTGAGACAAAGTCGAGAAAGAGAATCTTCCTGTTTATCATTATCCGTAAAACTATGGCATTGAAACGTGCTGACCTGTTTGTGCCCAATATCACAAGATTGATGGGCCATTATTAGCATGCATGTTCTCATTATTATTAAAAGAATTTTAAGGGTCTTCTAGACAAGTAAGAGCTCAAAAGGCTAAATGAAAGCCCAATGATGACTTTTGGTTGCTTAGTATTGGGGATTTCTAAGCTAAATTGGTTAAATGTATCCCAAAAAAAAAAAGGTAATTGGTAGGCTTCAACAATTAGCGTGTCACCGCAAGCATTCATCACTGCCTCCCCTTAATTGGTTGCTTCAATCCTGGTTCCATGTCATTTGATGTCCTTTTCTTCCTTTAAACACGAGAAGAATGTCCTTCTTGAATTTCGCTTTTTATTTGATGGGATGTCTTTTATTCTTATTACCATATATTTTGTGTGCTTCGTAATTAGTTTATTAATAAGAAAAAATTTAGTGACTTCATTTAGCAATTTCAAAATAGTTAAAGAATAATATGAATTGTTTGATAATTGAATTTATGAAAAAAATGAAAAGCTAATATATTATCAGAACTATTAGATAAAATTATGTAGTTACTTGTTATTAAGTGTTTGAGACTACTTAGTTTTATTCTTATTAATTTAATAAATCAAATTGGCTATCATATGTAAAAGTACATTTAAAGAAAATTAACGCTTTAGATATAAATAAACAATTCTTTTGGTGCAACCCTGAACCGACGAATGCCTTTAGATCTAATGATTGAGATAATTACCGTGAATTTCTAATTCAAACGGTATTGACAATATATCAGTAAGTGTGAGGTTCAATATTCGAATGTTTAATCTCTCCAACTATCCTCTTTCTCCCAACCAGTTAGTTTAAATTTAGAAAAGTTAAAAAAAAAAAAAAAGATTGACATAGTTACTTATATAATGAAGATAAGTAAGGGCCAAACTTTTTATAATGTTTCAGGCCTCACCGTATTAAGTCATATTTAATGAGCATTTAAAAGATACGTTACAGAATTTCAAGAGCAGTAAGAAAATCCAAGCCATTAAAGGATTTCATTAGGGCATAACAAGAAAAAAAAAATTTTCTTTGACCAAATTTTACAAATTAACTTAAAAAAATCAGCTAAATAAAATTTACTAAAAAATTAAAATCAGTTGAATTTTGTCATTAAAACTTAGACCTCACTCATAAATCCAACAGGACAAAAAAAAAAGGGGGCGGCACCTCAGCTGCCTAGATCTATTGTAAAAAAAAAAAAGAAAAAAAGAAGGCCTTGGCAATTTGACACTAGACACTATATTAGATAGGAGTGCCGTTATAAAGACGGAGGAGACCGGCGGGGGTGGATCTATAGAATTTTTGTAATTTTTTTTGTTAAAAAATTTATGAAGCATATATTATGTTATAAGTTATATGTATATTTTCGATTTAGTTGTATATATATATTATCTTAATTATTAGTATATGTTGTATATATAACAAAATCGATAATCTAGTTATCAAAAATCAAATTTAATTAATTATTATAAAACATGATCTTTTTTTCAGAGAAAAGAAGTATAATACCAATATACAAATTGAACCGAGATTAGACTATTATAAAACATGGTAGCTGCATAACCTGGCTGTGAATTATATTTTTAGAATTTTCACTGCCATTGTGTTTTTAAGTACGGTAGCATTCATTGTATCCAAGCTGGAGCCCCATGTGTTATGTGGGACCCAGTACTAGGACGCAAGGGGAGAGTTTTCGTACGGAATTAGGGATCAATTTTGCAGCCAAGTGGGCCCACAGGTGATGGGGAATAGAAAGCGGAGAAGAAACCGGCAGTTCTCTTTCTATTACCGAGAACATGCATGCGTGCCGACGTGGCTCTCGCGTTTGCGGCCCCCCAAAACCTAACAACTAACGGCTAACGACCTTTTATATGTGAAGAAGACACATAGACGCACGAAACTAAAGTATATGAGTAGATAAATTGTAATTGGTCGTTTTATTTTTTAGAATAAAATATTTAATTATTGTAAAAAAATTAAAAACATTTTTTTATTTATTTTTATTGTAAAAATTAAGTTTTTCATTGTAAAAATAAAGTGATCGGTTTTAATGTGTCAGTCTCATGTCTCATTTTTAGTATAATAAGTTTTTTTTTTATATTAAGCTTATCCAATTAATGATTTCAATATTTAATATCTTTAATTTTTTTATTATAAAAAAACACGATGATACTCCACAATCATCTCAGGAATTGCACTTTCTCTTGGATATTTTATTGGAGCAATTTTTTTATAGATAAAAACTAATAAAACTGAAAACTCTTTATTGGCTCGATTATTTGAGAATAAATTCGAGTTTAGGTTCCTATGAAGGCGGAGCAATATGCGCGCATGTAATAAACAAATTCTCGTATCTGATTTTAGTGTGCCAATGGTGTGAACCCAAAAGGGAAAAAAAAAAAAAAGGTGTCACGGTGAGCGATCATGAGGAAGAGAAAATAGATTATTATATATAGACAATATATCATAGGGTTGTGGTTTAGTCGTGGCAAGCTGCAACTTCTGGTTAACTGATTAATGTTATGATAATACCGAACCCTACCCAATTATTGGTGATTATAATATTATGGGGTTGTTTGGGTAAATTTTTAAAGGGGTGAATTTACATTTTATTTTCAAAAAATAAGAAAATAAGTGTTAATAAATTTTTTAGTGCTGTTATTTAATTATACTTATTTTTTTATTTAATTTCCTAACAGCAGCTGATTGAAAAGCAGCTCCAAATTACTTTTTGCTACTTTTTGAATTATTTTTCACTTTTTAATATTAATAATAATTTATATGCACTAAATTACCCTTAAAGAATATTTATATAGTTTTATTATTATTTTTTTAACTTGCCACATGAATTAGATATATTAATTTATTTTATTAGTATTTATATAATTTCAATAATTTCTTTTTTCAACTATTTTTAAATAATATTTTTTTCATTTCAATTTTCTTTAATACTAACACTTATAAAAAATATCAAACATAATAATTTTGTTAGTAAAAATTAATATTTTTTCAAAAAAGTTAAAAATTAGGTAAAACAATTCTCAATATTATTTATAAAATACTATTCTAAAACTATAAAATTATAAAATATAAAAATAAAATTTTTCAGTATGATATATTTATATAAATTAGATGTCTAAATTAGACATTTTATTATTTAATAGCAACAATAAGTATAAAATTAACTAAACATTTCATTAGTTTTATCAGTAATCAACAATAGTAAATAAGAATCAACAATCAACAGTAACAATTAATAACAGCAATCAGTAATCAGTAGTAGCTATTAATAACAACAATCAACAACAGTAACATTCAATAGGTAATCCAAACAGTTCCTATATCAAGTAATGGTCAAAAACAACAGGAATGGCCACTGAAGCAAATATTCGGACTTAATTACATAGATTTAAATATCATAGACTCATCAGTAGACAACAAAGGGAATTCACTGCTATCATAAAAAGAATAGTCAAATCCGGATTTGGTAATGCCATAAAGAGGAGCGTAAATGTCCTAAAAGAGTAATTATTTTCACAACTCCAATATTTTTATTATATTGATAAACTTTAGAGAAGTAATAATTAATGAAATATATCAAAAATTAGAATTTTAGACGACCCTACTAACCTTTTATACCACAAGAAGCAGATTCAATTCCATAAAAGGAACTAAATATTTGTATAACATATATATAATAATTAACTCCGAGGCCATTCATACTCATTTTCTGTATTCCTTTACTTTTCTAGTCTGTTAGGTTTGTTTTCTTTCTTATTATGTTTAACCCTTTAGTTGTCAAAAAAGTAAAAATTCCATTTAATTCCTGCATACCAAACCAAGAAGGAGAAGTTCCGACTGTGCTAGTTAGGGGTGTTCGCGGGTTGAATTGGGTAGTTTATAAGAAAAAATTGCAACCAAACTGTCATGGTGACGGTTTGAAAATTTTAAACCGTAACTAATCCGCCAACTATCCAAACTGTCCAAACCATTCCACTAAATGGCGGATTGGTTTAGGCGGTTTGGTTGATTATGCAACTTAGCTTTTGATTTTTTTTTTTTATTTGAGGTGAAATTTGAATGTATTAATTAAATATTTAATCAAAAAATTATATGAATTAGTTAGACATTCATCAAATTTCAAAGTTACGGTAATAAGAGATAGTTTATGCGTAAGAGATAAATAAACAACTAATATTTTCCTAATTTTTCTCTACCATTGAAAAATTTTATTATTATTACTACAATTAAAATATGAGATTGTATGACTTCTTTACTTTTTTTTTTTTTAAATTTTCTCGTCAAAGTTAGCTACCTAGTAGAGAAAAATTAGACATCACTATAAACCCGATACAAAGAATAAGAAAATATAATTAGAAATATAGCTAATTTATTTCAGTAATCTAATAGCTACAATTCATTAGATCAAAGTAACAATATCTTTAAATGTCTAATTGCACACAAAATTTTAAATTTATTATTGCAAAGAACAATAAAAACGAGATAACATGTATAATGAAAAAAAATAGATCTCTAATACAATAAAAATATAATCAAATTAGATCACATTTTATATGTATAATATATATATATAGTAATAAGGACGGATTGGATCGGTTAACCGCGGTTTTTAAAATTTTAAAACCGCTACCAATCCGTCCTTAGTGATTTTGAAAAAATAAAAATTATAATTAGTTTTTTTATTGGCGGTTTTGGCGAATGCGGGTAAGGACAATGCAGGTTGAACGGTTTATGGCAAGTTGGGCGGTTTATGAACAGCCTTAGTGCTACCTTGCCTGCTGGGCATACAAGGATTGCATTTTTGGCAAACAATAAAATCATAATTTGAAATTTTTGGGTGAAATGCAATTTGAGGCTTCGAAACTTTAGGAAGTACACGTGCAAACAATTTCTCAAGCTTGACTGGGAAATGGGATTTCATGGGATTTTCTCATGTGCCTTATATATATGTGAACTACCAAGGCCCTATGAATTTGTTCCACTTGTATAGGTCTTTCTGAAGTGTTTTGTAGGTCTGCTTCCTTAGGGGTGTTTTGTACTTTCCCTAGGAATATTAATATATATTTGCTGGTATAAAAAAAAGCCTATATCAGCTATATACATATTTCTATTTGCATATGGCTTGTTATCAACAAAATGCCCAATTCTCTTTCTGTTAAAAAAATAAAAATAAAAGAGTGCGAATAGTTTCTAATGTATGGGTTCAATCATTTGGGTTGATAGAATTACCCACTAAATGTGACATTTCTCGTAGTTGAAGCACTGTTGTCAGAACCGGATCGGACCGGCCGGTCGGACCGGTTGAACCGGGGACCGGCCGGTGGTTCGGGTCGGTTTTGGTAAATTTTGAAGGGTGACTCGGACCGGTCAAAACCGAAAAAAACCGGTCAAGAATCGGTCAAAACCGGTAAAAACCGGTGAAAACCGGACCGGTTGAACCGGTCTAATAAAATTAAAAAATTCATAAATTATAATTTGACCCCAAATGTTATTTAAATTATAATTTAAGCATTAACTTTAATTTAAAAGTTCAATTTAGTCTTAAATCTATTAAAAATTTCAATTTCATCCTTAAAATTAGAAAAATTAATATTTAATCACTATTTATAAATATTATTTTTATAATTACTTTTATACACATATATGTTATTAAATACCGGTTCAAATACCGGTTCGACCGGTTCAACCGGTTGAATCTTGACCCACTAATATTTTCGGTTCGATAACCGGTCCGATTATGACAACCTTGAGTTGAAGCAAAGAAGTAAAAAAAAAAAAAAAAAAAAAAGAAAACAATAAAATTATAGCCGAGCCTGTGAGAGAGAGGAGAAAGTTATGTAGATTGCGGAGGCAGCTTACTCCGTGTTTTGTGGGATTGCCATGTTGATTGATTGATTGTCTTTGCTTGGGGGCATGCATGCATGTGTCCATGTTTCAGGTAAACATCATTTCAAGAGGCAGCAAGAAATTTGACTTCCAAGTTGCATCATCTACGCAATCAGATAGTAGTGCCCCCAAGTGGTTTTTTTTTTTTTTAATTTTTTTATTTTAAAGAGAGGTAATTGGACATTGAATCCACGTGCTCATTGTTGTCGTCAGCCTTTTTGTTTTTGTTTTTTTTTTTTCAAGAGAGGTAATTGGATTTTTTTTTTTTTTGAGCAAAAGCTAATTGGATATTGAATCCATATGCTTATTATTATCATTACCTTTCCAACCTTTGAATACATATGCTCATTATTATCATTACCTTTCCAACCTTATTAAGTGCCAATAAAATTGACATTTTCGGTCAAAAAAAAAATAAAATTGACATTTTACCTTTAGTTGGCTTTATGTCATGTACATTTTCCATTAGTAATATGCCATTCAATTTTTTATAAAATACTCCTCCGGTCGATATTTTCTTTTTATTCTTTGCATCTAATGGATACCTACGAATCAGGTAAATCTCTACAAATTCGGTCTTTTCGTGTCGGAAACGTTTCAAAAGCTCTAATAAAAGTTTCCTTCCTTTATTTTTAAGGAATTTTTTTTTGACCAAAGAGAAATATTTCATTAATATTATACGAATCTGTATATAAATTCAATATCGAGACGTTAAAAAAACTGCACAAAGTAGAAGTAACAAACCGCTATAATAGCTTACAATTGAATGAGTCATAAAGACTATTAACTAATTATACACAAAATTTGGTTAGACAAAATCTTCTAACAAGGGAAAGATCTGAATTGAAAGTAAATTTATCCAAAATCAATGTCTCAGATAAATCTATCTCGTTCGGATAAAATTGTATAAAGCAACACAAATCGTCCATTACCAGATTTATGACGGAAATCGACCGAGTATACCCTACAATAATTTTCCATAATTTTAACTTATAGATTAACATAACAGAAATTAAATACAACAAAGTACATAACACAAAAACAACAACCAAACGCACTTAGGCTAGTACACACCCAAATAATACATAATCCATCAAAATAAACCAAAAGTAACATTCAACAATAGGTCTGGCGCCTCCAACGGTGGTGGAGGAGGGTGACGGCGATCGGTAGCAGAGGAGGAGGGAACATGATGGTGGCAGCAGACGTAGTGGGAGTGGAGGTGGTACCAACAAAGGCATTAGCAGACTGGATAGCAGAGGCAGAGGCATCGCCGAAGACAACGGCATAAGCGGCCAGTGGTAGCACCAACGGTCAGTGGATCGTCTGGGATGGCAACTGATAAAGCGGCGCAGTCAACAAGGAGAATGGTGGAGACGGCCACTGAGGCATCCCCTGAGACGGTGGCGTTGGCGCTGGAGAAGGTGACAGCAACTATGAAAATTGTGGCAAATAGCCAAGGAGTCTGGATCCAGTGCTTGGGGGGCTTTGGGCGAACTTATTTGGTCTAGATCTAGGACGATTCAAAATTAAAAACACCAAATGAGGGGAAGAGAATGAGAGAGAGAGACTTGGGGTGGAGAGGGAGTGGAGAAAGAAATGACAGAGCAGAGAGGAGGGAAAGGAGAGAAGAAGAAGAGCAGCCAAGGTAGCTGGCTGGCGAAGGTGGCCAGCCACCGCCATCAGCCATAGGAGGAGAGATATTCTACTGTAGACCATAGAGAGAGATTAAGAGAGAGAGAGAGAGAAACTTATTCGTTTTACACACAGGAGTTGGTTGGACACAAAAAAAAAGATTTTATTTATTTTTTAAGGAAACTCCAAGAAAACTCTAATCTTTACATAGAGAACCTTAAAAATACCAAAAGTCCATAACTTTTATTTACATCTCGAATTACTTTTAACATACTAACTAAACAACTATTTAGAGGCATGAAAATATAATTGAATATGAGATATGAAAATTTAATAAATACTAAGCTTATAGTATTATTAAAAAAATACAAACAATAATATTTTTTGGGGGGGCAAATACAAAACACTATTCTTACTTATTGTATCCTTTCGTGTTGCGTTTCCCATATCCGTTATCGTGCTACGTCAATGGCTGCCATAGCAAGAAATTAAAATTCTGTAAACATATGTACACAGCTAATGAATAAGGTCTGCGGCCAGCGTGCTTTAATCTGTACTCCTGCGGCCCACAATAAACCGAAAGGATATAACTAACTTGGATACAACTAACTTGGAGGCTGGGACACGTGCATAAAAAAAAGAATTGATAACTAACTTGAGGATCTGACTGTGACTCTCGCATTTATTCTTTTTTAAATTTAAATAAATATATGATGTGTAATATACGTAAAGATGATGTAAAACATACTTATGAAAAACATATAAAAATTTATAGTAATCTCTCACACGCACTCTCTTAGGCGGAGGATTATATAAGTCAGAGGCCATTTAGAGGAGCATTAGATTAAAAAAAAAATTGATTTTTTTATAAAAAAATTAAGTTTTAGGGTAACATTAAATATTTTTAAGATTTTTTTTTTAAAAATAAATAAAAAGTGTCTCTAGTTGCTCTCTGACTAATTTTTTTGTCCATGTAAAAACAAAAACAAAAAAGAAGAAGAAGAAAAAAAAGAAGAAGAAGAAAGGAAAACACAATCAGCTCCCCAAGTAAAATGCTTCTCGGCCGGGTATGCATGCCTGCATGTATGTGGAGGGAATGTGTCGTATGATTTCCGCTAATTAGGGATCAGCCGAAGTTTACCATGTGGAGATTCCTTGATGAACCATCCAATTAAAAATGTGCCCGAAAATTAATCCCTTGATTGATCGTCCAGTTTTTTAATCCAAGATATATCCATCAGTTGAAATTTCAAAGTTTAAGTCGGGTGGGGTATATGTCTGTATTGCTAACTAATTAATGTGCAATGTCAATGTATTCTGTGCATCTCCTTTTTGTACATCATGTCTGTCGAAGATCAATGGCTCTTGCATCCACCCACAATATCCATGATTTGATTTGATGTACGCCAGAAATTCTTAGAATATATTCACATTGATGTAAAATGTCAACGGGCCGGATACATTGGCAGTTAACAAGGCTAAACATTCATTAATTTAGAGTTGGAAGGACGTGAGATTTACGAAAAAGAGAACATGTAATATACCAGTGAGGCAGGCGAGCAATAATTAAAATAACAAAGGACTGCGTTCATTTTTCCAAATGGGGCTTTAATTTTCCGGAAAGGCATGGAAGATTGCATGGTTAGTTTCTTTGGCATTAGTCAATGAAAGAGTTTCTCGGTGCACCTAGCCGCTTCTATTTCCCTTTTCCTTGTGATTGGATCATGTTTCTAGTTAAAGTCAGCCTAATTAATTGAAGCTTGTGGTCTTTTCGTGGTTCGCGTGTATACAAGGCCAAGCCAAGAACATATCTCAAATCATATGTCAACATTTGGCACTCTCGTTCTTAGACGATATCTGTATAGTTAAAATTTAAGATTTTTCATTTTTATGGTCTTGAGTTTTAATATTGAAAAAATGAGTGTAAGATTTATGTGAATGAAGAGAATTATTCTTATTGTATAATTTATAAGCCTCTTAATAAATTAAAAAAACATTTGTTACTTTTAATTTATCTATAGTGTTCAAATTAAAAGTAATTAAGGTTAAAATAATGTTAAAATAATGGTGGCTATGCACATATATGGTGCATTAGTTGTGGAAAGTGGAAGTATAAGGCGCTTTTCTTTGAGTATTAGATAGTTTTAGAAGAAACATCCCCCATGTGGTTGAACTCTAGTTGTCAACCCCCCATCAAATGAGGTCTCACAGTACTGTGCGTTGAATTGACACAGTTTGTATTATCTTAATCCATGAGACCTAAGTTTGGCCCTCTTATAATGGGATACTGCGTGTACATAAAACTATCTATATATACATACATGCACACACGATTTCGCTTAGCAATGTTTTTCTTGATGAATCATAAGAAATTCGCGTGGTTAGCAATTTACTGGCCTTTCCTTGTTTAAGGAAGTAATTTTTTTTTTTTAAAAAGCAAACTAAACATTTTTTTGAGGTATATTAGGAGGTTCATTGATTAGCTATACAATGTGGTAATTATCTTTCTTTTTTTTTTTTTTTATGAATCTCATATCTTTTCTTCTCAAGATTAAAACTTACAAACTCTAAAATAGGTGTCTACGTTGTAATTACTAGAATAATGGAGTGTTCCATGATAAACCAAACTAAACAGTTTTTAGGTAAACAAAAACTAAACTTAGGTTATAATTGATCTTGAAAATATGGATTAAAAAGAACATCTTGATACATATGACTGGTACAACTAGTTAAGACATTTCGTTGAAATTTTTTATTCTGTATTTGACTTTTATTGACTCTATTACTCTTTTCTATCTCTACAGTCTCCCTTGTAACCATCATCATATATTAATACTGGCGGACATGGAAATTCCTTGGCGCACAAGTCAACAGTTTGACCAATTAAAGAGGCGTTCTTAAATATGATTCTGACTACAGTGATTTCCTTTTAGAAGAGGGTAGTATTCACATTAACATATATATTGTATGTATCTATGCCTAACAAATTAATCTGGCATTGCAAGTGTAAATGTCAACAAGAAGCACGTGAGGCCGGCGCAGCTATGTGAACAAAACCTGCCTAAAACAGCCATGAAACAAGCATCCCGGCCGGATATCGATGATTCAAAACACTATTTGAACCCAATGTAAATTGCTTGTCACAAGAGGGAAAAAAAAAAACCAATTTATTGATAAAATGACTTGCCTCCGTACGTAAATGATCATCAACCCAAATTGGCTTGAGCCACAATTTCTAATGTATAAAAGAAAGAAAGAAAATAAATAAGTTATAGTTGACTGCTTATTTTCCGCGTATTTCTTATTATATTTTCATGTGATAGAAATTTTTTTTTTCTCTTTTCAAATGAAAAAGTAATATAGAAAGTGGAGTTTCTGTTTCACAACTACTGTGATCCTGCGCTATTCAATTGGAATCTGCGAATAGAATTTCTATTCATTATCCACATGTACATTAATGCAGTCTGTTAGAGCATGTATTACTATTTGAACTTGATTAGCCACGTCAACAATGTTGGCATTGTCAAATGCAATCACACATAGAGAAACACAAGCTAATTAATCTTATGTGTCTTGTTTTTTTTCAAGGGAAATATTATGCGTCTTCTTAAAAATATTTGTAGAAATGGTCTAAAATGATTTATTAGTTGCTTAATTATGATTACCGAGAGAGTCATGGGAACAATGATCGTGTTCTTTAAGCAAATAGATGACCATACCATAACACAGAAAAAAAGGAAATGGCGGTGCTAGGCCAAGGTGGCACCGGCTTAGCTGCCGGCCGGGCGTGCAAGTTTGCTGTGCCACATTAACGGCCAGTAAAGATGAAAACTCTTTAATTATATTTTTTTTCAGTTATTTTTTTATTCCATTATTTTATTATAAGAAGATGGACTTATAAGCACAAGAGAAGGAGTAGAGTGGCGGGGGTTGTGCCGGCTGTGGCGGATTACTGGACATTGGTGGATTTATTCCATTTTTTTACTTTAATTTATTTCAAAGAAGCATTTTCTTATTGCTTGCCAGTGCCACTGCCAGCAGCGTGTTTTTTCTTTTTTGTTTTGGTTTTGTTTTGCTTCAATTAAATTTCATTTTTTAAATCCAAAAAAAAAACAAGGATTTTGGCATGCGCAGAGAAACTAATTACTCATTGAACAATAAGAGACTTTTTTTTTAAAAAAAAATTAAATTCTAAATGTATTTAATTTTATTTTAAATATACTTAATATTATTCTAAACTTAATTTAAAAAAAAATTAATTTTTTCCCTTTTTGCGCAATTTTTTTTTAATTCCTTCCTATGGCCTCTGATTCAGTTCTCTACTCACCAGTCATTATTAAAAAAATAAAGGAACAGAAATACCGTCAACAAATTAGTCGATCATTGATCCACTAATTGAAGCAAATAGATGACCTTAACACAACACAGGAGAAAAGGACGTGATGGTGGTGGGCCAAGGCGGTGGCCGCTTAACTGACGGCCTGGCGTCCATGTTTGCTGCGCCACATTAACCGCCGGGGAAGATGGAATTAAGCCCTTTAATTGGTCTTTTTCTTCCGTCATATTTTTAAAGGAACAAATATTGGAAACTCTCATGTCAAGCAAGCACTGACTATAAAATTGTATGTACATGCATGTAGAAAATGGATGTCCTATCCAAGAATCAAGAATGTTACCTAATTTGTCCTTTACTCAAACAGTAATTGGTCACTATTGGATAATGTTACTCACATGCAGAATGCCACATTGAGCACACAAAAAAAGAGCGGTAAAATGTCAAAAAAAAGAAAAAAAGAAGAGCGGTAAATGTTAATAGCCACACGAATTTGCCATACAAAAGTGTTATATTGTAACAACAGACAGATTTTGTGAAACTAAAATAGTGAAATGTGCAAAAAAAAAAAATATAGTTATTTTTTCTGTTTCACTTTTTAATATTACAATTACATAAAATTTATCTATTATTGTGGGATGACCATAATATAACAAATTTTCTGTATGCCCACGTAGTAGAGTCCAAAAAAGAGCATAGCAGAAGCGCCAAGTGCAAGGCACCCCATTGTTACAAGCAAAGGGCCTCCTTTTTTCAGTAAAAGAAAAACATACAAGTAAATCCATTTTTATAAGAGCTCCGCTGTATGACAACTATAACGTAAAAAGCGACGTACGAGAATAACACTTTTATTCTTACTATAAATACCCCTCCAACCCCTCTTCCCTCCACCACCATTCTCCAACTTTCCAGCATATTGCTAGCCTTCTATAGTTCACATTCAAGACCAACTAAATGGCAATTTCGATGAGTGCTATTTTGTTTTTTGATCTTCTCATCATTTTCCTGGCCCCATCTTTGGCAATTGCAGCACAATATAATGTGCTAGATTATGGGGCTAAACCTGACGGTACAACCGATTCCACCAAAGCCTTTCTCGCTGCTTGGATGCAAGCCTGTAGCTCTGCCGACCCAGCTACTCTTTATGTACCGCCAGGCCAATTCTTTCTCGGAAATGTGGCATTTGCGGGTCCGTGCAATAACAATGCAATCCTGGTCCGTATAGATGCTACTCTTGTAGCTCCATCAGATTATACGGTTATTGGCGATGCAGAACACTGGCTTTTCTTTGACCATGTTGATGGTGTTACCATTTCCGGCGGTATACTTGATGGAAAAGGTGCTGGTTTATGGGCATGCAAGGCCTCGGGCAAGAGTTGTCCTAGTGGTGCCACGGTATGCAACATATTGATTAACTAATTAATTATAGAAAGCCTTTGAAATCAAATTAATGCTTAAATAGATTATAATAAGGAAGTAATATTAACAATTGACCTTGTTGTTGTGTTGTGTATGCACAGTCACTAGGATTTTTGAATTCAAACAACATAGTGATCAACGGATTAACATCCCTAAACAGTCAAATGTTCCACATTGTCATCGACGGGTGCCAAAATGTCAATTTGGAAGGGGTGACGGTCTCCGCCGCCGGAACTAGCCCCAACACTGATGGTATTCATGTGCAATTGTCAACGGGTGTCACGATCTTGAACTCTAAAATTGGAACTGGCGATGATTGTGTCTCAATTGGTCCTGGAACTACCAGCTTGTGGATGGAAAATATTGCATGCGGCCCTGGCCACGGTATTAGGTAAGTAGAATTACTTGGCCCCAATATTGGCTAAAAATAAAAATTGATTACCATAAATGTACAATATTATTATAGAGCTCCAATACGGAGCTATAGGGAAATAAAAAATAACTTTTTAAAAAAATTAAATCTTATACATATTTAATGTTATCTTAAAATTTAATTTAAATTTAAAAAATTGAAAATAAATATTTCTAAAAAGAAAATTTTCTTGCTAGGCTAGACTTATGATGGCTCCAATATGACCATAAATCTCTGATCCTGAATCTTTATTCATTATTATATAGCATATAGATGACAGTAACTAACTTTTTGCATCTTTTGTTGGCAAATATGCAGCATTGGGAGTTTAGGAAAGGAACTCACGGAGCCTGGTGTACAAAATGTGACAATTAAGACAATTACATTTACAGGCACTGAGAACGGCGTTAGAATCAAGTCCTGGGGGAGACCTAGCAGTGGCTTTGCTAGGAATATACTGTTCCAGCATGCTGTGATGAACAATGTGCAAAATCCCATTATTATTGACCAAAATTACTGTCCCGACAGCAAAAATTGCCCTGATCAAGTAAGTGTAAATTAAATATCGAACACTCTGTTCTTGGGTCCTTTCATATAAATTTTACATTATCCACTTTTTTGACAATCCGAATAATTAAAGGAGGCTAATCTAACTAACTCACCTATTTTATTATTCACGTTGAACTGTAGGCTTCAGGAATCAAAATCAGTGACGTGACATACCAAGATATTCATGGAACATCCGCAACAGAAGTTGCGGTGAAGTTCGACTGTAGCAAGGACTATCCTTGTACTGGAATTGAATTGGAAGATGTAAAGCTCACTTACAAGAATCAACCAGCTGAAGCATCGTGCCAGAATGCAGGTGGAACAGCTTCAGGTTTTGTTCAGCCCAATAGCTGCTTGTAAGTTACCATGAGGAGCAAGGAAGGGAAATATACAAATAGTCGAGAATTATATCCATAATTGGTCTCATATTGATAGTATACAAACATATTAAAAATAAAGGAAAAAAAAAACACTATGTTAATTAGTTTATAATTCATATACAAATAGGAGCTGTTAATTGAGTGAAATTTATTGCTTAAGTTGAGCCTGTGGCTCTCTGGCACATTGAAGCTGCTCAGAGCAAGCCCGGCGTCCCATTGTAGTGGAAAATATGCAAACCCAAGGATTTGTTTGATGATGGATGCTATTATAAGGACCATAATCAATCATATTAGCTTCCACTGGCACACACAACCCCAATAAGTTTAAATTTGACAAACTATCCAAAAAAAAAAAAGCAATGTTTCTGTTCTATTATTCAGTCATGCATGTTGAGAGACAATTGTGAGCTAATTGTCCCACATGGAGAAGGAGAGTAGAGTTGGAGCAATTAATAAGTGAGCTCATGACCCATTAAAATTAAGCCAATTAGTTTTAGTGTGGAGTGGTGTTAGTGGTTCATTTGTTTATTGCTTGTTCTTACTCATTCTCTCCTGTGACCACTCTCCGTATTGGGCCCGAACCCTCGCGTCCGCTTCCGCAAATTATTATCCAACATGGTATCAGAGTGCAAATGATCTTGCGGGACTGTGGATTATCAAAGGTAATAAGTGAGCCCATGACCCATTAAAACTAAGCCAATTGGTTTTAGTGTGGAGTGGTGTTAGTGGTTAATTTGTTTGTTGCTTGTTCTCGCTCCTTCTCTCCTGTGATCGCTTTCCGTATTGGGCCGAGCCCTCGCGTTCGCTTCCGCAAATTATTATCCAACAATGCAGGCCTCAGAAAATAAGAACATTAATCACTTTCTATGTTGACATAAAAATAAACAAAAATTTGTGATCTAAATATTAATTGTCATTAAGGATTTTGGAAACAAAAGAAACCGAGATAGGTCGAAAGAAAGAAGACAATCGAAATTTCAAAGTTTAGGTCAGCTACAGTTGTGATATTTTCATCAAAAAAAAAAAAAAAAATGTGATGTCCTTAAAAGAAGGAAATTTAAGCAAAGAACCATTACCCACCACAATAAAGAACCATTTGAGCGGTGCGGGAGATAGATGAAGTGGGGATGCAATGCGAAAGAGTTGAGAGATTTTGGATCTTGCGTAAGACTCACACTTTTTTAGGAAAAAAAAAAACATGCCGTTCCACGAGTAAATGTTCTTCTGAGGCATATGATCGAACAAGTTCCGCGCGTAAACTGTGTTGTCGAATTTGGGGTAGAGTTCGATACGGTGGTTGCAAAGGAAGGTGTCGGAGAGGAGGCCAGTCCGAAAAATGGAGGCGTGGACAAGCTTCCCCGCCAAATGGGCTTTCTTGTCAATGCATGATTGCAACAAATTTGCTATGTAATGGGTACCACTCCTTTGTATCACCAGTTCCTTTGGTTCAATCTTTCCAGAGTAAAAGTATGAGGAGTCAATTGAATAGAATGAAACTTTGAGTGGTCAAGTTTTAATTATTAGTTTTAAATCGGATTCAATGCCCTTTACATCAGGTACACATCAAATTTTTTTTGGAGAAAATTGTCAAAATGTGAAACATTTCATGTTGTGTCAACAAATTTTAAAACACATCTTCAAGAATGGATACTGTGAATTAAACATGGCTTAGTCACAAGTTCGCATACTGCACTGTTATTGGTTTTCAATTTACAATTACGATAGTCTTACAGGGAACTTTTGGGAGACCTCATATTTTAATCCTAAGAAAACTATGATATTTATAAAAATTAAGAGATTTAATGTAATTTATGATTTATTAGACTACGAAATAAAAAAAAATTAATATTATGATAATACAACATAAATTCCCGACTAAAAAGCCTCAAATTGTTCCACTTTATATAATTTTTTTTGGTATATAAAATGATGGCTAAGTGTGGAGTAATTACTTTGAAATTAAAGTATTATGAGTTTTCTTCCTTCTCAATAAGTGTCTTTTTTAAATTTGAAATTTCTACACATTAACTTATCAACTAAATCAACACTCATTGATGATCCCTTTTATATAATGAGATTATATTAAAAAAAAAAAAAAACCTAAAACAATCTAGTAATGTTGGATCTGAGAAATTGCTAACGTGGAAATATTTCTTAGAAAGGTTCAATAACAAGAGCCCAAATCGCAGGCACAATACAATAGCAGCAAGGCCAGGCTACAAGCCACTTACAAATACAATACGTGCAAGGATCGCCTCAGTCTCAAATTAACGCCAAATTTTACCCATCATCAATAATTCAGCTACTACCGCTACTCACTATTTCCATGAAATCATCCCCTTTTTTTGGGGTTTCTGTAAGGACAAAGTGTAATTTATGGGCTATTTAAAGTGTTTAAACTAAGCCCCAGAACAGGACACTCTGTAACAATGTATTAGCAATTGCCCTGCTCTCCTATAGGCAGCTAGTTGGCCGAACAATGCCATAAGCAGTTCCACCAGCATTGCTACAGGATGCTTGAGCTGGTCGATTTTTATAAGTGAGGTTTACATCCTGCAATCGAATCCCGGTGCACGGGGAACCATTACTGCAATCCAATTTCACTGCAACTTCTGTTGCTGATGTTCCGTGTACGTCTTGGTACGTAACATCTCTAATTCTGACGCCAGAAACCTGCATAATTAATGACAATTAGGAAAGTAAAAACGATCATTTCAGGACGACAGCAAATAATCAGAATATCATTACAAAAGATTGGGGGCTTTTTATTTTACCTGACTGGGGCAATTTTGGTTGTCGGGACAATAATTTTGGTCGATGATAATTGGGTTCTGTACATTTTTCATGACAGCATGCTGGAAAAGAATGTTCCTGGCAAAGCCGTTGCTAGGCCTTCCCCAAGTCTTGATCCTCAACCCATTTTGAGTACCAGTAAATTTAGTGGTTTTAACTGTCACATTTTGCACGCCAGCCTCCTGGAGATCCCTTCCCAAGCTACCGATGCTGAACCAAACCCAAAACACACATAACGTTGAATTGGGCCGCCAAATGCATGCATTTCCAGCATGTTAAAAAGATAAAGTGCTTTCTGCCTAATTTCTTTACCTGATTCCATGGCCAGGTCCGCAGAGGATGTTCTCGATCCACAAGTCAGAGGCACCGGGGCCGATGGAAATGCAGTCATCATCAGTTTCAATCTTGGAATTTAGAATTGTGACCCCAGTGGATAGCTGAACGTGAATGCCATCCGTGTTGGGGCTATTCCCTGAGGCAGATACCTTCACTCCTTGCACTTTGACATTTCGGCAGGCGTTGATGACCATGTGGAACATCTGGCTGTTTAGTGATGATAATTCGCTGATCACAATCTTTTGGGAATTGGAAAACTCCAATGACTGCAAAACGCAGCAAACACAGAGACTAGAAAAGTTTAAAAAAACCCTGCACATGTTGCTACAGGCCAAAAACTGCTAGTCCAAGTAAAAGGAAACCGCTGCAAATTAATACTTCATAAGGCCTCTGCAAATGCTTGCCTGACATTCTAAAATTCTTAAATGTTCCAAGCACATGCTAGGCCTCCACTGAACTTGTACTTGGTTAATTAGTTAATTAATTTATTTATATTTGCCGAGTTAATGTGTCATCTTCAGCCACAACAGAGCTACCAATCTATATTGGTGAAGAATTGCTAAAACTAAAGATTAAATTGAGCCTACCGTAGCGCCGCCGGGGCAATTGTTTCCAGAGGCCTTGCAAGACCATAAATTATGGCCTTGCCCATCCAGAATTCCACCAGAAACGGTAACCCCATGAACTTGGTCAAAAACAAGCCAATTTCCAACACTACCAATGGCCCGATAATCAGATGGAGCCACAAGGGTTCCATCAATACGCACTAGAATGGCACTGCTCTTGCAAGGACCCTGGAATGCCACTTTGCCTAGCCTGAACCTCCCTTGAGGAACGTATATGGTGGCTGGACTCTTACAGGCACAGGCCTGAGTCCAGGCGGCAAGAAAGGCCTTGCTTGAGTCAGTTTTCCCATCAGGCTTGGCACCATAACTCACCACATTGTATTGTGCACCCAATGCCATAGACGAATAAGTCAAGGAAATGATCAAGACTACAAGTGCAAGAGCAAAAGGCCTAATCGCTGGCTGTGCCATCCTGAATTTATTGTTTTCTGTGAAATGCAAGTAATGAGAGAAGAAATGAAATCAAAGGGACAGAAACAGAAAGGACAGAGACTGTTGGGTGTAGAAGAGTAGTGGGGGATGTGGGGAGTTAAAACAGTTGAGATGGGTGTTTATAAGCAAACCTGATGAATCGGGTTTGAAAATAGAAGCAAGCATAGCGCTTGAATTTTTGG
This sequence comes from Carallia pectinifolia, assembly GCA_037832335.1. Taxonomy (NCBI): domain Eukaryota; kingdom Viridiplantae; phylum Streptophyta; class Magnoliopsida; order Malpighiales; family Rhizophoraceae; genus Carallia; species Carallia pectinifolia. The sequence goes on from CM075449.1 coordinate 5,681,877, forward strand.
TAGGATTTTTTTTGCCTTTTGAACATTATAAATTAAAGGATTCGGTCCGACAAAAACATCCGAGGAAGTTTAACTAATGCAACAAATTAAAAAATTTCTATAATTACGATTCATAAAACATGCATAAAAAAACACAAAAAAATAATTATTTTTTTATTCTATATTTTATCATTGTAGTTGCGTAAATTACAACTATTATTATATTATGGACACTCATTGAGATGTATATCCTTAGTACATATACATTTACGCTAAACTAAAACAGGTCTAAAACCTTTTGTTGGCCCTATAAATAAATGTTAAATAATTTGATTTACTTTCGTCCTGATTTTACATGATGTGAATTAGTAATTTATCATATTTTTATCACTTATAACTACTAACTGTTTAGTTGTCACTTATTTGTATCATTGTTTTAGTTAAATTGAGACAAAGTAGAGAAAGATAATCCTTCCTGTTTATCATTATTCGTGAAACTGTGTCATAGAAACGTGCTGACTTGTCTGTCCTCAATATCAGAAGATTGATGGGCCCTGGTTAGAGTGCATGTTCACGTTATTATTAAAAGAATTTTAAGGGTCTTCTAGACAAGTAAGAGCTCAAAAGGCTAAATGATTGCCCAATGATGACTCTTGGTTGCTTTAGTATTGGGGATTTCTAAGCTAAATTGGTTAAATGTATCCCCAAAAAAAAGTAATTGGTAGGCTTAAACAATTAGTGTGGCACCGCAAGCATTAATCACTGCCCCCACTTAACTGGTTGCTTCAATCCGGGTTCCATGTCATTTGACGTCCTTTTCTTTGCTTTAAACACAAGAAGAATGTCTCCCTTGAATTTCGCTTTTTATTCGATTAAATGTCTTATATTCTTATCAGCATATATTTTGCGTGCTTTGTAATTAGTTTATTAATAGGAAAAAATTTAATGACTTCATTTAATAACTTTAAAATAGTTATAAAGTGATATAAGTTGTTAAATGATTGAATTCATGAAAAATAAAAAATTAATATGCTGTTAGAGTCGTTAGATAAAATTGTGTAATTATTTATTACTAACTATTTAAAATTATTTAGTGTTATTTGTTGTTAATTTAACAAATCAAATTGGCTATCATATATATATAATTACATTTAAAGAAAATTAACGCCTTAGACAAACAAATAAATTTTTTCATGCCACCCTGAACCGACTAATGCCTTTAACATTAGATCTAATGATTGACATAGTTACTTATATAATGAAAATAAGTTAGGGCCAAACTTTTCATAATGTTTCAGGTCTAACAAGATTAAGTCATATTTAATGAGCATTTAAAAGATACGTTACAGAATTTCGAGAGCAGTAAGAAAATCCAAGTCATTAAAGGATTTCATTAAGGCATAACAAGAAAAAAAAATCTTCTTTGACCAAATTTTACAAATTATCTTAAAAAAATCAGGTGAATAAAATTTACTAAAAAAATTAAAATCAGCTGAATTTTTTCATTAAAACTTAGAACGCACACATAAATCCAACAGGACAAAAAATAAGGGGCGGCACCTCAGCTCCCTAAATCTAGTCTAAAAAAAAATAAAAAGTGAAAGAAGGGTTCGGCAATTTGTCACTAGATACTATATTAGATAGGAGTGCCGTTAAGACGGAGGAGACCGGTGTGGGATCTATAGATTGTTTGTAATTTTTTTTGTTAAAAATTTACAAACTGTATACTTTGTTATATAGTAGATGCATATTTTTGATTTAGTTGTATATATATTATATCTTAATTATTAGTATATGATGCATATATAACAAAATAGATAATCTAGTTATCAAAAATCAAATTTAATTAATTATTATAAAACATGGTTTTTTTTAGAGAAAAGACATGTAATGCCAATATATAACTTTATATATGCGAACCGAGCTCAGGCTATTATAAAACATGGTGGCTGCATAACCTAGCTGTGAATTATATTTTTAAAAGAGCTCAATTTTATACATATACTCTCGTACACACAAATAATATATATATAAAATATATTTTTTTAACGAATTTAATTATTTCTATAATAATATTTATTATTTTTATAACAAAAATTACGTGTTAATTTCTTATATTATATTTTATCAATTTTATTATAAAAATAAATAAAATTATTATAATATATATACTAAATATAATTATTAACGTATAAATGGCAAACGTTTTCCTTTTTGAAAATTTTCATTATTATTGTGTTTTTAAGTATCTCAACGTTCATTGGATCGAAGCTGGAGCCCCATGTGATATGTGGACCCAAATATTAGGACGCAAGGAGAAAGTTTTGGCACGGATAGGGATCAATTTAGCAGCCACGTGGGACCAAACGTGACGGGGAATAGAAAGCTGAGAAGAAACCGGCAGCTCCCTTCCTATTCCCGAGAACATGCACGCATGCCTACCTGGCTCGTGCCTTTGGGGCTTCCCAAATCCTAACAGCTAACGGCTAGCGACTTTATATGTCGAAAAAAAAAGCATAGACGCGCGACTAAAATACAGTAATAAATGCATTACAATTGATTGTTTTACTTTTACATCAAACGTTTAATTGTTGTAAGAAAATTTTTTATTTAATTGTTGTAAAACTTAAGTTCCTTATAGTAAAAATTAAGTTTCTTGTTGCAGGAACAAAATAATCAGTTATAATACAATGAGATATGTATAAAAAAAGTCTTAAACCTTTAGATTTTTTTTTCATTTAAATTCTAAACCTTTTTGAGATTTCATTTCAGTTCTAAACTTTTTGATTTTGCTCCAAATCAGTCCTTCCGTTAGTTAAACAGTTAAAAATTACTGTTCACTAACGAAATTTTTTTTAAAAAAGTAAAATACACTATTTCAATTCACCAGTTAACAGAAATACTTTGTATAATCTTAAAAAAAATAAAATAAGAAATAAAAAATCTAAAATCTCAACTTACATGTTACTATTTGAGAGTAAAATATAAGCATTTAATAATAAAAATAATATTTAAATAGTGTATTTTATCTTTTTTAAAAAATTTTCGTTTGTGAACAGTAATTTTTAACGGTTTGACTAACGGAAGGACTGATTTGGAGCAAAATCAAAAGGTTTAGGGCCTAAATAAAAAAAATCTAAAGGTTTAGAACTTTTTTAATACATATCCCATAATACATTGATCTTCCGTCTTATTTTCACGTGTCCATACAGTAAAACTTTTTTTTATGTCAAGCTCATCTGATTAATTTGAAACTTTTGGGTGAAATGCACATTGAGGCTTCGAAACTGTAGGCAGCGCACGTGCAAACAATTTCTCAAGCTTGACTGGGAAATGGGATTTCCTGGGATTTTCTCGTGTGCCTTATTTGTGAACTACTAAGGCCCGATGAATTTGTTCCACTTGTATAGGTCTTTCTGAAGTGTTTTGTAGGTCTGCTTCCTTAGGGGTGTTTTGTACTTCCCTAGGAATATTAATATATATTTGCTGGTAAAAAAAAAAAAGCCTGTGTCAGCTATATACATATTTCTATTTGCATATGGTTTGTTATCAATAAAATGCCCAATTCTCTTGCTGTTAAAAAAAAAAAAACAAAAATAAAAGAATGCGAATAGCTTCTAATGTATCGGTTCAATCATTTGGGTTTATAGATTTACCCACTAAATGTGACATTTCTCGTAGTTGAAGCAAAGGAGGAAAACAGAAAAAAAGAAAGAAACAAAGAAAACAATAAAATTATAGCTGAGTCTGTGAGAGGAGAAAGTTATGTAGATTGCGGTGGTGGCTTACTCCGTGTTTGTGGGATTGGCATGTTGATCGATTGATTCTCTTTGTTTCGGGGCATGCATGCATGTGTCATGTTTCGGGTAAACATTGTTTCTAGGGGCAGCAAGAAATTTGACTTCCAAGTTGCATCATGTACGCAGTCAAACAGTAGTGCGCCCCCAGTTTTTTTTTTTTGTTTTGTTTTTCCTAAAGAGATGTGTGATTGGGTATTGAATCCACATGCTCATTAGTATCATTAGCTTTCCAACTTTATTAAGTGCCAATAAAATTGACATTTTAAGTTTGGTTGGCTTTATGTCATGTACATTTTCCATTAGTAATATGCCATTCGTTTTTTATAAAATACTCCTCCGGTTGATATTTTATTTGTATTCTTTGCATCTAATGGATACCTACGAAGCAGGGAAATCTCCACAAAATCGGCCTTTTCGTGTCGGAAACGTTTCAAAATCTCTAATAGAAGTTTCCTTTCTTTATTTTTTAAGGAAACTCAAGAGAAATATTTTTTTTTTCGGGGCAAATTCCTGGTATTCGGAAGCCCGTGGTGGAGCCATGACTAATTTGATTCGAGTACGGTCGGACTCCTTACGTTGGACAGCTCTTCCAGCGTCGTTTCTTTTTCATTCACAGGACTTGAATCTGAAACTTTATTTAAGAAGTATCAAACTTCTTGTAAAACTTTAATTTTTACATAGAGAAACTTAAAAATGACATAAGTCCATAACTTTTATTTACATCTTGAATTACTTTCAATATACTTATTAAACTACTATTTAGAGGCGTGATGATGTAATTGAATATAAGACATGAAAATCTAATAAATACTAAGCTTATAGTATTATTAAAAAAAAAATACAAACAATATTATTTTTTTGGGGGCAAATAGAAAACACTGTTCTTACTTATTGTATCCTTTCGTGTTGCGTTTCCCATATCCGTTATCGTGCTTCGTCAATGGATGCCATAGCAAGAAAAAATTCGGTAAACATATGTACACAGATTACGAATAAAGTGTGCGGCCAGCGTGCTTTAATCCGTACTCCTGCGGCCCACAATAAACCGAAAGCATATAACTAACTTGGATACAACTAACTTGAAGGCTGGGACCCGTGCATAAAAAAAGGGGATTGATAACTAACTTGAGGATCTGACTGTAAGTCTGGCATTTATTTATTTATTTTTTAAATTTAAATAAATATATGATATGTAACATACATAAAGACGATGTGAAATAAACTTATGAAAAACGTATAAAAAAATTATAATATTCTCTCACACACTCTCTCTCCTCACCCCATCCTTCCTTTTCCGTCCTTGTAAGTAACACCAAAAATAAAAATAAAAATAAAGGTTAGTAGGTGAAAGATTATATAAGTCAGAGGCCATCTAGAGAAGCACTAGATAAAAAAAAGATTTTTTTTTAAAATTAAGTTTTAGGGTAATATTAAATATATTTAAGATTTTTTTAAAAAAATAAATAAAAAGTGTCTCTGATTGCCCTCTAACTAATTTCTTTGTTCATGTACAAAAAAGAAAAAAAGAAGAAGAAGAAGAAGAAGAAGAAGAAGAAGAAGAAGAAAAACACAATCATCTCCCCAAGTAAATTGCTTCTCGGCCGGGTATGCATGCATGCATGTATGCGGAGCGAATATGTCATATGGTTTCCTCCGACTAGGGATCAGCCTAAGTTTACCATGTGGAGATTCCTTGATGAACCATCCAATTGAAAATGCCCCCGAAAATTAATCCCTTGATTGATCGTCCAGTGTTTTATCCAAGATATATCCATCAGTTGAAATTTCAACGTTTAAGTCACACGTGGGATAAATATCTGCACTGCTAACTAATGTGCATTGTCAATGTATGCTGTGCATCTCCTTTTTGTACATCACGTCTGTGCACCCACAAAATTCATGATTTGATTTGATGTACGCCAGAAATTCTTAGAGCATATTCACGTTGATGTAAAATGTCAACTGGCCGGGCATATCACATATTAGCCGGTTAAAATGCTAAACATCTATTAATTTGGAGTTTGGAGGATATGAGATTTACGTGAAAACGAAAAATATCACCTACCTCTGAGGCTGTCGAGCAATAATCAAAATAACTAAGGACTGTGTTCATTTTTCCAAATGGCACTTTCATTATCCGGAAAGACATGGAAGATTGCATGGTTAGTTTCTTACTTTCTTTGGCCTTAGTCAATGAAAGAGTTTCTCGGTGCACTTAGTCGCTCCCATTTCCCTTGTCCTTGTGATTGGATCATATTTCTAGTTAAAGTCAGACTAACTAATTAATTGAAGCTTGTGGTCTTTTCGTCGTTCACGTGTATACAAGGCCAACAACATATCTCAAATCAGATTGGTACTCTTGTTCTTAGGCGTCATCTCTATAATTAAAACTTAAAATTTTCATCTTTGAGATCTTGAGTTTTAATACTAAAAAAAGGTGTAAAATTTATGAGAATAAGAAGAATTATTCTCATTGTGTGTCTTATGGATTTTTTAGTAGACCAAAAAAAAATTATTTGTTGCTTTTAGTTTATTTACAGTGGTCAAATTAAAGGTAATTAAGGTTAAAATAAAGTTAAAATAATGGTGGCTATGCACATGTATGATGTATTAGTTGTGGAAAGTGGAAGTACAGGACACCTTTCCTTGATTATTAGATAGTTTCAGAAGAAATATCCCCCATGTGGGTGAACTCTAGTTGTCAACCCCCATCAAATGAGATCTTAGAGTACTGTGCATTAAATTAAGACAGTTTGTATTATCTTAATCCATGAGACCTAAGTTTGGCCCCTTATAATGGGATACTGCGTGTACATAAAACTACCTATCTATACGTACATGCAGACACGATTTCGCTTGGCAATGTTTTTCTTGATGAATCATAAGAAATTCGCGTGGTTAGCAATTTTACTAGCCTTTCCTTGTTTAAGGAAGTAAAAAAAAAAAAAAAAAAAACAAAATAAGTGTTTTTTTAGTACATTAGGAAGCATATTGAACTATGAGTTATACAATGTACTAATTCTTTTTTTTTTATGAATCTCACATATTTCTGTCACAAGATTAAAAATTAAGAACTCTAAAATAAATATCTAAATTCTAAATATTGGAATACTGGAGTGTCCCCTGATAGACCAAACTAAACATTTTTTAGGTATATAAAAACTAAACTTAGGGTATAATTGATCTTGACAATATGGCCCAAAAAAACATCTCGATATATCTAATACAACTAATTGAGACATTTTATCAAGATTTTTTATTCTGTGTTTGAGTTCTATTGACTCTATTTTTCTTTCCTGTGTTTGAAACCTCCCTTGTAACCGTTATGTATTAATATTGGCGGACATGGAACTTCCTCGGGCCTCAAGTCAACAGTCTTGCCATTTAAAGAGAAGTTGCAAAATGTGATTGCAGACTACAATGATTTCCCTTTAGAAGAGGGTACTATTCACATCACCATGTATATCGTATGTTATATGCCTAACAAATTATTCTCGCATTGCCGGGGTCAAATGTCAACAAGCATCACGTGTGGCGGCCGGGCGCAGCTATGTGGGAACAAAACCTGCCTAAAACAGCCATGAAACAAGCATCCCGGCCGGCATATCTATGATTCAAAACACTATTTGAACACATTGTAACTTGCTTGCCAAAAGAGGAAAAAAAAAAAAGGCAATACGTTGATAAAATGACTTGCGTGCGTACGTAAATGATCATCAACCCAAACTGACTTGAGCGGCAATTTCTAATATATCACAAACGACAAAAAAAAAAAAAAAAGAGATGAGTATAGTTAACTATATGTCTCTTATGTATCTATGTAGTGGAGTTCTTTTTTTAATAGTAATATAAAAAGTGGAGTTTCTGTTTCACGACTATTGTAGTTTTGCGTTATTCAATTGGAATCTGTGAAAACATCAAACCCCAGAGAATTTCTATTCATTATCCACATGTACATTAATGTAGTCTGTTATAGCACGCATTACTATTTGGACTTGATTAGCCGTGTTAACAATGTTGGCATTGTCAAATGCAATCACACATAGAGAAACACAAGCTAATTAGATATTATGTGTCTTGGTTTTTTATGAGGGAAATATTATGTATCTTCTTAAAATATCTGTAGAAATGGTCTAAAATGATTTGTTGGTTGCCTATGATTACCGAGAGAGTCATGGGAGCAATGATCGTGTTCTTTAAGCAAATAGATGACCATACAATAACACAGGAAAAAAGCTTAAGGAAATGGCGGTGGTGGGCCAAGGTGGCGGCGGCTTAGCTGCCGGCTGGGCGTGCATGTTTGCTGTGCCACATTAACGGCCAGCGAAGATGACAACTCTTTAATTAGTTTTTTTTTTTTCCGTTATTTTTTTATTCTTTTATTTTATTAGTAAGTAGATGGACGTATAACCACAAAAGGAGGAGGAGAGTGGCGGGGGCTGTGTCGGCTGTGGTGGATTACTGGATATTGGTGCATTTATCCATTATTTTACTTTAATTTATTTCAAAGAATCATTTTCTTATTGCCTGCCAGTGCCACTGCCAGCAGTGTTTTCTTTTTTGGGTTTTTTTTTTTTTTGGTTTTATTTTGCTTCAATTCAATTTCATTTATTAAATCCAAAAAAAAAAAAAGGGTTTTGGCATGTGCAGGGAAACTAGCTACTGATTGAGCGATTAGAGATTTTTTTTTTTTTTTTACAAGCTAATCTCTAAATGTATTTAATTTTATCTTAAATATATTTAATGTTGTTTTAAAATTTAATTTTAAAAAAATTAATTTTTTTTTCCTTTTTGCTTCTTTTTTTAAACTCCTTCCGATGGCCTCTGGTTCAGTTCTCTACTCACCAATCATTATTAAAAAAGTCAAGGAACAGAAATACCATGACGGAGGCAGTTAGTCAATAAACGAACAGAAGTTAAGCAATATGCGCGACCAAACAAATTAGTCGATCATTGATCGCGTTCATCTAAGCAAATAGATGACCTTAACACAACACAGGAAAAAAAGGACGTGACGGTGGTGGGCCAAGGCGGTGGCCGCTTAACTGACGGCCGGGCGTCCAGGTTTGCTGTGCCACATTAACCGCCGGGGAAGATGGAATTAAGCCCTTTAATTGGTTTTTTTCTTCCGTCATATTTTTAAAAATAAAAATATTGGAAACTCTCATGTCGAGCCAGCACTGACTATAAAATTGCATGTACATGCATGTAGAAAATGGTTGTCCAATCAAGAATGTTACCTAACTTGTCCTTTACTCAAACAGTAATTTGTCACTATTGGATAATGTTACCCACGTACAGAGTGCCGCATCAAGGCCCCCCATATTTACGAGCAAAGGGGGCCCTTTTTTCAGTAAAACAAAAGAAAAATAGAACAAGTAAATTCATTTTTGTAAGAGTTTCGCTACATAACAATTACAACGCAAAAAGGACACGCGAGAATAACACATTTATTCTTTCTATAAATAGCCCTCCAACCCCACTTCCCTCCACCACCATTCTCCAACTTTCCAGCATATTGCTAGCCTTCTATACTTCACATTCAAGACCAACTAAATGGCAATTTCGATGAGTTCCGTTTTGTTTTTTTATCTTCTCGTCATTTTCCTAGCCCCATCTTTGGCAAGTGCAGCACGATACAATGTGCAAGATTATGGGGCTAAACCCGACGGTACAACCGATTCCACCAAAGCCTTTCTCGCTGCTTGGATGCAAGCCTGTAGCTCTGCCGGCCCAGCTACCATTTATGTACCGCCAGGCCAATTCTTTCTGAAGAATGCGGCATTTAAGGGTCCGTGCAATAACAATGCAATCCTGGTCCGTATAGATGCTACTCTTGTAGCTCCATCAGATTATACGGTTTTTGGCGATGCAGAACACTGGCTTTTCTTTGAACATGTTGATGGTGTTACCATTTCCGGCGGTATACTTGATGGAAAAGGTGCTGGCTTATGGGCATGCAAGGCCTCGGGCAAGAGTTGTCCTAGTGGTGCCACGGTATGCAACATATTGATTAACTAGTTAATTATAGAAAGCCTTTGAAATCAAATTATTGCTTAAATAGATTATAATAAGGAAGTAATATTAACAATTGACCTTATTGTTTTGTTGTGTCTTTACAGTCACTGGGATTCTTGAATTCAAACAATATATTGATCAATCGATTAACATCCCTAAATAGTCAAATGTTCCACATCGTCATCGACGGGTGCCAAAATGTCAATTTGGAAGGGGTGACGGTTTCTGCCGCCGGAACTAGCCCCAACACTGATGGTATTCATGTGCAATTGTCAACGGGTGTTGCGATCTTGAACTCTAAAATTGGAACTGGGGATGATTGTGTCTCAATTGGTCCCGGAACTACCAACTTGTGGATTGAAAATATTGCATGCGGCCCTGGCCACGGTATCAGGTAAGTACAATTACTCGGCGCCAATATTGGCTAATAATAAGAATTGATCACCATAAATGTATAATGTTATTATAGAGCTCCAATACTGAGCCATAAGGAAATAAAAAATAACTTTTTTAAAAATTAAATTTTAAATATACTTAACGTTATCTTAAAATTTAATTTAAATTTTAAAAAATTGAACATGAATATTTCTAAAAGGAAAATTTTCCTGCTGGGCGAGACTTATGGCTCCACTATGACCGTAAGTCTCTGATCCTGTATCTTTATTCATTATTATATAGCATATAGATAACATAACAGTAATTAACTTCTTGTATCTTTTGTTGGAAAATATGCAGCATTGGGAGTTTAGGAAAGGAACTTAAGGAGCCTGGTGTACAAAATGTAACAGTTAAGACAGTTACATTTACAGGCACTGAAAATGGGGTCAGAATCAAATCCTGGGGGAGACCTAGTAGTGGCTTTGCTAGGAATATACTGTTTCAGCATGCTGTCATGAACAATGTCCAAAATCCCATTATTATTGACCAAAATTACTGCCCCGACAGCAAAAATTGCCCTGGTCAAGTAAGTATAAATTAAATATCAAACACTTTATTGTTGAGTCCCTTTATATAAATTTCACATTATCCACTTTTTTGACTATCCGAATAATTAAAGGAGGCTAATCTAACTAACTCACCTATTTTATTATTCACGTTGAACTGTAGGCTTCAGGTGTCAAAATCAGTGACGTGACATACCAAGATATTCATGGAACGTCCGCAACAGAAGTTGCAGTGAAGTTCGACTGTAGCAAGAGCTATCCTTGTACTGGGATTGAATTGGAAGATGTGAAGCTCACCTACAAGAATCAACCAGCTGAAGCATCGTGCCAAAATGCAGATGGAACAGCTTCAGGTTTCGTTCAGCCCAACAGCTGCTTCTAAGTTACCATGAGGAGCAAGGAAGGGAAATATACAAATAGTCGAGAATTATATTCGTAGTTGGTCTCATACTCATAGTTTATAAACACAGTAAAAATAAAGAAAGGAAAAAGTACACTATGTTAATTAGTTTATAATTCATATACAGATAGGAGTTGTTAATTGAGTGATATTTATTGCTTGAGTTGAGGCCGTGGCTCTCTGGCACATTGGAGTTGCTTAGAGCGAGCTTGGCGTTCCATTGTAGTGGAAAATGTAGAAACCCAAGTACTGGTTCTGTGTTTTTTCTACGACATGTTCTTTTATGTATCAAAAGCAACATATTGATTATTTTATAACGATATTGATTTGTTTGATGATGGATGCTTATTTTAAGGACCATAATCAATCATATTAGTTTCCACTGGCACACGCAACACATATATTCCTCCCGTGCTGTTATTTCCGCCATAGAGAGAAGAGCTGATAATAATAATGAAATATATTTTGGAGGACAGTGCCATGTGAAGTTCTTCGCACAACTTAGCTCCACATACCCAACACATAAAATTGCCTCCGGTCCTCCGCTGCGACCACCATTGCTGTGTCGCGTCATTGTGTTGTGGCCCTTGTTAAATTCCTTTCAACCAACCACCGTCTGTAACAGTACTTCCGGTATTACCATCTCCTCCAACTCGCCGAAATGAAAGAAGAAGATAAAATTAAATGCCCCCAAACTGTCTAAACCCGTAGTACACTAACTACCTCTACAATTTCATCTAACTACCCACAATCAAAGAGGAAATCGAAATTAAATGCCCAATCCAAAAGTAAAGCCCGATTTTCTGGTATTTCTTTTGAATTTTGATTTTAGTTCTCAGTTTTCTACTTCATAAACTCATTCACCCTGGTTTCAAATTTCCTTTTTTTTTCAGTACAGTTTCAAATGCACTATTTACTCCACGTAGGACAACTGATTCACGCTTTTTAATCTTATTTGTCAGTGGCAACTGGCTTTCCATATCAGTGAATATATCTTCGGTGTTCATCCGTCGGTGTACAGAGTTGGGCCCATTAATAATCCAGTCTAGGAATCGAAAGTGAATGAACATGGGTCGCACGAGGAATAGTGAATAGTACATCTAAAAAGAGAAAATAAAGAAAAGGAAAGTTGAATTCAAACTACGGCGAAAGTCTTAAATGAGTTGGGGAAGAAAAAGAAAAACGTGATGAATTGGTGGAGGAAGAGATCGGCAATTGGAAATAAAATAGAGAAAAGCGAATTGGAATGACTATAAAATTTAGTGTCTCATATCTAATTATTATCAGTGATTAGTTTTAACAATTTATTAATGTGTCCCTCAAAGTGTTTGAGACATATTTGCGGCTCTCATATACATGACAATTTGATAATTTCTTAAATTCGAAGGTACAATTTTTCTCTGCCTTCATCTTCACCACAATTTTCCTATCCCTGTACCTGTTACATTCTTTCAAAAACTGAGTTTACAATACTCCACGACATTATTGTTACTTTAAGAGCATTTCATAGTTCACACACTACTAAAATTTATATTACTAATCATTTTGATGTTTTAAATTTTTGTCGGCATATCAAATTTTTGTTTATAATCAGCAAGCAAACGCACATGAGGACAATCTATACCAACAGCATTCCATTGCCTCTCCAAGATTTCTTATCCTATATACGTCGGATTGATTTCTTAAATTGACAGTAAATTAACTTTTCTAAAAAAAAACATGCTAAAACAGACCATTTTAATTCGTTTTGCAGCATATAACCAATTGTTTGCCAACAAAATTCACACACTATACCATTTCTTCGGACGCCCTGTCCACTCGAATGCACTTGTATCAGGGTATTTTCAATGCCTGCAGCACGTCATAGTAAGGGAGCAATGGCTACTTACAATGCCTTCGCTCTCAAAGTCGGAGCAAGGGAGCAATGTCGAAACAATTTGCACAAATATGAAGGCTATCAACTATAAAACTGAATCTTTACAGCTTCCACCTAATTCAATGGGATCTCATTATATTGCCCGGTAATGATAAATTTATAAATTATTTCACAGAAAACCTCATTGTTAAAAGTACTAATTTTTTTCATTTCCTTCACAACCAAGTTGTTAAAATCGAGATTTCACTTAGAATCGTTTTGGAGATGTCGGGTTCGAATCATCGGATCGGATCCTAACATCGTGAGATTATACAAAAATTGTCAAAATAAAGGTGGGAAATGTCAATTAAATTGCAATTAAACTTTTTAAATATCCCATCAATTTCCGAAATTGATCAAAATAATCTACTTTAGAAAATTAAATTTTCCTCAAGTCAGCAAGTGATTCTTATTCCATAACTTAGCAAGTTTTCAACACTTAGTAACAAACTACCAAACTTTGTTCAAATTACCACAGCCTACAAAACCATGAACTGATCTGCTCCTCCAAATGTAATATCCCCACAATTTGCACAGCTTGCATTACCACTGCTGACTGTAGCTACATCCACTTCAACTCCCAAAACTAGCATCTCCATTCTCCACCACTGTCTCAAGTCCTTACTCAAAATTAATATTTGTTGCAAAATCATTAACGATTAGATTCCATGAAATCAAGTCTTGGTCAGTCAATTCATCAAACAACTTAGAAGCACTTCTCATATCTTCTAATTTTGAGATAAAATAAAATTAAAGATTTAGTAACAACATTACAAGAACCAAACCCCAAAGACAATGTATGAGATTTCATCTCAATCCCCAAAGACAACATTTGCCTAAATAGATACACACAACCTGAAAAATCTCCAATCTTTGAATACCCATTATTCCACAGAAAAACGTTCTCATTTGCAATTTTATCGAAAATAATCCACCCTTCTCTCAATTCCCCACATGTTCAGTTCCGCAGCAAATGATCCTACATGCATTCACAGAATCATTAAAAGAATCAATTGTTTCCAGAATACCCAGAAAAATTTTACCTACAATGCTTCACCCCTTCACAATCTTCACTCTGCTTCCCTTGTTCGGATCACTTGCTCCGTCTCGAAAAAACACCTGACCCTCAGATGTTTGCTTTTTGCTCGACAATTTGAACTCGCCCTTGTTCTGTCCACAGCTACAATAGCGGTGCCGCTTCCCCAATCTCTTTCCCTTTTGCCAACGTTTTCTTCGATCCAAACTATTGGACAAATTTTACAACTCTCTTGCCACGTAATCTCATACAAATACCTTAATGCCATGTAGATATCATTAGTCATTCTGCCACGTCGGATCCGTATATATCTCAGTGGGTTTTGTCTGTGCTCGAAAGATTTCCGAAAGAAATATTAGAGCGGTACAAAAGGTAGACGAAGTGGAGACACATGCAGTGTAAAAGAGTCAGAGATTTTAGATTTACGTAAGAACCATACTTAAAAAAAAAAAAATATAATGTATATATTATTAAGTAAAATATGTGATGATTTATTTAGATAAGTCAACTTACTTATAATGAATTGACCTACTTACTTAAAAAGTTAGAAAAAGTTACAATTCCTTTCTCCAACTTTTTCATTACCATCAGATAGTTTTTGACTCACGTTCCCACGGTCTTTTAAACAGTTTTTGAAAAAGACGATTTTAAAAGCGCATGTAAACCGCTTTAATCTGCAGACGATCTTAAAGCCATCTAACAAGTTTTTTCTAAAAAAACATATATATAAATTATATAACTCTCAAAATTCTCTATTAATTCTGGAGTAAGAGACTCTTGTGTTATGAAAAAGAGTGCTATTCACTTGTGATATCACTCAGATCGTGAGAAAAAGATTAAAGTCAGTAATTAATTTTTTTATTTTTGATCTGAAACTATTTTAAGGTAACTATTTTTTTTTTTTTTTGTCCTTTATTTACCTTCAATATATAAACAGTTAAAGGATCACATGCTTATAGCAAGAGACTTTTGCCAAAAAGAAAGAATTGTACCTATATATACATATACAATATAAGCAAATAAAGACTGGGAAGCAACAGTGGTGGCCCTGTTTATGGCTTAAGCACATTATAAAGAATGGAAGGGTGGACTACAAAAGGAGTTTTGTCCTTTCAGTTATGCATACAGTGGCACTTCAAACCACATGCTTTTTATTAATTAGCTAATCAATTTTTGTCATTTCAGGCAACCATTGTACGGAGTAGTTGTCCAAATAATTGCCAAAATGTTAATTTAAACAACGATATAATCCGATTGAAAAAAAATAAGTAGATGCGTATAAGTCGAAAGGTAGTAGGTGTCTAGTGATTTAAATTATTAAATCATAAAAAATTTATTAAATTTTAAAAAATAAAAATAAACTCTAATTAAAATTTAAATTAAAAATCTTCAATTTTAAAAATGACTCCAACTTCTTATCACCTCTTTTTCGCATTCTTCGTAAGCTTTATGTTAAGGGAAAACGAAATACATGTCTCCCTTTTTAACATTGACCTTCTTTTGTTTTTTCCCCATATCTTCTTTCTTCTATCGGCCTTTTTTTCGTAGGAGAATATTTAAGCCGGTTTGCACGTAAACTGAAATTAAGTTTATTCCGGGTTGATCCCATTAAGAGCCTACTTTCCTATACATTGGCACGGTGCGTTCAGGATATTGTTCTTGAAATATTCTCCATTTGAATCGAATTGTGATTGATGAGAAAAGTGAGGTCTTTCTTTTTTCTTTTTGTTTTCCCCTCTTTCAACGACTGCGCACGCTTGTTAAATGGGCATCAACAAGTGTTGTGGCCTACGTTTGCTTCCGTTGAGATCCCGAGATTAGCGTCAAAGGAGTAGGGACATGACTGCAAAGGACGTTTTGGTACTAAAATATTGACCATTATTATATCTTGTTAAACTACATCTAAAAAAGTCAGGGCCCAGTTGCTTGCTTTTTGATGCGTTCGTTGCATTTTCAAACTGCATTTGTCAAAGAAGAAATACCTACCAACGCCAGCGTAGTATTTAAGAGGTTCTCTCTAACTCTCCAAATCGAATCATCTCAAAATTAAGTAATGAGATTTAGCATACAGCTTACAAATTAACGTAAAAAATATTATAATTATTAAATTATTTTTGAGACTTTGTATATCACTTTTATTTTCTCAATTTTTTTTTAAAAAAGATGAAATATTTTATAGGAAAAAATTTGGTGGATATATAAATTTTTTTTATTATGTCTACACTCACTTATTTTATATAATTATGAGTATTTTTTATACAACCGTAACGATAAAAAGTGATATAAAAAATATTAATATTTTTTTAGTTTTATATTTTTTAATTGTAGTTATACAAATAATAATCGTAATTACACAAAATTAATGCGTCTGAATGAAATTTGGCAAAATGCATCTGCCCATGAAGCCCTATCTTATAAATGCCCCTTTCAAATCAAAAGAGTTTTCATCGATCTCTGATCTCCCAATGTCTTTGTCTCTCTGATGTTCCTCCATTTTTTAAGCACACAGAATGGCCAATCATCAATTGAATTTAAGCCCTTTTAATTTAGCACTACTCTCCATTTTCTTCACCTTGTTATCTTCAAAAGCAAATGCAGCAATATACAATGTGCTAACATATGGAGCCAAAGCAGATGTTAAAACCGACTCAACCAGGGCCTTTCTTGCTGTATGGACACAATCCTGTGCCTCAACAAAGCCTGCCACATTGTATGTGCCCCCGGGGAGGTTCTTTCTAGGAAATGTGGCATTTGAGGGCCCATGCAAGAATAATGCAATCCTAATACGCATAGATGGCACATTGGTGGCTCCCACCAATTACTGGGTTCTTCCTAAACCTCAAAACTGGATTGTCTTTCGCCGTGTTAATGGGGTCACGTTGTCCGGAGGCGAAATCGACGGCCAGGGCACTAGCTTGTGGTCTTGTAAAGCATCAGCTGGCAGGAATTGCCCTACCGGCGCAACGGTATGTGAGCTCATCAACTCTACTTCTATGCACATTTCTATGTTTTATGTTCATAATCATCCTTATAAATATAGCAACATTATTCTGATTTTGTTAGTACTTTAGCCAGTTTTACTTTGCATTTTATGCTCGTTAGGATGATATGAAATTTTTGTTTCAGGTCAGCCGAAAAATTGGCAAGTCAACTTTTACAAAATTTTCTTTTGGCAAGATATAGCAATAGAGAGAGAGAGAGAGAGAGAGAGAGAGAGAGAGAGAGAGAGAGAAGTAATTAGTAAAGGCAAACTAATAACGTAAACTAGAAAATAAAAATCCAAAGAACTAAAAAAGGTAAGGAAATTGGGATATATTGTTATAATAAAGATAGCAGAGGTCTACTAGGTAATTGTCTGGAACCTGAAGCTGATAAAGGTACGTTTTAAAAAAAAATTCAACATTTAATAATGATCAACTGAAGAGTTACTTCTTCAGACCAAAAAGGGGAACATGGAATCTTCTAGAATGTCTCTTTTAATATAAAAAGGCTTTTTTTAAAGAGAAGAAAATTAATTTTTGGTTTATTTATTGTATTGCACGACAAACTTAAAAAGATTAAAACTTTGATTTTGTAATCAAACTTCCTCCTTTTTATAGTTTCAGTTAAAATAAGAATTTTGGACATAATGAAATTTAAGTGGGAGTAAAAAAAAAAAAAAGATAAACATCATAAAAATTTTCTCACAAAAATTTCTAAATTTTAAAATAACAATAAATCTACGTATGATTTAATTTTAAAAAATAAAATAAAATAATAAAATTTTTTACCATATAAAAATAATAATTCGTAAAAAAATAGTGAAAAAACGTCTCAGTGTTATATGTTATTGTTAAAAAAAAAAAAGGTGGGGCAGTTGCCTCCACAGGCCTCCGGCGTTAAAATTAGTGACGTGACGTACGGTGGCATCCATGGAACATCGGCAACACAAATTGCAATAAGATTCGATTGCAGCAAAATGTATCCTTGTACAAGGTTAAGATTGAATGATGTAAAGCTCACTTACAACAATGGACCAGCAGGGGCATCTTGCAACAACGCTGGCGGAACCGCCTCTGGCATCGTTTCGCCCACTAGCTGCTTATAATTACAACTACTCCGACAAGATCATGAGTTTGTGTAACAAAATCTCGAATTATGAATTCTGATTAACTAAAGCATGATAAAGATGATTGACATAGAATCTAGTTGGACAGGAGGTGGAGAGTCTCGTCCTAGTGATTAGTATTTGGCAAATTCTGCCCAGCTTTGCAATGGGATCAAACATCCCTTCTAGATTTCTAGTTTAATAGACGTGATTTCATTTTATTAGTAAGTAATTATATTTTATTGCTTCTTTCAAACTGTAAATTCAGACTGCACAATTGGGCTTTAAAATCGCATTCTAAAAAATATTACTTAGTAGGAATTGATGCATGAGGATTTATGTCCTTCTTTCATTGCTTTTGACCTTTTGTTTTGGGGAACTTAGATTGCACATCAATGGATAACAGGTTTTCTTCGGGTGATTCAATTAAGAGGCAAGTCATTACATCGGCATGGTGCATTCAGATTTTACTCCGAAAAATGATCCCAATATGAATCCATTTCTGGTTGATAAGAAAAATGAGTTCTTTAACTAGTCTCCCGCTTGTTGGTTGGTGGGTTAGTTTTTTCTTTTTTATTTTTTATTTTTTCTTTTTTCTTTTTAACAAGAGAGGTCCAAAAACGAAGGAAGGCTCGTGTCTCAATAGAGTCTCCGAATTGATTGTACAAGAAATACGAGAAATATGATTTTTTCTTTTTTAACAACAACTGCACATGGTTAAATGGGCATCAACACATGTTGGGGTATTATTAAAAAAAAAAAAACCAACAAATGTTGGGGTACGTTTGGTTTCAATTGAGAGCCCAAAATTAATTAATTAGAGTCAACGGGAATCACTGCAAAGGACATTTTGGTACAAAAATTTTGGCCATTAATATGGCTTGTTACAAATACAACAGAAAAAGTCAGGCTGCCGCAGCAGCTAATTGCTTTTCATTTGCGTTTGTTGCATTTTCAAACTGCATTCATCAAAGATGAACCTACCTTATAAATACCAACACCCCCCCGGCCCCCCACCAAAGCTCAAACCGTTCATCGATCTCTGATCAACATCTCAATCTCCATCTCTCTCTGATATTAGCTCTTTCAAAGCAACACAAAATGGCCAATCATCAATGGAGTTTGAGCCTTTTTATTCTACTACTTCTCTTCATTGTCTTCATCATCACCTCGCTATCTTCAAAAGCAAATGCGGCAATAACACACAATATCCTCTCATATGGAGCCGAAGCAGATAGCGAAACCGACTCGACCGAGGCCTTTCTAGCAGCATGGTCACAATCCTGTGCCTCAACAAGTCCTTCCACGATCTTCGTGCCCCCGGGGAGGTTCTTTCTAAGAAATGTGGCACTTGAAGGACCATGCAACAACAATGCTATCTTGGTACGCATAGATGGAACATTGGTGGCTCCCTCCGCTTACTGGGACCCTGATTACCACCCTCACGACTGGATCGTCTTCCGCCGTGTTAATGGGGTTACGTTGTCCGGCGGCATACTCGACGGCCAAGGCACTAGCTTGTGGTCTTGCAAGAAGGCATCAGCTGCTGGAAGGAATTGCCCTACCGGCGCAACGGTATGTGCCTGAGCTCATCAACTCTCCTATTTCTATATATTATAATATAACCCAATTCAAGTTAATTCAACATGGCATTAATCTCCAACAATTTGTGCAACATTATTCTGAAATTTTTTGTTTAGTACTTAAGACAGTTTAATTTGTTTGCCTTTGATGGGTCTTTGGTGGAGTAATTGGAAGTGATACTGGGACGGAGGAAACGAGGGAATTCGTCTCTGATTTCCCAACTTTAGTTGTTGGCAACTCAAAAGTCATTACTTCTATACACGTACAGGTGACAGTTTGGCAGTAATTGCTGACTAATTAGAGGATAAACAAGTGGCAAAAAATTATAAATTCTACTGTAAATGCTTTTAATTTCAAGTAACTATGTAAGTTTAAGTTTTTGTCCGCTTGTAACTTTATAATTGATGTCATCATAACAACTCAGCGTGTTTAGTTGAGTTCACAACTTTGTTAAATAAAAAAAAAAAAAAGAAGAGTAGAGTTCACAACACCTTTTCGCACTATAATTAAGACCACGGTCACCACGCATATTGGACTAGAAAAATGTAGCTGGACGGACCCTGGGGGCAACGGGCACAGTATTCTATCCAAATTTTTTTTTAAGTTTATTTGGTATATATATATTAATAGTAAGATAATATACATATAAAATATATTTTTTGTAATGAATTTAATTATTTTTATAATTGTATTTATTATTTTTATAACAAAAAATAACGTATTATTATTTTTATCAAGTATGTATATTAATATAGAGATGCCAAATTTTTTTTTTCCATTATACATGCCAAAAACCCAAAAAAAAAAAAAAAACAAGAAAGTCCCAGCCGTCGGGTGCCCGTCTACATGAACCCGTCCATGTAACGGGTTCCGGCTGGATTAATCATTAATTATTTTCCCTTTTCTTTATTTAAGTAACCGCCGTAAAATTTAAATGAAGGCTGACTCTTTGGATGCTACCTTTTGGAAAAGTGGCACGCATCTTATGAAGCCTAAACAAAAAGCTAATTAGGCAACATCGTGAAACAAGAAGGGTTAAAAAAAAAAAAAACCATGCACTCGGCTGGTTGCAGTGTCATAAGTAATGTTGTTAAAATCGGTTTGGACCGATAAGTCCGACCGGTTTAACCAATAACCAGTCAAAAGTTTGAACTGGTTCATAGTCACTATTACTCTTTAATTCGGATCAGTCTAAACCGGTTAAGAACCAGTCAAAATCGGTAAAAATCGGTGAAAAACTAAACCCGGTTCAACAAGTTCAAACTGGTATAAAAATTTTATAAATTATAATTTGATCTCAATATTTCTTTAAATTATAATTTAAGTTTTAAATTTAATTAAAACTTTCAATTTAGTCCTAAATTTATCAAAACTTTCAATTTAATTCTTAAAAATAAAAAAATTAATATTTAATAATCATATATAAGTATTAATTTTTTAAAGTATTTTTATACATATATATATTAATAAATATCGGTTCAAATACCGGTTCGACCGGTTGAACCGGTTGAATTTTGACCCATTAATATTTTCAGTTTGATGACCGGTCCGGTTCTGACAACCTTAATCATAAGACATTTGTGTGCCTTGTCACAATGAGAGACTCGAACTCTCAATTTTTACTTTTATCCCTCTGTCTCTTTAGGACTTGAATGCTTTCTTCTAAATTAAAAAAAGGAAAAAAGTTAAGAAGACAAAAAATAATTATAGTATAGTTATAGACAGTAAAGAGTTTTTTTAAAATAATTATTTGATTTTTTTTTTCATTCAAAGTTTATGGTAATACTAGTAAATTTAATATAACATTAGGTATGTTTAATGTTTAGTTTTGAGAAAAATAAATTTTTATTATCTTTTAAAAACTAAACTCATTGTTATAATTATCTTATAATTATTTTTTATATCTTTTTAGTGAAACTCATTAAAAATAAAAAAGAAAAAAGAAGAAAAGGGTTCAAAAGATCACATTACTGTCCAAGAGGGTCACGGGGTTCCTAATAATAATCCCATTAAAAATGAAATTCTTTTATAAATATTTGATAATTAATCTACTATTCCTCTTAGCTCTAAACATTTGTTCCATCCTCCTCTTATGTATACATGCATGAGCATTGAGCAGACACTAGTCTTCGTTGACTCGGTCAACATTGTGGTGAGCGGACTGACCTCTGCAAATAGCCAATTGAATCACATTGTCATCTTCGGCTGCCGCAATGTCAGAGTGCAAGGGGTGAGGATCTCCGCCGACGGCAATAGCCCCAACACGGACGGCATCCATTTGCAATCATCTACGGGAATAACAATCTATAACTCGTGGATTGGAACAGGTGATGATTGCATCTCAGTTGGCCCCGGCACTACTAATATATGGATTGAAAACGTCGCATGTGGTCCTGGCCACGGTATCAGGTGCAAAACCATTAACTGTACTGGCTGTATTTTGCACTAAATTAACATAATGTTACCTTATTATTTGATTATATTATTATGTTGCACTAATTATAGAAGTATTCGAGTGCAGTATTGGAAGCTTGGGCAAGACAACTCAAGAGGCTGGTGTAGAAAATGTGACAGTCAGTATGATTACTTTCAGAGGCACCCTGAACGGGGTTCGAATCAAAACTTGGGGGAGACCCAGCAATGGATTTGCTAGAAACATTCTTTTTCAAAATATTCTCATGAGTAATGTCCAAAATCCGATTATAATTGATCAAAACTACTGCCCCGATAAAAGTTGCCTTGGCCAGGTATCAACCTCCAATTTTGTAAAATTAGTCAAAACAGCATGAAATCTTGTGTTTACTGTTTAACGATGGAAATTGCTTAATATGAAATATAAACTTTCTTCCTTTTTTTTTTTTTTTTTTAATGGTGTGTGTTTTCTATTGAAACAGGCCTCTGGTGTTAAGATTAGTGACGTGACGTACAGTGGCGTCCGCGGAACATCAGCAACACAAGTTGCAGTGAAATTCGACTGCAGCAATGTATATCCTTGTACAAGATTAACATTGAATGATGTGTTGCTCACTTACGAAAATGGACTAGCTGGGGCGTCTTGCAACAATGCTGGTGGAACTGCTTCTGCGGTCGTTTCGCCCACTAGCTGCTTATAATTACAACTATTGGGACAAAGTTATAATATAATATGTTCTCGAATTAGGGATTGTGAGTGAATAAAGCATGCATTATGAAGATGCTTGATATAGAATCTAGTTGCGCAGGCGGCGGGAGAGAGTCTCATGCCTTAATCATTTAGTATTTGTGCAAGCGAGGTTGCTTGTTGTGTGGAGGTGATGATTGTTTGGTCTGTGGTGGTTCTGGCTATTTATGCCCAGCTTTGCAATGTGATCAGACTTCCCTTTCAGATTTGATTATATTTATGGTCCAGTCATTATAAATTTCTTGATGGAAAAGAAGGGATCCAAAACAGATTAAGAATCTAGACATTTATGTTGAAAATCGGGTATTTTAATCTTAAAGGATTTTAGAATTTTATTGAAAAAAAAAAAACCCCACTATTATGTAACTGATGCCGATCTCATGCCTTTAGCTGAAAAATACCAAATATAATGTGACTTTTCATTGCCTTAAATAATTAGACTCGCTCGGATTTGAATAGAAAATTATAGTATTAATTGAAGATAAATATCTTATATCGTAAGTGAAATTTTGCTACGTAACTTATAGCAACAATTTATGTGCACCAACATTTTGGTTAATGTTTTTATAAGTCGAATATAATATTTTAAGACACGGGTGGAAATATAATGCACACAATATGGCTTTTTAGGCATAGCAGGAGGAAAATCCCAAGAGCACTGATATGCAAGTCTTATGATAAGCCCATGTTATTCCTAACCAGTATTTTGATTCTTGGATCCATGTCACCGTAGGACTTCCACATTGAGATATTCCGCAAATGCTAATTTTGGGGGTATTATTGGTAGAGCACAACTACTTAACTTATTTTTAATAAAGTATAAATCAATACATAATTCATTCAATGAAATTTGAGATATCAGTTCATCTATTTTTTTTTAATTTAACTATCTAATTATTTATATTACTACGTACTCATATACGTTCTTATAAAATTATGCGTTCTAAAATTTTCCTATGATTGTGATAATTCCTGTTGTTGCTACCACAGATAGGACGATGAGAAATAGGCGGCTGCAAATACACAAGAGGGAGTACCACAAATGTACAAAATGTACGAGCAATTCTGTAAACAAAACAAAAGGAATCTTATAATCTTTATCATGTGGTGGTCCAGCAAGATTCACCAATATGGAACAGACATTTGTTTTAGGGGTCTACATTTTCAGAGGAGACGAAGAACCCAATTTTTTTTCTTTAACTTTTCATTCCCTAGGTGGGCAACAACATAATTGATTAAACTCATATTTCATCTTTAGAGAGAACACCGGAAATTAATCAAAAGATATGATATTGGCACTTCATATTTAACGCTTGAGGGCCAACGATTTCTCACTGAACCAATAGCTGTTTAGGACGTGTTAATTAAACTTGTAATCATATTAATCTACGTTGGTATGCCGTGTGTGGGCATGGGTTCAATAATAGTTTCTTTCGATCCAGTTGAGCTGGACCGGAAGCATCTTTACAAAAGTAAATAGATAAGGCTAGAATTCCATAACTCACACCCAAATCCTAGTCTACGCCCTGATAACATGCAATAATTATTCGTCAAATTCTTCTTGAAGCACCAAAGAAGCCAACGTCCTAAGTTGTAAATGAGTTGGGCCGTTGGGACCAGTAATGGGGCCACATATATTTATGCATTTCTCTGTTTGTCTTACATTAACTTCTCTTTCGTAAAACAAAAAATTATTAATATGCTAGATTCGTTTTTAAAGTTAAAGATCTCAAGTCAAGCCAGAGTTTTTGTTTGAGCTAATGGAAAAAAAGCACAAAAACTATCACTTTCGTTTTAAGGGATAAAGACATTGGGTTTCCTTTCATTATTAGCACATTTACATTACAGTACAGTATTCGTGAGTTTGACCATCGAATGATCGTTCGCCATATGCTAATTAGTTTAGTAGTTGCTACCAATTTTTACAAAGAATACATAAACTTGTTCATAGTCTTGAAAATCCGCCTACCATACGGACATATATAATTAAATGTTTGTTAATTTTATTATTTTTTATATATATAATTTATTCATAATTTTACAGTATATAATTTTTTTTAAAATTTTTAATAGATATTACTTATTGTGTTGTGTAAAATTATGAATAAATTATAATCATTAAAAAAGTAAACCAAATTAAAATTTTCTGTATTTTTTTGGTTCATTAAGAGATTCATTGGGTTATAAGTTATATAATGTAATAAATCTTTCCACTCATAAATCTTACATCTTTCTTTCCTAAAATTTAAACTTAAGATATCTAAAATAAAAATCTAAACTTTAACCACTGAAGTGTTTTCTAAAAACAAAAATCCCTCTATAAATTAATGCAAGTTGCAAGCAAAGGCGATTTCTGAAATGAACATTACTGCCATAAAGAAGCAAAGAGACCCTTCTCAACGATGAGGCTTTAAGCCAAGCCTTTGCCTTTAATTCTAGCAACCGAGTTAAATTGCGCGGTATGAAAGAAAATCCTATAAATATCTATCAAAACATTGTAACAGCCACACACCCTCTCCCTTAATTTCCTATCTTGTTCTTTCACTCTCGTCTATAAAATACACATTTCTCATCCAAAATAAGTAAATTAAAGATCAAAAATTTTTAATGGCAAAACCAAATATAATTCCTTCTGTTGTTTCTCTTGTTTTGTTCATTTTCGTTTATATAACCAACGCGAAAAAACACTACAATTTGCTGGAATTCGGGGCAAAACCCGATGGCAAATCGGACTCGACAAAGGCCTTGGTTGATGCATGGGCAAATGCCTGTCAAAGTGGGGTGCACACCACCATTTACGTACCACCAGGGAAGTTCGTGCTGCGCAATGTAGCTTTTCGAGGCCCGTGCAAGAGCAACATCAAACTACATCTGCAGGGCACCCTCGTCGCTCCTTCAGATAATTGGAGTACCATTGCGAATGCCGGCCATTGGCTTTTGTTTGAGAATGTTCATGGGATTAAGATTCAGGGTGGGATACTTGATGGACATGGCTCTGCTCTCTGGTCTTGCAAAGTTAGTGGTGGAAGGAGCAATTGCCCTAATGGAGCCATGGTACGTATAATGTTACCAAAAAATAGGAAATGGATACAATTGTAAATAAAGACTCCCAATTATACAATTATACTTATTAATTACAGTTTTCATGTTTTTTTCTTAAATAATAATCAATTGTTATAATTAAATAAAACGACTTTATATATTCGAATTGTGTTGATTTTATGTTTCTCTATAATAAAAGTAAAAAATTATTATTGCCCACAATAATTAGGGATAATTTTTTATGTTATAGACCTTTGAGGTTTGACTTTCAAAACATGTAGTCTACTTATGAAAATCTTCTTCCCAGAAAAGCACTCCTAAAAGATTTTTTAAATTATATTTTGGCCCTGATTTTTCTTATCCACAAAATTTAGTCCCTTTTGTCATCTCTATACCGTTTCAGTCCCAGGGGTTTTAGGTGTGAAAAAAAAAAGGATATTTCTCTGTTTCAACCACAAGAAATGTTTTTGAGTCACTTTCATACATAAGACAATGATATTAATACTCCTTGCTGTTTGATGCCGAGCATTCTTTGTCTTATATCCACTAGATCAAAATCATTTAATTGCCAGAGTATCCCATGCTTTCCTCTAATTTATTTAGAGGTTTGAAAATTTCTCATTCTTAATGGTTTTCCCATACGGCGGCCAATGATTAAAACTAAAAATGTATCATAAGCATCTTTATCAAGAAATTAAGCTTTGGGGGCAATACTTACATTACATGCAACGTATTTTGCAATTAGAGTTCTTTTTTTTTTTTTTTTTAGAGCTGAATGACTCGAGGTTTTTTTCACTTGCATGTTTAATTTGCAGTCGCTGAGCTTTGTGGGTTCAAGCTATATTGTGATCAACGGCTTAACTTCATTAGACAGCCAGTTGTTCCACATTCTCATCAAGGACTGCTACAGTGTTAAAATGGAAGGCGTGACAATCTCTGCCTCCAGCACCAGCCCAAACACCGACGGCATCCACGTGCAAACGTCAAGAAGTCTAACCATCTTGAATTCAACAATCGGAACTGGAGATGACTGCATATCAATTGGTCCCGGTACCGTCGACATGTTGGCGGACAATGTCACTTGTGGTCCTGGCCATGGAATCAGGTTAAAAATTAATACTCACATATCCCCTGGTATTGATAATTATACAGTAAATTCCACAGGGGTCATGTTTATATCAAGGTTGTCAGAACCAAACTGGTCATTAAACCGAAAAGTTGAGAGGTTCAAGATTCAACTGGTTCGACCGGTAAAACCGCGGTTAAACTGGTAAAACCGGTATTTAATATTAAATATATAAAAATTAAATTTTTATATATCTTATATAATTATATAAAATGTTATATTATATAAAAATGATAATAAATATTTAAAATAAAGTGTATTTTAAGAATTATATTAATATTTACATACATTAAGGATATTACAATTAGTATATTTAACAAAATATAATTTATAAAAATTAATTAAAAAATAATATTAATAAATAGTGGTTAAATATTAATTTTTAAAATTTAAAGATTAAATTGAAAATTTTAATCAATTGAGGACTAAATTAAAATTTTTAGTTAAAATTAGAGTTTTAATTAAAATTTAAATAAAATTTTAGGTCAAATTATAAATTAAAATTTTTTGATTTAAATTGAACCGGTTCAACCAGTCCGGTTTTTTACCAGTTTTCCCGATTTTTGACCGGTTTTTTCCGGTTCAGTCAAAATTCCATTTTTAGGTTTAAACCGGACCGGATCTAGGACCGGTTCCCAGTTTTTCTGGTTGAACGGGCCGGTCCAGTCCGGTTCTTACTTCATTGGTTTATATTAACTTTATATAAAGTCTTCTACCCTGACATGACAATAGATTTTTTGGTTCATTGAGAGACGTATTGTATTATAAATTATACAATAAAAATAATTTTTTTCATTCTTATAAATCTCATCCTATGTTCTCATAATTAAAATGGAGACCTACAATTAAAGGGTTAGTTGTAAAGCACTTGAATTCTAAATGTAGTTATATGTCTGCACATTTAATTGATGGAGCAGTGTGCTGTAGTGCATGGTTATTTATAGCCAGAAGTGGTAATTTTAAAGGGGGAATCAATCTATGTGGCTGCTTTGGTAACAGCGTTGGGAGTCTGGGCTGGAGCCTGGAAGAGCCCGGGGTGCAGAATGTGACAGTCAAAAGCGTTACTTTAACTGATACTCAAAATGGGTTGAGAATAAAGACATGGGGAAGGCCCAGCAATGCTTTTGCTAAGAGTATCCATTTTAGGCATGCCATTATGAATAATGTCCAAAATCCAATAGTAATCGATCAGCGATATTGTACCAGCAACAACGATTGCCCTAGTCAGGTATGTACCTATGAATACACTAAATTAGATTAAGGGATATTGTTTGGCACGAGAATTAAATCTATGAATTTGTACAATTTTTTGGATGCTATATTCGAAGAAATTGTGCTGCTCAAAAAATAAATTCTTAAAAAGAAATTGTAGACAAAGTTACAAATGTATTCTTTAAACAAAATAAGAAAGAAATATCAAAACTTTCTCACTGAGAGAATTTCTTAAAACTCACCCTCATCATAGATTTTCACAGAAATCTCAGAAATCTTTTCTTTTCTTTTTTTTTTCTTGGATCCTGTTTCTAATTCTTTCCCGGATGATGGACAGGCATCTGGAGTCAAAATAAGTGACGTTACATACACAGACATCCATGGAACATCTGCAACTGAAGTTGCAGTGAGATTTGAATGCAGTACAGAGCAGCCTTGCACCAAGATCAAGCTGAAGGACGTGAAGCTGACGTATGGAAACCAAGAAGCTGATGCCTCCTGCAAAAATGCACATGGGAAGGCTTTTGGTCTAGTTCAGCCCACGAGCTGTTTATAGAAACGGGCAATAAAATCACTGTTTGCCACGTCCTTTGTCCTCATGATAGCCAAAAAGTTGTCAGGCTGAGTTGTTGGAACCGTGTAGTCTGCAACGTTATTGCAATAATTAATTCCTGAAAGCTCATTTACTTGAAGCTTATTACTCCTCCTGTCCAGCAATTGGTGCTTGTAATTTTTCACACACTAGGAAATTTTGGACTAAAGCCGAAAACTTTGAAGAGAAGAGACGGAGCCATTGTTATTACTTGTGTTAGGAATTGTGCGAGGGCCACTCAACTCAGCCCATCAACATTTGATAAGGGACTAGCCCCCATGCTCCGGGCCACGACCAGGCCGAGGCCCATTTTTCAGTCATTATTACGCAGCTGTCGTGCGATTTTGAGCTCGAGAGCCCAAGTCTCTTGCAAGCCTAGGCTCTATCAAAATAGTTCATGCCACTTCAGAATTCTCAATTTACCTCTCAAGACTGACTAATACTTACAACAGATTAAAAACTACTTTTATTTTATACTATCTTACATTATATTTTATACCAAACGCACCATTTGATCCAATCAATTATGGTGTTGACACACTTAACCCACTTTAGAATTAGGGCTGATATAAAATTTAATAGTCGATTAAATTTTAAGTCGTTCTCACGTCATTTCAAGTTAACACCGGGAGTACTTCCAGCTCTAATTTGTGAATATTTTGCAATCCAACATTGTGGATTCTAAATTTGGTAAAGCTTTCAACACAAAACTCATCAAATATGAAAGAACGCATCAAATACGAAAACAGAGACAGAAACAGACATTTTAGACCTCAACAATTTTCTATGGCTCGCCCTCTATCCATAAATGCGAGCAATTAATTGCATCAAAGACCCAATCTGTACAAGATTAAAATTTCAATTTACCTCTAAACTGAATTAACCGTTACTTTATGGAGTACTCTTAAAAAGACAAGAAATCAGGCGAGCTGCAAAGATGCATTCTACTTGTATGGAGCAAAACTTGGCGAACCTCAAATGCGTCCTTACGATGGATGTCAATGCCCAAATGTCTGATCTATTGCCAATTAACAACGGAAGAAAACCCAAATAATAGTAAAGAAATTGCCTTGTTTACAAAAATGGACTAGAGTAACTCTTAAGGATGCTTGGTTTTACTGTTATTGATTACTATTACTATTACTCTGATTATTTATTATTCTTGCTGATTACTATTGCTCATAAATAAAATGAAATTATAATATTTGTTAAATTAACGTTAGCTGTTACTGATCAAATTAAAAAAAAATCATTTTAGATATCCTATTTTGTTTTATTAAAATAAATTTTCTTTCTACTTCTAACTAGTCTAAACTAATATTCTGAAAATATATCTTATATATTTATAAATAAAACATCTATTAAATGTGTAAGTTGAAGATCAACTACAATTTATAATAAATATTAATTTTCTAAAATATTGTTTTTATTATGTAAATTACTGTAATTGAAAAAAATTATTATGTTTATAAAATAAAAATTAAAGAAAAGAGAAAAAAAAAAGGAAGATACTGGACTTAAAATAATATTATTTTCTTATACTGTACACAAAAAAAATGAAAAAAAGAAACTGCTTGGACTTCCCTCCACGTTCATAAAATTTTAATAAAATAATGTTATTTTATTTTTACTGTTCACAAAATAGGTTAACAAAAATAATTTTCCTTTAGCTCTCTTGCCGTACGTTAATAAAAACCAAAAACCGTCCCTCGCAGCCTTCCACAGTGCGCGTACTTTCCTAAAAGCCAAATAACGTCCCACCCTCGCGGGCTTGTGTATGGTGTTTTTAAGGTTAATTGTATAATTATGCTATTTATTAGCTGTCGAAGAAAAAAAAAGTAAGAAGAACTTACTTTTTTAATTAGCAATGTTTAGTAAATTCAATCAGCAACAACAGCTCCTAAAAAGGGTGCCCAAATATTATTTTACTCTTTATTTTTTTATTTTCAACAACAATAATATTCTTATTAACAAAACCAAACACCCCGTAAAACTCAGCTAAACTGATCTTCAAACACATGGGACATAATATAAACTAGCAACGCCACAAGCAAACCATAAAAAAAAAAAAAAAAAAAAAAAAAAAAACAAAGAAATCAAACTAATTAAAAGAACTGAGAATTCAGAGTTAAGCTGAAAACATATGTTGAGACTTCTAGCCCAGATTGTTGAACTGGGAAAGGTTGACTTGAGCTGAGAATATAAATCCATAGTACAGTAACAAGATAATGACATTGCACGACACGTTTATTTGGAAATTTTGACAAGGTATCCGTCAAGATAATCCTGAGATGTAATAAGTACATTAAAGGTCATGAAATCTTCATTGTCATTCATCATGAGCAACTGCAATCAACTGTTTTCCAACATTTCGGCCAGTAAAGAGTCCAATAAGAGCTGCTGGAGCACTCTCGATGCCTTCTGCTATGTCTTCCACATACGAGACCTTACCTTCTTTGATGTAAGAGAGAACTGTCTCCAGATATTTGGGGTACAAGTTATGGTAGTCACCAACAAGAAACCCCTCCATACGGATCTGTTCGTGAACAAGAACCGTCAAGTTGTGTATGCCTTCAGGCTGTTCAAGGTTGTACTGTGAGATCATTCCACACACACAAATTCTTCCATGGACCCTCATATTGACTAGCACTGCATCCAGCATTTTTCCTCCCACATTTTCAAAGTAGATATCAATGCCTCCAGGGAAGTACCTACCAGAAGGAAGGAACCAGATTGCACTATTAAACAACTTGAAAATAGAAATAAAAAAATAAAATTAAAAAAAAAAACACACAAGGGTAAGTTGAAATGTATAAAGCTCCAACTGGCAATTACAAGCTAGTTCAAAAATGAAAAAAAAAAACGATAAATATAAATATAAAATTTAAATATAAAATAATAGTAAATACTTATTATTTGAATTTTAACTTTAAATTAAATAGTGAATATTAATAATTTAAATTTAAATTATGAGTTTATATTATTATTTTATATCTAATTTTTATATTTATACAGTAAAATTCATTAAAAGATTAAAATAAATTATATGAACTGACATCATAAGTGAAATCATAAATATCTACAAAGCTTGTCTAACAGATTTTTCGTTTTTTCCGTTTCATTTTCGTTAGCTCATTTGATGAAAGCCAATGCGGCAAGACAGATTTCAATTTCAGCACATTTGCTACCAAACCTTTTCAAAGCTGCATCCAAGTCTGGCTCTTCTTTATAATTGAAAGCGTCATCGAACCCAAACTTATTCTTCAATAAATCAACCTTATAAACAAAACAAAGTGGGTTAATATGGTCGCCTGCAGCAATTTGACAGCTCAACAAATCGACCCAGTGAAACAAAACGTTAATAGACAGATTGGACCCTTAGGGAGGGCAACTCACCTTATCCTTGCTTCCAGCACTTCCAACAACATAGCAACCGGACAACTTTGCAAACTGCCCGACGAGCTGTCCAACTGCACCACAAGCAGCTGAAACGAAGACAAATTCCCCTTTCTTGGGGGAGCAGATTTCATGGAAACCAGCATAAGCTGTCAAACCTGGCATGCCTGGAAAGCATAATTTATTAGACCATCTTTGACTTTCCAGCAGATGAGAACTTTATACAGTCTAATGAAAATCACACATAAATTTCTGTCCTAGAACAGTCAAAACATAAGCTATGAAGTTAGCATGGAATTCGGTTTCTGCAAAAGCATAGTTTTGAATTACTTCAAATGAAAGTTTAACTCCTCATTACGACCATCAAGTTGTAACGTTTTTTAAAGCAAAACACATAGGTTTCATGGCATAATTCAAATACCCCAAAAGTTGAAATTTAGGCCAGGTTTTGACTAAATCTTGTATCTTAGTTAAATATGTTAATACTGCAAGCACGTGATTGCAATTGCAGGCATACCATTTTTGAGTGACAATATGGTATTTTATGCAATTTTCTCATTTTCAGATATAGACATCAGAATCCCCACAGCACATCAAAGTCAGCTTTTTTTTTGGTGGGGGGGGGGGGGGTGTGGGGTACATATCAAAGTGTTGGAATGTCAATGGAAAATGCAATGAAAAATGGTGTGCATTTCCTTGTTCTGATGAATCCCTGCAAGACCATAATTAGAATCAAAGTAGGATTCATATATATATATGAGAAAAAGTATATGGGCTGATGTTTGGTGTGCCGATTTTTGTCTCGAATGGAACCGTGACTGTTATTTTTGAAACGAAAACTGATATTTTTGCAACACTTGTTATTTTTACGTTTCAAAAATATCAGTTGCGGTTTCAAAAATAATAGGCGCGGTTTATCCCGGGACAAAACCCGGGACATTTTACCCGGCCCATGTAACCTTACTCTATATATATATATATACACAGAACACCAAATATCCAAGCACAATAATAAAATTATTAGACCTGTGTGAAGGCCAAGATAGTGCACATTTATGGACTAAATTTCTAAGCACCAAACTTTCAAGCACGAATGACAAGGGCAAAAAAAAAAAAAAAAGAAGAAAGATCTGTGGACTGAATTTTCCAAAAAATGATAATATAAATGATAACTAAAAAGAGCAGTTACCAAGAATCCCCAGATGGTAGGAAATGGGCACATCTTTGTGCTGAATTTTAGACAGTGTTTCAGTGGCGGTAATGAGACTATACTCTTCCCAACCAGTCATTCCACATACCAAGTCACCTTTGTTGAAATCCGGGTGGTTAGAATCCAAAATTTTGGCCACTCCCAGCCCAATTATTGGCTGCAGTTGGATATATAAATTCATAAGTGAGAGTTATATATATAGTCTAAATTCTTAGAAAAAAACGCACCTTTATTACAAAAGAACATTAAACAGAAAATGGGTACCCGAAAAAAAAAAAACACAAATATTCTTCAAATTGATCAGAAAAATAAAAAGAAACTTTTCGGAGACTCAAAACCTCAGAAAAAATAATAAATTTTAGAATTTGAAATTGACCTAAAATACCCAGATCCATAATATTATATTATTATTTTTTTAAATGTTAACAAATATTATTTAGATCTATATATTTTAGATTCTAAATTTTAAATAACACTTACTTAAATTTAAATTTTATTTTGATTAAAAAGTAATAATAATAAAATAATATTTCGAGTGCAACTCCGGACACCTTTCTTGGGTGTCCCAGTGGCACTCCGGAAGAAAAGACAAGAAATGGAAAGATGGGTGGATGGGAGTGTGAATCAACTGACCGAACCGGGCTTGAAAGAATCGAAAAAAAATCCTTGGACGGCCTTTTTCATGCGGAATCGCATGTAAGGATCGCAGGAGAGGTAGAGATTTTTTACAAGAACCCCATTTGTGCCTTGCGGAACCTTGAGTTCGACGGTGCTGGTGGTCAGGGAAAAGTCTGATTCTTGAGGGAAGCCATCAAAGTAGTCGTTTAGGATCACTTGCTTGTTGCTCTGCACCATCCCACCATCGCCATTGCCTGCCATTCTTCAGCGTTGATCTCAATACTTGGTCAAGGACACAAACGTTCGAAATATATTTAGGACTAGTTCCAAGTCAACAAAGGCGTTCCAGTGTTTTGATCTCATTTAGCAATTTTTTTCTGCTTTCGGGCATGGCTCTGGACCGTGGCTTGTATCATAGATACAGACCTTCAAAGCAACAAACTTTGACTTAAAAATTTTTTTCTGCCTTCGGGCATGGCTCTGAATCGCGACTTGTATCATAGATACTGACCTTCACAGCAACAAAATTTGACTTAAAAAACTCTCAAATTAAGCATGGAAAAAGAGAAAACTTAGTAAAATGAGACAATTCACGGAGCGAGAACCAGCCTGACATCAAACGAGATGTAAACTAATATAAAAAAAAAAAATAAAAAAAAAAAAATAAGTATATGGTTGGCAGCCGCCAACCTTGAAGGTTGGCAGCTGCCAACCTAATTAATTTATGCCATTGGTTGGTGGCAGGCAGGCTTAGGGGAGGCCTATAAATGGCCTCCCCAATTAATTGAAGAGCCAGCAAGGAGAAGAGGGCAGAGAGAAGAAAAAGAAGAAAAAAAGAAAAAAAAAAGGGCAGCGAAGCGCAGTGCAAAGAAAAAAAAAAAAAGAAAAAAAGACAAAAAAAAAAGAAAAAAAAAAGAGAGAGAGATAGTAAAAAAAAAAAATCGAAATATTACAAATTCGGCTGGGATTAAGTCTCATACGGCCCTCAGCAAAATCCAGGCAACTCATCCGAGAACAAGTCCATTCGACCCTCGGTGAAATTACGTCAGATCAACTCAGATCGAGTCTCTACGGTTCCTAAACGTAGTCAGAATATCCAAATCAAACACAGTTTCAGTCTATCCAATTCAAGAAAAAGCGGTGGAAATTATTTCTGTCAAGATCAAGCTCGTGCAGCCCTTGACGGAGTCAAAAAAGGAACACTAATCGGAGGATCTACGGAGATCGACCCCACGTAAATTTTCTTTTACTTTACAATTTTTATTTGTAATTTATTTTTGTATTTTCGAGTTTAATTGTTTTAGACTCGAAATTTACGCTTTACAAATTTTTGGCACGCTCGGTGGGACAATCTTCACCTCCCATCTCTTGTTCCGTAAAAAAAAAAAAAAGAGGTAAAAGGGGAGCCGAGAGTAAAAAGTAAAAAAAAAAAAGTAAAAAGTAAAAAAGTAAAAAGTAAAAAAGTAAAAAAAAAGGTAAAAAAAAAAAGTAAAAAGTAAAAAAGTAAAAAGTAAAAAAGTAAAAAAAAAGGGGGTAAAAAAAAAAGTAAAAAAAAAAAAAAAAAAAAAAATTTTACAGGTGTTCAGCACATCAAATGGCACCGAAAAGGAGTACAACTGCTGCCACAAAAAAGAAGGCAACGGCTCCATTGCCTGCATCAACTACCCTACCTGGGTACGCAGGTCCAGAAACCCGGGGACGGACACAATTTCTTGCCGTCCAGACCCGACAAAATGTCGAAATGGAGAGTCCACAGCTTGCACAACAGGATCTCTCCCCTGACTCTCTTGCCGCATGGAGGAGTCGATCACCCACCCCGATCGAAATCGGGGGCAACACGACGAAACCTGCTCAACAAAATCCAACCCACACAGAAGAATCAGAAGAGTTTTCTCCCCCAGCCTTTCCCGGAGCCTCATCTGTTGCCGTCATGATGACCAACACAACCAGCACAGAGGAAAGGATTTCAGAATTGGAGAACAAAATTTTACAGCTGATTAAAGTCGTGGAGGAAAAAGATCAACAGATCGCAGCTCTCAAAGGAAAAGCCCCGATCCAAGTTGATCCCGAAATCCGCGAGGAGCAACCATATCCACCCGGTTTCACTCCAGAAGCCACACCAGCCGACGTCTTCCCTGCAGAAAAGCGACCAGGTAGTTCTACACAGCTGCCACCCTCAAATTCTGTAGCTTCGCTATCTGTTCAACAATTGCAGGAAATGATAGCCAATACGATCCGACTGCAACAAGCTGCATCCTTCCAAGGATCACAGATGTACGTCAAGCCGTACACCAGACGGATCGAAAGTCTCAACATGCCTCTGGGCTACCAACCGCCCAAATTTCAACAATTCGACGGACGAGGCGATCCCAAACAGCACATCGCCCACTTCGTTGAAACCTGCAACAACGCAGGGACTTATGGAGATCTCTTGGTGAAGCAGTTTGTTCGTTCACTCAGGGAGACCGCTTTTACCTGGTTCATAAATCTTGAACCAGAATCGATTGACAGTTGGGAACAGCTACAACGAGAGTTCCTCAACAGATTTTTCAGCACTCGAAGGACGGTAAGTATGATGGAGCTTACCAGCACCAAACAAAGGAAAGGAGAGCCCGTTGTCGAATACATCAACAGATGGCATGCCCTCAGCTTGGACTGCAAAGATCGCCTGACGGAGACTTCTGCCGTAGAGATGTGTATCCAGGGAATGCATTGGGAGCTGTTATACATTCTGCAGGGTGTCAAACCCCGGACTTTCGAAGAACTGGCGACCCGCGCACATGATATGGAGATAAGCATCCAAACTTCCGGAGCCACGGTTCCCATCCAGTTGGACCAGCAAGGGGGCAGAAGGGAGATTAAGAAACCCAACAGCTCCGGAAAAGGAAAAGAAGTGATGACTATCGAAGCCGCACCAGTAAAAGTGGGCGGCAAAGCCAAGGTAAATCCTCCGACCCAAATAACTCAGCCAAAACAACAGGAAAGGCGGAAGGTGACATTGCGAGAGCTGGAGCAAAAGCAGTATCCATTCCCTGACTCAGACGTTCCTGACATCCTTGACCAACTCTTGGAGGCGAAGCTGATCGAACTCCCAGAGTGCAAGCGGCCGAATGAAAAGGATCGAGTCAGCGATCCTAGATTCTGCAAATATCACCGGATAGTAAGTCATCCAACCGAGAAATGTTTCGTCCTGAAGGAGCTAATCATGAAGCTCAAAAGCCAGAATAAAATCATTCTGGACCAGGAAGGCATAACTTCTGCAAACCAGACCACCATCACTTCAAAAACATCAGAAGAGGTGACACACCGTAAGGAGGAGCCGCTCGACAACAAAAAGTCGACAACAGAGAAGGTATATGAAGCTCTCCAAACCCTTCTCGCTAACCCTCAGCTGTTTACAGCTTTGCAAACAACAGAAGTGTGGCAAAATCAAGTCGGCAATACTCTTCAGACCTCAGCTGAACCTCTGCCATCAAGTAATTCCAGCTCGACGGAGTATCAGGCGGACCAAAATCACGTCGGATGTTACTCTGCTATCTCATTTTCAGATGAGGATCTCCTGCTGGGGTCCAAACCCCACAATCGGCCGCTGTATGTATCAGGCTATGTGAAAGAACAGAAGGTTCGACGTATTCTGATCGACGATGGCTCAGCAGTCAATATTATCCCAAAATCCACCATAAAGGAGCTCGGCATTGGCATTGATGAATTATCAGACAGCCGCTTGATGATTCATGGCTTTAATCAAGGAGGACAGAAAGCAATTGGGATGATTCGCTTGGAGCTAACTATCGGTAATCTCACTTCTAGCACTCTATTTCACGTGATTGATGCACGTACCACATATAAGATGTTGCTAGGACGACCATGGATTCATGGAAATGGAGTTGTGCTCTCAAGCCTGCATCAGTGCTTCAAGTACTACAATGGTGGCGTTCAAAAGGTCAATGCTGACTTAAAGCCGTTCGATGATGCTGAATCACATTTGGCGGATGCAGTCTTCTACACCGACACAGACAATCCGGAGATCATTCCATCAAAAGCTACTTGGACTGGGGGCATCCACAAAAAGGGAAAAGCTGTCGAAGAACCTGCCAATGCCCAACCCCAGGCTCCAACAAATGAAAAGCTGCCACAGCCTGCTAAACTTCGTCCGAAGGATGTTGCATCTTCAAGCTCCACTCCAATCCTACGCTATGTGCCGAAGTCACTACGCTCAGAAGGTCAACCCCCTTTCTCTTATTGTATTGATCCTAAACAGGAGCAAGGACATAGCCAACCCAAAACAAAGGAGCTGCACAACCTGAAGGAGACTTACACTCTGCCGATACCAAAGATTGAGCGGGTTTTGTCTTCAAAACCATTAAAAGGCTTCGTTAAACCACACACGGGGGCAGTCGAAGGCGGCTCACTTCCAGAAAGAAGAACACAGGAAGGATTTGATCCTAATGCATACAAGCTCTTAGCCAAGGCAGGCTATGACTTCTCAAACCCGAGCACAATGGGTACGCTGCCATCCACACATGGCGCCGTTTCTCAATTATCACAGTCCCGACCTGGCTTAGGCTATCAGGAGAAGTCACCTGTGCGGATCACGCTAAAGAGCCGAAGCCGAGCAGCTGATGCACGTCCCATCAGCACCACCACCAAACAAGACAGGCTTATCCAGTCAAACAAAGAAGGTGAAGTCAGAGGTTCTGCATTTCATGTCACAATTAGCGAGGAGGCTAATTCCGACTCATCAGATGGTGAAGTGAAGGAGGCTCCCCCGGAACTTGAAGATGGTGGCCAAGCAACTGTTGATGAACTCAAGGAGGTCAATCTTGGCTCTCCGGAAGATCCTCGACCTACATTTGTAAGTGCTTTACTTACTGCAGAAGAAGAGCAAGAATATGTTCAGGTATTAAGTCAATACAGGGACGTGTTCGCATGGAGTTACAAAGAAATGCCTGGACTTGATCCGAAAATTGCGGTGCATCGTCTAGCAGTAAAGAAAAGTGTTCGTTCTGTCAAGCAGCCACAACGACGGTTCCGCCCGGAACTCATTCCACAAATCGAGGAGGAGGTGAACAAGCTGATCAATGCTGGCTTCATCCGAGAGGTCACCTACCCAACGTGGATTGCCAACATTGTCCCAGTAAGAAAGAAGAATGGACAGTTGAGGGTATGTGTTGATTTTCGAGATCTTAACAAGGCCTGCCCGAAAGATGACTTTCCATTGCCCATAACAGAGATCACAGTCGATGCAACAACGGGTCACGAAGCATTGTCTTTCATGGATGGTTCTTCAGGCTATAACCAAATCAGAATGGCACCAGAAGACGAGGAGTTGACAGCATTCCGCACCCCAAAAGGTATATACTGCTACAAAGTTATGCCGTTTGGATTGAAAAATGCTGGCGCCACTTATCAACGTGCTATGCAAAAAATTTTTGATGACATGCTGCACAAGATTGTAGAATGTTATGTTGATGACTTAGTTGTAAAGACTAAGAAGCGCAAAGACCACCTCGAGGATCTCAAGACAGTGTTCGAAAGACTTCGGAGGCATCAGCTCAAAATGAACCCTCTCAAGTGCGCATTCGGTGTCACATCAGGAAAGTTTCTTGGGTTCGTGGTGCGCCATCGTGGAATCGAAGTTGATCAGTCAAAGGTTGAGGCAATTCAAAAGATGCCTGAACCTAAAAACCTGCACGAGCTGCGAAGTCTACAAGGAAAGTTAGCCTACATCCGCCGTTTCATCTCCAATTTAGCTGGGAGATGTCAACCTTTCCATCGGTTGATGAAGAAGGATGTCAACTTCGAGTGGGACGAAGCTTGCAGCAAAGCCTTTGAAAGCATAAAGAAGTATCTTTCCAATCCACCGGTCCTAGGTGCTCCAATTCAAGGAAAGTCGTTGATTCTCTACATTGCAGCACAGGAAAGATCTTTGGGAGCCTTGCTTGCACAGGAAAATGAGCAGGGAAAGGAAGTTGCTCTGTATTACTTGAGCAGAACACTAAATGGTCCGGAGCTGAGTTATTCGCCCATTGAAAAGACATGTCTAGCACTGTTCTTTGCCATTGATAAGCTGAGACACTACATGCAAGCTCACACGGTACGTCTCATTGCCAGAGCTGATCCTGTCAAATATATCTTATCCAGACCAATCTTGTCAGGACGACTTGCCAAGTGGGCAGTAATTCTACAAAGCTACGACATTGTCTACGTGCCTCAAAAAGCAGTCAAAGGACAAGCTCTAGCAGACTTCCTTGCAGATCACCCTGTTCCATCAGATTGGGAGTTCACAGATGATCTTCCAGATGAAGAGGTCTTTTACATTGAGACACTACCACCATGGACGATGTTCTTTGATGGTGCAGCAAGGCGTGATGGTGCTGGTGCTGGCATAGTGTTTGTCACTCCTCAACGACAAATACTACCATATGCTATCATTCTCGGTGAGTTATGTTCAAATAATGTTGCTGAATACCAGGCTTTGATCATTGGTCTTCAAATGGCTGTCGATATGAAGATTCCAACTATAGAAGTCCATGGAGATTCCCAGCTCGTCATCAACCAACTTACAGGATTGTATGACGTGAAGAAAGAGGACCTTGCGCCTTACCATCAACGTGCTCGACAGCTAATGGATGAATTTGAAAGCATCACCTTGGAGCATGTGCCTCGACGAGAAAACACTCAGGCAGACGCATTGGCTAACCTGGCTACTTCTCTTGCAAAGTCAGAAATCCAGGCTACAGTTGTTGCTGTATGTCAGAAATGGATAGTGCCACAAAAGGATGATGAAGAAACTACAGCAGCCAACGCTGTATCTGTACGTCTCGCGGAGGACGAGGATTGGCGTCAACCAATCATTGACTACCTACAGCACGGGAAGCTGCCCGAAGATCGTCGTCATAAGACAGAAATTCAACGACGAGCTCCCCGGTTCATATATCTCAAGGATGCTCTGTATCGAAGGTCTTTTGATGGAGTTCTACTTCGCTGCCTAGCCAATGAAGAGGCAAAACAGGCTCTCACTGAAGCACATTCTGGTGTTTGTGGCGGACATCAATCGGGGCCTAAGTTGCACTTCCAACTCAGAAGGATGGGATACTACTGGCCAACCATGGTACGTGATTCAATTGAATTTGCTAAAACTTGTCAAGCTTGTCAATTTCATGCGAATTACATACATCAACCACCGGAGCCACTGCATCCAACTGTCTCATCCTGGCCCTTTGAAGCTTGGGGTCTCGACTTAGTGGGGCCCTTGCCAAAGTCATCCCTAGGTCACCTGTACATCCTTGCAGCAACCGACTACTTTTCAAAATGGGCTGAAGCCATTCCACTTAGAGAGGTAAAGAAGGAGCATGTTGCCAATTTCATCCGGACTCAGCTGATCTATCGCTATGGAGTCCCTCGATTCATCATCACTGATAATGGTAAGCAGTTCTACAACAGCTTAATCGACAAGCTCTGCGAGAAGTTCAAGTTCAAGCAGTACAAGTCATCCATGTACAATGCCCCGGCAAATGGCTTGGCCGAAGCATTCAACAAGACCTTATGCAACCTGTTGCGGAAGGTAGTCTCTAAATCCAAAAGAGATTGGCATGACAGAATTCCGGAGGCATTATGGGCGTATCGTACAACTTACCGGACTCCAACACAGGCGACGCCATACTCACTTGTCTACGGCGTCGAAGCAATACTGCCTTTGGAAACACAGATTCCATCTCTGCGCATGGCTGTTCTAGAAGGACTCACACAGGAGGAGAATGCTCGCCTACGTCTGGATGAGTTAGAAGCCCTCGATGAAAGGAGGCTCGAAGCACAACAGCAACTTGAGTGCTACCAAGCCCGGCTCACCAACACATTCAACCGCAGGGTCCGTCCTCGATCTTTTCAAGTTGGAGATCTTGTTCTTGCAGTGCGACGGCCCATCAACATGAAGCATCGGCCTGGTGACAAGCTTACTTCCAAATGGGATGGGCCATACTTAGTGCAGGAGGTCTACACTCACAACGCTTACATGCTGTCAGACCAAGAAGGCGTCCGAATCGGCCCAATCAATGGTAAATTTCTGAAACAGTATTATGTGTAAATATGTTGAAAAAAAAAAAAATTCAAAAAAAAAAATATAGAAAAAAGAAAAGAAAAAAAAATCAAAAAATCAAAAAAAAAAAAAAAAAAAGAGTTCGGAATTTCCGATCTAAGCGAAAATCCAAACCCGAAAATCCAAACCCAAACACTCAACTCAAAAGCCCAAAACCCAAATCCAGATCCAAAACTCAAACACTCAACCCAAATCCAGATCCAAAACTCAAACACTCAACCCAAATCTAGATCCAAAACCCAAACACTCGACCCAAATTCAATCCAAAAGTCCGAAAACCAAAAAATTCCAAGTTCCAAACACAGTCCAGAACCCAAGTTCAAAATCCAAACCAACTCCTGGCCCGCATGAGTATAAACTGTGAACGGCCCAAAAATATAAAAGCAACGGAGGGTTTGAGTCTGAAACTCAGCATCAGTCTCAACCGATCTTCACCACACACAAGACCTTTGCTCCTCTGCCGCAAGAAAGATGGAACCAGTTGCAGAACCTCAAGACAAGGGAGAAGAAAGGTCACCTCGCACAAGGTGGCAACCGACCATGGCACAACTGCAAATTTTGGAGGAAGTCTTCTACAACGATGGAGGTATTGTCCCTAACTCTACACAGATTCTCCAACTTGTCTCACGACTTCGCCCGCTAGGGGCAGTCGAAGGAAAAAATGTATATTTTTGGTTCCAGAATCGGAGACATAGGGAAACAGTGGCGCTGAGAGATGGTATTTCCAAAGCACAGCCTGTTGTTCCTATAGTAGATCTCACCAGTACAGCTTCACCCTCAAATGAAGCCGGCCCAAGTTCTACCACTGCAATGGTCTCTCCACGGTACGTTCATCAAAGCCGTAGCCTATGGGAGCATACATACTGGTCCTGGTGGTTTCACGGAGTCAGCCAAGGGTTCATCCCTCCTATATACTTAAGTCTAGGAGGAATTTTTCTAGCACACAGGAGTCATTCCGGCGAAATTTTGCCTCTCTTTCCAGAATATTCCGGCAGCATCAACCAGCCGGAAAGCGACGTCAACATCATCGGCCCACCAGACGAGGTCGAGCTTGACTTGGAGTTGCACCTCGGGCCCCGCTAGGACGGCCGACAAGATAAGGTGCAACGACTTCTGCAACGACTTCTGCAGCACGCGGCAACGACTTCCGCAGCACACGGCAACGACTTCTGCCACACACGGTAACGACTTTCGTGACACGCGTCAGCCGCTGCCTCTTTTGTCTCTTATGCAGGAAAGGGACGTGGATGGCCCTACCCGATTCTGCATACCTTTTTTAACTTTTCAA
This sequence comes from Carallia pectinifolia, assembly GCA_037832335.1. Lineage (NCBI taxonomy): Eukaryota > Viridiplantae > Streptophyta > Magnoliopsida > Malpighiales > Rhizophoraceae > Carallia > Carallia pectinifolia. The sequence continues at coordinate 5,725,382 of CM075449.1, forward strand.
AAAAAAAAAAAAAAAAAAAAAAAAAAAAAAAAACTCTTTATTATTTGTATATATATCCTGCATGCCCGAGTTGTAATATTCACCCCTCAGCTCTTCTTTCTCAAAAGAAAATGGCTAGTCTCTGCACTTGTCTCAGGAAGTTCTTCGATCAAGAAGTTGGAGGCGCACGAGCTAAGAAAAGAAGGAGTAGTCTTCTTCGAGGGATCCCTAAAAGCCCTCGAAACTCAGTCTCCAACGCCATCGGTGTCATGGAGTTCCAACTACTCTCCTTAGTTCACATCTACCACAGAGGGATGAGAAGCTGCAATTATCCTAATCTTTCTTTGGATGCAGCGACGTACAGGGAAGTTCCAACTACTCTCCTTACGTCGAAGCAGACTTGGAAATCATCACTACAGTCAGTCTCTCTGTGAGCCGGTCTTGAAGTTCCAAGGTCCTGGGCCTTCCTCTTGGGGAGGTTCAAGTTCTTTGCCTACTGGATCATCCTCACCAGAGCTTTGGAACTTCAAAGAACCTTTGCCAGCCTTTGCCAGCCATGGAAGCTCAAACGCACCTGGAGCCAAGACTTCAATTTCTATATTGGCTGGGCTGCTAACTTCTTCAAGATCATATCGGTTTCCTATTGCGATCCAACAACAGCGGAGATGGTCAAAGATAGAAGACTCCAAGATTCAATGTTCATCAGGACTTTCCAAATTTCAAACTGGACTTCAAGACTCGGTTCGAATTATCTCTGTAAAAAAATCTTTCTTACCGACCCTTGAAGTGGGGGCATTTGTAAACTAATATAAAAAAAAAAAAAAAAAAAAAAAAAATAAGTATATGGTTGGCAGCCGCCAACCTTGAAGGTTGGCAGCTGCCAACCTAATTAATTTATGCCACCAACCATTTGGTTGGTGGCAGGCAGGCTTAGGGGAGGCCTATAAATGGCCTCCCCAATTAATTGAAGAGCCAGCAAGGAGAAGAGGGCAGAGAGAAGAAAAAGAAGAAAAAAAGAAAAAAAAAAGGGCAGCGAAGCGCAGTGCAAAGAAAAAAAAAAAAAAGAAAAAAAGACAAAAAAAAAAGAAAAAAAAAAGAGAGAGAGATAGTAAAAAAAAAAAATCGAAATATTACAAATTCGGCTGGGATTAAGTCTCATACGGCCCTCAGCAAAATCCAGGCAACTCATCCGAGAACAAGTCCATTCGACCCTCGGTGAAATTACGTCAGATCAACTCAGATCGAGTCTCTACGGTTCCTAAACGTAGTCAGAATATCCAAATCAAACACAGTTTCAGTCTATCCAGTTCAAGAAAAAGCGGTGGAAATTATTTCTGTCAAGATCAAGCTCGTGCAGCCCTTGACGGAGTCAAAAAAGGAACACTAATCGGAGGATCTACGGAGATCGACCCCACGTAAATTTTCTTTTACTTTACAATTTTTATTTGTAATTTATTTTTGTATTTTCGAGTTTAATTGTTTTAGACTCGAAATTTACGCTTTACACGAGACACACACGAGTCCCGTCCGGTCACAAATTTTTTTGTACATATATATATATATATATATTTTTTTTTATAGCTTGAGAGTTTTGCCGATTCAGAAGCCTTTATTGTATATATATTTTTTCACTTATGACTTGTTTGGTTTATGAGAAAACTATGAGAAAGAAAAGAGTTAAAAAAAAAAAAGCATCAACATTATATTTTTATTTTTTCACAACTTTTTCTTTATTATAACATTCTCATCATTCTAAATAATATTATTTTTTCATAATTTTTTTCTCTCACAAATTATTATTTATTTTTTTTCTCACAATTTTCTCATCAATTCAAACAACATATTTTTCTTACAATTTTTTCTCTCATAAATTATTATTTATTTTTTTCTCATTATTCTTTTTTTACAATTATCTAACTAATTCAAATAACTTAACTTTTTTATTTTTTCGCACAAATCCAAACATACTATTAGATCCTTGGAAATATGGCTTTTCTTATGTAACTAACGATAAAGTAAGAAAATCGTCTTGTGCGAAATATATATATATATATATATATATATATATATATATATATATATATATATACACTAGAATCGTCGCTCCCTTCTCATTGCCGTGATCGCTCAGCTCCCACACCCACCGCTTATTTCATTCATTACCCGTTTCAAACCTGTAAATTAATTAGATTTTCAAACACGTGCACTTCACATAATTGAAAATGAAAAATGTTTATACAAAAAGTTATATTCAAAGTGTAATAATAAATGTATTTGTCTAATCACAATAAAAAATATAAAACAAAAAAAATATTTTTTATGATTCACAAATTTTTATTATAATTGAACAAAACATGTATATTATTATAATTTAAATACTAGATAATTTTTTAATTTGGACATAACTTGTGTTAAAATATATTTGTGGGATTAGGACTTTTTTTGTTTAATAAAATTAAAAGTATTTTTAAAAATATAATCAATATACAGTAATATAAATTATTAAATCGTAAATTATGTATTAAATAAAAAAATAACATATAAATTATTAAATATTATTTTATTAATTAAATATTTATTATATCTTTTATTAAATATGCCTGTTTAGTCTTGTTAGAATGGTACATTAGAAATTTTGCTTACAGAAAACGCTGGACAACGACGGAGGAATAACGCGCCGAAAGATTTATTGGATAAAAACAAAACAATATATGAGCAGTTTGGATTACATGCCTTCCACGCGCTTGCCAATGCGTTCTTTGCTCAATAATGGGCGCACCAATGAAATCGACTCGTACCGGCCAGCAGCTTCTCCCAAAGTAATTGGAGTACCATTGCGAATGCCGGCCATTGGCTTTTGTTTGAGAATGTTAATGGGATTAAGATTCAGGGTGGGATACTTGGAAGGACATGGCTCTGCTCTCTGGTCTTGCAAAGCTAGTCGTGGAAGTAGCAATTGCCCTAATGGAGCCATGGTACGTATAACGCACCTAAAAAAAAAAAAAAATGGATACAATTATAAATACGAACTCACAAATATATAAATAATATAATTGTACTTACTAATTACAGTTTTCATATTTTTTTTCTTAAATAATAATAAATTGTTATAATTAAATAAAATAGCTTTATATATCCGAATTGTGTTGATTTTTTGTTTTTCTATAATAAAAGTAAAAAATTATTATGGCCCACAATAATTAGGGATAATTTTTTACGTTATATAGACCTTTGAGGTTTGACTTTCAAAACATGTGGTCTACTTATGAAAATCTCCTTCCCGGAAAAGCACTCCTTAAAGATTTTTTAAATTATATTTTGGCCCTGACTTTTCATATCCACAAAATTTAGTCCCTTTTGTCATCTCTATACCATTTCAGTCCCAAGGGTTTTAGGTGTCAAAAAGAAATGGATATTTCTCTGTTTCAACCACAAGAAATGTTTTTGAGTCAGTTTCATACATAAGACAATGATATTAATACTCCTTGCTGTTTGAAGCCGAGCATTCTTTGTCTTATATCCGCTAGATCAAAATTATTTAATTGCCAGAGTATCCTATGCTTTCCTCTAATTTATTTAGAGGTTTGAAAATTTCTCATTCTTAATGGTTTTCCCATACGGCGGCCAATGATTAAAACTAAAAATGTATCATAAGCATCTTTATCAAGAAGTTAAGCTTGGGGGGCAATACTTACATTACATGCAACGTATTTTGCAATTAGAGTTTTTTTTTTTTTTTTTTAGAGCTGAATGACTCGAGTTTTTTTTCACTTGCATGTTTAATTTGCAGTCGCTGAGCTTTGTGGGTTCAAGCTATGTTGTGATCAACGGCTTAACTTCATTAGACAGCCAGTTGTTCCACATTCTCATCAAGGACTGCTACAGTGTTAAAATGGAAGGCGTGACAATCTCTGCCTCCAGCACCAGCCCAAACACCGACGGCATCCACGCGCAAACGTCAAGAAGTCTAACCATCTTGAATTCAACAATCGGAACTGGAGATGACTGCATATCAATTGGTCCCGGTACCGTCGACATGTTGGCGGACCATGTCACTTGTGGTCCTGGCCGTGGAATCAGGTTAAAAATTAATACTCACATATCCCCTGGTATTAATAATTATAGAGTAAATTCCACACGGGTCATGTTTATATTAACTTGATATAAAGTCTTCCAATCTGTCATGACAATAGATTTTTGGGTCCATTGAGAGACATATTGTACTATAAATTATATAATAAAAATAATTTTCTTCATTTTCGTAATTCTCATGCTATGTTCTCATAATTAAAACGGAGACCTACAATTAAAGGGTTCAGTTCTTAACCACTTGAATTCTAAATGTAGTTATATGTCTGCACATTTAATTGATGGAGCAGTGTGTGGTAGTGCATGGTTATTTATAGCCAGAAGTGGTAATTTTAAAGGGGGAATCAATCTATGTGGCTGCTTTGGTAACAGCGTTGGGAGTCTGGGCTGGAGCCTGGAAGAGCCTGGGGTGCAGAATGTGACAGTCAAAAGCGTTACTTTAACTGTGCTCAAAATGGGTTGAGAATAAAGACATGGGGAAGGCCCAGCAATGCTTTTGCTAAGAGTATCCATTTTAGGCATGCCATTATGAACAATGTCCAAAATCCAATAGTAATCGATCAGCGATACTGTACCAGCAACAACGATTGCCCTAGTCAGGTATGTACCTGTGAATACACTAAATTAGATTAAGGGATATTGTTTGGTACGAGAATTAAATCTATGAATTTGTACAATTTTTTGGATGCTAAATTCTACGAAATTGTGCTGCTCAAAAAATAAATTCTTAGAAAGAAATTGTAGACAAAGTTACAAACATACTCTTTAAACAAAATAAGAAAGAAATATTGAAAATTTCTCACTGAGAGAATTTCTTAAAACTCACCCTCATCGTAGATTTTCACAGAAATCTCAGAAATCTTTTCTTTTCTTTTCTTTTTTCTTAAATCCTGTTTCTAATTCTTTCCCGGATGATGGACAGGCATCTGGAGTCAAAATAAGTGACGTTACATACATAGACATCCATGGAACATCTGCAACTGAAGTTACAGTGAGATTTGAATGCAGTACAAAGCAGCCTTGCACCAAGATCAAGCTGAAGGACGTGAAGCTGACGTATGGAAACCAAGAAGCTGACGCCTCCTGCAAAAATGCACATGGGAAAGCTTTTGGTCTAGTTCAGCCCACGAGCTGTTTATAGAAACGGGCAATAAAATCACTGTTTGCCACGTCCTTTGTCCTCATGATAGCCAAAAAGTTGTCAGGCTGAGTTGTTGGAACCGTGTAGTTTGCAACGTTATTGCAATAATTAATTCCTGAAAGCTCATTTACTCGAAGCTTATTACTCCTCCTGTCCAGCCATCGGTGCTTGTAATTTTTCACACGCTAGGAAATTTTGGACTAAGCTAAAAACTTTGAAGAGAAGAGACGGAGCCATTGTTATTACTTGTGTTAGGAATTGTGCTCAACCCATCAACATTTGATAAGGGACTAGCCCCCATGCTCCGGGCCCCAACCAGGCCGAGGCCCATTTTTCAGTCATCATTCCGCAGCTGTCGTGCGATTTTAAGCTCGAGAGCTCAATTCTCTTGCAAGCCTAGGCTCTATGAAAATAGTTCATGCCACTTCAGAACTCTCAACTTGCTCCTCAAGACCGATTAGTACTTACAATAGATTAAACGCTACTTTTATCTTATATTATCTTAAATTATATCGTATATCAAATGCACCATTTGACCCAACCAACTATGGTCGACACACTTACCCCGCTTTAGAATTAGTGCTGATATAAAATTTAATAGTCGACTAAAGCTTAAGTCGTTCTCATGTCATCTCAAGTTAATACTGGGAGTACTCCCAGCTCTAATTTGCGCATGTTTTGCAGTCCAACATTGTGGATTCTAAATTTAGTAAAGCTTCCAACACAAAACTCATCAAATACGAAAATACGAAAGAACGCATTAAATACGAAAACAGAGACAGAAACAGACATTTTGGACCCCAACAATTTTCTATGGCTCGCCATCTACCCATGATTGCGAGTAATTAATTGCATCAAAGACCCAATCTGTAAAAAGTCAAAATTTTAATTTACCTCTAAAAATTAACCTTTACTTTATGCAGTACTCTTAAAAAGAAAAGAAATCAGGCGAGCTGCAGAGATACATTCTACTTGTATTAAGCAAAATTTGGCGAACCTCAAATGTGTCGTTAAGATGGATGTTAATGCCCAAATATCTGATCTATTGCCAATTAACAAGGGAAGAAATGGACTAGAGTAACACTTAGGGAGCGTTTGCCTTTGCTATTACTAATTGTTATTATTATTGCTGATTGCTGATTAACATAGAGTCACGAAGAAGTCTTGCGCTATTTACCAATGAGTGGTATTGTTGGACTGATCTTTTGGTGGGAAATGTTCTTCATTTTATTATTTTATTAAATTAACACTAGTTGTTGGTGACTAAATAATAAATGATCATTTTAAATATTATATTTTTGTTTTATTAAAATAAATTATCTTTCTATTTCTAACTAATTTAAACTAATATTCTGAAAATATATATTATATATTTATAAATAAAACATCTATCAAATGTCTAAGTTGAAGATCAACTAAAATTTATAATAAATATTATTTTTTTAAAATATTATTTTTAGTATCTAAATTACTGTACTTGAAAAAAATATTATTATGTTTATAAAGTAAAAATTAAAGAAAAGAGAAAAAAAAGATATTGTACTTGAAATAATATCATTTTTATGATAAAAATACATGCTAATACCTACATAGAATTTTAATAAATAATATTAATTTCTTATACTGTACACAAAAAAAAAGAAAAAAAACTGCTTGAATATTCCTCCCCATTCATAAAATTTTAAGAAAATAATGTTATTTTATTTTTACTGTTCACAAAATAGGTTAGCAAAAATAATTTTACTTTAGCTCTCTTGCCGTACGCTGATAAAAGCCAAGAAGCCTCCCTCGCAGCCTTGCACAGTGCGCGTACTTCCATCAGCAGCTATTGAAAAAAAAATAAAAAAATAAAAAAATCTCTATTTTTTTAATTAGCAGTATTTAGTAGGTTCAATTAGCGACAGCAACTCCTAAAAAAAGATAACCAAACACTTTTATACTTTATTTTTTCTGATTTCCTACAACAAAAATACCCCAATCACCAAAACCTAACACCCCGTAAACCTCAGCTGAACTTATCTAAAAACACATGAGACAAAAAAATAAACTAGCAACGCCACAAGCAAAAAAAAAAAAAAAAACAAAGAAATCAAACTAATTGAAAGAACTGAGAATTCAGAATTAAGTTGAAAACATATGTTGAGACTCCTAGCCCAGATTGACTTGAACCGGAAGATGTTGACTTGAGCTGAGAATTCAAATCCACAGTACAGTAACAAGATAATAACATTGTACAAGACGTTTATTTGGAAATTTTGACGAGGTCTCCGTCAATATTATACTGGGATGTAATGAGTACACTAAAAAGGTCATGAAATCTCCATTGTCATTCATTCATCATGAGCAACTGCAACCAACTGTTTTCCAACATTTCGGCCAGTAAAGAGTCCAATTAGAGCTGCTGGAGCACTCTCGATGCCTTCTGCTATGTCTTCCACGTACGAGACCTTACCTTCTTTGATGTAAGAGAGAACTGTCTCCAGATATTTGGGGTACAAGTTATGGTAGTCACCAACAAGAAACCCCTCCACACGGATCCGTTGGTTAACAAGAACCGCCAAGTTGTGTATGCCTTCAGGCTGGTCAAGGTTGTACTGCGAGATCAATCCACTCACACAAATTCTTCCATGTACCCTCATATTGACTAGCACTGCATCCAGCATTTTTCCTCCCACATTTTCAAAGTAGATATCAATGCCTTCAGGGAAGTACCTACCACAAGGAAGGAACCAGATTGCAATATTAAAAAAACTTGAAAATAAAAATAAAAAGAATAAAATTTAAAAATAATAAAGAAAAAAGACACAAGGGTAAATGTATAAAGCTCCAACTGGCAATTACTAGCTAGTATATATATATATATATATATATATAATTTAAATACAAAATAATGATACATAACTACTATTTAAATTTTAATTATTGATCAAATAGTTAGTCTAGTACTATTAATAGTTTATATTTCATTTGTAGATTTATATCATGATTTTATATTTAATTTTTATATTTATACGATAAAATTCGTTAAAATATTAAATTAAATTATATGAACTGGCATCATAAGTGAAATTATAAATATTTATAAAGGTTGTCTTACGGCTTTTTAATTTTTTCCGTTTAAATTTCGTTAGCTCATTTGATGAAAGCCAATATGACAAGACAGATTTTAATTTCAGCACATTTGCTACCAAACCTTTTTAAAGCTGCATCCAAGTCTGGCTCTTCTTTATAATTGAAAGCGTCATCGAACCCAAACTTATTCTTCAGTAAATCAACCTTATAAACAAAACAAAGTGGGTTAATATGGTCGCCTGCAGCAATTTGACAGCTCAACAAATCGACCCAGTGAAACAAAACGTTAATAGACAGATTGGACCCTTAGGGAGGGCAACTCACCTTACCCTTGCTTCCAGCACTTCCAACAACATAACAACCGGACAACTTTGCAAACTGCCCGACGAGCTGTCCAACTGCACCACAAGCAGCTGAAACGAAGACAAATTCCCCTGTCTTGGGGGAGCAGATTTCACGGAAACCAACATAAGCTGTCAAACCTGGCATGCCTGGAAAGCAGAATTTATTAGACAATCTTTGACTTTCTAGCAGATGAGATCTTTATATAGTCTGATGAGAACTATTGTGACACCTGACTATCAATAGTCTTTGTTGACCTTTCACTATGCTTACTTTTCACGCAAAGAGCAACTGCTTGGCCTCCAAGAACAAGGCAAAGGGTGCATGATAGTAACACATAATGAAACAAAATCACACATAAATTTCTGTCCTAGAACAGTCAAAACATAAGCTATGAAGTTAGCATGGAATTCAGTTTCTGCAAAAGCATAGTTTTGAATTAATCCAAGGGTTTCATTACAGAGACAAAAGTTAATGGACAGAAAATGTGTCAATAATACAACGATTACAATTATTTGTATAATAAAATTAATAAAATATGATAAAAAAATTATCACATTATTTTTTATTATAAAAAAATTAATGTTGTTAAATAAATATTTCTTATTTTTACATTATTAACACTTTTTTATCCACCTCTTTATGTCCTCTAGAAAGTTTAACTCCTCATTATGACCATCAAGTTGTAACGTTTTTTATGATGAGGAACAACACATTACAGGCAAACCCAGAGAATTAAGCAAGGAAACTAATCAATTAGTGATATTTTACACACAACCAAAAGGTTCAAAATTGTACGCCTGGCACATCTGCAATGCTTTTTTCTTGCAAGCAACACATAGGTTTTATGGCATAATTCAAGTACCCCAACAGTTGAAATTTAGGCCAGGCTTTGATTAAATCAGGTTTTGATTAAATCTAACTATCTTTGTTAAATATGCTAACACTAATGATAATACTACAAGCACGTGATTGCAATTGCCCGCATGCCAATTTTGAGTGACAATATGGTATTTTATGCAATTTTCTCATCTTCAGATAGACGACATCAGAATTTTCACAGCATATCAAAGTGTCAGTTTTTTTTTTTTCTTTTTTTGCGGTACATATCAAACTGTCAGTATGTCAATGGAAAATGCAATGAAAAAGGGTGTGCATTTCCTTGTTTTCATGAATCCCTGCACGACCATAATTAGAATCAAAGTAGGCTTCATATGTACATGCAGAACACCAAATATCCAAGCACAATAATAAAATTTATTCGACCTGTGTGAAGGCCAAGATAGTGCACATTTATGGATTAAATTTCCAAGCACCAAACTTTCAACCACGAATGAGAAGGGCAAAAAAAAAAAAAAAAAAATGAAAGATCTGTGGACCGAATTTTCCGAAAGAATGATAATATAAATGATAACTAAAAAGAACAAGAAAAAGAGCAGTTACCAAGAATCCCCAGATGGTAGGAAATGGGCAAATCTTTGTGCTGAATTTTAGACAGTGTTTCAGTGGCGGTAATGAGACTATACTCCTCCCAACCAGTCATTCCACACACCAAGTCACCTTTGTTGAAATCGGGGTGGTTAGAATCCAAAACTTTGGCTACTCCCAGCCCAATTATTGGCTGCAATTGGATATGTGAATTCATAAGTGAGAGTTATTTAGAAAAAAAAAAAAATATATATATATATATATATATCTAAATTCTTAGAAAAAAGGCACCTTTATTACTAAAGAACATTCAATAAAAAATGGGTACCAAAAAAAAAAACAAAAATATTCTTTAAATTAATTAAAAAATAAAAAAAAGTTTGTGAGAAGCTAAAAACCTCAGAAAAAACAATAAATTTTAAGACTCTAAATTAACATAAAATATCTCATATTCATAATATTATATTATTATTTTTTTAATATTAACAGATATTATTTAGATCTATATGTTTTAGATTTTAAATTTAAAACAACACTTATTTAAATTTAAATTTTATTTTTATTATAAAATAATAATTATGAAATAATACTTCGAGTGCAACTCCGGACACCTTTTCTTGGGTGTCCCTAGTCGCACTCCGGAAGAAAAGACAAGAAATGGAAAGATGGGTAGATGGAAGTGTAAATCAACTGACCGAACCAGGCTTGAAAGGATCGAAAAAAAATCCTGGGACAGCCTTTTTCATGCGGAATCGCATGAAAGGATCGCAGGAGAGGTAGAGATTTTTGACAAGAACCCCATTTGTGTCTTGCGGAACCTTGAGTTCGACGGTGGCGGTGGTCAGGGAAAAGTCTGATTCTTGAGGGAAGCCATCAAAGTAGTCGTTTAGGATCACTTGCTTGTTGCTCTGCACCATCCCACCATCGCCATTGCCTGCCATTCTTCGGCTTTGATCTCAATTCTTGGTCAAGGACACAAACGTTCGAAAGATATTTAGGTCTAGTTCCAAGTCAACAAAGGCGTTCCAGTGTTTTGATCACATTTGCAATTTTTTTTTCTGTTTTGGGGCATGGCTCTGGATCGTGACATGTATCATATATATATATATACAGACCTTCAAAGCGAGAAAATTTGACTTGAAAATTCTTTTCTGCCTGCGGGCATGGCTCTGGATATATTGCGACTTGTATAATAGGTACAGACATTGACAGGAACAAAATTTGACTTGAAAACTCCCAAATTAGGCATGGAAAAAGATAAAAAAAATTAGTAAAATAAGGCAATTCACTGAGCGAGAACCAGCCCGACATCAAACGAGACACGTACACGTCCCGTCCGGTCACAAATATTATTGTGCAAATTGTTTTTTGTTTTTTTTTTTTTTATAGCTTGAGAGTTTTGCCGATTCAGAAGCCTTTGTTATATATATATATATATATATACTTTTTTTCACTGATGGCTTGTTTGGTTTACGAGAAAATTGTGGAAAAAAAGATTTAAAAATAACATCTACATTATACTTTTACGTTTTCGTAATTTTTTTTTTATCAAAACATTTTTATCATTCTAAATAATATTATTTATTCACAACTTTTTCTCTCATATATTTATTTTTCTTTCTCATCATTTTCTTTTTTACAACTTTCTTATTAATTTAAATAATATATTTTTCTTTAAAAAATTTTTCTCATAAATTATTTTTTTTTTTAAACTATCTAATTAATTTAAATAATTTTATTTTTTCATAATTTTTTTCATACAAATCTAAAAAGATTATTAGATCCTTGGAAACATGGCTTTTCCTATGTAACTAGTGATAAAGTAATAAAATCGTCTTGTTGGGGAAAAAAAAAAGAAGGTACTAGAATCGTCGCTCCCTTCTCAATGCCGTGATCGCTCAGCTCACACACCCACCGCTTATGTCATTCATTACCCATTTCAAGCATTTCAAGCCTGTAAAGTAATTACGTTTCCAAACACGTGCATTGCACAAAATTGAAAATAGAAAATATTTATACAAAAAGTTATATTCAAAGTGTAATAGTAAAAAATTTGCATAACTGTAATAATAAAATAAAAAATAAAAAAATAGTATTTTTTTATGATTCACAAAATATATATATTATTATAATTTAAATACTATTTAGATAATTTTTTAATTTGGACATATAAGGAAACTCTTGCTAAAAACAATATATATGGGATTAGGACTTTTTTTTGGTTTAGTGAAATTAAAAGTATTTTTAAAAATATAATAAATATATAATAATTTGAATGATTGAATTATAAATTACGTATTAAATAAAAAATAATATATAAATTATTAAATATTATTTAAGTAATTAAATATTTATTATATATTTGGTTAAATATATTTAGCTAATAATATTACGATGACACGTTAGGAATTTTGTCTGCGGCAGACACTTGACAACGACGGAGGAGTAACGCACTGAAAGATTTATTATTGAATAAAAACAAAGCAACATATGGGCCGTTTAGATTATGTGCCTTCCGCGCGCTTGCCATTGCTCTCTTTGCTCAATAATGGGCACACCAACCAAATCGACTAGTACCGACCAGCAGCCTCTCCCAGAATCTGGACACTTGTAGTGGGGAGTAAAACCCACCTTACAAAACGGACAAGATAAAAATTATAATTTTATTTATCGATTTATTATTTTTATACATTTTAAAAATTTTATTTATAATATTTTTTTATTTTAGATTTTATGCTTAACATTTTCTTTGTTAATCTTTTTTATTATTTTTTATTATTTGACTGTTAAGTGTGATACGTAACAGTCCAATTAATAATACATTATCATATTTATAACTCACGTCAACAATATGTTATATTACTTTTATAATCGATAATTTATTTTTTGTGATTTTTTTAATTTCTTTCTTTCAATTATATAAAAGCATCAAATGTATCGTTAATTAGACTATTACATGTCATATTTAACGATTAATTAACTAAAAACGACAAAAAAAATTGATTAAAAAAACGTTGAGAGTAAAATATAAAATAAAATAATATTGTAGATGAAATTCTCCAAACGTATAAAAATGATAGGTAAAATTATAATTTTTACCTCCGGACACTATATATAACGAAAGCCAAAGCCTTTCCCGCACAAAAAAAAAAAAAAGAAAAATATACAAACGGGGAGAGAGAGAGATTGGAAGTTGAAGAAGATGGCAGCAAGCGAAGGAGGAGAAAATGTGAGGAACAAGCAGGTTATACTGAAGGACTACGTGACGGGTTTTCCTAAAGAATCAGACTTGCCCGTTACAACTACTTCCCTACAACTCGCCCTTCCCCGAGGTAGTTGTAATAATGGCAACACAGCAGCAGCAGTAGCAGCAGTTCTGGTCAAGAATCTGTACTTGTCTTGTGATCCGTACATGCGTCGTCGTATGGCCAACAGACCATCCGATGATCCAGCATTCAGTCCCTTTTTCCCTGGCTCTGTAAGTTAAAGTTGGGTCTGATAGCCAGTCCCGCTTTAAAAGTTGCAACCCACGTTTCTTTTTCTTATTTTAGCAATTTCGATTGTTGGGACTTCAAAATATATAAATATTTTTGTCTTCTGGGCAAGTAAAATGGATTTCTCAACTGCTAGTTCATGTCTTGAAAGATGAGACCTTTGATGGCGAATTAGGTATGGAATTAGTAGGAAAAGAGTGTGATTATTTGAATCTCTATTGGGTTGTCTGTCGTTTGATTAAAATAAATTGACTTCTTGTTTGTACACTGTGTTTTTCGCTATTTATTTTTTTCTGACTCTTGACTGTTATATTTTGTGGCGTAGGCCATTACAGATAGGAGAGTGTTAGTTCAAATTTATCTCAAATTAATTTTATGAGTTCGTTGTCTTATTAAAATGACTTAAATCACCTTAACTAACTTACCATTAACTTATAAACCCATTTTTTTCTTCTCTTCCCACCAACGTAAGATTCTTCTTCGGATTCTCCACTCCCCCTCAAGTGTAACTGAGATTTTTTGCAGTCAGTTAACACTTGATCAAATTATTACGGGCCTTAACAGGTAACGAGATCACCGTCTCAAATACCCACTTAAGATCTTTTTTCAAGTTGTTAAACCCGCTCAAATAGACTCGAACTCTGATACCATATTATATTTTGTGGTTTGGGCCATTACGGGTAGGAGACTGTTAGTCTAAATTTATCTCAAATTCATTTTATGGGTTCGTTGTCTTGTTAAAATGATTTAAATCACTTTAACTAACTTACCCTTAACTTATAAATCCATTTTTTTCTTCTCTTCCCACCGATGTGGGATTCTTCATTTTCTTTATTTCTAACATTGACTTCTTATGGAGAGAGTGCTTGAAAGGAAGAAATATTTGTTTAAAGGTGACGATGAATGAGTTAATTGTCTAAAATCAAGGATTCTTTTCAATCAACAGTTGTAAAAAATTGTCATGTCCTGTACACACGGGGGAACAATTTTTGTGACATGAAGGAATGCAGGTTTGGGACGGTTTTGGGGGCAATTGCTAGAGAAACTGGATCAGCAACGATGAACAAATGTTTCTTTCTGACATCTTTGATTTTTCTTCTTCGTTAAATTGGCAGCCAATAACTGGATGTGGAGTGGCTAAGGTTGTTGATTCCACACACCCTGGCTTCAAGAAAGGTGACCTTGTTTGGGGGATAACTAACTGGGAAGAGTACACTGTTATAACAAGGCCTGAGAGCTTGTTTAAAATCCAGCATACTGATGTACCCCTTTCATACTATACTGGACTTCTTGGTAACTTCTTTCTTCAATATGTATGCATTTTTAATTTCTTGTCTGCAAATTTCCCTTAAGAATTGGCACATTTTATCTTTTTTACTTTATTTATTATCATGCTTAAATTGGCTTGACATTGCAGAAAGCCTGATGCTGAACCTATGTTATCTAGGTTTTAGAATAAAATTTTTTATAATGGAAATCTAAAGGGAAATTTTTCGATCAGGAAGAAGCCATATTTACTGGTTTAAAGCGATCCTACAGCACGCACGTGAGAATATATGTGACATGGGAAGAGCACATCGTAGATTTGTAGTTGAATTGCCCGGAATGCATTGTCAGATTACTTGCTTAAATGGCGGCCATTCAGTTATGATGTGTTATAATCCTGTAAAACTGAAATCAAATTTGCTAATTTTACTGACTCCATTTATATTGATTCTGAATGAAACATGAGAAGGGGTGTTGGGTTTTCGCCAAAATAATGTTCCTTTTGGTTATGCTTACATCTTTTGCTTAAAACCTCTTGTTTTTATAGGCATGCTAGGTGTCACTGCATATTTTGGTTTCCATGACATTTGTTCTCCAAAGCAAGGCGAACGTGTATACATTTCGGCAGCATCTGGTGCTGTTGGTCAGCTTGTTGGGCAGTTCGCCAAGCTGGCAGGTTGCTATGTTGTTGGAAGTGCTGGAAGTAAAGAAAAGGTGAGCCTCTCTTCCAACAAAATCATGCACAGTGCTCACATGCTCTCACAAGCCACATGAAAGAAGGGTGAGCCAGCTATGTTGCATACTGCATTTCCTTCCATTTGCTTTCAATGTCATCATCTGCAGTGTTCTTATGCAATAATCAATTCCAGACTGTCTGATACTTATCATGGCAACACATCTTAAAACCCAGGTGGTTTAGTTTTTGAATTGACAAACTTCCTTCTTCATCACGTAGTATTGGTGTTTCGTATTTATTGAAAGACTTAGACATCATCTAAATCCATAAAAGTCAATTTTGTTATCCTGGTAAATTGTTTATTATGCATGGAGTGCATACTACAGCCTTCTCATAAGAAATTGATATGTTGAAACCTGAAGTGTATTCTGACTACAGACTGGTTAGTTTACAATCCTTCTCCCCTCCCTGTTCAATTTTTTTATGCGGATGCTGATTGCACGAGTTAATTGTAATCTTGCAAACTCTCAAAAAGTTTTTGGTTTGCTGCGTATAAGGTCGAACTACTGAAGAAGCAATTTGGGTTTGATGACGCTTTCAATTATAAAGAGGAGCATGACTTGGATGCGGCATTGAAAAGGTTAGTGAATGTAATCAAAGGCATTTGAAGACAGTAAATTAAAATAAATTTTTCATCTTTTCTTCAGAATTCTGAAGGTTTTTTTTTTTTCTCCACTTTGGTGTCTTATTCTTTTTTTGTGGGGTGGAAGGAGCGGGAGGGGAAGAGAGCTGTTTTCTCCGTGTTTTGTTGCAACCTCTCTTTCCATTTTTCTATGTCCACAAAAACTTTACTAGCATAAATGGATCTTTGACATTTGCATTTCCATCAAATAAAAAATGTGAAGCTGTGATATTCATTTCTTCAACTCATGGTACTTGTAATCTGATACCCTTTATTGATGAGAATGTGCCGTAAAACGCAATAAAGACTTCATAAAAAAACAAGTTAGCGACTTAGCATCAGCCACATAGATCAATTTCCTCTACTCTTTTTATCTTCAATCAACTCATGGATACTGTGCCTTCTAGTGGCATATTTTTTCCTGTAACATTTTTCTGGCTATCAGATTCGTGTTGAAATTTACAACTTTTTGTGTGCATTGATATATTGTCCAAAAATTGACTGGGGTATTCATCTATTATTAAGTTTTAGTAGTGCATGACACTTTATGGAGTTCTTGAGAGTAATGAAAAGAAATTGTAGCGAACTTGACGTGATTTAGGCACTGGTCCTTTAGAAAAATTTTCAGGTTCAACTTCTGTAAAAATTTTCCCACCATAGTTTTAAGTCATCAAAAGCAGTCTGCATCACGTGTCAAAAGCATTTTGGACTTTAATGTCCTATGAAAAATAATTCACCATTGCTCTGACTCCCTAGAGGAAGTTTGGTCACACTTCTTACAAAGAGTCCCCTGAATGAAGTGCATTGATTATCTCATTATAATCAAGATATCGTTATTTCATAACTGGCAGCCCACAGAACATTGGAACTGTAAAAGCTTATTTTCAGAGAATTAAGACTCATAAATGTGTTCTACTTCCAGGTATTTTCCGGAAGGCATTGACATTTACTTCGAAAACGTTGGTGGCAAAATGCTGGGTGCAGTACTTTTGAACATGAGAGCCCATGGACGCATTGCTGCTTGTGGAATGATCTCACAATACAATCTTGAGAAGCCTGAAGGCGTGCACAATTTGATGACTATCGTTTATAAGCGGGTCCGCATAGAAGGATTTGTATGTTTTGATTATTTTCCCCAGTACTCCAAGTTTCTGGACTTCGTGCTGCCCTGCATAAGAGAAGGGAAGATTGTTTATGTGGAAGACATAGCTGAAGGCCTTGAGAATGGCCCTGCTGCTTTGATTGGCCTTTTCAGTGGTCGCAACATTGGGAAACAAGTGGTTGCAGTGGCTCGTGAGTGATTTAACCTCCTTCCATTGCATCTTCTCGTCACTCTGCTATGCATAACAATTATTACGGCTGGTTTGCCTGGTGTTTTTATACCTTTAAGACTAATAGAGAGCATCAATAATTGGATCAGCGGTCCGGTAGGGCAGCTTTAGCGTTGCAGCTGAGCTGCAAATTCATCTGTCAACTTTCCTGGGTTGTGTTTACTGTATGTTTGAGATAGCTGGTAATGTGCTTGCTTTCTGTTAAAATCTGATAGTGGTGTGCCGATGTATTTCCATCTTTTTTTTTTTGAACAAGATATATGTCTATCTTGGTATAAATTTTTTCTAATAAATTATAAGGTGTAAAAAAGAATAGTACACGAAATTTTCAAGGCCTAGGGTCACAAAATGGACCAATTTTGCAATCGAAAAAATAATGTTATATAATTACTCTTGTACTTGAAGTAATATATCTTTACAAAATAATAAAGTGGGCTCAACTTAAAAATTGCCGCACATTAAATCCGAAAAAAAAATGATTGCATGATAAAAATCAAAAAGAAATCTTGCGAAGGGGGCATATTAAGGACAGAAATTATACGTGTTGGCTTCAAAGATCTAATTTTGAGGAAGAAAAAGAAAACTTATGAAGCCCAAAATAATAATAATAATAATAAAATCATCAATATTGAACATGAAATCCTAATCAATGGGAGATTTAGAAAAAACGGCTATAATATAATAAGAAATCTTGAGTGAGAATCTAAATCTAAAACCTTTATTAGTTGGGACATGAAATCTTCATCAATGGGGGATTCAGCAACAACGGTTGCAAAATCCACATCAACGGCCATGTCGAGTTTAAAATTTAAATCACACCGACCAAGTCCAATGTTGAAAAAAAAAACTATTAATTAATAGAGCCTCTCGCATATATCCCAAGTTTTTTTGTTTTGAGAAATGTCTTGGATAAATGCATACTTGTTATTTTTAAAATGACTGACTGATATTTTTAAATTATAAAAATAATAAATATTTTCAATCGGAGAAAAATATTAAAAAACAATTACTCAAATACCAACTTTTTTTCTAATTAATAATGAAACGAAGATCACGAAATCCTCAGCAAAGGGGGCAGCCGGCTTGCTTCTTCTAATATAAATAGAAAATAAATAGCCGTTGATTCCCCCCAACCCCCAACCGCCATCTCTCAGATTTTGTACTTTCAAGAAATCAAACAGCAAAGCTCCCTGTTTCTTGTAATTTAATAAACCTGCTCTGCTACTGATTTTCCTTTCTTTTTGTCTCTTTTCCTTTTTCTTTCTTTGCTTCTGCTTCTTACTCTTCTCGTAAGAGCTTCTTCGAGAAAAAGTGAAAAAGATTGGAGCTTTACGTATGGAAAGCTGATTTTCTTGGCTCTTGGGTTTCTCAATTATGTTGGGATTTCAGACTCAGAAGAGCTAAACACAGGAGCTTTAGTGATTTCTTCGCAGTCTTCCATTGCACGCAAGGTTCTCTAGTCTAAGTCTTTCATTAATATTTGCAAGCAACAACTTAATTGTTGCTCATTTCAAGGCAATTCAATTTGCCTTGGGTGCCGTTATTTCAACGCACTCCAAGGCTGCACCACTTTCCATTTTTGTTTTATTTAACATCAACCAATGGAAGTAACATGCACACAATTCAGAAGTCACACTTATTTACAATTGAAAATGTAAAAGAAACGTCTTGAAATTTTGTTTACAGAAGAGACTTGAAAACAATCAGCCGTTTAGACTACAACCTCCACGTGCTTCCCCCACTTCGTTCTAAATCCTTTCTTCAATGCCATATCCCTGATCAATGGTGGGCATAGCAATCAGATCGACTCCTACCCACTAGCAATCAGCAATCATATCCCTTATCAGTAGTTCTGCTGCTGCTGCATTGTTAATAATATAACGAAAGCAAAAGTATTTGCCGGAACAAGAGAAGAACAAAGAAAAAAAAAAAAAGCAGAGAGAGAGATTGGAAGAATGGCAACAAGCGAAGAAGGAGAAAATGTGAGGAACAAGCAGGTGATACTGAAGAACTACGTGACGGATTTTCCTAAAGAATCAGACTTGTCCATTGCAACTACTTCCGTTCAACTCACACTCCCCGGAGGTACTAGCAATAATAACAACGCAGCAGCAGCAGCAGCAGCCATTCTGGTCAAGAATCTGTACTTGTCTTGTGATCCGTACATGGGTGGTCGCATGGAAAATCTACCATCAGATGATCCGGCATTCGATCCCTTTGTCCTTGGCTCCGTAACCACTCCCTTCCTCCCTCTCTTTATGGGAAATAGCAACATTTAGCCAAAAAAAAATTAAAAAAAACATATAAGTTGATAAATGTTTAGATGAATTGGATGATTATTTTATACATGCACAATGAAGCTCTTTAATTATATTATATTTATAGTTTCACTCTTGCAAGAAACAAATCTTTATATAAAAAATCAGAAAAAAAAAAAAAAAAGAATAAGAAGAACCACCCTCGATTAATTTCGGTGCAAAATTGGCACAATTGTAAGCTAAAATTGGGTCTGATAGCCAGTCCCGCTTAAGAGTTAAAACCCAGGTTTCTTATTCTTATTTTAGGAATTTTGATTCTTGTGATTTCAAATATATAAATATTTTTGCCTTTTGGGTAAAGTAGAATGGATTTCTCAATTGTTAGTTCATGTCTTACTGGGTATGACTTTTGGTAGCGGATCTTTTTTGGGTTTTTGTTATATGATTAAAAAGATTTGTCTTGTTTGTACACTTTGTTTATCTCTATTTATTTATTTCTGGCCTTTTGACTTCTTTCTTAGGCACAGAGAGATTAAAAGGAAGAAATATTTGGCTAAAGGTGACGATGAATAAGTTAATTGTCTGAAATCAGAGATTCTTTTCAATTAAAATTTGGCGTGTCCTGTAAACACACACGGGAACAATTTTTGTCACTTGCAGGAATGAGAGTTTGGGACGTTTTTGGGGGGCAATTACTAGAGTAACTGGATCAGTTACGATGAATCAACGTTTCCTTCTGACATCTTTGATTTTTCTTCTTGGCTAAATTGGCAGCCAATATCTGGATTTGGAGTCGCCAAGGTTATTGATTCCACACACCCTGGCTTTAAGAAAGGTGACCTTGTTTGGGGGATAACTAAATGGGAAGAGTACACTGTTATAACAAAACCTGAGACTGAGAGCTTGTTTAAAATCCAGCATATGGATGTACCCCTTTCATACTATATTGGGCTCCTTGGTAACTTGTTTCTTCAATTTGTATCTGTTTTTAACTTCTCGTCTGTAAATTCCCTTAAGAATTGGCACATTTTATTTTTTTAATTTATTTTATGCTTCAAATTGGCTTGACATTGCAGAATGCCTGATGCTGAAGTCATGTCTATGATCGAAAGGAGTACCTTTTATAGGATAGATGTGTTATCTAGGTTTTAGAATATAACTTTTGATAATGGAATTCTAAATGAAGATTTTTCGATCAGGAAGAAGCCATATTTACTGGTTTAAAGCTGTCCTACAGCACACACTTAAGAATTTATGAGACAAAAGGAGAGCACATAGTAGATTTGTAGTTAAATTGCCCAAAATGAATTGTCAGATTTCTTGCTTAAATGGCCATTTAATCATGCTGTTTCATAATCCTGTAAAACTGAAATCAAACATGCTACTTTTACCGACTCCACTTATACTGATTCAGAATGAAACATATGAAAGGGGCGTTGAGTTTTCATCAAAATATTGTTCCTTTTGGTTATGTTTTCATCTCTTGCTTAAAACCTCTGGTTGCTATAGGCCTGCCAGGAATCACTGCATATTTTGGTTTCTATGACATTTGTTCTCCAAAGCAAGGAGAATATGTGTTCATTTCGGCATCATCTGGTGCTGTTGGTCAGCTTGTTGGGCAGTTCGCCAAGCTAGCAGGATGCTATGTTGTTGGAAGCGCTGGAAGTAAAGAAAAGGTGAGCCTCTCTTCGTACAAATGCATCCATAGTTCTCACATGCCCTCACAAGCCACATAAAAAGAGGCTGAGCCAGCTAAGTTGCATACTCTTTTTTCTTCCAGTTACTTTCCGTCTCATCTGCAGTGTACTTATGCAACAATCAATTCCAGACTGTCTGATACTTATAATGACCAATGCATCTTCAAATTCCATTTTGTTTACTAGTTGAATTGACAAACCTACAACATCATGTAGTATTGGTGTTTCGTATATATTGAAAGACTTAGACATCATCTAAAAATCCATAATAGTCAAATATCTTATCCTGGTAAATTGTTCATTATGGATGGAGTGCATACTTCAGCCATCTTATATGAAATTGATATATTGAAACCTGAGTTTGAATTATGCCTCCGGAGTGGTGAGTTACTTTACAATCCTTCTCCACTGCCTCTTCAATTTTGTTATGGGGATGTTGATTGCATGAGTTAATTGTAATCTTGCAAACTCTTAGAACTTATGTGGTTTGCTGCATATAAGGTCGAACTACTGAAGAAGAAGTTTCGATTTGATGATGCTTTCAATTATAAAGAGGAGCATGACTTGGATGCGGCGTTGAAAAGGTTAGTGAATGTAGTCAAAGGCATTTGAAGACATTAAACTAAAATTTTCAGCTTCTCTTCAGAATTGTAAAGGTTTTTTTAACTTTTATTTTTTTGCTTTAGAGTCTTTTCTTTTTTTTTGGTGGGGGGTAGAGGGGCTGTTTTCCGTGTTTTGTAGCAATCTCTCTCTCCATTTTTCCTATGTCTGCAAAAAATTGGCAAGCATAATTGGATCTCTGACATTTGCGTTTCTATTGATTGGAAAAAGTGAAAATGAGATATTCATTTCTTCAACTCATGCTACTTGTAATTTGATACTTTTTGTTGATGAGAATGTACCTTAAACCCAACAAAGTCTTCATAAAAAATGAGTTAGCATCAGCCACATAGATCAATTTCTTCAACTGTTTTATCTTCAATCAACTCATGGATAATGTGCCTTGGACTTTAATATCCTTTGAAAAATAATTCACCATATCTCTGGCTCCTCAGAGGAAGTCTAAGTCAAACTTCACAAAAAGAATCCTCTGAATGAAATGTATTAGTCATCTCGTCATAATCAAGATATCGTTATTTCATAATTGGCAGCCTACAGCACTTTGGAACTGTAAGAACTTATTTTCAGAGAATTGAGACTTTTAAGTTTGTTCTACTTCCAGGTATTTTCCAGAAGGCATTGACATTTACTTCGACAACGTCGGTGGCAAAATGCTGGATGCAGTACTTTTGAACATGAGAGCCCATGGGCGAATTGCTGCTTGTGGAATGATCTCACAATACAATCTTGAGAAGCCTGAAGGCATGCACAATTTGATGACTATCATTCCTAAGCAAGTCCGCATGGAAGGATTTTTAGCGTCTAAATATTTCCCCCAGTACTCCAAGTTTCTGGACCTTGTGCTACCCTGCATAAGAGAAGGGAAGATTGTTTATGTGGAAGACATAGCTGAAGGTCTTGAGAATGGCCCTGCTGCTTTGATTGGCCTTTTCAATGGTCGCAACGTCGGGAAACAAGTGGTCGCAGTGCCTCTTGAGTGATTTAACTTCCTTTACATTGCATCTTCTAGTCACTGTTCTATGCATAACAATTATTACGGCTGGTTTGCCTGATGTTTTTATGTCTTTAAGACTAATAAAGAGCATCGGTAATTGGATTCGACGTCCTGGTAGAACAGCTTTAACGTGCAGCTGAGCTGCATATTCATTGTCAACTTTCCAGTGTTATTTTTATTGTATGTTTGAGATATTTGATGATGTGCTTGCTTTCTGTTAAAATCTCGTTTATGCCCAAGTGTGATGTGTTGATATATTTCTATCTTGGCCTAGGGTCTGGACCAATTTTGCAAACCCAAAAATAATGCTAATTGTTTATGGTATGGGTTTAGGTTGAGTTAGTCCTCTTTTAATCTAATAAATTTTTGCCTTTTATTAAAAAAAATGATAATAATAATAATAATAATAATGCTAGTTGTGGATTAGACATAATTTAACTGGTTAGGAGCAATGACTGTTAGTTATAAAGTTGTTCCAACACTGAATTTTACCTGCATAATTTTTCTTCTTCTATTACCGCTCCAGCTATTCTAATAGACAAAAAAAAAAAAAAAAAAAAAAAAAAAAAAAAAAAATGAGGCTAATTACTGTCAGACTTGAAGTAATATCTTCACTGGATAAAGTTGGGTTAACTTAGAAATTGCGCACATTGTATCACGTAGACCAAAAAAAAAGGAGGATTGCATAATAAAATAAAAATGAGTTTGCTACAAACAACTACATTTTATCTCTCTTTTACAATCACAGATTTACCATATATTTAATTTTTATTTTTTTATAATCGATCAACACGTGCTGATATAAAAGAAAAAATAAAAAAATGAATGTTGTCAGCAAAGTTTAAGTGAAAAACAAATCATCTTGTAAAAGGGGCATATTATTGATAGAAATTATACGTACCGGCATTAAAGATCCAATTTTGATGGAAGAAAACTAAATAAAAAAATTCTGAAACACAAAATAATGAAATCCTAATCAACAGAGAATTTAGCTATAACACGGCGATAATATAATAAGAAATCATGAGTGAGAATTTAAATCTAAATCTTCTTTCAGTTGGAGAAATTACATTTTGTATCTTATAAATAGAACATAATTACATATTGCATATTTCAGTTTTATAAATTATATAAAATATTCTAAAGTATCTATGCAGTAATAAAAAACATTCTCACTTAGTCTACAGTTTGCTAAGTTAAATTTAATAACGAAAATGTCATTCAAAAATGGCACAAGAGGTCCAAAATGCCCTTGAAGCACAAAACAATTTACAAAATCCAATTTCCTTCTCACAGCTCTTAGTAATCCTATCTGTATGGACTGGACAATCTGCATCACCTTTTGGCAAAGATACCACCCCTGAATCTGAATCTACTTTCACGGATTTATTTATCTAATTAACTTAAAAGATAACAAACAATGATGATCACATAAAATTAAAATAACCAAGAACTGTTTTTTCAATGATGTTACAATTTCAAGTTGAATAACGAAAAAAAAAAGACAAAAAGAAAAAACCAGAAGGCAAGCATTTGGAAGCAATCAAGTTCTTGTCTTGACATTGGTGGAGGTACGGCCCAACGATCAGTGACTGTGGTGGGCTGCTGTAGGTTGCCCCTTTACAGAAGTGAAGCATTAGAAGAAGACAAGTCAGGTTAAAGCCCAAAAAAATGGAAAACAAAAAAAAAAAATTTGCCTTGAGGTAAAAACCAGTAACAGTCAGGGAAGATTGTTGAAAAGAGAGGAAATTGCAAAAGGAAAGTGCACCCAAATTGGGGAATTTGGAATTCTTATGAAAATGTGGAGGAGATTAATCAATTCAGTTTAGGAAAGAATTCTGGGTTTTATGAAGTTGTAAAGGAAACTTAGAGAACTTAGGAAGATCTTGATTGTAATGAAGATTTACACCAGAAGAAAAGCATTTCTGAAGCAGTGGCCTGTCGATTTCAATGTCCAGTCCTATTGGGACTCTCTTTTTGAGCTTCCATCTTCTTTTCCGCAGAGCAATTTGGAAAAAAAAAAATTAAAAAGTATCAAAAAAAACTGAGGCATGCCATCTGTAATTATGTCTTATTTACAAAATATAAAATGTAATTTACCCTCTATTAGTTAGAAATGAAATCCTCATCAGATGGGGAATTCAGTTATAGAGAGCATCCAATTAAATCGGCTGGTTTGCCTAGCGTTTTTATACCGTTAAGACTAATAGAGAGCATCAGCAGTTAAATCAGGGGGTCCCGGTAGAGCAGCTTTAGCGTTGCAGCAGAGCTGCAATTTCATCTGCCAACTTTCCTGGATTATTTTTACTGTATATTTGAGATAGCTGATAATGTGCTTGCTTTCTGTTAAAATCTGATATATGCTAAGTGTGGTGTGTTGATATATTTCTATCTTGGTAAAATTTTATTAATAAATTTTAGGGCGTAAAAAATAATGGCATACGAAATTTTCATGGCTAGGGTCAAAAAATGGACCACTTTTGCAAACAAACAAATAATGCTAATTACTCTAAGACTTGAAGTAGTATATCTTTACTAAATAATAATGTGGGCTTAACTCTCAAAAAAAAAAAAAACAAAGTGGGCTTAACTTACAAATTGCCGCACATTATATCACAGAGATTCTAGAAAAAAAAAAAAAAAAAAAAAGGATTGCAGAATAAAAATAAAAAAGAAATCGTCTTGCAAAGGGGGCTTATTAAGGACAGAAATTCCATCAAGGATCTAATTTTGACGGAAGAAAGAAAAAGTTAGATTAGGAACAGAAAAAAAAGAGAGAGAGAGTAAAAAGGAGAATTCAATTTAGAAATTTACAAGATTACTTTCCTTCAATTCAATGATGAAAAACGATTCAGAGAGGAACAAGAACTCCAAATAATTAAATAAACACCAACCTAATCAACAAGAAAATAAGCTTGGCAACACATTAGTTTTTTACCTTGTACCTTACAATTGTGAAATGAACTATCAATGACAGTAATATCGTGGACTGCTATAAGATTTATATAATAGCCATGGCAAAAACATTGAATTCCATGCTCCCTGTAATACAAACATGCTATATTGTTTTCAAGTCCAAAGATTATGCGCCTAAACAAAATCTTTGGGCATATATGCCCAAAAAGTGATCAAAAATGCCTTCAGCAGCCAGTCATAAGTGCAATACTGCTAAACTTCTAACGAGCGCCAGGCCGGGAAACAGAGCAACCACCATCAAAGGGGAAGATTGCCCCCCAGAAGGCAATTTTCCAGGATTATTTTATTACTTCGGTGCACCACTCATGGTTTACCTCGGTATACCCATTGAAGCCCTTTTTTTTTTTTTAGAACACCGATACATATCTTAGATGTTATTATTCTTGACAGTGTATTAATTGAAATTAAAATATATATTTTTAAAATAAAATTAATAATTTTTAAAATATAAAAATAACAAGTGTTTCAAAAATTATTAGTTTTATTTTAAAAACATCAATCTTAATTTCAATTGAGATATCGCTCAAAATATTAATTTTTTTTTTTTTATTACCACCTACCCAGCACCCAGTAGCCAGCACCCACCATGTTTTTTTTTGTTTTTGGGTTTAGTACCACAATGTTATTGATATATGATACTCTAAACAAATGTCCAGAAACTTCCTGTAATTAGTCCCAAATTACATCCATGAAGCAGTTTTTTTTTTTTTTTTAATCGAATCCGTGAAACGGTTTTGGGGAATAACTGTAGGTATCTGCCATACTTACCACATGTCGGTCCCACTCTTGAACTCCACGGTTGAGCGAAATTGCACCGGCCAACCGATCCACCCAAATAATAACTACACTCACAAAGAAAGGCTGATGGAGCGGTCACCGCCGGGTTGGGGGATGTGGGGGCAGCCAGCCTTTTATCCTCATCGTGTGATTCCTTAGGAATAATCTGGAATATCAGAACCGACAGCCAAAACCAGACTGGTTGTAACAGCTGTCTTATTTTTTTATTAATGAAAAAACCTTATATTATTTTATTTAACGATTGTATCTAACTTTATTCATTCTAAAAATTGGACCAATCAGATGAACAGAGCAAGTTAGGTTGTCTCCAACTTTATTTACTGTAAAAACTGGTATTGATGTGCGTGCCGATGCAGTGTGTGGTGTATTTTATTGATTATTAAAATGTAAGGCATTTTATATGCTTTGCACTGCTCAATGAATAACCATGGCCAGGCCATATTGATTTGTCACGTGAGGACATAAATAATGATGGTGCCATGAATGGCATTGATGCCATGGCCCATACCTTCATGTCCCAGTGGCGGTCATTGGCCTTGCAATAATGAGATTCATTCCGCAGCGAAACAAATGCCAATTGTTGCGAGAGAAAACAATGAGTATTGACGTATCTCGGTTATATTTAGATTCTCAAATAAGAAAAAAAGTTAGATTTTGAAAAAAAAGAATGTTCGAAATATTAGTTAAATATAATTAAGTAAATTTAATATGCAATTAATTAAATTTTATGTGTAAATAAATGATAATAATTTTTTCTTCTTATTTTTTGTTACACTTGAAATACAAGTAATAACAAACTAAATGCAATCAATTACATTTGGGTAGCGTTTTAAGTACATTTTTATTCAAAAATATAACAATATTCTTTAAATAGTAAATTTTATAAATATTTTATTATTTTATATCAAAATATTTTCTGACGATCTTCTCGTAAACTTAAGTTATAAAACAAATTACGTAACTTATTATTTCTGTACTTTTGTACTTATTTTATTTCTATCACTAAATTATTATTTTACTTAAATAATCAGCATAAATTTAAAAGTCTAGCTTGTGTAAGTCTCAACAACTGGCCAATCGGACTTGATAACAACAGAGGAGCAACGCAACCGTTTAGACTACATGACATCCACGTGTTTCCCGCTTCGTTCTAAAAGCCATATCCGCTGATCAACTCGTACCACCAGGAGCTTATCCCTAAACCAGGATACTTGTACTCTGGAGAAAAACCAACCTTAGAAAACCCATAATATATATAACAAACGCAAAAGCCTTTCCTGGAAAAAGAGAAAAAAGAGAGAGAGAGAGAGAGAGAGAGATTGGAAGTTGAAGAAGATGGCAACAACCGAAGGAGGAGAAAATGTGAGGAACAGGCAGGTGATTCTGAAAAACTACGTGACAGGTTTGCCTAAAGAATCAGACATGTCCATCACAACTACTTCCGTTCAACTCACACTAGAAGGTACTAGCAATAATAACAACGCAGCAGCAGCAGCAGCAGCAGCAGCAGCCGCCATTCTGGTCAAGAATCTGTACCTGTCTTGTGATCCGTACATGCGTAATCGCATGAAAAATCGACCATCAGATAATCCGGCATTCGTTTCCTTTGTCCCTGCCTCCGTAACCACTCCCTCCCTCTCAATTTTATTTCTGGGAAATAGTATATATATTATTTTGTTACTGTATAGTACAGCTTTTTCGTTATATTTATGATTTTATGGTTTCACTCTTGCAAGAAACAAAATCTTTATATAAAAATAGAAAAAAAAAAAAAAAAAAAAAAAGAAACTTGGCGTTGGCCAGCCCGACGTTGCGACTGCATCTACCTTCCCCAACCAACGGCGTCGACGAGTGCATCTGCTACTTCAAGAGGTTCAGAGAAAACTGCGCGGCTCCATACCTGACGTTTCATGAAGTTGGCGTTGGCGAGCCCGAAGAGGACGGTGGCCATGCGGCGTGCAGGGATGACACTCGAGCTTTTGACTGGCATTGTCGCTGAGAAATGAGCCGAAACAGTGGAAGAAGAGGGAGGAGGGAAAGAGGAGAGAGAAATGAATTTTTTTTATTTTTTATTTTTATTTAATCATACAAAATTAATGAAAAATTTTTAGAAAAAAAACTTTTAGTATGCCAGTCATCAAAGATTGATGATGTGGTATGCTAAAATAGCGGGTTTGGACTGATGTGGCACCTTAAGAGGTGCTACGTCGACATAGTTAACAAAAAAAAATGTATGGTCTGTATGATTAGTTTAATAGAAGTAATGTCGTGGGTATAATTAAAAAAAAAAAAAGAATTTTGAGTGATAAGTAATAAATATAAAAATATTTTAGGTAAAATTAATCAATATGTCTTTTTTTTAATTCTAAACATTTATATTTTTTTGTATTTGCTTCTTAAATTTTTTTGAGATTTTGTTTGAATTTGACACCTTTTAATTTCTTATCAAATTAATCCATCCATTAATAGAAAGTGATTAACTGGTTAGTCAATGAGTTTGACATAACGAAAATTATTTTTAAAATATTAAATACATGAATTAGATATTTTTTTATCAATAAATACATACTTTAATTTGCGTGTTTGCCGATAAAAAAAATATTTTATTCATATATTTGTTGAAAGGATTTAATTTGTGTATTTAACTTTTTTTTTAATTAATTTTTGTTAGATCAAACTCGTTGACTAATGAATTGACTACTTTATATGAACAAATGGATTAATTTAGTATAAAATTAAGAAGTTTAAATTTTAAATAAAATCTCAAAAATCTAATACTCGAATATAAAAAAATATAAAGATTTAGGATTAAAAAAAATGTGTATCTCATTACTGGAGTAACTGGATCAGCTACGATGAACCAATGTTTCTTTCTGACGTCTTGATTTTTCTTCCTGGTTAAATTGGCAGCCAATATCTGGATTTGGAGTGGCTAAGGTTATTGATTCCACACACCCTGGATTCAAGAAAGGTGACCTTGTTTGGGGGATAACTAAATGGGAAGAGTACACTTTTATCACAAAACCTGAGACTGAGAGCTTGTTTAAAATCCAGCATATGGATGTCCCCCTTTCATACTATATTGGGCTCCTTGGTAACTTCTTTCTTCAATTTGTATGCGTTTTTAACTTCTCGTCTGCAAATTTCCCTTAAGAATTGGCGCATTTCATTTCTTTTTTAATTATTTTCATCATGCTTCAAAATTGGCTTGGTATTGCCCTGATGCTGAACCCATGCCAACGATCAAGAGAAGTACATTTAATAGACTAGATGTGTCATCTAGGTTTTAGAATAAAATTTTTAATAATGGAAATCTAAATGAAAATTTTTCGATCAAGGAGCCATATTTACTGGTTTAAAGCTATCCTACAGCGCACACTGAAGAATTTATGAGACATGGGAAGACCACATAGTAGATCTAAAGTTGAATTGCCCGGAACGCATTGTCAGATTGCTTGCTTAAATGGCTATTCAGTTATGATGTTTTATATCCCTGTAAAACTGAAATCAAAATTGCTACTTTTACGGACTCCACTTATATTGATTCTGAATGAAACATGGGAAGGGATCTTGGGTTTCATCAAATTAGTGTTTCTTTTGGTTATGCTTACATCTTTTTCTTAAAACCTCTTGTTTTTATAGGCATGCCAGGTATCGCTGCATATTTTGGTTTCCATGACATTTGTTCTCCAAAGCAAGGAGAACTTGTATTCATTTCGGCAGCATCTGGTGCTGTTGGTCAGCTTGTTGGGCAGTTCGCCAAGCTGGCGGGATGCTATGTCGTTGGAAGCGCTGGAAGTAAAGAAAAGGTGAGCCTCTCTCCGTACAAATGCATTCACAGTTCTCACATGCCCTCACAAGCCACATAAAAGGAAGGGTGAGCCAGCTATGTTCCATGATCTTTTTTTTTTTCCTGTTACTTTCAGTGTCACTCCACAGTGTACTATGCAACAATTAATTCCTGACTATCTGACACTTATCATGACCAATGCATCTTAAAATTCCATCAGGTTTACTAGTTGAACTGGCAAACTTCCTACAACTTCATGTAATATTGGTGTTTCGTATTTATTGAAAGACTTAGACATCATCTAAAAACCCATGATAGCCAAACATCTTATCCTGCTAAATTGTTTTTTACGCACGGAGTGCATACTTTATCCATCTTATATGAAATTGATATATTGGAACCCGGGGTTGAATTATGCCTCCGAAGTGGTGAGTTAGTTTACAATCCTTCTCTGCTGCCTCTTCAATTTTATTATGACGGTGCTGATTGCATGAGTTAATTGTCATCTTGCAAACTCTCAGAACTTTTTTGGTTTGCTGCATATAAGGTTGAACTACTGAAGAAGAAGCTTCGATTTGATGACGCTTTCAATTATAAAGAGGAGCATGACTTGGATGCGGCATTGAAAAGGTTAGTGAATGCAATCAAAGGCATTTGAGTACACTAAATTAAAATCTATAGAACTGTTGAGGGTTTCTTTTGTTTTTTGTTTTGCTTTAGAGTCTATTCATTTTTTTGGCGGGGTGGGGGGTAGAGGGGCCGTTTTCTGTGTTTTGTAGCAATCTCTCGCTCTCCATTTTCCTATATATGCAAAAATCGACTAGCATAAATGGATCTCTGGCATTTGCGTTTCTATTGAATGGAAAATTTGAAGCTAAGATATTCATTTCTTCAACTCATGGTACTTGTAATTTGATTCCTTTTATTGATGAGAATGTTCCTTAAACCCAACAAAGACTTTATGAGAAATGAGTTAGCGTCAGCTACATAGATCAATTTCTTCTACTATTTTATCTTCAATCAACTCATGGATAATGTGCCTTGGACTTAAATATCCTTTGGAATATAATTCATCATTTCTCTGGCTTCCTGAAGGAAGTCGGCGTCAAACTTCACAAAAAGAATCCTCTAAATGAAATGTGTTGATTATTTCGTCATAATCAATATGGACACTGGTACAAACCCCGAGGTCAGAGCCGAATTTTGTGGCCCGAGAAAAAAAAAAATACAACCGTCTTCTAATAAAATACAATTATATAGATAATATAAAAAATAAAAATAATTAAAATTTAATTTAAAATTTAAAATTAAATGAATGTTACTTTATAATTTAAAATGTAAATTTTACATAACATACAAAAAAAAAAAAAAAATTCTTTCTAAAAATAATAATTTTTACTCGAAGTATCAAAACAATTGCACGTTGTTAGTAAAAAGTTGCACTTTGAAACATGCATTCGGCTCTCCTATTCAGCTGAAGCCTTCGGGTCCAAACATTTTCTCAATCAAGATATCGTTCTTTCATAACTGGCAGCCTGCAGCACCTTGGAACTGTAAAAACTTGTTTTCAGAATTTGTTCTACTTCCAGGTATTTTCCGGAAGGCATTGACATTTACTTCGAGAACGTTGGTGGCAAAATGCTCGATGCAGTACTTTTGAACATAAGAGCCCACGGACGCATTGCTGCTTGTGGAATGATCTCACAATACAATCTTGAGAAGCCTGAAGGCGTGCACAATTTGACGTCTATCATTTATAAGCAGGTCCGCATGGAAGGATTTGTAGCGTCTAAGTATTTCCCACAGTACTCTAAGTTTCTGGACTCTGTGCTGCCCTGCATAAGGGAAGGGAAGATTGTTTATGTGGAAGACATAGCTGAAGGCCTTGAGCACGGCCCTGCTGCTTTGATTGGCCTTTTCAGTGGTCGCAACGTTGGGAAACAAGTGCTGGCAGTGGCTCGTGAGTGATTTATCTTCCTTCCACTGCATCTTCTCGTCGCTGTGCTATGCATAACAATTATTACGGCTGGTTTGCCTGGTGTTTTTATGCCTTTAGCGTTGCAATTGAGCTGCAAAGCACATTACTTTATTCATCTGTCAACTTTCCTCCGTTTTTTTTACTGTATGTTTGAGATATCTAATGATGTGCTTGCATTCTGTTAAAATTTTTTTTTTATTTTATCAATTTCTGTTAAAATCTCATGTATGCCCAAGTGTGATGTGTTGATATATTTCTATCTTAGCCAGGGTCACAAAATGGACCAAGTTTGGGAAAAAAAAGAAAAAAAAAACCACCTTAATTGTGAATTGAACAGAACTCAAGTAATTGAAAACAATGACTTGTTAATGACAATAGACGATGTTCAAACCTTACACCTTATTTACATAAGTTTTTCTTTCTTATTTTTGCTCTAGCAACTCAATAAACCAAATGAAAAAATAATGCTAATCACTCTCAGACTTGAGGTAATATATATCTTTACTAAATAAAGTGGGCTTAACTATAAAATTGCTCGCACATTGTCTCTTGGAGACCCAAAAAAAAAAAAAAGATTGACAGAATAAATAGAAAAGAGGTCGTCTTGCAAAGGGAAAATTACGGACAGAAATTATACGTACTGGCATCAAAGATATAATTTTGACAAAATAAAAATAAAAAAAAAATTGAAACACAGGATAATGATAATAATTACAATAATAATAATAATGATAATAATAACATCATCAATATTGGACATGAAATCCTATGAGTGAGAATAGAAAATTATGAGTGAGAATCTAAATCTAAATCTAAATCCTTTATTAGTTGGGTTACAAAATCGTCATCAATGGGGGATTCAGCAACAACGGTTACAAAATCTATATCAACGGGGATATCAAATTTAAAATTTAAATCACACTAACCAAGTCTAATGTTGGAAAAAAAATAAAATAATTAATAATAATAATAAATATCATGAAATCTCCACAGACGGGGGATTCAGCTTTCTTCCTATAATATAATAGCCGTTGATCCCTCCACCCGCGAACGCCATCTCTCTGATTTTGTAATTTCAAGAGATCAAAGTCCCGCTTTTTCTGATCATTGATAGCAAAGCTCTCTGTTTCTTTGTAATTTACTAAGCTGCTTCTGCTCTGCTCTGCTACTCATTCTCCTTTCTTTTTGTTTTTTTTTTTTTCTTTGTTTCTTTCTACTGGTTCTTCTTCTTCTTCTTCTAAGAGCTTCTTCAAGAAAAAGTGAAAAAGATTGGAGCTTTATGTATGGAAAGTTGATTTTATTGCCTCTTGAGTTTCTCAATTATGTTGGGATATCCGATTCCGAAGACCTAAACACAGGAGCTTTGGTAATTTCTTCGGACTCTTCCATTCCACCACCAAGGGTCCTCTAGTCCCTATCTCTTTAATTTGGTTTTCAAGCTTTACGTTCCCTTTTCCTTATTTACTCACTGATGAGGTGGAGAAACAGTTAATATTGCACAGTGCCCAAAAGCCAATTAAGATACCGCCGGCGTGTAGTATTTTAGTAGTGCGAATTTTGTATTTGAATACTGTCATTAAAAGTAGATGGCACCTTTCTGAGGCATGAATAGTCTAAATTTGAGTTAAATTTACGAAATTTATTATTTCGTAAATTTAATATGTACCAGTTTAATATATTTAAGTGATAGATCCACTAAGATATCACTTTTTCTTACCTATTATTTTCGGAAAAACCAATGGCAATTAAGATGAGGTTGCAATTTGTACACATTAAAAGTAGACGGCACCAATGGCAATGAAGAATAACACTGGCAGTCAAAGTGATGAAAAGTTGAGGTTGCAATTTGTACTTGAATAAGAGAAACTCTTCTCATGGTTTGTTCATGCAGGTTTTTTTTTTTTTTTGGGAATTCCCTTTTGGGTTAGGTTAGAAAATTGTTACTGAGAACTTGAATGTCCATTGATCAAAACACGGTTTGTGGGTTCTTTCTAAGCATAGCAGCAGACAATTGCGCATTCTAATCGAGATTTTTTGGCACGCCTTCGTCACTTTGATCAAATGCTAACTATTCCGCCAATAATTCAAATCTCTATCTGTCTGTCTCCCTCTTTTTCCTTTCTATTCTTTGCATTCGTAAATTACCACTGCTTTTAGTACTAATTTTTCCTGAAAATTCTACATTCATAACCCTTTGTCTTTGTTGTTAAAATCTGCCTAGGATTTGTGTCATGATTCATGAATCAAATCAATTTATACACAGTATTAGAACTGTCAAAGGAACGGGGCCAAAAGACGAGCAAGGTGATTAATGGAGGACGAGATTCAACAATAGCCATGATGGTTTCCTTCCTTGCGTGAGCATACACGTCATCTATGAGACCTGCTCCTTATTATCTTACTATATTATTTATATTCAGATTATTATATTAAAAGCCAATCGGTCTTTTTTTTTTTTTTCAACAAAAAAAAATATATCGCGATCAAACTATTTATCGCATTTTTATGGTGAGATTGTAGTAACTCGTTTGAATACTTTATTTAACTACTCATAGGGACAGATTCAAAGTTAAAATACTCATAGATAAAAAAAAAAAATACAACAATTAATTACCAAATTATCACTTTCAATAATTCGATCGAGTTTTGGAAACCAGATATATTATACATACATATGCATTTTTTTTAAAAAAAAAATCATGGTGTGGCCCTTTGGGACACCTATTCTTTCTTGGCGGTTGTCCCATATGTTGATCTGATTAAACAGCGGCGAATGAATAAGATAATGAAGAATTTTCATATGTAAAAAAAAAAAAAAAAATTCTGTAAAAAGGGAATCTTTTGTTACAATAAAAACAAAAAAAAATCTAAATCAATTTGCTTTATTAAAGGGTAACTAATACAGATTTAGAGAATAATGGTTAGAAAAAATATAAATATAATAAATTTGTCTATTTGTATAACTAAATTAATAAAATATAATATAATAAATTATCACTTTACTTCTTTTATAAAAAATATCATAACAATTACACACAGATAATCAGACCTATCGCATTTTGCATACTTTCTCTAATTACCGCCCTGCGCATTAATTTTTTTCCTTATTAAAGGACAAATGTCAGTGAACTTCAACTCGTACCCACCAGGAACTTGTCCCCTAACCCGTATACTTGCACTCTGGAACAAAGGCTCGTGAAGAAAGAAAAAGAAAATAAAAAAGATTGGAAGTTGAAGAAGATGGCAACAAGCGAAGGAGGAGAAAATGTGAGGAACAAGCAGGTGATACTGAAGGACTACTTGACCGGTTTTCCTAAAGAATCAGACTTGCCTGTTACAACCACTTCCCTACAACTCACTCTTCCCGGAAATAGTAGCAATAATAGCAACGCAGCAGCAGCAGCTATTCTGGTCAAGAATCTGTACTTGTCTTGTGATCCGTACATGCGTGGTTGCATGGCAAACCGACCATCCGACGATGATCCGGCTTTCGGTCCCTTTGTCCCAGGCTCTGTAACCACTCCCTCTCTCTCTCTCTCTCTCTCTCTATTCTAATTATATTTAGAATCAACATATAAAAATATCATCAATTTTATTTAAAATAATAAATTTAATATTAATTTTAAAAAATAATAATTTACTCTTATTTAAATTTTTTTATAATAAATTTAATATACTATAAAATTTCTTAAATAGAATTTATTTATTTTGATAATATGACATCAACTTATATGATTATCATGTTATCGAAATAAATATATTTTTATAAATCTGTCATCGAAACTGACAGACTCTATTTATATAAAATTATTATATACTAAATTTATTACAAAAATATTCAAGGAGGGATAAACTGTTACTTTTTAAAATTAATACTAAATTTATTACTTTAAATAAAATCAATGATATTTTTATATATTACCCCTTATATTTATGTTTTTGTGATTTCTCTTTCGCAAGGAACAAAATCTTTGTATAGAAAAAAGGCAAACGGTAGTGGTATATGAATAATATATATATATATTCATTATTATAATATTTTTTTAGTATTGTTTTTAAAAAATTTTGAAAGAAATTTTTTTAGCAAATCACATATGTTATAAACACTTTATGTTTTAAGATAATCTCATATATATATATATATATATATATATATATATATATATATCTAAGTTATAATTTTGTTAAAAAAAAAGAAGAAATTAATAAAATATAGAATCAATACACGTACGGAGCTAAATTTTTTCAGTGCCAAATTCGCACAATTGTAAGTTTGGGTCTGATAGCCAGTCCCGCTTAAAAGTTAAAACCCACGTTTCTTATTCTTAGGTTATAAAATTTTGATTCTTGGGATTATATATATATACGTACATATTGCCTTCTGGGTTAGTAAAATGGATTTCTCAATTGCTAGTTCATGTCTTGAAAGATGTGACCTTCGATAGCGAATTAAGTATGGAATTAGTTCGAAAAGAGTGTGATTATTTGGATCTCTATTGGGTTGTCTCA
Source organism: Carallia pectinifolia (assembly GCA_037832335.1). Lineage (NCBI taxonomy): Eukaryota > Viridiplantae > Streptophyta > Magnoliopsida > Malpighiales > Rhizophoraceae > Carallia > Carallia pectinifolia. The sequence goes on from CM075449.1 coordinate 5,762,503, forward strand.
TTAAAAAAAAAAAATTGACTTCTTGTTTGTACCCTCTGTTTTTCTCAAGTTATTTATTTATTTCAGACTTTTGACTTCTTGTAGAAACCGTGCTTAAAAGGAAAAAATATTTATATTTACATAAAAAAATTTTAACTGTAAAATTTGATAGTTGAAAGTAGTTACAATATATGACATAATAAAAATAATATATGATGTTTTTTTTTACTTATAAAGAAAATATATTATATATTAAAGAGAAGTATATGATACGTATAAATGAATGAAATATACGATATGATAAAAAAATTATAAGAAAATTATACGGCATATTAAAGAGAATTATAAAAACCGTGTAAATAGTTATTAAGAATCAAAATTTTTTAATTTGAGAAATATATAACTGTTTAGACGGATCATATACTTCTCTTTGACATGTTGTATATTTTTTTTATAAGTACAAAAAATTATCATATATTTTATCTGTTGTATCTACATTACAGTCATTTACAACTACTAAATTTTGCAGCTACGTGTACTGATCCTCGTTTAAAGGTGACGCTGAAAGAGTTAATTGTCTGAAATCAGGGACTCTTTTCAATCAACAATTGCAATAATTTGGCATGTCCTGTATACACACGGGGTGAACAATTTATGTGACATGCAGGAATGCACGATTGAAACGGTTTTTGGTGGCAATTACTAGAGTAATTAAATCAGCAGCGATGAACCAATGTTTCTTTCTGAAATCTTGATTTTTCTTCTTGGTTAAACTGGCAGCCAATAACTGGACATGGAGTGGCTAAGGTTGTTGATTCCACACACCCTGACTTCAAGAAAGGTGACCTTGTTTGGGGGATAACTAAATGGGAAGAGTACAGTTTTATCACATATCCTGAGTACTTGTTTAAAATCCAGCATACTGATGTACCCCTTTCATACTATACTGGACTTCTTGGTAACTTCTTTCTTCAATTTTTATGTGTTTTTAACTTCTTGTCTGTAGATTTCCCCTTAAGAATTGGCACATTTCATTTTTTTCAATTTATTTTTTATCATGCTTCAAATTGTCTTGGCATTGCCCATGTCCATGATCAAAAGGAGTGCCTTTTTACAAGACAGATGTGTTATCTAGGTTTTAAAATAAAATTTTTGATAATGGAAATGTAAAGGGAAACTTTTCGATCGGGAAGAAGCCATATTTACCGGTTTAAAGCTATCCTATAGCACACACTTAAGAATCTATGAGAAATGGGAAGACCAGATAGTTGTAGTTGAATTGCCTGGAATGCGTTGTCAGAATGCTTGCTTAAATGGCCATTCAGTTATGATGTTTTATAATCCTGAAGTTTTATAATTCTGTAAAACTTTAATCAAATTTGCCACTTTTACCCACTCCATTTCTATTGATTCTGAATGAAACATGAGAAGGGATATTGGCGTTTTGTCAAAATATTGTTCCTTTTGGTTATGCTTACATCTTTTGCTTAAAGCCTCCTGTTTTTATAGGCATGCCAGGTATCACTGCATATTTTGGTTTCCATGACATTTGTTCTCCAAAGCAAGGAGAACGAGTACTCATTTCGGCAGCATCTGGTGCTGTTGGTCAGCTTGTTGGGCAGTTCGCCAAGCTGGCAGGTTGCTATGTCGTTGGAAGCGCTGGAAGTAAAGAAAAGGTGAGCCCCTCTTCCTACAAATGCATGCACGGTGCTCACATTCATTCACAAGCCACAGAAAAGAAGGGTGAACCAAATATGTTGCGTACAGCATTTCCTTCCGTTTACTTTCAATCTCATCTGCTGTGTCCTTATGCAACAATTAATTCCAGACTATCTTATACTTATCGTGACCAATGCATCTTAAAACCAATGTGGTTTACTATCTGAATTGACAAACTTCCTACATTATCAAGTAGTATTGGTGTTTGGTATTTATTGAAAGACTTCAGACATCATCTAAATTCATAAAAGTCAAAATTTCTTATCCTGATAAATTGTTTATTACGCATGGAGTGTGTACTTCAGCCATCTCATATGAAATTGATATATTGAAACCCGAGGGTGTATTCTGCCTACAGAGTGGTGAGTTGGTTTGCATTCCTGCTCCCCTCCCTCTTCAACTTTATTATGAGGATGCTGATTACATGAGTTAATTGTAATCTTGTAAACTCTCAGAACTTTTTTGGTTTGCTGCATATAAGGTTGAACTACTGAAGAAGAAGTTTCGATTTGATGCCGCTTTCAATTATAAAGAGGAGCATGACTTGGATGCGGCATTGAAAAGGTTAGTGAATGTAATCGAAGGCATTTGAAGACACTAAACTAAAATTTTCATCTTTTCTTAAGAATTCTTAAGGTTTTTTTTTTCTTTTTTTTCGGCTTTCGAGTCTTTTTAGTTTTTTGGTGGGGTGGGAGGTAGAGGGGCTGTTTTCTGTGTTTTGTAGCACTCTCTCTCTCTCTCCATTTTCCTATGTCTGCAAAAAATTGACTAGCATAAATGGATCTCTGACATTTGCGTTTCTATTGAATGGAAAATGTGAAGCTGAGATATTCATTTCTTATTTTCAGAGATATCGTTATTTCATAATTGGCAGCCTGCAGCACTTTGGAGCTGTAAAAACTTATTTTCAGAGAATTAAGACTCTTAAGTTTGTTATACTTCCAGGTATTTTACGGAAGGCATTGACATTTACTTCGACAACGTTGGTGGCAAAATGCTCGATGCAGTACTTTTGAACATGAGAGCCCACGGACGCATTGCTGCTTGTGGAATGATCTCACAATACAATCTCGACAAGCCTGAAGGCATGCACAATTTGGTGACTATCATTCCTAAGCAGGTCCGCGTGGAAGGATTTTTAGCGTCTAAGTATTTCCCACAGTACTCTAAGTTTCTGGACTCTTTGCTGCCCTGCATAAGAGAAGGGAAGATTGTTTATGTGGAAGACATAGCTGAAGGCCTTGAGAATGGCCCTGCTGCTTTGATTGGCCTTTTCAGTGGTCGCAACGTCGGGAAACAAGTGGTTGCAGTGGCTCGTGAGTGATTTAACTTCCTTTGCATTGCATCTTCTCGTCGCTGTGCTATGCATAACAACTATTACGACTGGTTTGCCTGGCCTTTTCATACCTTTAGCGTTGCAATTGAGCTGCAAAGCACATCACTTGCTTCATCTGTCAACTTTCTTTGGTTATTTTCACTGTATGTTTGAGATATCTGTTGATGTGCTTGGTTTCTGTTTAAAGCTCGTGTATGCCAAAGTGTGATGTGTGATATATTTCTATGTTTTAGAGTTTGAATTTTAAATTTTATTTACATAATTATTTTTATTTATTATTATTTTAGTAATTTCAATGAATAAAGTATTAATAATAACAATAATAATTACTCTCATAATTGAAGTAATATACTTTGTTAGATAAAATGGGCTTAACTTAAAAATTGCCGCACCTTATATCACAAGAGACAAAAAAAAAAAAAAAAAAAGGAGGATTGCAGAATAAAATATAAAAGAAATGGTCTTGCAAAAGGTGTATGTTGAGGATAGAAATTATATGTACCGGCATCAAAAATCTAATTTTGACTAAAAAAAAACTAAAAAGAAAAATTTTGAAACACAGAATAATGAAATCCTAATCAACGAGAGATTAGCAACAACAGGTATAATATAATGAGAAATCATGAGTGAGAATCTAAGTCTAAATCCTTTATTAGTTGGTGATGAAATCCTCATCATTGGGAGATTCAGCAACAACGGATGCAAAATCCACATCAGTGGCCATGTCAAGTTTAAAATTTAAATCACACCCACCAAGTCCAATGTTGAAAATAAATAAATAAATAATAAAGATCCTATAATATAATAGCCGTTAATTCACCCCTACTTCCGAACGCCGTCTCTCTGATTTTGTTATTTCCAAAGATCAAAGTCCTGCCTTTTCTGATTGTTGATGGCATAGCTACTCTACTCCTTTCTTTTTGTCTGCTCTTTTTCTTTCTTTGTTTCTTTCTTTCTTTTCCTTCTCATTCTTCTTCGGAGAGTTTCTTTATTGTGATAGATCCACTAGATCACAGATCTAAACTAATTAATTTGGTGGAATAAATTTAGTAAAATTAACACAATCAAGACACAAAAAAATTACCTAGTTCAGCTTGAAACCTATGTCTACAGCAAAGAGGATTAGAGAATATTTCACTATGAATAACCAGAAATTTTACAAGTTGCACTCAATATTTTTCATTACTTAATTTCCAAATACAACCAATGTTCCCTCATACACTCTCTGTCCAAACAAGCTTTGGACTTCTCTCCAATGTTTGGACACTTAAGATTAAAGGGTTGGAGTATATATAGATGTTGGACCCAAGCTACAAGACAAAATCAAATAAGGGAGCACTAAGTGTCATGCATGTGTGAAGATCTCGCAGATCACGCATGCAAGGACTTTGCATGCACAACTTGCATGTTTTGTCTTTTCTACAAATTGATGGCATTGGCTGCAACAAAGAAAAAATTACAAATTTACTATTCCAACAATTACATGTTGTTTTCATGCCAACCACTTTTTACTTTGTTACTTATTAGATAGACATGTCTCATCTTACACTAATTGTAAGACACCAATTTCAACAAATCTCCACCTTGGCTTGAATTGGGAAAGGTCTTCATAGTTCTTCACTAATCATCTTTCTCCATATCTCAGTTGTTACGAACACCAATCAAATCAAAATAGTGTTTGAATTTGACTGTGCGAATAGGCTTTGTCATTATATCCATAGGATTGTCAACTGTACTAATCTTTTTCATCATGACTTCTCTTTGTGATATAATTTCACAAACGAAATAATACCTAACATCAATATGCTTAGTTCTCTCATGATACATTTAATTTTTGGTCAAATGTATAGCACTTTGGCTGTCACAATATACAACAGTAGAATTCTGTTGTAAACCCAGATCCCCAATGAGACCTCGCAACCCTAACGCCTCTTTCACTGCTTCTGTAATTACCATGTACTCAACTTCCATTGTAAACAAGACAATCATAGACTGTAAAATTGTCTTCCAGCTAATGGCACAACAAAAAGGAGCAAAAACGTAACCTATTAGGGACCTCCTTTTGTCCAAATCACCAGCGTAGTTAGAATTGACATATCCAACTATATTTCCACCAGTGCAGCTATTCCTTCTGTACACCAAACCAACGTCTGTGGTTCCTTTGAGATATCGTAAAATCTATTTCACAGCCTCCCAAGGAGTTTTACCAGGATTTTCTATGAATCTGGAAATAACGTTGACGACGTGTGAAATGTCAAGACGAGTACAAACCATAGCACACATGATACTACCAGCTGCACTACTGTATGGAATTCGGACCATTTGCTCCATTTTCTCATTTGTTTGAGATAATTGTGCTGCAGAGAGTTTGAAGTGACCTGCTAATGGAGTGCTCACAAGCTCGCAATCTTGCATTCCAAAATGTTTCAGAACCTTTTCAATGTATTTTTTTGTGACAAGTACAAGCTTCTAATGCCTCGATCTCTACGAATCTCCATCCCCAGTATCTTGTTGGCCGCTCCTAAGTCTTTCATTTCAAATTCACCACTCAGTTGAGTCTTCAACTGATTGATTTTTGACATGTTCTTTCCAACTATCAACATGTCATCAACATAGAGCAACAGATAAATGAATGAATCATCTAGCAGCCTCTTATGATATGCACAACTATCATAGTTTCTCTTAGAGTAATCACTGTCGATCATAAAACTGTTGAACCGCTTGTACCACTGCCTTGGTGACTGCTTGAAACCATAAAGTGACTTTTTTGCAAACACACATAGTCCTCATTCATTGGATCTAAAAAACCTTCTAGCTGACGCATGTAAATCTTCTCATCAAGATTTCCATGCAAAAATGCTATTTTTACATCGAGTTGCTCCAACTCTAGATCAAATAAGGCAACTATTGCAAGTAACATTTGAATATAATTGTGATTTACTATAAGAGAAAATACTTCATAAAAGTCAATGCCTTCTCGCTGTGTAAAGCCCTTTGCAACGAGATGTGTCTTATACCGTACATCCTCAACTACTGGGATTCATTCTTTTCACTTATAGACCCATTTGTATTCAACAATCTTCTAACCCTTCGGTGGCTTCACAAGCTCCCAAGTTTGGTTCTTATGAAGAGACTCAATTTTCTCTATTATGGTAGTAAGTCATTTAGAGTATTCTAGACTAGAGATAGCCTCCTTATAAAAATTGGGTTTAGAATCATCGATCTCCTTAGCTATAGATAGTACAAATGCAGTTGATCCTGATTTCTATTGTGAGGGCAGTTTAATTTATCTTTTACCTCTACGTTTTGCAATATTGTAAGAGTCGTCCTCTAGTTCTGTAGCTTTCGACTTCTGTTGCGTAAATTTTGTAGGTTCTGAGTGAATCTCCTGCTCTTTGTTCTCATCTACCAGTTGAGCTTTGCCATCTTCCTGCACTAATTATGAAGCCTTCACCTCTGGCTCGACCTGCTCACTAACTTCATCGTCATCATCAACCACGATAGACCCCTTCTTATTCGACAGCATTGTAGACTCATCAAATGTCATATCTTTACTGATGATAAATTTAAGTGAATTTGGGTCAACATATTGCAACCTGTATCCTTTGACCCCTTGTGCATAACTTAGGAATATGCACATTTTTTGCTCTAGGTCCAAGCTTGTCTTCCTTTTTATAAGTATAAGCTAGACAACCAAATACTCTAAGATTAGAGTAATCAGCAGGAGAACTGGACCATACCTCATCTAGAGTCTTCATCTCTATAGCTGTTGACGATGACCGATTGACTAAGTAATAATTCATATTGACAACTTTAGCCCAAAAAACTCTTGGTGGCTTTGCCTGCGAAAGCATACATCGAACTCTGTCTAAAAGTGTTTTGTTCTCGTTCTGCAACTCCATTTTGCTGTGGAGTATGTCTGACTGTGCGATGTCAAATGATACCTTTATTCTTGTAGAACTTTTCAAATTCGCCAAAATAATATCCAACACTGTTATCAGTCCTGAAGCGCTTGATCTTCTTACCAGTCTGCTTCTCGATCAAAGTCTTTCGTTCTTTGAATTTGTTAAACAATTCACTCTTCTGTTTAAGGAAATATACCCATACTTTTCGTAAAAAATCATCAATAAAAGTCAACAGATATCGTTTACCACCTTTGGATGGGACAAAGGTAAGTCCCCACAAGTTAGAGTGAATGTAGTCCACCGTTTGTATTGTTTTGTGGACAGCAATTCTAAACTTGACTCTGCCTTGTTTTTTGAAGACACTGTGTTCGCAAAACTCTAGCTTACTTATCTTCTAACCTTTAAGCAAACCTCGTTTGCTTAACTCAGTCATACCTCACTCGCTCATGTGGCCTAGTCGCATGTGCCACAACTGAGTAGTCCTCAAACTTCAATCTACTGCTAAAGCATAGGTATTGCTGATAACTATATTTCCTTAAAGATAATAAAGGTCATTTGACAGCTTTTCCTTTATCACGATTAGTGCGTCTTCGCAAACTTTAAATACTTCACCTTCAGCTGAGTACCAATAGCCATTAAAGTCAAGAATACTCAATGATATAAGATTCTTTTTGAGCTCTGGAACATGACAGACCTCCAATGTTCTGAGAATGTCATCGTGCATCTTGATTTGAATAGTACCGAAACCAACAATAGGTAGTGCCTTGTTATTCCCCAATAAGACTGTTCCACCATTAATTGATTTGTACGTGGAGAACTAGTGCTTATTATAACTTATGTGGAATGTACAGCCTGAATCAAGGATTCATTCGTCAATCGAGCTCGTAGTTGATATTGTTAGTACAGTTTCTCTATTGAAACTTTCAACTTCACTGGCTATATTTGCTCTGTGGGGAAAATCAACAGCTTTCTGTTTCTCCTTGTCTTTGTACTAGGGACAATTCCGCCTAATATATCCCTTTTCATGATAGTGATAGCACGTTGCTTTACTGTATTTAGATTTGAATCTAGACTTGCCTCTGCTACTAAACCCCTTCTGTGTTGATTTACCTCTAACAATCAAACTGTTAGCTTGATTCTCTACGACCTCTTCCATCATCTGCTTCTTGAGCTGCGTTGAATTTAATGATGCCTTCACATCATTTAGGGAAAGACTCTCCCTCGCGTACAACATTGTATCAACAAAATTATTGTAAGATGGGGGTAATTTGCACAATAACATAATAGCTTGGTCCTTATCTTCAATTTTGACATCAATATTTTTCAGATCTAAGATTTCCTTGTTGAACTCAACCAAGTAATCTTGACTGGGTGTTTCTTTCTTCATCTGGAGAGTTTAGAGACGGTGCTTTAAATACACCCAGTTGGTCAGGGACTTGGTCATATATCGGGACTCCAATTCAGACCACAAATCATAATGAGTGGTTTTATCTATAACTTCGCAAAGAACCTCATCTGATAAGTACAATAAAATTATACTGTGAGCTTTTTTTTATGAGCTTCTCTTTCTCTCCCTTGACAGTGTATCTGCTAATTCTCCTTTGCCTTTGAGCGCCTTAGCTAGTCCTTATTGGAGTAATAAGGCTTGTACCTTGATGTGCCACATCTTAAAATCAATTTTACCATCAAATCTCTCCACATCATATTTTGTTGATGATCTCTCTGTCATGACGAAATATTAGCAACAATCAGTTGGGCTATGATATTAGTTTGTTGTGATAGACCTACTACATCACGGATCTAGACTGATTAATCTGGTCGAATAAATTTGGTAAAAATAACACAATCAAGACACAAAAAATTTACGTGGTTTGGCTTGAAGTCCATATCCACGGCAAAGACGAATAGAGAATATTTCACTATAAATAACAAGAAATTTTACAAGTTATACTTAATATTCCTCACTACCCCATTCCCAAATACACTCAATGTTCCCTCATACACTCTCTGTCCAAACAAGCTTTGCACTTCTCTCCAATGCTTGGACACTTAATATTAAGGCAAAATCTATTTAAACTCACCTTATTAGGTGAGTAAAAATGACTCAATACTAAAAATTATAAGGGGCAACCGGTTGTTAAGGTTGCCCACCTCTATTTTTTTTTTTTTAAGTTCTTCCCTTCTTTGCCGTGAGCGCGACTGCGCGCACCCAACTTCTATCTTTGAATTTTTCTTTTTTAGGATTTCGTTGCCCTCCTTCGATACTGTGCAACAAATTTTTTTTTGGGAACTACAACAAAACCTTTTTTTCTTTCAAGGAGAGGAAATTACGTTGTTAATGCAATTTATTCACTAAAGTTTATTGTGTGTTGTAAATGAGTTTAAAATATTTTTTTATATTAATATTTTTATTATATAATATAAAAATGCATGTAAGATTTCCTTTAGATATAAAATAAAATTTTAAATTATAGGATTTAAAAAATTATTAATACTATTTAAATTTTTAAAATTATGTACAAATACTTAAAATTTAAGTAGAAATAAATTCAAATTTTTAATACTTCTACTCAATTTTCAGTTTTCAGCACAAATTCCTCTAATTTTTAAAATTATGTACAAATACTTAAAATTTGAGTACCTCTACTCAAATTTTTAGTTTTAGAAACTTAACGTGCTCAAATTTTTACTTTTAGAAACTTAACTACTCAAATTTTTAAAATTATGTACAAATACTTAAAATTTGAGTACTAGTATACTCAAATTTTTAGTACATCTACTTAAATTTTTATTTTCGAGAACTCAACTACTCAATTTTTTTAAATTAAGTACAAATACTTAAATTTTGAGTAGTAGTATACTCAAATTTTTAGTACTTTTACTCAATTTTTTAATTTTGAGCACTTAACTACTCAAATTTTTAAAATTATGTATAAATACTCAAAATTTGAGTAGAAATAGACTCAACATTTTAGTACTTCTACTCAGATTTTTAGTTTTATAGACCAACAACTTAAATTTTTAAAATTATGTATAAATACTCAAAATTTGAGTTAAAGTATGCTCAAATTTTTAATACATTTACTTAAATTTTTAGTTTAAGTTCCAACAACTTAAATTTTTAAAATTATGTATTATTACTCGAAATATAAATAAAAGTAGACTAACATTTTTAGTACTTTTACAAAAATTTTTAATTTTATACATTAATTACTCAAATTTTTATAATTATGTGTAAATACTCAAAATTTAAATAAAATTAGACAATTTTTAGTTTTGACCATCTAACTACTGAAATTATATTATTGTCATTTTATTGTGATTTTCAGAAAAAATAATTTTAAAACATATTCATCGGATGTGCAATTTGAAATCATTTGATTTTGTAAATTAATGGGAGGAAATAAATTTAAAAATAAAAGAAATGAATTTTAAAAATTTTATGTAGCCATTATTCTAGAATATATAAATCTTATGGTAGTTTTTTTTTCTCTTGTTGTATCTTTTTTTAAAAGCCCAAAATCTAAACGTGGCTTTTTAAAAAAAAAAAAAAGAAATGAACCAAAGTCTCCACAACTGCAAAATTGTGACGCTTTCGTGTGGAATTTTTCGTGTTGAAAATCATTATCTATATAAATTTTGTTTATTTAAATACTATAAATTATATTAATAATAAGTTGGAAAAACAAACCAAAAATTCAAAACAAAAATACCGTGTAAATTGCTTTGTGCGGCGGCGGCTTGTGCATAATTTTCAAAATTTCGAAGGTGATATTGCAGCCGAGCTAATATATAGAAAACAAGACAACAAATATCCAGCACACTGTCGCTTATTTAGAGGATGGCAATTTGGAGGGACTAGGGTTTGAGGGGTACCACATATCTGGATTGAAGAGGAGAACGTATAGAACGATTTTCTTTTTTATTTTTTTATTTTTTACCAGTTTTCAATATTTTTGGGGCACAATTTTTTTTTTCCCACTGCTAACTTTTAAAACCGGTTGCCCATTTACTTTTAGATGAGTTTATTATACTCATATTCTATATGAGTATAAATAGCATGCACATAATATTAAAGGGTTGGAATATATATAGATATTGGACTCAAGCTAAATAAGGCAACATTAAATGTCATGCATGTGTGAAGATCTTGCAGATCATGCATGCATGGACTTTTGCATGCACAACTTGCATGTTTTGTCCTTTCTGTAAATTGATGGCATTAGTGCAACAAAAAACAAGAAATTGTAAATTTACTATTCCAACAACTATATGTTGTTTTCAAGCCAATTATTTTTGACTTTGTTACTTATTGAATAGAGATATCCCATCTTGCACAAATTATAAGACACCAACTTCAACATTCTTCAAGAAAAAGTGAAAAAGATTGGGCCTTTATGCATGGAAACTTGATTTTGTTGGCTCTTGAATTTCTCAATTAACTTAGGATTTCAAACTCAAATGACCTAAACAGAGGAGCTCTGGTGATTCTTTCGTAGTCTTCCATTCCACCCAAGTTTCTTTAGCCTCTATCTCTCTAATTTGGTTTCTCATTTTTACGTTCTATTTTCCCTATTTTCTCGCAGTCACTGATGAGTTGGAGAAACAGTTAATATTGGTAATTATTATTTTTTATTACTGACTGTTAAAAAAATTAATAAAATATTTAATTAATTTATACTTGTTGTTACTATTAAAAAATAAAATAACTAATTTAAACATTTAATTTATATTAATGTATCATATTAACAAACTTATTTTTATATTTTTAATTTTTAATTTAAATTAAATATTCTATAAATAATATTAATAATTGTCTCACTTATTTTTTAACTATGTTAAAAAATTATCAATATTTACTAGATAGTAAAAAAATATAATATTTGAGATATTTTTAAATATCAATATTAATGAAAATTTGAAGTGAAAAAAATATTTAAAAATTTTTGAAAAAATAAAATATTTTATTTGTATGAATATTCATGAAAAAAATAACAGCTAGCAAATTTAATTTATGTGACAAGTAAAAATAATAATAAAATTTTATAGATATTTTTAACAGTAATTTGGTTTAAATAAATTATTATTAATATTATAAAGTAAAAAGTAATTTAAAAAATAGTAAAAAGTAATCTTAATCTATTTTTAATTAACTACTTTTAAAAAATTATATAAAAAAATAAATAATATTAAAAATTAGCACAAAAAATTTTACTAAATATAATTCTTTCTATTTTTTAAAATAACATATAAATATACCTCTCTTAATATTAAGCCAATCACATCCTGAGATGGTCATCAATGAAGACCAACACTGGAAGTCATGTCATGAAAAGTTGACGTTGCAATTTGTACTTGAAAAAGCTATAACTCTTCTCATGATGTTTTTATGCAATTTTTTTCTTTTTTTTTTGGAAACTTCCTTTTGGGTTAGGTTAGAAATTGATTCTGAGAACTTTAATTTAGGCATTCTAATCAAGAGTTTTTTTGCACGCTTTCATCGCTTTGATCAAATGCTAACTATTCTGCCAATAATTCAAGTCTCTATCTCTCCGTCTCCCTCTTTTTCCTTTATTCTTTTCATTCCTAAATTACCACTGCTTTTATTTAGTACTAATTTGCCTGAAAATTCCGCATTCATAACCCTTTGTCTTCGTTGTTAAAATCTGCCTAGGATTTGTGTCCTGATTCATGAATGGTTTCCTTTCTCCTGTGAGCATACACGCTCTCTGTTAAACCTCCTCCAATTTTGCTTCTTCTTTTTTCCCCTTGTTTTTTTCCCCGGACGCACGTTAGCTCAGCACTCAAGACTCAAATTGAATAAAATTGAACCAGTGGAGCATAGAAGCAAATTGAATCACGCAAAGGGAAAAAACAACGCGTGAAATCTACCATATTGAATAATTATAGACAACAACAAAACACATAATTGTATGCTTATGCAGTGCTCAGAGCATTTTGAAAACAGACAAAATTTTTAAATGAAACTAGTTGCTCTTTTTTATGATTGATATTAAATTGGGATGATTTGATGAATTTTATATATCCCAATCATGATAGGCTTGAAATGGGGGTATTATGGTAAATTTAAAAAATGGTTCAATGTGAGATTTAGAGGAAAATCTAAAATTAAATTCATCCAATAAAAAACCAAAAAAAAAAAAAAAATTGGAAGTGGAGGTTAGTTGCCTGCCTAGCAACGGACTCCTAACTTTAATATCATTATTTGTTTTTAATATTTTGATAATTTTTTTCATTATTAGTCGGTTTGCCACCACTGCTCTTTGGCTTATCCAGGTATATCTTAATATAATAATATTCCCCTTCTTTACTCTTATTCAGGCTTATCCTGTCACAATCCCAGTCGCTTTCTTGTTTGTACTTTTTTTTCAGAAAATATTATTGTTATTACAGAAAATTAAATTTTTTTTAAAGTCGGATAAAATTCGGACAAACAAAAAAAATTTTGAGCAACGAGCTTTTTTCTTTTTCTGATGGAAACTTTTCTGATTTAGATTCGTTTATTTATTATAAAATAATTTATATTTATAAAATATTTATAAAAAAAATATTTATAGTGAAAATAATAATTTTTTTTATCAGTTATTTATAACATAGTTTGTGTTTTTTTTTAAATAACTTTAATTCTGTAAAAAGAGAAGTTATTTTACCTGAAAATTTAAAAATTTTTCTCAAATTTTGCTTATACAAAATATTTTTCGTAAAACAAATACTAAAAAATCTGTAAAATATTTTCTTATAAAATATTTTATAAGAAATAAGCACACTCTTAATAAGAAAATCTTTCCTTTTTTTAATTTTTTGAACAAAAAGAGGATCTTTGTTGCAATAAAAGCAAAAAAAATCCAAATCAATTCGTTATATAGAAAAAGGAATAAATTAGACTTTTATAATATTTGTGTCTGAATTTTTATCTAATGACAATAAAATTTTAATATTTTATAATTACAATAATAATTTTTATAATAAAATATTTTTTATTTTTTTATTATAAAAAAATTTATTATAATTAAAAAAATTAAAAAATTTATTGCACTCAAATAAATTTTGAGAAAGAAATTTTAAAGATGTAATGACGTGTAAGAAAAACATACATCAATCATCTTCAACTCCTACCCACCCGGACCGTCTCCCTCTCCCCTAACCTGCATAGTTTGACTCTGGAGCAAAACCTCGAGAAAAAAGAAAGAAACCATAAGAGAGAGAGAGAGAGAGAGAGAGAGAGAGAGAGATTGGAAGTTGAAGAAGATGGCAACAAGCGAAGGAGGAGAAAATGTGAGGAACAAGCAGGTGATTCTGAAGGACTACGTGACGGGTTTTCCCAAAGAATCAGACTTGCCCGTTACAACTACTTCCCTACAACTCGCCCTTCCCCGAGGTAGTAGTAATAATGGCAACACAGCAGCAGCCGGAGCAGCAGTTCTGGTCAAGAATCTGTACTTGTCTTGTGATCCGTACCTGCGTGGTCGCATGGCAAACCGACCATCCGATGATCCGACTTTCAGTTCCTTTGTCCCTGGCTCTGTAACCACTCCCTCTCTTTCTCTCTCTCTCTCTCAATTTTAATTGTATTTATGATTCCGTGCTTTCTCTTTTGTAAGAAACAAAATATTTTGTGTAAAAAAATCAGAAAAAAAAAAAAAGAAGAAGGAGGAGGAGAAGAACCCTCAATTGATTTCGGTGCCAAATTGGCACAATTGCAAGTTAAAGTTGGGTCTGATAGCCAGTCCCGCTTAAAAGTTAAAACACCCACGTTTCTTATTCTTAGTTTATGAATTTTGATTCTTGGGATTATATATAAATATTTTGGCCTTCTGGGTAAGCAAAATGGATTTCTCAATTGCTAGTTCATGTCTTGAAAGGTGTGACCTTTGGTAGCGAATTAAGTATGATCTTTATTGGGCTGTCTGTCATTTGATGAAAAATTGTGTCCTTGTTTGTACACTGTGGTTTTCTTTATTTATTATTTGTGACTTTTTTACTTCTTATGGAGAGATGTGCTTAAAAGGAAGAAATATTTATTTAAAGGCGGCGATGAATGAGTTAATTATCTGAAATCAGGGATTCTCTTCAATTAGCAATTGTAGGAATTTGGCATGCCCTGTACACACGTGGGAACAATTTTTGTAAAATACAGGGATGCAAGTTTGGGACCTTTTTAGGGGGGCAATTACTAGAGTAACTGGATCAGCAAGGATGGACCAATGTTTCTTTCTGACATCTTCATTTTTCTTCTTGGTTAAATTGGCAGCCAATTACTGGATTTGGAGTGGCTAAGGTAGTTGATTCCACACACCCTGGCTTCAAGAAAGGTGACCTTGTTTGGGGGATAACTAACTGGGAAGAGTACACTGTTATAACAAAACCTGAGAACTTGTTCAAAATCCAGCATACTGATGTACCCCTTTCATACTATACTGGACTTCTTGGTAACTTCTTTCTTCAATTTTTATGTGTTTTTAACTTCTTGTCTGTAGATTTCCCGTTAAGAATTTGCACATTTCATTTTTTCAATTTATTTTTTTATCATGCTTCAAATTGTCCTGGCATTGCAGAAAGCCTGATGCTGAACCCATGTCTATGATCAAAAGGGGTACTTTTTTACAGGATAGACGTGTTATCTAGGTTTTAAAATAAAATTTTCCATAATGGAAATTTAGAGGAAAATTTTTCGATCAGGAAGAAGCCATATTTACTGGTTTAAAGCTATCCTACAGCGCAGACTTAAGAAATCTATGAGACATGGGAAGAGCAGATAGTTGTAGTTGAATTTCCTGGAATGCGTTGCCAGATTGCTTGCTTAAATGGCCATTCAGTTATTGTGTTTTATAATCCTGTAAAACTTTAATGAAATTTGCTACTTTTACCAACTCCATTGATATTGATTCTGAATGAAACGTGAGAAGGGATGTTGGCGTTTTGTCAAAATAGTGTTCCTTTTGGTTATGTTTACATCTTTTGCTTGAAGCCTCTTGTTTTTATAGGCATGCCAGGTGTCACTGCATATTTTGGTTTCTATGACATTTGTTCTCCAAAGCAAGGAGAACGTGTGTTCATTTCGGCAGCATCTGGTGCTGTTGGTCAGCTTGTTGGGCAGTTCGCCAAGCTGGCAGGTTGCTATGTTGTTGGAAGCGCTGGAAGTAAGGAAAAGGTAAGCCCCTCTTCATACAAATGCGTGCACAGTGTTCACATGCACTCACAAGCCACGTAAAAGAAGGGTGAGCCAACTATGTTGCGTACTGCATTTCCTTCCATTTACTTTCAATCTCATCTCCAGTGTTTTTATGCAACAATTAATTCCAGATTATCTGATACTTATCATGAACAACGCATCTTAAAACCCATGTGGTTTACTATTTGAATTGACAAACTTCCTACATGATCATGTAGTATTGGTGTTTGGTATTTATTGAAAGACTTAGACATCATCTAAATCCATAAAAGTCAAATATGTTATCCTAGTAAATTGTTTATTACACATGGAGTGCATACTTTCAGCCACCTCGTATGAAATTGAAATGTTGAAACCCAGGGGTGTATTCTGCCTACAGAGTGGTGAGTTAGTTTACATTCCTTCTCCCCTTCCTCTTCAACTTTATCTTGAGGATGCTGATTGCATGAGTTAATTGTAATCTTGCAAACTCTCTAAACTTTTTTGGCACACTGCATATAAGGTTGAACTACTGAAGAAGCAGTTTGGGTTTGATGACGCTTTCAATTATAAAGAGGAGCATGACTTGGATGCGGCATTGAAAAGGTTAGTGAATGTAATCGAAGGCATTGGAAGAAACTAAACTAAAATTTTCATCTTTTCTTCAGAATTCTTAAGGTCTTTTTTCTTGTGGGGTGGGGGGAGGGGGAGAGTGGCCGTTTTCTTTGTGTTTTGTTGCAACCTCTCTTTCCATTTTTCTATGTCTGCAAAAGATTTACTGTCATAAATGAATCTCAGACATTTGCATTTCTATTGAATGGAAAATGTGAAACTGAGATATTTATTTTTTCAACTCATGGTACTTGTAATCTGATACCCTTTATTGATGAGAATGTGTCTTAAAACCCAACAAAGACTTCATAAGAAATGAGTTTAGCGGCTTAGCATCAGCCACATAGATCAATTTCTTTTACTTTTTTATCTTCAATCAACTCGTGGATAATGTGCCTTTTGGTGGCATATTTTCTTCCTGTAGCATTTTTGTGGCTATCAGATTCATGTTGAAACTTACAACTTTTAGTGTGCATTGCTATAGTTTTCAAAAATTGACTCGGGTTTTCATCTATTGTTACATTTCCAGTAATGCATGCGACTTTATGGAGTTCTCGAGAGTAATAAAATGAAAATGTAGCGAACTTGACGTTTCAGGATCAACTTTTGTAATAATTTTGCCACCATAAGTTTAAGTCATCAAAAGCAATCCGCATCAAATGTCATAAACATTTTGGACTTAGATATCTGCTGATAATTATTTGCCATTTCTGTGACTCCCTAGAGGAAGTTTGTGTCACACTCCAAAAAAAGAATCCTCTGAATGAGGTGTATTGATTATCTCGTCATGATCAAGATATCGTTGTTTCATGATTTGCAGCCCGCAGTACTTTGGAACTGTAAAAATTTATTTTCAAATAATTAAAACTCATAATTGCGTTCTACTTCCAGGTATTTTCCGGAAGGCATTGACATTTACTTCGAGAACGTTGGTGGCAAAATGCTTGATGCAGTACTTTTGAACATGAGAGCCCATGGACGCATTGCTGCTTGTGGAATGATCTCGCAATACAATCTTGAGAAGCCTGAAGGAGTGAGCAATTTGACGGCTATCATTTATAAGCGGGTCCGTATAGAGGGATTCGTAGTGTTTGATTATTTCTCCCAGTACTCCAAGTTTCTGGACTTTGTGCTGCCCCGCATAAGAGAAGGGAAGATTGTTTATGTGGAAGACATAGCTGAAGGTCTTGAGAGTGGCCCTGCTGCTTTGATTGGCCTTTTCAGCGGTCGCAACGTCGGGAAACAAGTGGTGGCTGTTGCTCGTGAGTGATTTAACCTCCTTCCATTGCATGTTCTCGTCACTGTGCTATGCATAACAATTATTACAGCTGAATGCCTAGCGTTTTTATACATTAAGACTAATAAAGAGCATCAATAATTGGATCAGCGGTCCCGGTAGAGCAGCTTTAGCGTTTCAACTGAGCTGCAAATTCTACGTTTGAGATAGCTGATAATGTGCCTGCTTTCTGTTAAAATCTGATATATGCTAAGTGGTGTGTTGATATATTTCCATCTTGTTATATTTTTTTTTATTAAATTGTAATGTGTAAAAAAGAATAGCACACGATATTTTCATGGCCCAGGGTCACAAAATGGACCAATTTTGCAAACAAATAAATAATGCTAATTACTCTAGTTCTTGAAGTAATATATCTTCACAAAACAATAAAGTGGGCTTAACGCAATAATAATAATAATAATGATGACAATAATAATTGTAATAATAAAATTATCAATATATGGACATAAAATGCTAATTAAAGGGGGATTTATCAACAACGGCTATAATGTGATGAGAAATCATGAGGATTTGGTCGTGAAATCCTCATCAACGGGGGATTCAGCGACAACGGTTGCAAACTCCACATCAACGGCCATGTCATGTTTAAAATTTAAATCACACCAACCAAGTCCAACGTTGAAAAAGAAATAATAATAATAATAATAATAATAACAAAAATCCAACGTTGAAAAAGAAATAATAATAATAATAATAATAATCCAATAACAATATCTGATATGTAATTTAATAATAAGTTATCGTGCGTTCTATACTTGTAACTTGAGTTGGAGTTTTCACGTTCATGTTCTCTCTTGACAAATGAGTGGGTGGTCGTTAAGATAGTTAAAAATTATAGTGCGGTAATAAATTTTAAATTTGGTAATTGTCATAGTCTTTTACAGAGAAATACGTTCGGTCCTATTGATGCTCAAATGATGGCCCTGTTCCTTTTGGGTGGTTGAATAATACGTTACAAATGAAATTATTCGAATCTCAACCAATAAATTTGGTAACTCATATACTTACGATAAATTTTTTTTTAGTTAAAAAAATAAGTCCAATAACATAATGGCCGTTGGATTCACCCCCACCACCCAACGCCATCTCTCTTCAAGAGATCAAAGTCCTGCCTTTTCTGATCATTGATAGCAAAGCTCTCTCTGTTTCTTTGTAATTTACTAAAGCTGCTCTGCTCTGCTACTCATATTTCTTTCTTTTTGTTTCTTCTTTTCTTCCTTTCTTTCTTTCTTTCTTCTAAGAGCTTCTTCAAGAAAAGGTGAAAAAGATTGTGGCTTTATGTCAGGACCCAATGGATTAGTAGGCCCACTTCTATGGATCGGCCCAATAAATAACGAGTTTAGTAGTGTAGCTGTTTAGACGTTTCTATAGTCTGTGAGTATATATTGTAAAGGAATGAGAGGGAGAGGGCATGTGATGATTGTAACCAGAATCTTCTTCTCTCAATACAATTTCTCTCTTCTTTTTCTTGAATATCCTTCTTCTCTTATCCTTTCTCTCTCGATCCCTATTCTTCTCTGTTCTTGGCACCCAGGTCCCTAACATTGGTATCAGAGCGGTCATCCTCGGCTGCTTCTTGCTCCCAACTCTCTATCTTCCCTAACTATTCCTCCTTCTTCTATCTTTTTCTCTCTTGATCAACAACTTTTGGTGATAATGGAGGCACTGCAAACCCTAGATAAGCTTCCAGCTCAAATGGATAGTTTTCAGTCCAAGATAGAGGCATCCTTCCGTCAATTCCGCGACAGTTACCGTGCCGACCTCCGAGCTTCATTCCAGCAGATTTTCGAATTGGTCCGTCAACACTATAACTTGGAGGAACCTAACGATGGAACTGTTGTAGAGTCTCCTTTCACTGCTGCTGATTATGGAATCCCACTTGGTTTTCACAATAAAGGATTGAAATCGGAAGCCTCAAGGTATATAGCAGAGGTTCCGATAGTCCATGGAGCTTGGCAATTTCAACACGAAATTCAATCCTCACTGCAACAGATTCCGGAAGTTCTTCAAACTGAAAATGCAACTTCAACGGGATTGGGCCAAACATGCGATGGCAACAAAACAGTGGAGAAATACAAGGCTGGACAGACGGTGAAGATGGTTGAAATTCCTTCTACTTCTTTGCAATCGTCAACGGGTGAGCATGAATCAAGTATAGAAGTGTTGTTTTCTGCAATTAATGGAGATATCCACAAGATGTTTGAGGAAATGCGACCAAGAGTCAAGATGAAGAAAAATCTTGCCTCTATTAGGACCGTGCCATTTAAGCATCGAGCCAGAATTGAGTTTCATTGGAACCGCTACAAAGTTACCGGCGACACTGAAGGCGATATGGCAGAACTTTGCAAGAACAAGAGCAAGCATCGTGAGAGCTTGCTTAAGAGGTGGAGAGAAGGGATCCAGCCCCAACAGTTGGCGACCTCAGTAATTTCCTCAGTCATAAGAAACAAGAAAGAGATCTTGCACAAGGGTGGCCGTCAAGGAGCGGAGGGTCCTCAATTCCAGGCGGACATCCAATCATCGGAGAAGTTCTTTCTTGAAGTGCCTTCCAACAGCAATGTCGAGGAAGATAACCTTCATTGCCTCCTTAAGTTTTTCAATGACGGCAGGCATCAACATAGATTCTGTGCTAACGGTGTCACGTCTGACGCCCTCATCAAGGTACTTCCTAGAGCTCAGCTAATGGCCTTCATTCTTGATGTCGATATAACCGACAGGTTTCTTTATCACAAGTTTACTCTTGCTTCAATTCCTGTGATTGGACGTGATTTGGCGACCAACCCCATATTTGCCTTTCAACTGTTCGATAAAATACGTGTTTGGGGTCTTGACGTGGATCCTTGGGGTTATATTGTACTTTCCAGCGTTTTGGTTGAGAAAGGTTGTGCTGAGATTGTTGATGCTATATCTCATCAAATGTTGTCTAAGGACTTCCCGGAGGAATTGATACATTGGCAGCAGGTTACGAATTTTTGCAACCTAAAATTATTTGATGAGGCTGACTTATATTGGCGTTGGGGGCTGTTGAATTCTTCAACCCATGAAATGTATATTCCAAAGCTAGTAGACTCTATAGCTAGCCAATTTGCGAGCTTGCATGATATGGGGTTTATCGATATCTTTGATGAAGTAATTGAATTGGATGTCTATTGCTGCCTTAATCAACACTATGATTCTACCAATTACACATTTGACATGCAGGATTTGTTAGGTGATTGGATTTGTGATCTTGGTCCTAAATTAATGAGGATGTTGGATGTTGAAAAAGAAAATCTTCATACTGATATGATTGCATCTGTTGGTAATAATGACTTGGAGCTTGTGGCTTATGGTAATAAGGAGAGGCTTCAATTTCATTTGAAGAGGGTGATTAACACACATGATGTCAAAGTGGACTTGTTCTTCTTGTTACCTGCTGCAAATAAGCGGATTAAGCAAATTGGTGTTATTGGATGTGGTTCAAAGGGCTCGGCTCAAGGAAGTGAGACTTTAGCAGATGAATGGAAAGCTGTTTCTGGCAATGATCTTGTGTTGTTGTGGGATTCTGAAGCTCTAAAGGCCAAAAATTATGAGAAGGTTCTCTCCCATATATTGCCAAACAACTTTCCAGGTGCAATGGATATTGAATCTGTTATGGGTATCCTAGAAACTAAAAATTCAGGTGGATCGTTTAAAACAAAGAGGATGGTGGCATTGTCAATATGCTACATGTGGATTTCTTGGGTATTCCTTGGAGTGAAAATTTTCAGGTGGCTTGGAGTCCCTAATTTTGTTGAAGATTCAAGACCACGGATTAAGCTGAAGGCAAATTATTCCTTAATTACAGATGTTACTCAAATAATGGAAGAGCTTGCTCAAGTTTCAGGCCTCAATGATGTTTCGTATACTGCCTTACAACAATCAAATTCCCTAAAAAATTCTAGTTATCAAGTTGAGATATCCAGTACTGTACAAGGTTTCTTGGAGAGTAGCTCAAAACAGCAGACCAATAGAACAATATATGGGTTCTCGGCTGTGTTCTTGGAGGGAAGGAATTCATGCTATCTTATTAAGAACATTCACAGTGAGCAGCTTGGCTTTAGGCTTGATTTCCGTGGACTAATTGCTGACACCATCAACCATGAGATTGCTTTACAAGTATTGCAAGCTAAGGTTGTATTGAATATCAATTTATTTAAAGAGAAGCAGCTTGATTCTAATGGAGTGGCATACAAAGGTAGTGTTGATGGGTTCACTGCAGAGTTTTTTGAGGACGATGTTGCTAGCAAGCATAATGGGGACTTTAGTGGAGTCCCAAAATCAGTTTCTCGTGTGATGAAGTATTCCAGAAATTTTGGAAATGTCATGTCATGTTGCTAATGGAGATTCGGCCTTTTAGTCTTATTCGTGCAGTCTCAGTTTTCTTGTTGATTTTACGAATCCTTGAGGACAAGGATTCTGTGAAGGGGAGGAAATTGTCAGGACCCAATGGATTAGTAGGCCCACTTCTATGGATCGGCCCAATAAATAACGAGTTTAGTAGTGTAGCTGTTTAGACGTTTCTATAGTCTGTGAGTATATATTGTAAAGGAATGAGAGGGAGAGGGCATGTGATGATTGTAACCAGAATCTTCTTCTCTCAATACAATTTCTCTCTTCTTTTTCTTGAATATCCTTCTTCTCTTATCCTTTCTCTCTCGATCCCTATTCTTCTCTGTTCTTGGCACCCAGGTCCCTAACACTTTACGCACGGAAAGTTGATTTTGTTGGCTCTTGAGTTTTTCAATTATGTTGGGAATTTAAGACTCAGAAGACCTAAACAGAGAAGCATTGGTGATTTCTTGGCAGTCTTCCATTCCACCACCAGGGTTCTCTAGTCTCTTATCTATTTAATTGGGTTTTCAATCTTTACGTTCCCTTTTCTCTTCGTATTTTCGGATTGCTTTTTTTTTTTTTTTTTTTTGTTCTGTCTCCTTGTTCTTTAGATTTTTTTAATAAGTTTTTTGTTGGATTTTTGATCTAATTTTCTTGTTTTAAGTCTTTCATTTAAATCTTTGTGTTGTTTCAGAAAAAAAAAAAAAGAAAAAGAAAAAAGCATTGTGCTTTTGTTTACTAACTTCAATTTTTTTTTCAATTAATTAGGTTTTTTTTTATTTTTATTTTTATTTTTCGTGCCTAGTGGAGCGGCTGTGGATTGCTGCCCAATTGGCAGAAAATTGAGAACAAAATTTGCAGTTTAATGAGCTTGGGTTCTGTTTTTGGGCAGAGGACACACTTGCCTTGATTTTCCATCCTCGTGTCTTTCTGGTGATAACTCAGTTTCTCTATTGGTTCCAATTGCCTCGTTGATTTGTTTATTTAATTTTTTTTAAACATATTTTGAAGATTTATAATATCAAAGAATTTAGATTCATTCAACTAAATAAAGACAAGTTTTACCCATGATTTAAATAAAGGAATATTGATCTCAAATTCCATGTACTAATCCATAAAATTTCAATGTCCTACTTTTGATCTTTTTATCTCTTTGTTATTTATCTTCTTCAATTTATTTATTTATTTATTTTGGTCGTACCCGTAGATTGTTAGGCTAACATTTGCAAGTTTCTGTTGTTCTCAAGCTCTTAATCAGTCATCTTAATAACATCTTCACAAATTTTTTTTTAAGTCTCAATCCTCCTTTTTGTTATAGTACTGTTTGTGCATATTGGTGCGATCTTTTTGCATTTGCTCAGCGGATATTGACTGTAAACATCTCTATGTTATCCACAGCTATGGGGATGATTATAGAGACAATTGTGATGTACCCAATTCACCAACAGGTATATCTCCTAAGAAATCAACTAGTTACTCGTGTTGTTGACAAATTACTATTTCAATGCCCACAATATTGTCATTGACATTGGCAATAGGGTCATTCCGTTTGATGGAGCAGGTGGGTCCGTATGTTGCTGCTGGGTAATTTTACTTTTATTCTATACTTTGTCAATTATTGCATATTGCAGGGAGCTATCGCAAATAGACTGACATCAATAAAAGAAATGGGGAATTATGGATGTCCTATGCTGTGACAATACTGGAATCCTCACCTTGAATAATCTGACTATTGGTAAGAATCTTATTGAGGTGGGTTGTTCAGTGCTGCATTCTTATTTCTGACTTGATTTCTAAGTTATAGATGGCTTTCCTAGCATGACTTAAAACCCAGCTGTTTTTTTTTTAAGGGAGTGCATGCAGGTACGGCCATTTTGATGGCAGCTAGAGCGTCTCTGGTGCACAGGCAGGATGCATTAGATGCTATTAGTACTGTTTAAAAATTAATTAATCTGAACCAAATTGATTAATTTAATTCAAATTAATTCAAACTCGTTAAAATCGTTAAAATTAGGATTTGTTACGATTTCAAAATTTTACAACCCGCTAAGGGTGGATTGGATGCGGATTGGGGGGTTCAATCCACCCAATCCGATCCAATCCGCACATATATATATATATATATATATATAACTGATATTATGAATTAAATTTATCGATATCAATTAGATTAAAACCAAACAATCACATTTCATATAATCTTACAAATCAATAAAATTAGAAGTAAAAAACTATTTTATTACTCTCATATTATCATTATATTCTCTAATTGTTACCACGTAATTTTATTTTAAAAAATAAAAAAAAATTGGAGTATCTCTATCTTCTTATTTTTGGCAGCACAAGTGAGACATTGGACACTATAAAAGAGAGAGAACAAGATGCTACCTTATTTACCGAACAGAAGTACAAATAAAGAATTTTTTTATTTGATAATTTGTATTTTTACCAAGTAAAATTGATTTAATATAGTCTTTTAGTAAATTTTGATCAATTCTCATGAATATTTAAAATTACGAATAGATATGATATATACATTATAATAATAAAGTTGATAAGAATAAGTAAAAACATTGATGATTGATGATATGTATAAATTGAAAAAAATTATAATTTTTTTTATTATGTCAATCCGCTCAAACCGATCTAATCTAACCCGTTGTTGGCGGATTGGATTGAATTGGATGGATTGGGTTGTATGGCGGATTGAGTGCGGATGAAAAATTATCCAACTCACCGACGACTAATTGAATATGGATATAACCCCCAAGTCGACCTAATCTGACCGACGAACATCCCTAAATATTGCTACTATGACATTTACTTATTTAGTTATTTAGTACGGAAATCGTAGCTGCACCAAGGTTTTTGGTGCACTGAATACACTTAAAGAAAAAAAATAAAATAAAAATTTTGATTTTAAAAAAATTCATACCAAAAGTTATATACGTTTATTAAAGTATTATTTTTTTAATTATTTTAAAAAAATTTGTAAGGAAAAAAAATTTTTATAACAAATTTCATAAAGTGTTAATATTTTACGTTTTAATGTAATATTTATTTTAATTTTAATTTTAATTTTAATTTTGTAAAAAAAAAAATTTTATTATTTTTTATGCAAGAAACGAGCTTGGTGCTTGTAGTTGAGTCCATTAATAATCTAGTCAACGGCACGATGAAGCCATCTAAGTGTTACCTTTTTTTTTTTTTTTCTTTGGTAAATGAAATGCAAAAGTGAGAAGTCGCGTCACG
This sequence comes from Carallia pectinifolia, assembly GCA_037832335.1. Lineage (NCBI taxonomy): Eukaryota > Viridiplantae > Streptophyta > Magnoliopsida > Malpighiales > Rhizophoraceae > Carallia > Carallia pectinifolia. The sequence goes on from CM075449.1 coordinate 5,788,131, forward strand.
ATAATCCCATCAAAGAGTTTTGAATCTCTTTTTTAATAGTGCGAATAATTCAGATAATTATAATAAAATTTATATCAATGAAGGTCTAAATTTAGCGGCGTCTAAAAGCGTTAGTTCAATTGACATTACATTTAGCAGCGCTTAAATTGAAGATCTCTTATCTAAAATTCGCGTGCGTTAACAAATTTTACTACACTCAAGAGCAGTAGCTGTTACTACATTTTCAAGAGGTAAAATCATTAAGAAAGGCTGATCTTAGAGCAAGTGGCAGCTCAATGACTATGGATCAAACTGTGACTCAATCCTGACCCATATATGGCAGTCTTAGGCCGTGGTGATCAATTTCATGTAAAACGACAACGGGCACCACCTCGATTCAGCAATTTGAAGGGCGCTCGATTCAATTGTTCTGTCTGATAGTCAGCAGTCAGCGAAGGAGTCTTGTAAAAACAAAGCAAAAAAACAAAGCGAAGGAGTCTTGATCCACATCTAAGAGTACGTGACTGCTGACCCTTTTTTTTTTTTGGTACATATCGAACTAGAAAAAAAAATAAAAAACGAACAAAGAAGCAGCAATGTTCAAAATCTAAAATGATCCACTCCCATCTTGTCGAAGTCCAACAATAACCTTGGACCAGAAGGAGGAGCCTGAAAAAAACCCTTCCTCAGAAGAAGATGCGCCAAGTTTAGCCAACATCTATTAGTACGTCACTGCTGACCCTTGCTATCACAATTAAGAATTCATTTCACGGGAGCAGTTAACATCAAGTGGCTATGGCGGCCGTAAGGCCCATCATTTGATTCTGTTAATTTATTCTAGCTTTCCTAGATTCCAGACCAACTACTTCTAACTAACGACTTTTTAATCTCAATTTAAAAGTCAGACACCATGTCATGCCCCGAGGCCTTCCACCAAATGCTATATGAAGATTGATCTATAAATAGTTAAAATCCTATTACAATGGACAACATCGATCGAATCCTCAGGAGACATAGAGAGAAAGAGAAAGAGACAGAGCACCCCATAGACCAAAGACAGAACGAGAAAGCAAGAGAAGATAATTTAAGTCGGAGAATAATGGCGAACGTTGAAGAAGTAAGCAACATGCAGGTGATACTCAAGGACTATGTGTCTGGTTTCCCTAAAGAATCAGACATGTATGTTACTACTAGTACCTTAAAATTAGAGTTACCACAAGATTTTAGTGGGGTTTTGGTGAAGAATCTGTACTTGTCTTGCGACCCTTACACCCGAATCCTCATGAAAAGTGTTAAAGAAGGCGAATTCACTTACCTTACTCCCGGCTCTGTAAGTATTTTTCTCTTTTCTCTGCCATGCCTTGTCAAATTTTTTGTTTGCTTAACAAACTGAAATATGCCAATAGGTTCAATTAACGAAAAACATTATGTAAATGTATTGGCTGACATGTTTTAACTTTTCTACTTTTAAAACCATTGCAGCCAGTAACCGGCTCTGGAGTGGCCAAAGTTTTAAGATCTGGCCATCCAGAATATGTGGAAGGTGATCTGGTTTGGGGTATTACAGGTTGGGAAGAGTACAGTCTCATCAAAGATCCCCAAGGCCTCATTAAAATAAAGCATACTGATGTGCCACTTTCTTACTATACCGGAATTCTCGGTAAGTTGTTCCACCCCAAGTCCCTGAAACACACGCACACGCCCACACACTTCATTTTACCAGCGTAATAGTTTGCAAAATGAGAGTTCAATAGAAATATGACCATCAATGGTAACTTGGAATTAATTTGATTAGCAGTGCTGCAGAACACACTGCAATTTGACTTTTTATTGGATGAATGGGAACAGTTAAAGAATGTAACATGATGGTTTATTAACGTAGGTATAAATTACTTTATTTTAGTTCATGTTGGCCAATTTCTCATATCATGTTGGTTTATTTTCTCAATACATAAATTTTCACTGCAACATACTGTGCTTAATGTGTCGATGTCTACAGGCATGACAGGTTTGACAGCTTATGCTGGTTTCTACGAAGTTTGTTCTCCCAAGAAAGGAGAATATGTCTTTGTTTCAGCAGCATCCGGTGCAGTTGGTCAGCTTGTCGGGCAGTTTGCCAAGTTGATGGGTTGCTATGTTGTTGGAAGTGCAGGTAGCCAGGAAAAGGTGAGTTGCCCTGATGATGGATTTTGTTGTCATTAGACCACTGTCCTATAACAACAAAGCCTCCTAAGAAGTTCCTGTCATTATTTTGACTTAGGTTGATTTGTTGAAGAAAAAATTCGGATTTGACGAGGCTTTCAATTATAAGGAAGAGCATGACTTGAATGCAGCCTTGAAGAGGTAAACTCCTGTCAGCCACTCTCACATCTTACTCTGAAAACGAATTCGACAATCAACATGTGGTTTATACATATATGGTTCCTCAGCAAGTTCAGGATTACTAAATTGAGAAGGTTATTAACAATCAACATCTTCATTTCTGAATGTTGACAGGTACTTCCCTGAAGGCATTGACATATATTTTGAGAATGTTGGGGGAAAAACGCTTGACGCAGTCCTCCTAAACATGAGAGCCCATGGCAGAATTGCTGTATGCGGAATGGTGTCGCAGTACAATCTAGATGAGCCTGAAGGAGTACAAAACTTGACATTTCTTAGTTACAAACGGGTTCGAATGCAAGGATTTGCAGTTTATGATTACTTTCACCTATACCCCAAGTTCTTGGATGTGGTCCTGCCCTTCATCAGAGAACAGCAGATTGCATATGTCGAAGACATTGCTCAAGGCCTTGCAAGCGCTCCTGCCGCCTTAATTGGCCTTTTCAGTGGCCGCAATGTTGGAAAGCAAGTTGTTGTTATTGCTCATGAGTGATTATAAGGTTCTTTATATTCATATGGAGATGAAAGTAATTTTTCTTTTGCTTGATTAATTACGATTCGGATTCAAACTTCAGACCTTCTACTGTAGAATAATAATAAGCGTCAAATGGCCAACAAAGTACTTTTGCTTCCTGTTTACTTGGCACAGACTGTCGCTTCATTCAAAATGTGATATCCCACTTTCCTTCAAGAAAATTGTGACTAGGACTCCCTACCGGGTTCTTTGTTTCCTTGATTTGCATTCAAGCAAATAACGATGAATATTCTCGTTTTCTTTTTCGCTATTGTGAAATGATTTTGCTTGATGTATTAAAGGCGAGACAAGGGTCGGTGCCAATTACTCCTACTCCTTTAATTTGTGTGTTATAATATATCTGCATTTTCTATGGTATTAAGGCATAAAAATTGAAAAAGATAATTTAACGTGAAAAAAGTAAGATGCAGAACTTACGCATTATAATTGATTGTTTTTTTTGTATAACCAGACGCATAATATTTGTAAATATTAAATATCTAATTACACAAAAAAATAAATTAATTTTAATACATCAGTTATATGTCCTGTCCATGTAATTGAACTCCATAAAACTTGGAAATTTAGGTTTGTGACTTGAAAAGTTAAAAATGCACAAAAGATTTTGGGGGAAAAAAGTGATCCAGTTAGAAATAAATAAAGTGCAAAGACTGCAACTACACTTTAAAAAAAAAAAATTATGTAAATATGTAACGATAGATACTAAATTGATAGGTAAAAATTTGAATTGTTAAATTGTAAAAAATATATTAAATTAAAAAAATAATAAATTCATTAAATTTTACCAAAAGCGCTTACAACAAATTTGGTGGGCAATTAATTACTGCTTATATGGTCAAAATCAAATTCCCAGCACCAAGTCTGATAATGGTTAGCAGAAGCATAAAATCTTTTGTCCTGCCTGTGGGGACAACCCACGCTCTGTCATCCGGTCGGTCCAATGACCAAAGACCATGTCTTGAGCGCCACTAGGGCTCATTGGATCGGCAGTCAAGTTGGTTAGAGTAGGTTAATTTTGGGCAATGGATCGCCCACTTTTGGCGGCCTTTTGGATCAAAAGTTCCAAACTGTTCGGATGTTGCCGGGCAGCAGTGATTCGACACGTGGGCTTCTAGGATCCCGTTCTTTTCAACTTTCAACTTCTCGACTGCGTATCACTTCTAGTCTCCTGCAGGACAGCAAAGCAGGTAGGCAGTGGGCACAAAACCCACCTTAATACTTTTTTATAAAAAGTTTAGAATTTAAATGTTAGTAGATATATTTAATATATATATTGTGATAATTTTATTTATTTTTATAATAAATTTAATAAAATATGATATAAAAAATTAATACGTTATTTTTTATTATAAAAATTATAAGTCTTGTCGCAGAAATAAACAAACTCATCACAATATAGATGTTAAATATGATTATCAACGTATGGATCTCAATCTGAACTCTACTTTTTTTTAAATGATCATGCGTTTGGTTTCGTTAGAAAATAGTGGAAAAGATTTTAATTTAAAAAAATTACTCATTTTCTTTTAAAAAATTATTTATTTTCTTTCTCATTATTTTTTTTACTCACATATTTATTATGAACTCAAATAAGTTTTGATTCTCATAAATTTTTTTCTCAAGCTTTCTTTTCATTTTTTCTCATTATTTTCTTTCCACTTATTTTTCATCTATTTAAATCTTTTTTTACATTTTTTTTTCACAATTTTCTTACTATGAAGAGAGGAAAAATTCGGATCAATTATTGAATTAAGTTTTAAAAAAGAAAAATAAAAAAATAAAAAAAATCTTTTTTTTAATGTCCGGTGGACTCGAACCAATGTACTTATTTCATTTTGAACGAATGTACATATCGAACGTGCATATTTCGATATTTCGAACGTTCAAAAAACCAATGTACATAGTTCGAACGTTCATATCGTTGAACAAGCATTGATATCAAAGCAAAGAATGGCGTGAGGAACCCAGATGATAGTTTGTGTAAACAAATGGGGCCAGTGTGAGCCGAGCAGGGTTAGTATTATATATATCGCTACCGAATGTGATAGTGTAATAGTAATTTAAAATATTTTTCTCATATTCGACTTAGATTTTAAGTTTTAACATTAATATTTTGAAGACAGTAATCTCTCTTACTTGTTAGTTTGTCTGTGTGCTATGCAGTATTAATTTTAAATTTGTTAATATTGTTATATACTTGAAAGAGTCATACTTAGATTTAATAGTATTTAATTGGTGGCTCTGTTTTTTTAGAGTGATTGAATGAGATATAATAACGATACAAACGCTGAATTTAGTCTACAAGTGCTATAATCAATATATATGTACAAGCATTTTTTTTTTGGGCCACAAAAATAAAACTGGGTTAGTGTTGGGTCTTAGTCGGTTAGTATAAATTGTAATAGCAATGTTCTTCTGTTTTGGCAGTGAGCGTCTGTTGTCTGTTGCAACGGCGTGCCTTGCTGGCGTGAGTCCCTGTATGAAGTGGGTAGCGAATTGATGAATTAATCCAATCCTACCTTTCCCAATTTCTCTCTCTTCCTTCTAGTTTCTCTTCGTCGGTTCTTCCTCCCTCTCTGTCTCTTTCTCCTCCTCTCTCATCACATAACAATTCTATCCTTCGCGGCTCAAGACCGACTAGGGGGTGCTGTCAAATGGCCGGCAATGGCGACGGTGGGATGGTATTGTGCAACAAGCAAGTGATATTAAACAACTACGTTGATGGCTTCCCTCAAGAATCAGACTTTTCCCTGACCACCAGCACCGTCGAACTCAAGGTTCCGCAGGACACAAATGGGGTTCTTGTCAAGAATCTCTATCTCTCCTGCGATCCCTACATGGCACCCCGCATGAAAAAGGCTGTTCATGGACTTTTTGTCGATTCTTTCAAGCCCGGTTCGGTCAGTTGATTCACACTCCCATCTACCCATCTTTCCATTTCTTCGGCTTTTCTTCGGGAGTGCGACTAGGGACACCCAAGAAAAGGTCTCCCGAGTTACACTTAGAAATATTATTTTTTTATTATTATTTTGTAATAAAAATAAAATTTAAAATTAAATAAGTATTATTTAAAATTTAATATAAATCTAAATAATATCCCTTAATATTAAAAAATTATTATTATTATTATTATGGATTTGGAGTATATGGTGTCAACTTTGAATCCCAAAATGTACTGTTTTTTTTTAGTTGAGATTTTTGGTCTCTGACAAACTTCTTTTTATTTTTTTAATCAATTTGAAGTATATTTGTGTTTTTTTTGGGTGTCCATTTTCTATTTAATGTTCTTTAGTAATAAAGGTGCGTTTTCGTTCTAAGAATTATATATATATATATTCTAAATAACTCTCACTTATGAATTCACATGTCCAATTGCAGCCCATAATTGGGCTGGGAGTGGCCAAAGTTTTGGATTCTAACCACCCGGATTTCAACAAAGGTGACTTGATTAAGGGAATAACGCGTTGGGAAGAGTATAGTCTCATCACTGCCACCGAAACAGTGTCTAAAATTCAGCACAAAGATGTGCCCATTTCCTATTATCTGGGGATTCTTGGTAACTGCTCTTTTTCTTGTTCTTTTTAGTAATCATTTATATTATCATTCTTTTAGAAAATTCAGTCCACAAATCTTTCAATTTTTTTTTTTTTTTGCCCTTCTCATTCGTGGTTGAAAATTTGGCGCTCGGTAATTTAATCCATAAATGTGCACTATTTTGGCCTTGACATAAGTCTAATAAATTTTATTATTGTGCTTGTAATATTTCGTATTCTGTTAATATATATACATAAGAAAAAATTAGAGGACTAGAGCTTTATAGTCATAGAGGATCATACGCCTCCTATCTCTCTCCTCCTTACCTCTCTTAAAAAGCAAGAGGAGAGGAGAGAGATAGAAGGTTCTGGCCTGTAGTCCCTCTTATATATATAGATATATGTGTATGTATTTTTGTATTACTTATGGTCATGTGGGGATTCAAAACAAGGAGAGACACTCTTTTTCATTGCATTTTCCATTGACATGCTAACACTTTGATATGTACCCAAAAAAAAAAGAAAAGAAAAACTGACACTTTGATATGCTGTGAAGATTCTGATGTCATCTATAGAAAATTGCAACCAATAACATATTGTCATTCAAAAATGGCATGCAGGCAATTGCAATCACGTGCTTGTAGTATTATCGTTAGTGTTAACATATTTAACTAAGATAGTAAGATTTAATCAAAACCTGGCCTAAATTTCAACTTTTGGGGTACTTGAATTATGTCATGTATTGTGCTTGGGATACAGCATTGCAGATGTGCCAGGCATACAATTTTGCCCCTTTTGGTTGTGTGTAAAATATTACTACTTGATTAGTTCCCCTGCTTGATTCTCTAGGTTTGCCCGTAATGTGTTGTTTCTCATCGTAAAAACGATTACAACTTGATGGTCGTAGTGAGGAGTTAAACTTTCATTTGAAGTAATTCAAAACTATGCTTTTGCAGAAACCGAATTCCATGCTAACTTCATAGCTTATGTTTTGACTGCTCTAGAGCAGAAATTTATGTGTGATTTTCTTGTACCTTGGGCCTTGCTGGTCATATGTCTATTGATAACGTATAAACTAGAAAAGAATGTGCTTTGTTTGAATGTTTCTGTCAAAGGTGCATCAGTTATGTAAGGCAAGATATTGGATGTGACTTTGATTCTTCCGCTGATTGTAAATCTAGAGCAAAACCATTGCTGTCAGCAGCAACTAAATTTCTGCGGCTTTCGTGTTATCCTCCTCTGTTCAATTTATGTAAGGGCCGTCAGAGTCACAGTTTATAAACTATGTTCTCTGCATAAGCTTTTGCACAGTGTGAAAATTCACCCTGCCTCACTATCCTCGTCTAGCTCAGGCACTGCCGTGGCTGCATTTTTTTCATTATGTGTTACTATTATGCACCGTTGGCCTCGTTCTTGGGAGGCCCAGCAGTTGCTCTATCTTTGCCTGAAAAGTATGCAGCAACTATGCATGGCGAAAGAGCAACGAAGACTATTGATAGTCTAATAAATTATGCTTTCCAGGCATGCCAGGTTTAACAGCTTATGCAGGTTTCCATGAAATCTGCTCCCCCAAGAAAGGGGAATTTGTCTTCATTTCAGCTGCTTCTGGTGCAGTCGGACAGCTCGTCGGGCAGTTTGCAAAGTTGTCCGGTTGCTATGTTGTTGGGAGTGCTGGAAGCAAGGATAAGGTGAGTTGCCTTCTCTTAGGGTCCAATCTGTCTATTAAAGTTTTGATTCACAGGGGTGTTTCTTACTGAATTTGGAGATCAATGATTGCGGTAATACAAATTTTTATAAACAAGTACCTATATATATATATATATATATATATCTCTGTGTTCTTTTGGCATGTGTGCCCACTCAATTGCATGTTGATGCCGGGCAGCTCCTATAGGGTAACCTGATGCAGGTTTTTTTTTCATAAATAATTTAGCACCAAACAATAATGAGTGGAAGGGTTTTGGCCAGGTTTTAGAATCAGCTCCTGTTAAAGTTCTTAGATGTACTCTTCATTTTTACAGCTGTTTTGTTCAGCTGTCAAATTGCAGCAGGAGGCGACAAATTTAACCCACTTTGCTTGGTTTATAAGGTTGATTTATTGAAGAATAAGTTTGGGTTCGATGACGCTTTCAATTATAAAGAAGAGCCGGACTTGGCTGCAGCTCTGAAAAGGTTGGTAGCAAATGTGCTGATGACATATATATGACGAGACCCATATGATGAAATGTTCTAAAATTGACAATTATAAAAAAAAAATTATCTATTTTTTTAATACCGTTAAACAACAAAAGGAAAAAAATTTGATAATTTTTTTTATAATTATAAATTTTAAATATTTCATAATACAATTTTTGTGAAATATATCATTACTCTTATAGATATTTATGATTTCACCTATGATATGAGTTTATGTAATTTACTTGAGCCTTAATATTTTTTAACTAGTTAGTATAATATTGCAATCTGATTCCTGATTTCCTTCCTTCTGGTAGGTACTTCCCTGAAGGCATTGATATCTACTTTGAAAATGTTGGAGGAAAAATGCTGGATGCAGTGCTAGTCAATATGAGGGTGCATGGAAGAATTTGTGTGTGTGGAATGGTCTCACAGTACAACCTTGAACAGCCTGAAGGCATACACAACTTGACGCTTCTTGTTTACAAACGGATCCGTATGGAGGGATTTCTTGTTGGTGACTACCTTTATTTGTACCCGAAATATTTGGAGACAGTTCTCTCTTACATCAAAGAAGGTAAGGTCGTGTATGTGGAAGACATAGCAGAAGGGCTGGAGAGTGCTCCAGCAGCTCTAATTGGACTCTTCGCCGGCCGAAATGTTGGAAAACAGGTGATTGCAGTCGCCCATGAATGACAATGAAGATTTCATGACCTTTAATGTACTTATTACATCCCAGGATTATATTGACGGACACCTTGTCAAAATTTCCAAATAAACGTGTTGTACAATGTCATCATCTTGTTACTGTACTGTGGATTTTGAATTCTCAACTCATGTCAACCTCTTCCAATTCAAGTCAATCTGGGCTAGGAGTCGCAACATCTGTTTTCAGGTTAGGCCGTAGATTAGGACCCGAGATTGTAACATTAAACCTTGGGGAGCAACAACATGAGAACACTTATTAATAAATTGTACTTATTAATAAATTGTAATTACATTAAAATAATATTATTAAAATTTAAAATTAAATAGGTGTTAGTTAAAATTTAAAATTTAAATTTCATAATATGTTCTAAAAATTTTTTTCTTTGAAAAAACAAAACAAAAATTTCTTAAAAACAAAAATTATTATTTAAAATATTAATATTATTATATTTTATTAATAAATATTTATATTTTATTTTTTCAGACACACCTACCACTAGCCTTGCCACATCGTTAGGTGACTCAGTTCGATGGATGCGTTTGGATGCAAAACTTTTTCGTGCAGCTCAATTCTTAATTCTCAGTTCTTTTACTTTGAATTCTTAGTGTTTTTTTTTTTAAAATTTTTTTTGGTCGTTTACTTGTGGCATTGCTAGTTTATTTTGTGTCATATGCTTTTGAAGGTCAGTTTAGCGGAGCTTCAGCCGAGGCCCTCTGTGTCACGGCCTCGGCCCCCTAGCTAGTCAGAATGGGGCGTTCATGCATTGTATTAATAAAGTCGTTAGTAATTTATATACAACATTTTAAAATATAATCATAATGAGTAATGATATGTATTTAAATGATTTTTTATGATTTTTTATGAATTAATTTTTTGTATTTTTATTTTTATTTTTTAAAATTAAATTTTAAATAGATTTAGTAGTACCTTAAAATTTAAGAATTTTTATAAAATTTTGTAAAAATTTTTTTATTATATTTATCTTTATTTAATCATAATTAAGGTAATATACTGTAAATATGTTGGTTAAATTGAAAAGGTCTGTATAACTTATGTATTTGTTCAAAAAATGTACTTGCTTGGAAAGGTTAAATTAGTTAATTGTGTGAGCACATGTTCTGTATACATTTCTTCAATGGTTAACATGATTTTATAAATTATATAAGTGAATTTAGATTTCTTTTAATAACTATAAGAATTAGATTTTTTTTTATCCAAAGAATTAGATTTTCACTTACGATCATTTTACCATAAAATACAAATATACAACGAGATATTATAAAAAAATTATTTTTTTATCAAAATCAAAATTTAATTTAATATTTTGAATATTATAACTTAATTTAAGTATTTCTAATGATAAAATGAATTAAAAATAAAAATTGAGATCAAAACGCTGGAACACCCACTGATTACTGTTGACTTTGGGCTCGATTCTCAGATATTTTTTTTTGGTCTTTAATTGTAATATCAATGTCGATAATTAATTTTCTCGTTAATTTATAAGTATTTAAAAAAAGGGAAATCTTAAGTAGCTGATACAATGGGAGCAACATGGTTGCCACACACGCATGTAACCAATGAGAAGATTTCTTTTTTGGTTTTTGATTATTTAATTATGAAGGGTATAAATGGTAAACGAAGAGTGGCAAAATAGTAAAATAACTTGAGATAAAATTTGATTTTTTTGCACTAAAGAGATGTTGTTTCTTTTTGTTTGAGGCGCGGGAAATTCAATTGTTGATGAAATTTAGATTTTTAGGACTCAACAAGAGGAATTAACTATAAATAGTACGACAATATCATAGAAATACATCTAATGATCTATAATAGCATAGTTGAGTTTATTAAGTTCAATGTACTGCTGACACATATAACTATCATCTCATATTGATCTCATTTAAAAGATCTGAGCAAGTAAATGTCCCTTAAATAAAATAGTTACATATTAGACATCTATAAAATACTAAAATAATTTGATATTTGTAGTAAAATTTGTGTGTCACATATTCAGAGAACACTCTATTATAATTCAATTGTATAGCATCCAGTAGTATTATAACTCAAAATAAAGCACAGCAAGAGGCATAACATAACTTGACGAGTTAATATTTAATCCCTCACAACAAAACTAAATAGTAAGAATAGAAAAACGAATGAAGAGAAAATTGAGAAGGAATAAATATGTAAGTGTTTTTTTTTATTAAGAGGCCTGTTGCACTATAAAATACACGATGGGGGTAACTTTCCCCTTCTATAAACCCCTCCCCTCTCTTCCCAGCATTTGAACTCAAGACTTTTAAAATAAAAGTTTTAAATTTTAACCACTAGAGTATCCCCTAATGGACAATAAGTATGTAAGTTTGTGTTGAAGTCGTCGTTATATAATGGTCACGCATGCAAAAGATTAATGTAATTAATTTTTCCTGTGAAAGAAAGAGAAAATTTTTTTTATTGTTCTTTAAATGGCTGTTTCGTGGTTGTTATATACGGGCAAAATATAAGATACTAGAAGGAAATTATATGACATAAATGAAAATGTATGATATAATGGAGGAATTATAGGACATCTAAAGTAAAATATACAACAAGATTGATGAGGAATAATAAAAATTTTTTGTTAATGGTCTGTTACAAGTGTCATATAATTTTCCTTATATGTCATATAATTTCTCATCTTGTCTTATATTTTCACTTTTTGTCGTATGTGTCAGACACAAAACAACCATTTAAAGGACAGTCATAGTGGGCCTGGAGAAAGAAAATAATTAATGTGAAATAAATGTTGTGATAATTAATAAGATACCAAAATAATAAACATTGTAATCGTATAAATGCGTACATAGTGTGATAAGTAGTAGCTGAAAACATAATGCAAGTAAATATAGAAGGGGGTAAACTTTTTCACTGCGCTTGAAGTGCCCATTTGGCAAATGTCATATACGACATAATTGGAAAAATAGATGATATAATGGACGTAAAATATATGATAAGATTGACCAGGAAGTATAAAATATTTTGTTAATGGCTTGTAAAAAGTGTCATATAATTTTCTGTATGTGTCATATAATTTCTCAATCTTGTTCTATATTTTGACTTGTTGTCATATGTGGCAGGCACGAAACAGTCATTTAAAGGACAACCATGTAGTGGTACTGGAGAAAGAAAAGAAATAATCTAAAGTAAATGTTGTGACCATTGGTAAGATATCAAAATAATAAATATTGTTGTCGCATAAATGCGTACATATTGTGATAAGTAGTAGTTGAAAGCATGATGTGAGTAAATTTATAATGAGATAAACTTTTTTACTGCACTTGAAGTGCCTAGTTGGCGAATGTCATATATGACATAAATAAAAAATATACGGATAAATTATATAACATCTAAAGTCAAATATACGACAAGATTGACCAGGAATTATAAAAAAAATTTTGTTAATAGCTTGTTAAAAGTGTCATATAATTTACGTATATGTTATATAATTTCCCAAGTATGTCCTATATCTTGACTTTTTGTCATATGTGGCAGGCACGAAACAGCCATTTAAAGGGCCACTATGTAGTGGTACTGGAGAAAAAAAAAGAATTAATTTGAACTAAATGTTGTGACCATTGATAAGATACCAAAATAATAAATATTGTAATTGCATAAATGCGTCTATATTGTGATACGTAGAAGCTGAAAGTATGATGCAAGTAAATATGTAATGAGATAAACTTTTTGGCTGCACATGAAGTGGTCATTTGGCGAACGTAATGTATGACATAAATAAAAAAAATAGATGATATAATGGACAAATTATATGACATCTCATGTAAAATATATGACAAGATTTACCAGAAATTATAAAAATTTTGTTAATGGCTTGTGAAAAGTGTCATATAGTTTTCTGTATGTGTCATATAATTTCTCAATCTTGTAATATATTTTTACTTTTTGTCGTATGTGACAGGTAAGAAACAGTCATTTAAAAGACAGTCATGTAGTGGTACTAGAGAAAGAAAAGAAGTAATCTGACGTAAATGTTGTGACCATTGATAAGATACCAAAATAATAAATATTGTAAACGCATAACTGCGTACATATTGTGTTACGTAGAAGCTGAAAGTATGATACAAGTAAATATGTAATGAGATAAAATTTTTTGCTACGCTTAAAATGGCCATTCGGCGAACGGAGTGTATGACATAAATAAAAAAATTGTGATATGACGGACAAATTATATGGCATCTCATGTAAAATATATGACAAGATTTACTGGGAACTATAAAAATTTTGTTAATGGCTTGTGAAAGTGTCATATAATTTACTGTATGTGTCATATAATATCCAATCTTGTCCTATATTTTAATTTTTTGTCATATGTCACAGGCACGAAACAGTCATTGAAAAGACAGCCATGTAGTGGTACTAGAGAAAGAAAAAAAGTAATTTGACGTAAATGTTGTGACCATTGATAAGATACCAAAATAATAAATATTGTAAGTTCATAAATGCGTTCATATTGTGATACGTAGAAGCTGAAAGTATGATGCAAGTAAATATGTAATGAGATAAACTTTTTGACTGCGCTTGAAGTGGCCATTTGGCGAACGTAATGTATGACATAATTAAAAAAAAATAGATGATATAAAGGACAAATTATATGATATTTCATGTAAAATATATGATAAGATTTACCAAGAATTATAAAAATTTTGTTAATGGCTTGTAAAAAGTGTCACATAATTTTCCGTATGTGTCATATAATTTCTCAATCTTATCCTATATTTTGATTTTTTGTCGTATGTGGTAGACACGAAACAGATATTTAAAAATCTGAAGTAAATGTTGTGACTATTGGTAAGACACTAAAATAATAAATATTGTAATTTCATAAATGTTTACATATTTTGATAAGGTGGTGCTGAAAGCATGATGAAAGTAAATATTTAATACGAAACACTTTCTGTCTGTTCTTGAAGTGGCCGTTTGGACAAATAGTTAAATATTTTGATAAGTGGTAGCTAAGGATAAGCAATTCGACGTAGGCAATTGCTCATCCTCAATGTTTAAGAAATATAATTTTTTAAATTAATTTGTGGAAAATTTGGAGTTTAGTCAAGTAGAAATTTTGCTTAACCCACCTTCAACTCTAAGGCTTGGCCCACCTAAATGCGGGGTTCAGGCTTTCTCTTCTCCTCTTGCAATACATTTTGTGATATAATGTTATTTGTTTTATGAATTTTTAAAGACACTAGTTGATTATATTATATTGAATTTGTTTCGTTTAGTTTTTTTTTTCGTTTAATTTTCTTACTAACTTATTTGTGATGTATAGACTACAATTAATTTAATTTAGTTAACAAAATTTTTAAAAATGTTATTTTTCAATTCAAAAGAACACGCATTTTGCGCAAATACTTGTTTTAATGATACAAAGTATTACCCGTGATTTTTATTAACAAGAAAACAATCTTTAAAAGCTTTGTGTATATCTAAAAATGTATGTTGTTATTAAATTTAGTTCAATTTCCTTTGCTATAACCACTGGAGTTAAAAATTTGTTGCTATGAATAATTAAATACGAAAGTATATTAAAATATGTTTTAATAGTAGTAAAAAAATTAAAAAATTTAAATTGACAAGAGATAATAACAATATTAATAATTTACAATAATTAATAAATTTTATGATATCAGTTTTTATATTAATTTTTGTTAATGTATTTATACATATGATAATTGTTCCCTCTAAAAATGTTCTTTACATCTACCACTGATCATACAAAACGAATGCAATTTAGCATATAGTATACGAGTGTAGTGACATTTGAATGAAATAAGGGGCAATTTCAATTTACAAAAGGTTTCCCGCTTGAAAATGTGCAGCGCCAACATTGGCTCTTATATTGCTCAAAAAACAAACATTGGCCCTTATAATCGATCCACTTGTTTATCGAGGGTAGAGATTTAACTAGTGACAGTAGCTAATAGGTATAAGCGTCCATTTATTGTACTACTAAACCCCAAACTTAATTGCTTTTAAAGCTCACTTTCCCTTCTTGCCCACCCAGCGACAAATTCCAAGAAGAGTAGAGCCGATGAAGGATTTGTGCAGAGGAGAAGGATTGTGGCCATGTAACCCCAAAGCATTGAGAAAATAGGCGAAATTCAATCATTTGATGTGTCTCTGCAACTGTCTTCCCTTGTTTATGTTGGGATTCGGCTTCTTCATTCACACACACGTTAAGGCAAACATCTTGTACCCTTTTTCATCCAGGTATGCCAATGCTTCCATCAAAATTTTTCTCTAATCTTATAGCTATGAAGCGTACATTCAATGGGTTTGTTAGAAACCACGGTATAATTATACTCATCTTCTGCAATGAGGACATATTCCCTCCTAATTTTCAACATTACTGTTAGGCAAGCATTCAATTTACTTCAGTTAAAATAAAAAAATTTCATTCACTTCACCCACAAACATTGGGTTATATTAGTATGAAGTTTGGGACGTGGTAAGGGAAACATTGCTGCTCTTTATATTATGGTGGCATTCTGTATACATCCTTTACTCATTCTATTAGTAGGTACTTGCATTTTTTACAAACAAATTGGAAATTGAGTTGAATTGTGCATTTTCATACAAATGGTATGGAAGACATAGAAATCTCCGATGACGTTATGTTAGGTTTTATACATTAAATGCTAACTCTTATCAGTAGATTGGTGACAATACCATTTTTTGTGTCAACAGTAGTAGCAGATGATGGCTACCATCGGGTCTACGCATGGTGACTTGGTTCCACAGCTTGCAGAAATGAATGCCCTTGGGAATGACACAAATGAAGTGACACCAGATGAAGAAATGGCTGTTGACGCTGATCACGACTCTGAGCACCAGCTTCAGATACAAGATTCAGAAGCCCACATTCCTATGGTTGGAATGGTTTTTGATAATGTTGATGATATTTTAGAATATTACCAGAAATATGCCCGAACGAAAGGATTCGGTGTGGTTAAGAGAGGCGTTAGGCGGGGTGCTGCTTGTGAAGTAAGATATCAGACTTTCATTTGTAATCGGGCAAGGATTCACACGTCTCGTGGGAAAATATTAGATCAGCATCAAAACTATTTGAATCTATTATGGTTTATTACAGCAATTAACGCACCCGTGACTAGTTGCCGAAATTGAGAACACTAACAATCCGAAATTGAGAACATTGACAATCAAGTAAAGTGCACAAAATATGAGGTTTGAAATTGATTTTTATCAAACTAGGCTCATAATGGACTTAAGTTGAAATTTGACAAGGATAACTGTATAATCAAGACAAGCATCAGGGAAAAAGGAGATCAATTAACGAGGGCAATAAAGTGGAAATTAGAAATCTTAGCCTGCAAATGTCTCGCAATCAGAAAATAACAACAAGCAATGGTCCCAACATGTTATTATTTCATACAGGCACTTTAAAAGAAGCACAATATGTATCAGTTATTGGTTCCAGGCTTCCTCCCTACCCGAAGCATCCTGGAGATTATTGCAAAGACAGTTGGTCTAAGAAAATATGGAAGATCATAGTTAAGATACCTTACCTAAAGGGGACAAATACTTCATTAATAAATCCCCATTATCCTCAAAGGATGTTATATCTTATTAGGAAAATTAATTAACAACAAAATCTAGACAAATTTTGAAATACCATTCGTCAATCCATCTGAATGCACGCACCCAAAATAGCTATTTTTTCCATCACTGAAGCACAAGAATAACTAATCAAGTCAATGGACAAATTCCCAATTTCCCCGCAAGTTCCATGAATACCCAATGACAAAAAAATAATAAAAAGGAATGCCCGAAAACCAACCTACCAAGCAAACCTACTTAAATCAGGCAAGGTGAGTAAATAACCCAAAACAAAAAAAGATAGGGAAGAATTAATTTGGGAGGAGGGAAAGAATGACCAACAGTTTGCAGATTTTAGAGTAATGGCAAGTGAGAATGCTCTAACAAGTGCACATTTGAGTATCCATTACAATTACTATCTACTCTACTCCTGCAATTGCAATGCACGTTCTGCCAAATAACAGTCCACCAACCGAAAACAATTAGATTGGAGAACATAATATACACTAAAAAATAATAAAAGTTGTATCGACGAAGAAGATGGATTAGGATTACACTCGATTGATGTCTGAAGGAGCCCAGTTGGCCTTTTGATTCTCCAAACAACACACAAATCAAGTTTCAGGCCAAATGAATTTGAAGAAGGAGACCGAGAGAAGAGAGAGAGCAGCAAAGGATGAGGATTTTTGTTTTAAAAAATCTAATTAAGTAATTTTGTAAAAATTCATTCTTACCCTTTCGTCATAATTACCATTCCAACCTTTACCTCATGCATAGACAAAAATATCCTTCGCATGCTTGGAGAACAGCTGATTGCCAACTGTCCGTGTGGCTCTTGTGGCGCTTATTACTTCAGCTACGTAGTCGCCCTCATCTGGAAATAGAACAAATTGTAGAATAAATATGTTATAAATAGAATTCTTCAATCACCAAGTTCCAATAAGCAAAACCGTTTAAACAATCACAGCAAACAGCCATCTCGCATTGGGTAAGACTTGGTAAGCAAATGGCAGCTAAATAAGCATCATGACCTCCAAACTTCATCTACCGTCTTTCAAATAGCAGGAAAGTGCTAAATGTGGGATTGGACAAGGAGTTACTTTAGAAGAAGGAACTACCATTGAAAGAGAAATATTAATGTCATATCCATTTGTGCTGATTGCTTATGGAATTCTTTAATCACTATAGCTTGCTTTGTGGGAGCCATTTGCTGAAAATTACAATTTAATGTTATATAATGCTCAAGCATGCATCCAAAAAGAAGTCTTTCAAAATAAACATTAAATTCTAGATGAAGAATTAAAATCATATAAGATAAGTACAGTGCATGTAACAGAGCTCCAATTTACTCATCCACGCACAAAAGATAGCATCTAAACATTAAATTACATTATACTGCCATGTTTTGTAGAATTTCTGAAACTTATCAGTCTGTCAAAACATTAGCAGCTTAAAAAAATGGATAAAAACACTGCAAATAGAGAAGTAAAATAAAGCTTTGAAGTAAAAAACCTCATTCATTGCCACCATTGCCTTAGTCGCCCCTTTCATCCCAGTAGAAATTGAAGTACTGGCAATATAGTGCCTGTGATGACGACAAGAAAGCAATTAGTGCTAGGCAGTGGGGACAACAGTTTTCAGCTTACTCCAAATACACTTTGCAGGTGGGAATTGACCAGAGTATGAGTGGCCACACTTCTAATTTGGGCACGACTCCCTGCAAATTCGTAATTTGTTATCGAAGCCAGACAAATTGACGAGCTAAGATTCTAGTAGCAGCCTGAGTAAAAGTAATTGCCGCTAGGTAAATAACTTAAACACACACACACACACACAAAAACCAGCGCTGAAACAAAATTAAGACCCTCTCGAGAAACTCGTCAATAAAAAGTTCTATTTTGGCATGAAATTAAAAAAAAAAAATGGGATAAACCCAGCAACAGCAACAATAGACAATGACAGGCATATCGTATGTTCCTATGTTTCCAACTATCGCCAACAATAACTGAATGAAACAATAAAATGTTGGAAATTGAAAAGAAGGTGAAAACTCGCCTCATTACTGGTTTTTTTTTAATCTCTATCATCAATCTTTTTTCCTTAAATTTACAAAAATTGAACCATTTGGACTTATTATTAAACAAGAAAGCGGACAAGAAGTAGACTTTTATAAAAACCCACCCATGTGTCAGAAACAGAGAGAGTAGCATAGCATACCTCCAGTTGCAGAGATGAAATTCCAAGAGAAGGGCGACAACACTGCAGATTTGGGGATTTTCACTTTACAATTTCAATTTCTATTCTCAATGTCGAATTGGCTTCAAAAGAAAAAAAACACACATAGGCAGAATGTTGACGATCGCAATTTCGAAGACGAAGAGACGAAGAGACAAAGCAGAGGGACAAACACTGCAGATTTGGGGATTTTCACTTTAAAATTTTCAATTTCGGTTCTCTATTGTTTATGTCCAATGTCCCTTCTGACCCTCTACCGTCAATGACCATTATACCCTTAAGTGTAGTAAATGACGCATATACCCTCCACACGCCTGCGCTATCATGGCTTGTCATCTGTCCGTGTGGCGTCGATAGCTCTTTTTTGTTCAGCTACGTAGTCGCCCTCTTAAAAAAATGAGACAACTTACTCAAATTTTTAAAATTATTCCGTACTTAAAGTTAAAAATTAAATTCCTAACATTTAATTGAGAATGAATGAGGCTTTTCCACTCAACGCCCCTTAAGTTAAACCTTATAATCTTGCGAACGTTTGTCTTTGTCCTTTACCTAGAATTGAGATCAAAGCTGAGGAATGGCCGGCCACGGCGATGGTGGGATGGTGCAGAGCAACAAGCAAGTGATCTTAAACGGCTACGTCGATCGCTTCCCTCAAGAATCAGACTTTTCCTTGACCACCAGCACCATCGAACTCAAGGTTCCGCAAGGCACAAATGGGGTTCTTGTCAAGAATCTCTATCTCTCCTGCGATCCTTACATGCGATCCCGCATGAAAAAGGCTGTCCCAGGATTTTTTGTCAATTCTTTCGAGCCCGGTTCGGTCAGTTGACTCACACCCCCATATGCCCATCTTTCCATTTCTTGTTTTTTCTTCTGAGATTTTTAGCCTCTGTCAAATTTCTTCTTATTGTCTTTTTTAACCAATTTGAAGAAAAGTTTATGTTTTTTTTTCGGGTACCCATTTGCTAGTTAATGTTCTTTGGTAATAAAGGTGTGTTTTTTTCCTTTGAATTTATAGTTTAGTTTTGTCTAAATGACTTTGACTCTAGACTTCACGTGTCCAATTGTAGCCTATAATTGGGCGAGGAGTGGCCAAAGTTTTGGATTCGAACCACCCGGATTTCAGAAAAGGTGACTTGGTTTATGGAATGACTGGTTGGGAAGAGTATAGTCTCATCACTGCCCCGGAAACACTGTATAAAATTCAGCACAAAGATGTGCCCATCTCCTATTATCTGGGGATTCTTGGTAACTGCTCTATGTCTTGTTCTTTTTTGGTTGTGATTTATATTATCATTCTTTTAGACATTTCAGTCCACAAATCTTTTATTTTTCTTTGCCCTTCTTGTTCGTGGTTGAAAGTTTGGTGCTGGGAAATCTAGTCCATAAATCTGCACTATCTTGGCTTTTCCACAGGTTTAATAAAATTTATTAATGTGCTTGGATATTTGATATTCTGTTTATATATATATATATATATATAGCCTACTCTAATCCTAATTACAGTCATGTGAGGATTCAAAACAAGGAAAGGCACATTTTTTTAATTACATTTTCCACTGAGATAATAGCTCTTTGAGCTGCTGTGGGAATTCAGATGCAGTATATCTGAAGATGAGAAAATTGCATGCATATAACATATTCTTGTTGGCTGGTTAGGTCTCTTGGTTCACTGTCACCGAGAATGGCATGCGGGCAACGACAATCTCTTGCTTGTGGTATTATTTTTAGTATTATCTCATTTAATTAAGATAGTAAGATTTAATGAAAAAAAGGCCTAAATTTCAACTTTTGGGGTGCTTTACTTATGTCATGAGACCTATGTTGTGCTTGGGATACAGCATTGCTGATGTGCCAAGCATTCAATTTTGAACCTTTTGGTTGTGTGTAAAATATTGCTACTTGATTACTTGCTTGATTCTTTGGGGTTTGCCCATAAGGTGTTCCTCATCATCAAAAACGTTACACCTTGATGGTCATAATGAGGGGCGAGACTATTATTTGAAGTAATTCAAAATTATGCTTTGCAGATACTAAACTCCATAGCTTATGTTTTAAAAGTTCTAGGACAGAAATTTATGTGTGCTTTTCTTGTACCTTAGGCCTTGTAGATCATGTGTCTATTTATAACATAGAAACTAGAAAAGAACATGCTTTTGTTAGAATGTTTCTGTTATAGATGTGCCACTTATGGAAGGTCAAATATTGGATGTGAATTTGATTCTTCCACTGATTGTAGATCTGTAGCAAACCATTGCTGTTAGCAGAAACTCAATTTCTGCATGTTTTTTATTTTATTTTATTTTATTTTTATTGTGTTTTCCATCTGTGTGTGTGTGTGTGTGTGTGTGTGTGTGTGTGTGTATGTTGTTCTCTTCTCTCCTAAGGGCCGTTGCAGTCAAAGTTTATAAACTATATTCTATGCATAAGTTTTTGCACAGCGTGAAAATTCACCCTCCCTCACTGTCTAGCTAGTGCACTGCAATGGCCGGACTTTTCTCCCATTATGTGTTACTATTATGCACCCTTTGCCTTGTGCTTGGGAGGCCAAGCAGTTGCTCTTGGCCTCAAAAGTGTGCAGCAAAAATGTAGAGGGAAAGAGCAACAGAGACTATTAATAATCACGTCACAATAGTTCTCATTAGACTATACAAAGATTTTATCTGCTGGAAAGTCAAAGATCATCTAATAAATTATGCTTTCCAGGCATGCCAGGTTTGACTGCTTATGTTGGTTTCCATGAGATCTGCTCCCCCAAGAAAGGGGAGTTTGTCTTTGTTTCAGCTGCTTCTGGTGCAGTTGGACAGCTCGTTGGGCAATTTGCAAAGTTGGCTGGTTGTTATGTTGTTGGGAGTGCTGGAAGCAAGGATAAGGTGAGTTGCCCTGCCTTAGGGTCCAGTCAGTGTATCAAAAGTTTTGATTTACAGTGGTGTTCCTTACTGAATTTGGAGATCAATGATTGCGGAAATATAAATTTTTTATACACAAGTACATATATATGTCTATGTATTTTTCCCCTATATTTGGCATCGTTTGCCCAATCAATTGCATGTTGATGCTGGGCAACTCCTACTAGGTAACCTGATGCAGGTTTTCTTTGAATCTAACACCAAACAATAATAAGATGAAGGGTTTTGGGCAGGTTCTAGAATCAGCTTCTGTTCAAGTTCTTGGAGTTACTCTTCATTTCTACAGTTGTTCAGCTGTCAAATTGCAGCGCGCGACCATATTAACCTACTTTGTTTTGTTCATAAGGTTGATTTGTTGAAGAGCAAGTTTGGGTTCGATGATGCTTTCAATTATAAAGAAGAGCCAGACTTGGATGCGGCTTTGAAAAGGTTGGTAGCAAATGTGCATAGATTGAAATGCGTCTTACCATATAGGCCTTCATTCAACGAGTTAACGAAAATGAAACGAAAAATGAAAATTTTGCAAGACAAGCTTTATTGATATTTGTGATGTAACCTATGATATCAGGATTAGGTCCTGAGTGAAGGCTATTCCTAGAGAAGTAATCGATTGGATTTCAGCTTGTGTAATTTACTTCAACCTTAACATTTTTAACTAGTTAGTCATTGCCAGTCGGACCTTTATACATCCCAACTTACCCTCTCTCTTCTTTTTTTTTTTTTCTGTGTTCAAAGTGTATAATATTGCAATCTGGTTCCTTCCTTCTGGTAGGTACTTCCCTGAAGGCATTGATATCTACTTTGAAAATGTTGGAGGAAAAATGCTCGATGCAGTGCTAGTCAATATGAGGCTCCATGGAAGAATTTCTGTGTGCGGAATGATCTCACAATACAACCTTGAACGGCCTGAAGGCATACACAACTTGATTGTTATTGTTTACAAACGGATCCGTCTGGAGGGGTTTGTTGTTACTGACTACTATAACTTGTACCCAAGATATCTGGAGACGGTTCTTTCTTACGTCAAAGAAGGTAAGGTCGTGTATGTGGAAGACATAGCGGAAGGGCTTGAGAGTGCTCCAGCGGCTCTAATTGGACTCTTTACTGGCCGAAATGTTGGAAAACAGGTGGTTGCGGTTGCTCGTGATGAATGACAATAAAGATTCGCCTTCAGAGGCCTCACATCCTAGGATTATATTGACAGGCACTTTCAAACAATTTCCTAAGAAACGTGTTGTGCAACGTCTTTATTCTTACATGGATTGTCTTTGCCTCATAAGATGATGTACAAAATCAGCAACTATCACAAGCTTCCACTGGAGTGTTAACGCTGAGGCACCCATAAAGCAAAAAAGTTGAAATGCTGAAGTAGGCTTAATCAGCAATTATTTATCGTTATGACATTGCAGAAGGCGTAGAGAGTGAGTGGCGCAGCTTCTCCAATGGGCATATTCACTGGCAACAATGTGGGAATGCAGTTGATTGAGCAGACTGTACTTAAAAACGTCCAAAGACAACATTGGCTACAGAAATACATACAAAATTCTCGATGACAATGCAGAAAATATCAAACTCTCAAAAACACCAGAAGAAGCCTTCTCTATTTGTCAAATCACACCCCTCAAAGATACTTGAGTCCACACCTGTCTCTTGTGGAAATGCTCTTCTACAGAAAGTACTCGGCTTGGCTGAGCGAAGTTCTCACCAATTGATTATTACGATTGTAAAATTTGAAATCTCAACATCTACACGTCACTCAGCCTATTTTTGCTAAAAATAGTAAGTATATTTCAACTTAAAAGAGAATAATATAATAAAAATTCAAATTTAAGCAACTGAGGTGCACAATTTATTCAAACTCCAACTTCCGGATGGTGTAATCATTGTCACTTGAAACATGAACCTTGCATGTTTGTCGTGTCTTATAGAGAAAGATCACGTGTTGCCAGCATGCAAACAATAAAATATTCCTCGAGTGAAAAAAAGAAACTGATCTGTGATCTGGTATATTCATCCAACGTGTTAAGAGTTAATATATGATATAATATTTTAAATTTCTCGACTTAAATTTTTAAATTTTTAAAAAATTAGTATCTTAATATGATACTAAAATTTTATAATTAAGTAATTATATGTTTAACTTTTGCCACTATTATATTTAATTGAATAGACTAGACTTTCATATAAAAAAAAAATTGTTAAAGTTAATATATAATTTATATTTTAAATCTCTTTCAAGAGGTTAAATTTTTAAATGGAATGTTTCTTAATGCCAACAAACCGGTCCGGGTGGATTTAACTTTGCCCAAGTTATTGGAGCACCGGCTATGGAATTTGAAACTACACCATTAAAATCTTGCGAACGTTTGTGTCCTTTACGAAGAACTGAAATCAAAGCTGAAGAATGGCCGGAAATGGCGATGGTGGGATGGTGCAGAGCAACAAGCGAGTGATCTTAAAAGGACGACGTTGTTGGCTTCCCTCAAGAATCGGACTTTTCCCTGACCACCAGCACCATCGAACTCAGGGTTCCGCAAGGCACAAATGGGATTCTTGTCAAGAATCTCTATCTCTCCTGCGATCCTTACATGGCACCCCGCCTGAAAAGGCCTCTCCAAGGATATTTTGTCGATTCTTTCAAGCCCGGTTCGGTCAGTTAACTCACACCCCCTTCTACCCATCTTTCCATTTCTGGCTTTTTCTTCTGAGATTTTCAGCCTCTGTTAAAGTTCTTTTTATTGTTTTTTTTAATCAATTTGAAGAAATTTTATGTTTTTTCGGGTGCCCATTTTCTACTAATGTTCTTTGGTAATAAAGGTGTGTTTTTTCTTTGAATTTAGAGTTTATTTTTTGTCTAAGTAACTCTCACTCGAGAATTCACCTACCCGAATGCAGCCTATAATTGGGCCGGGATTGGCCAGAGTTTTGGATTCTAATCACCCGGATTTCAACAAAGGTGACTTGTTATGTGGAATGACTGGTTGGGAAGAGTATAGTCTCATTACTGCACCTGAAACACTCTCTAAAATTCAGCACAAAGATGTGCCCATTTCCTATTATCTTGGGTAAACTGCTCTTTTTCTTGTTCTTGTTATTTTTCTTTTGTAGCTACCATTTATATTATTATTCTTTTAGAAAATTAAGTCCACAAATTTTTCATTTTTATTGGCTCTTCTTATTAATGGTAGAAAGTTTGGTGCTTTGAATTTTAGTTCATATAAATCTGCGCTGTTTTGCCTGTTCCACTGGTTTAATAACTTTACTATTGTGTTCTGTTAATAGATATGCATGAAGCCTACCCTGATTCTAATCACGGTCTTGCGGGGATTCAAACCAAGGAAAGGCGCACTCTTTTTTATTTTATTTTCCATTGACATAATAACACTTTGAGCCTCAGTGAAGATTCTGATATCGTCTATCTGAAGATGAGAAAATTGCATGCATATAACATATATCCTTGTTGGCTAGTTATATCTCTTAGGTCACTGTCACTCGATAATGGCATGCGAGCAATGGCAATCACATGCTTGTGGTTTTGTTCTTAGTGTTAACACATTTAACTAAGATAGTAAGATTTAATCAAAACCCTGGCCTAAATTTCAACTTTTGGGGTACTTGACTTATGTGATGAAACCTATGTTGTGTTTGGGATACAGCATTGCTGATGTGCTCGGCATACAATTTTGAATCCTTTGGTTGGGTGTAAAATATTGCTAATATTGCTACTTGATTATTTTCCTACCTTGATTCTTGAGGGTTTGCTCGTAAGGTGTTAATCAGCATAAAAACCGTTACAAGATGGCCATTATGAGGAGTCAGACTCATTTGAAGTAATTCAAAAGTATGCTTTTGCAGATACTGAATTCCATGCTAACTTCATAGCTTATGTTTTATCAGTTCTAGGACAGAAATTTATGTGTATTTTTCGTGTACCTTGGGCCTTGCAAATCATATGCCTTCATAACATAGAAACTGGAAAAGAACGTGCTTTTGTTTGAATGTTTCTGTTATAGGTGTGTCGCTTATAGAAGGCAACATATAGGATCTGACTTTGATTTGTCCGCTGATTGTAAATCTAGAGCAGGCCATTGCTGTCAGCGGAAACTCAATATCTGTATATTTTTGTCGTGCTATCCCCCTCTGTTCAATTTATTTATATTGTTGTCTACTCTTCTCTCCTAAGGGCCGTTGGAGTCACAGTTTACGAACTATTCTCTCTGCGTAACCTTTTGCACAGTGTGATAATTCACCCCACCTCACTATCCTCATCTAGCGCAGCCACTACCGTGCAGACTTTACTCCCATTATGTCTTACTGTTATACACCCTTGGCCTTGTCCTTGGGAGGCCGAGCAGTTGCTTTCGGCCCAAAAAGTATGCAGCAAATATGCAGAGTGAAAGAGGAATAGAGACTATTGATAATCACATGTCACACTAGTTCTTGTTAGACCATATAAAGATCTCATCTGCAGGAAAGTAAAAGATCATCTAATAAATTATGCTTTCCAGGCATGCCAGGTTTGACCGCTTATGCTGGTTTCCATGAGATCTGCTCCCCCAAGAAAGGGGAATTTGTCTTCATTTCAGCTGCTTCCGGTGCAGTTGGACAGCTCGTTGGGCAGTTTGCAAAGTTGTCTGGTTGCTATGTTGTTGGGAGTGCTGGAAGTAAGGATAAGGTGAGTTGCCCTGCCTTAAGGTCCAATCTGTCTATTAAAGTTTTGATTCACAGTGTTGTTTCTTACTGAATTTGGAGATCAATAATTGCAGAAATGCAAACCTTTATGCACAAGAACTTATATACTCTGTCTATTTTTCCCCTACATTTGGCATCGTTTGCCCAATCAATTGCTTGTTGATGCTGGGCAGCTCCTACTAGGTGACCTGATGCAGGTTTTTTTTTAATCTAGCACCAAACAATAATAAGATGAAGGGTTTTGGCCAGGTTCTAGAATCAGCTCCTTTTCAAGTGTTGAGCTGTCAAATTGCAGCACGGGACCATATTAACCCACTTTGTTTTGTTTCTAAGGTTGATCTGTTGAAGAACAAGTTTGGATTCGATGATCCTTTCAATTATAAAGAAGAGCCAGACTTGGATGCAGCTTTGAAAAGGTTGGTAGCAAATGTGCTCAAATTGAAATCCTTCTTACCATATCGGCCTTCATTTTAAGGAAAATGAAAACAAACAACGAAAAATTTGTAAAACAAGCTTTACAGATATTTGCGATGTCACCTACGATATCAGTATTAAGTCCTGAGTCAAGGCTTCTGAAATTCCTGGAGACTTGGTTGATTGGATGTCAGCTCATATAATTTACTTTAACCTTAATATTCTTAACTAGTTAGAATTTGCCAGTTGGAGCTTTATTGCAATCTGGTTCCTTCCTTCTGGTAGGTACTTCCCTGAAGGCATTGATATCTACTTTGAAAATGTTGGAGGAAAGATGCTCAATGCAGTGCTAATCAATATGAGGGTTCATGGAAGAATTGCTGTGTGTGGGATGATCTCACAGTACAACCTTGAACGGCCTGAAGGCATACACAACTTGACGGTTCTCGTTTACAAACGGATCCATATGGGGGGGGTTTCTTGTTACCGACTACTATAACTTGTACCCAAGATATCTGGAGACGGTTCTTTCTTACATCAAAGAAGGCAAGGTCTTGTATGTGGAAGACATAGCAGAAGGGCTCGAGAGTGCTCCAGCAGCTCTAATTGGACTCTTCGCAGGCCGAAATGTCGGAAAACAAGTGATTGCAGTTGCTCATGATGAATGATAATGAAAATTCACGTTTGGTGGACTTACATCCCAGGACCATATTAACAGACTGCCTTGTCAAAGTTTCCAAAGAAACATGTTGTACAATTTTCGTTATCTTTACGGGGATTGTCTTTCACTGATAAAACGTTATACAAAATCAGCAACTGTCACAAGCTTCCACTGGAGGCCTTCCCTTTTTGTCAAATTATGCACAGGCAAAGAATAACTTAAAGATACTTGGAGCCCGCACCTGTCTCGTGCAAATGGTATTTTTCTAGTCCTTGCACCTAAAAATGAAAGGGAAGGAAAAAAAAATGGGATTAGAGATCATGGCAACAACTGGGAGTGCAATATTACCCCAGTTATTAGTACTGAGGTAAATCTAGCACAAACTGCGAAGGATGAGCTTGTCCAGGCAGTCATAAAGAGGGCTGCTAAGAGACGATGATTGCTAGGAACAAAAAGAACAACACATGCATATGCATGCACTTATATCATGAGGGGTACAGTTGCGTACTTAACCTAACTCTTGTACCACCCAGGCTGGTAGCTTCAATGATATATGAGATGTCTTTTTTTTGTATTGATTCAGTTTCGAATTTTCTTGTCGATGTTCTTCTCTGCAAATATGGAGATTTTTTGTTGAGAGTGGGACTGTGAACTTAAGATTTGTTAACATCATAGTCATGCGTTGAGAATGTTTGTTTGAGTAGTAAATTCGTCTTAATGAGAGTAGGTAAATGAGATTTACAATAATAATTATACTATTCAACTAACATACTCATGATATTGTTTTTTTGTGCTAAAAAAAAACACAACTCCTGAAGTTGCAAAAATCTTATCAGTCTATTGTCATTGAAACTCACTGACCACAATATTCCACAATAACAAGCTTATAAATAAGTTCAGACGGCTCATATTCAAAGATAACGTCTTCCCATGTTCTTTTACACTGTTCTGCTTTCTTAGCGCTGAAGTTACTCAATCGTTTGTTGTTATTCAAAAAATCCACCTTAGTGATGCCTCAATCCCAGTGCCTCGTCAGCGTCATTATCTTACCAGTAATACCACTTGCCCCTTTTTGTCAATGCCATAATTGTATAGAATATTATAGATAGTTAACTGATGACGAAACACAGAAATGCAGACAGCGCGTGCAGTCCACTCTTGTACTTCCAAAGCTAATCAATGTTAAAAATCAGAATCGGGACGTGGCGGCTAACTGTAACAATGGAAAATTCGGAGACATCAAACTAGTGGGCTTGATCCCGTTAAGGATCTGTGGACCCATTAATTAAGACACATGTACCCGCCCATACATGTTGAAACTGAAAGTAAACTGTAGGTGTGAGTAATAAAAGATTCGTTATTTATACTAAAAAAAATTTATTATTTAAATTATAAAAAAATTTATTATCTCTTAAATAAAATTTTAAATTC
Source organism: Carallia pectinifolia (assembly GCA_037832335.1). Lineage (NCBI taxonomy): Eukaryota > Viridiplantae > Streptophyta > Magnoliopsida > Malpighiales > Rhizophoraceae > Carallia > Carallia pectinifolia. Next base: position 5,817,397 of record CM075449.1, read on the forward strand.
GATATCTTATAAATAAAAAGAATTATATTAGAAGAGCCGCCCCATAACTGGATCTAATCATGCTCAAACTGAAATAATGTCTACCATATATATATATTTTTTTTATCCATCTCCCATGGCTTTTTGAATACCAAGATCCAAGACAAAAAAAAACAAGTGATAATCTTGTCAGTACATGTCCTTGCTAATAAAGACAACGACAAGTGAATTGGCCTAAAAGCCCTCACTCTTAACTGCAAAGTTTAGAGTATGTCAATATAATTCTCCCTTTCTTTAGAAAAATAAATAATCATGATATACGTATGTGTAATGAGAATAAAAATAATATTTTTTATAAATAAATTTTATTTATTAAAATTGTCATACCTTAACAAGCGCCAATTTTTAAATTTTTTTTATTTTTTTTTCAAAATAATATTGGCAAGTTAGAGTTGTTACTTATAAATATATTAGAAAGAATGAATTGTGTAAGACACTTGACACTAACTAAGCCGAATAATCTACACGTCAAAGAAGTAAATTTCAAGGGTTTAATAAGTGTCACCAATTTATTTAAATTTTAATAAAGGATAAATATTTATAGTTTAAAATTTTTTTATTTAGATTATTGTTCATAATACAATAATTGTTATATTTTGTGTATAATAGTAATAAAATATATAATAAAAAAATAATAATTTTTTTTTATTTTTGTTGTATATTTAATAAATATAACTATAAAAAAATTTAATTATTAAATTATAAATAAATTTTTAAATAATTTTATTGAATCATATAACGAGACTCTTCAATAAAGTTTACGTTTAAGCCCATAATTTTGCCTACTAAAATTCCAATTTGTAACTTCGTTCGAGATCAAGTTCTTTATCCACTCACGCCACGCCAGCAGTGGTACGACATCAACTTTTGCTTTATGTAAAGTTGCCCAAAAGTAGGCTTTAGTGAAAGGACATCTGGATAGTCCTGAATCATTTATGACCCCGTGGGCTGAGCCAACAACAGTGGGGTGCCGACATAAATTTTTTTTCATTTTTTCTTTTTTTTTGTGAAGGTGCCGACATAAATCTGTCAGCATAATTTGACGGTATGAATATTAAATTCTTTTTCTCAGTCATTAAAATGTCCCCTCTAAGATAAGATGGGCCATGTTTCCCACTGACTAGCTAAAAAAAACAAAACATATAATCAATTGGAAAGAAAATAAATAGATAAATAGATTTAAATTGAGTTAATATATAAATATAATATTAATTTTAGTTAAAATAATAAATTTAATATTAATTTTAAAAAATAATAAATTTAATATTAATTTTATATATGATAACAAATCTAATATGTAATAATTTTATATGAATAAAATTTGTCAATTTTAATAACAGATTTATAAAAATATGTCAGTTTCGATAATATGTTAATCATATAAATTAGTATCATATTATCGAAATAAATAAATTCTGTTTAAAAAATTTTACAATATGTTAGATTTGTTATTATATATAACGTTGATGTTAAATTTATTATTTTTTAAAATTGATACTAAATTTATTATTTTAATTAAAATTAATGTTAGATATATATATTAACTCATTTAAGTTAGAAGGAAACAAATGTATAACCTATTGTTGCTTTATCGAGACAAATACTATTTTTCTTCTTCCTTACACAAGTAGAAGTTTACTAACTTTAGTGTGTTTTTATTGGAGCGCATTTCCCTTCATTGTTTTATAGTCAATTAGAAATACATCATACCTTGACTGTTGTGTCCTACCTGTACTAGAATTTGCTGTTTATGGTAAGACAGTTCAATTCTCAGTGATGAAAACACATATCATTAATATGCACAATAACAGTATATGTCTGTCCTTAAGAAATAGTAATAGCCTTTATAAAAGGGAATTGGAGACAAGGATAAATACGAACTATCTTACAAAAATTCGAATATTTTAGTGCAAACTAGACGCAAATTTGAAGAATTATCATGTAATATTGTTGTGTTTTTTCTTTTTGTTTTTTTTTTTTTTGTAGATAAGTAAAAAGTAGATTTAAATCTACCGAACAATTTTGTGAGTAATGGGCTTTTTTTTTTTTTTTTCTATCTTTCTCGGAGGCAGGTAGTGTGCCATGTTTTTATTATTGTCGGTTGTACAGCTGTAATAAGTGATTTATTTTAAAAAATAAAAAAGAAAAAATTTTAAGTAGATGCGTATGCGTAAAAACGTGATGGACACACAATAATTTAGATCGTTAAAATTATAAAAAATTTATTAATTAAAAAAAATAAAAGATAAATAAATTATTAAATATTATTAAATTAATTACAAAATTTTTTTATATATCTTTTTATACGAACCGCCGAATAGCGCTAAAAAATAAGTGATTAACGGTCGTGTCAGTAATGCCTCCAACAAATTAAACGCAACTCTCTGTATCCTTCTCTCGCGCTTCTCGCGGATCTCAAGGGCCAACTAAACACCGGAAAAAAAAAAAGACAAACAAACAAACAAACAAACAAAACGGAAACAAAAGTCGTCGCCTCTTCCGATTGTCATCGTTCTTTCTGACCGTCTCGATCGTCGAGAGCCCCCGTTTTCCTCCGGTCTCCCGCCATATTTTGGGCTCTCGATCAACCGAGCCAAACAAAAAAAAAAAAAGAATTTCTCATAATTAATTAATTAATTAATTGCTATGTAAGACTCAGTCAGCTGTTGAGATCAAATTGATGATTTTTTGTCTGCTTGAAATTTGATAATTTGCTGATTAATTAAATTCGATTTTTTAAAAGGATAGCAATGCAGAGACGTATGTAGAGACAGAGAGACGAGTAATTATGGAGGGCGTTGCGAAACAGCTGAAGCGGGGGATCTCGCGGCAGTTCTCGACGGGATCGCTACGGTGGAGCTTCGGGAGGCAGCTGTCGCGGCAGCTGTCCCTAGATCCACGGCGGAGCAACTTGCGGTTCAGTTTTGGCCGCCAGTCCTCGCTCGATCCCATCCGGCGGAGCCCTCCTCGGAATGAGCAGCTCGCCGTCCCCGAGAATCTCGACGCCACCATGCAGCTCCTCTTCATGGCCTGCCGCGGCGACGTCAGGGGCGTCGAGGACCTGCTCGACGAAGGCGTTGACGTCAATAGCATCGATTTGGACGGACGCACCGCCTTGCACATCGCCGCCTGTGAGGGTCACGTCCAGGTCGTCAAGCTCTTGTTGAGTAGAAAGGCAAATATTGATGCTCGCGATCGCTGGGGCAGCACGGTAATTTTAATTAACTTATTTATTTTTATATAAAAACACACTTTGTTACTACAATGCTGATATTTTTAAATCTATTGTAGAAGAAAATAGAATTTGAGATTGGTTCTTTGAATTTGATGTGTGTGTATATATATATATGGACAGGCATGTGCTGATGCTAAATACTATGGAAACGTAGAAGTTTATGAGATCTTGAAAGCCCGAGGAGCCAAAGCGCCGGTACGATTCCTTTCCTTAATTTTTGTGTGATTCAAAAGGATGTCTATGTTTTTGCTGCTTGCATCTGTATGAAAAGATATATTGATGTTTACACGTTCGTCATGAATGTAGAAAACCAGGAGAACACCAATGACTGTTGCCAATCCTCGAGAAGTTCCGGAGTATGAGCTCAACCCGTTAGAGATTCAGGTTCGCAAGTCTGATGGCATAGCAAAGGTATGCTCCATCATCCTTTCTAATTTCAGAAATTTGTGCGTTTTCTGGAAATTCATGCACGGTGGTCAACTGTGAAATGTTGATGATGACTTGCCGCTTTATATTAAACTAGTTATTTGCCTTGTCTCTTGCATTTCTTTTCTACGTCTTGGTTGACACCTTTTTTGTTTTGTATAACAGAAGTTAGAATCACTATGAGCTGTTGTCATAGTTTTGGGCAATACATTGTAGCTTCCTGGTGGTTAACATGACATCAATTGTACTGTAATAGACAACAGGAAAATTTTTGTCTATGGTCCTTTTTTCTTGTAATTGTGGAATTTAGAACTTTCTATATTTCTAGATGAGAAATTTTTTGTTTATTTATCCTTCCAAGAAGCTAAAAAAAGATCACTTTGAATTACATTACACTGCATGTGCAGTGTATCTTAATACAACTAGGCATTCAGAAAAAAACGAATCTTTCTATGCAAGCCATCTTCTAAGGTAAGAATAACAACCATTTAAACTGCTTTTCTTCTGACAACCTTTTTTTCTTTGATGATTTTTTTTTTTTTTTTTTTGGTCTTTAACATTTCCTTATCCCCTGTATGGTTTTCAGGGGGTGGGGGCGGGGGTTTTATAAATATTGTGCTGGTTTAACAATCTTCGAGAATCCTAAGATGAAATCATCTTAGGATTCTTCATTGCAAATTATAGGTGAAATCATTTTATTAGCTCTTACTTGCTGTCAGGCCAGAATTACTATGGCTATTACTATGACAGGGAATGTATCAAGTGGCTAGATGGAATGGTACCAAGGTCTCTGTAAAGATAGTTGATAAGGACAGCTATTCAGACCCGGAGAGCATGTGTGTTTTTCCCCCTCTTAACATTTTCTCTTTGCAATTCATACTGGTATTTTTTAAAGTCATATTTTGAATTCCAAGAACCATAAAAATGCGATCACGTTTCTGATATAAGTTATTATGACTGCTCATTCATTTTATGTGTTATTTAGATGTCATCATGCACATATTGCTTTTTTGTTGTGCCCCTTATCTCAACAACTACGTTTGTGATGAGAACTTTTGATCTACAATATGACAACACTATTCAATTCTGTTTTAAAAAGAAGGATGATAATGATAGGTGTTTTTGGCACTACTAAGTTCACAGTTTCAGATGCCATCTTATTCATCTAGCAGGATACAATTTTTTCATGTTGATTCTTTTTTCTTATTTGACTAGAGGATTCCAATTCTTTTCTTCTCTGGTTGCTGCACATAAGAAAAGTTTATTTCTTATTCCACCACTGAAGTCTACTATTCCATCATGTCTATAAGGTTCTGAAGGTGTGTTTCTTGAGGTCTATTTCACTTGTTCCATTTATCATTGCTGCTATGAAATGATGTCAATCATCTTTAAGACTTATAAATTCTTTTTTCTATTTTGTATTTTCTATTATTGGTTGGCTTGCCTTTGATTGGCAAATCAAACTGGCATACATGCAAACCATGTTAAATATTGCTAGAGCCTAGAAGAGAATAGACAGTTTTTTTTTTTTTTAGATTTCTCAGGCTGCCTTATTGATATGCTTTTGCCATTGGTAAAATAATTCCCTTGCTTGAGTTGCTTTGCAATTAGTGATTTGAGCATCTTGTTTAGAATTTTGGTAGACTTGTTCGTAGAGTCAATCTAAAATCCTAATGTCATCCATTGTTTCTTTTGGGCTAAATTTTATGACAGAAATGCTTTCAAACATGAGCTGACCTTATTAGAAAAGGTCCGGCATCCGAATGTGATTCAGTTTGTTGGAGCTGTCACGCAGAATGCACCGATGATGATTGTTGCAGAGTATCATCCAAAAGTAAGCATATCTCTGGCTCATTCTTTCTCAGTTGTGTGTGCATTGAATGCTATATTACAATCTATGGCATATGACACATGGCCGTCTCTTGCTTGTGAAGGTAATGAACACTCATTTTGCAATGGAGGTGACCTGTTTTACATGGGCAACAAGTACTTTTGGGAAAAATAGAGAACCAAAAAGAAAAAGAAAAAGAAAAGAAAAAAAAAAAAAAAAAAAGGGTATGGCATTGTAATACTGTACAGAAGTAGGAATTGAATATCAATAAAGGGATGACGAGAAGTTTCCCTAAGAAGATCTGGCGTTTTTAACCTATGATCTGCAGCGGCTTTCTGTTAGAAGAGTTATCTTCATGGTCTATTGAGTTATTTCTGTCTGGGGCAATCATGGAGTGAGGATGTTTCATTTCATCAATTAAGTACCTTAATTTTAACTCTAAAGGTTATTTGATCCCAGGGTGACTTAGGAAGCTATCTTCAAAAGAAAGGGCGTCTTTCACCTTTAAAATCTCTGAGATTTGCCCTTGATATTGCGAGGCAAGTTCAATTTTTTAAATTCCTGTGCTTGCTTGCTAAACTAAGATTTTCTTCCTTACACAGCCACACGAGCACATAAAATAAGCAGTTTTTTCCTACCACCTTACGCAAACATAATTATTCTCTAGCTTGTTGGATTTTAAGATGTCTTGGTTGATCTCTTTTTACCAGGGGCATGAATTATCTTCATGAATGTAAGCCAGATCCTATCATCCATTGCAATTTAAGGCCAAAGTAAGACAGCCAAATGAAGAAGCTAATTGATGTGTTATTGCAAATTAAGCTTTCATTTGTTCTGTTAATATGTACACATCTTTAATCGTTACATTTTGGTAAGGTGCCAGAAATATTTTGCTGGATAGTGGTGGCCAGTTAAAGGTTGCTGGGTTTGGTTTGGTAAGGTTGTCAATAATTTCACCAGACAAAGCTAAACTTGTAGCAGGGACTTCTGCTGACCCTTCCAGTAAGTTGTTCTGCAAATTTTTATGCACCATTATGCATAAATTTTATTATACTCGGTATCTAACTCCGGTTTCCAACTATCTATGATATTTCTTTTTTCTTTTATGGTCCTGTATTTTGGTACCTAATCTAATGTAATTTCAAAGGTTAGCATCTCATTAAATTGAAAAATGGCATCCAATTATTGCTAATAAGTACTTCATGGCGTTTTCCAATTTATATTGTTGCTTTTTGTCAATTTTTAGATATATATGTGGCACCTGAGATTTTCAAAGATGAAATATTTGATAGAAGTGTGGATGTATACTCATTCGGCATCATACTATATGAGGTACCCTTCCTTTCTCAAAGATGTGATAACTATCACGATTAAGATGTTCCAGTGAAAACTGGTTTCATGTTTCCCTACTTTTGATAATACATAAAGCTTTAATAGACAGCTTTATATGGATGGCAAATGCACAAATTTAATAATTGAGTTTATGGTCACTGTATCTTTTTATTTGGATATAAGAAGGGAGCTTCTATTTGATTGGAAGAATTTGATTCATTGATCCTATGTAAATGATTTTCTTTTGTCATCTTAACACTTTGTTAATTGCGGGAACTGAGCATCGCGAAATTTTGTTGTGTTTGTTTCTGGTATGACCCTAGATGATTGAGGGTATACAGCCTTTCCATCCCAGGTCTCCTGAAGAGACCGTGAGATTGATGTGTTTAGAGAAAAAAAGACCGCCATTTAAAGTCAAGTTGAGAAGCAGTTATCCTCCAGATCTAAAAGAGTAAGTTTTTTTTTCCAAAATGGATGCTGCAGCGATTTGGTGTTTTCTTTTTTCTGTAACCTGCACTTAACCTCATGCTTTTATTTGTAGTTGTGCAAAATTTTCCTTTTTTCCATTTGAATATTTTTCTGGTTTGCTGGGGACCTGTATCTGGCTGTGGTAAAAAAATGCCATTTGCCATTTGGGAGAAACACTTCATGTCCCCCACTGTTCTTTGAATAGAAGCCGGTTCATAAAATTTCAGTCTATGCAATTTTCTTTGTAATTACATTTTTACTGTAGAATATAGGGTACCTCATAAACTTTGGATAAAATGGCGGGAGATGACTTACAGCCCAAATAGTGGTGGCTCAAGTGGAGATGGCCCATCCATTCAGGGGTAGGTTGAGGATGACGTACTATAGATAACATGGGGCTAATGAGATTGCTGGTTTTTTTTACTCTGGAAGATTATGCATCTTGACGTGTGTGGAAAAATTTTTTGAAATGTCATAAATTAAAGGTTTTGAATCCTGAGTTTGTAGAAATCTATTTACTTGTAAGTATATTTTATGTACACCTGTCATGAAAAACTTTTCCCGCCTGACATTTCTATACATGCATCGGTTAACATACTTGGTATCTTCTGGTACTAAGCCAAGAAATTTGCTTACCACATGGGTGGTACAAAAGGACATTCCCTCCAGAATACACTGTGCAAGGTGTAACACAAAAAAAAAAAGAAAAATTATTTATAGTACAAAAACTATCAAGGTGTAACAATTGTTCTCCATTCTTTTGTCATTTGTTTGTGTTGCAAGGACACCCTTTTGCACTGCATGAACAACGACTCTAAATTATCATTTGGGACAACTTGTAGAAGTGCTCTACATATAAGGATCTGATGCCTTGGGATACCGACTTTGATATGGATGCAGGTTGATCGATGAATGCTGGCATCCAGAAGCTGTTGCCAGGCCAATATTCTCGGAGATCATCGTACGATTGGACAGAATAGTTGCCAGCTGCTCAAAACAGGGATGGTTGAAAGACACATTCAAGCTTCCTTGGTATGCTTTCCCTACCAAATATCTTATAAACAGCACCAAATGATTGAATCAAGAAATCTTAGAACTCTGATTGCCTGCTTATTTTCTCATGGCGGAGTAATCTTCCATAGTCGTTGATAATGATGTATCATGCGCAGGCTGTAAGAGGCGCTCTCGTCCCATTCAAAGAAGGGGTCAAAGATGACAAAGATGTCTTGAACCTGCAGTTTTTCGGAGCTTAATGGTACCACAATCCTAAAGTTTTACGTGTGAATGTGACGATAATGGATCTTGAGGACAAATAATTGTGATCCAAGTCCAAAAAATGATTTTTATTGCTTGATCCTCATTCTCCTCAGGAGCTGTAATAATTCCTTTGTATGTATAATATGTTGTGGAATTGCTTTGTTTACTCCAATATCAGTTTGTACTTTGTACAGAGACCAAATAGACATCTGTACTTACTGTTATTACGTAGGTGACCCTTTGGTAAGTATATGGATTTAAACATATATATATATATATATATATATATTTTTTTTTTTTTTTTCTTGCTTAGTTTTTAACATGTACGAAATTGATATTTTTTTTTTGATTTGATTCTCTGGGTTCTATTTTTATTTTTTTCTTTGGGATTTGATTCTCTGGGTTTTATTGATTTGATTGACATTGACGGATCCACGCAGTAGTGCCTATCCTCAAATTTTAAGTTTTATGTTTTTAGTAAATAATTTTTTTACACCCGCCGCCCGGCCCAAAGCCCAAATTCGACTCCATTCCTTCGTTTTTCCTTGTTTTTTTCTTTTTGGGCTTCTTGACCTTCTCTTTTTATACTTCTCACTTTCTGTTGTTTTTTTCCCCCCTTGGCCATTCTTTAGTTTTTTCTTTTTTGCTTCTTTGCCCGTTTCTATGCCTTTCTCCTTGTTTTCTTTTTTTTTTTCTCTGTTCTTTTTAAAAGAAATTATTTTTTTTATTTCTTTGGTAATTTATTTATAATATATTTACTAAAATTATATTTACTTATTTTAAAAATTATTTTAATAAAATTTAAAATATTAAAATTCACATGATATAATTATGATATTTATTATTTAAAATAATTAATTTAATTTTTTATTTTTAGATTATATATTAATTTTTATTATTTTATATGTACATGTAAAATTTGTATAAATTTGCTACTGTTGATGTGGCAGTTACAGGTAGAGACATGTACAGAGTCTTATTATAGACTGTAATTAATGATAAAAATCTAGGTGGATTGAGTTGCAGTAAAATTATTTCTTCAAACACAAAAAAAAAAAAAAAGAAAAAAAAAACCAAGAAATGAAAAAATGGCGGTTTTTCTTACTTGTCATTCAAGAATTCTAAAAATAATAATAAAAAAAAGAAAACCAAGACAAAAAAAAAAATTATAAAAACGGAGGACAAAAGACTAGTCGTTAGACTGGCTTGGGAATAAAAAATCAAACATGGAGAGAGAAAACATTCCTCACGGTGATCTAATCCTAAACCTAAAAGGACCCCACCAATTCTAGGAAACCACCAATAAACAAGCAGGGAACATCGTTAATACATGTACCTGCGTAACATAGAAACTTTACCCACTCCTACCCCTGTCCCTCCTTTAAACCCCATTCTCCTCTCCCTCCTGGATCCTTCCCATTAAAATCCGCCTCTTCCTCTCTCTCTCTCTCTTTCTCTCTCTCTCTCTCTGAAAGGCTCACATTCTTGGTGGTGGTTCTTGTGATCGATTGGTACATATCATAACGAGTGTTTGGTCTCTGGATTTCTGAGTTGCCCCCCAGTTTTATTACTGTAAATAATCAAGAGGGCTGTTGTAGGTGTTAGGACGGCGCGCGCTTTCTTATTGAACCGTTAACCAGTTCTTTCTTTTCTTTTTTGTTTTTGTGGATTAACTTGTTCTTTTCTTGTTTTCTTGTATTAAAATAATAGTTTCTTTTTATTCTTCTTAGGCTTTCTATCGTGGAAAATTTTGTGTTTAGGAACTGTTCTGTTCTGTTTGGTCACTGGAAAACTGTGCTATATTAGAGAAATGATTACGCTAGTTTTTTTAAAAGAAAAAAAACCCTTCTATCCCGTTTTCCTTTCTTTTAATGCGTTCTTTTTTTAATTTTTTTTTCTGAATAAATTAGGCCTTTTTACGAGTGATTTTGTTTCAATATGAAGGTGATCTGTTTGTTTTATGGATTTTTTTTTCTTTTTTTTTATAAAAAAATTTTCTTCCATCTTTGTTACCGTCCCTATTTCTTTCCTTTTACCCTCTCTTTCTTTTCAGTAATGGTGCTTTAGTTTTCCCTTTATTTATTTTTCATTTTTTTTTTTGGGCTTTTTCCCCCTCTTTTAGGTTTTGCATTTTAGGTTATTTGTTTTTTTTTTTTTTGTTAATTTTCTGTTTGGGTTTCGTTATTTAATTTGCGAAATTTTTGTTGGTATTATGTCCAAATTTTTGTTTGGGCATGGCTCTGTTTGGTTGCTGCGAAATTGTGGGAAACAAGAATTGGTGAACCCCATTTTCTACTTTCCTGGTTTTTCTCTTGTTCTGAATTAATTGCGACCTGTACAAATAATTCCAAATTATTTCTCTTTTTCGCCTTTTTTATTATAGGGTGATACTCCCGTCGTGGTGTTTATTTCTCTCTCTTTCTCTCTATGTTCTTTTAAACTTCCTTTTATTTTATTTTCTTTTTCTACTGAACAGAGCAACCTTTTATAACTTAATTTCTGCTCCCCGATTTTTTCCTTAAATTGATTTCTATGGATTTTCAGGTCATCTTGATGGGCAAAAAAAACTTATGTGAATAATATTTGATATCGAATTAATCAGGAAGCTTTAGTGGGTCATTCCATTTCTTGTCCTTAAAATAGTTGTTTCCATAATGCTGCTTATCGTATAGTGTCTTCTTTTGTTTTTGTTGTTGTTGGGTTTTTTTTTTTTTGTTTGTTTTTGGGTGTTTTAATGCTATCATTCTGGTAATTTGGTTTGTATATGCTTGTTGTGCTTTTTAGTTGGTTTTGTTTCTGAATCTCGTACTTTGCCAGCATCACCGTGCTCTTTATTGAGAAATGCGTCCGTGCTTCTCTTTGTGAAGAGGGGAATATTTGCAGATGGCGTCCAGAGCAATTTTTAGAAGGAAAAGGTTGATCTCTGATTACCTGAATGCCTCCGGGAGCTCAGTTCAGAGCTTGCAATGGTTTGGACATGTAACTCGGTGTTCGGATTCCCGAGGCTATAGCTTTGCTACCAGCCAACCTTCTGGAGAGTCTAATTTTGCAAAGGAACCCAGTGGAATTCTGGTGAGGAAAGCAGAGTTACTTGGTCTATCAGGTGTAGGGAACTTTAGGCGTGGATTTAATATTTCTCCTCTCGGTCTTTGCCATATGAGCTCGGAGTTGAAATGTCCTATGAGGTTGATGTTACTTTCTGCTCGTAATGCATCCACAGCAACGGCCAAACAATCTGAGATGGGCAGTGATGATGAGCGAAATGAAGAAATGATAGCTAAAAAGAGAAAGGAGGCATCTCCACAAGAATGTGACCAAGCTGTTGAAGGGTTAAGTACTGCAAAAGCCAAAGCCAAGGCTAAGAGATTGCAGGAAGAATCTCAACTAGTTGCTAACTCCATTTTACAAAGAACACAGGCCGTGCTTTTAGGAATTGGTCCCGCTTTCAGAGCTGTAGCTTCTATGAGCAGGTTAAGATAATTATTTTTTGGGTTTTCTTGTTTTGCTTTGGTCTAACTGGCTATCATTAGCATGTGATTTTTGTGTTGCTTATTCTTATGCTATTTCTGCTCAGGGAAGACTGGGCCAAGAAACTTATTCACTGGAAACATGAATTTATGTCAACATTACAACACTACTGGTTGGGTTTCAAGCTTTTGTGGGCCGATGTGAGGATCAGTTCAAGACTGTTATTAAAACTTGCTGGTGGGAAGAGTCTATCAAGAAGGGAGAGACAACAATTGACTAGAACTACTGCAGACATTTTCAGACTTGTTCCATTTGCAGTTTTCATCATTGTTCCATTTATGGAGTTTCTTCTGCCAGTATTCTTGAAACTGTTTCCCAACATGTTGCCCTCAACCTTTCAAGACAAGATGAAAGAGCAGGTATGCTTTGTTGTGGCTGGTCCTCTATCATTTGCGGGCTCACTTGTAGTTGGCACAAATGATAGAGAATCTTGATGTTTTTCTTTTCCATGCATTTGCAAGTTTTTTTTATATTTTTACATGTATTTTTTTAATTTTTATGTTGGTTTGCCGGTTGTTTAGTTATTGGCAGAATTAAACAACTCGAGATACAATCATGAGTCCAGAGTTCAAAATATTTGGACCTTTTATATGTTCTAAAACTCAAGTTCACTTGAGAGGCTGGAGTTCATGTTTTAACATTTGAGCTGGATAAATTTTTACGAACCAAGCTGTTATATATTGAAGCGTGGCTTATCTTTACTTGTTTGCTGTCCTGCTCTCCAAGCCACAGTACAAGTTTGCACATATAATAGGATTGTTCATTTGACCCATTATAACCAGATTTGCTGCTTTCTTTCCAATTGGCCAATAAATAGGAGGCATTGAAAAGGAAGTTGAAAGCAAGGATAGAATATGCCAAGTTTCTTCAAGATACAGTAAAAGAAATGGCAAAAGAGGTTCAAAATTCGCGGACTGGAGAAATCAAGCAGACTGCTGAAGATCTTGATGAATTTTTGAACAGGGTAAGAATCAAGTTTCAGCAGTCAATCTTACCTTGGACTCAATTATTATTTTGTTATTTATTTGTTTTGCTTTGGTATGTAAGCTTAACAAGTATAATAATCATGTAGGTTAGAAGGGGTGGCAGTGTTACAAATGAGGAGATTTTGAGCTTTGCCAAGCTGTTCAATGATGAATTGACTTTAGATAATATCAGCAGGTCAATTTTTGTAGCAAATGTTTTTATATTTCGATTTGTAACTGTTTTACATGATGTTTTTAATTAGGTTCACGTAGCTGGTTTCAATTATTATGGGTTTCAATTATTATTGTTTATTATCTATCTCCTGGATCAGTTACCCTTTTTCACTTTATTTTGCTTCTTTCAGGCCCCGGCTGGTAAGCATGTGCAAATACATGGGAATTAGTCCATTTGGAACAGATGCATATCTGCGGTTTATGCTCCGAAAAAGGCTCCGAAGGTGGTTCCATCTTTTTACTGTTTTATGACCTGATGACTTTTGGTATTCTGTTCATGGAGATTCGATGGATTGGGTGGTGGGCCTGAAAGGGGATTAGTCCATAGATTTGAGGCTGCTAGAGTAGTTTCTGTAGTGAGCATAGAATGGGGCGAAGCCAAGCTTCTTCTAAAACACTCATTCTAATACTCTCTCAATCTTGATTTGTTTTTCGGAGAAAGAATTGATGATTTTTATTTATGAAACCATGCAGTTGAAATGCTCATGTTTCTTTTTTATTTAAATGCTTTAAACATGAGGGAAAAAGATGTCCATTGACTTCTCATCTCCACATTGCTTGTCGGAGTTGCAGAATATTCCCAACACCTTATAATTCCTTTTGTTTGTGTGCAGACAATTAGCTTTTGAATTCATGCTAGGTAATTTTTCATCTTGTTGTTGACATTAAGTTTTTTGGAATCATGGTCTAGCTGTGTGAGCAATGCTCAGCTGATTGGAGATTATATAAAAGTGAAAAGTGTGGTATAGATTGTTATTTATTGATCTTCTTGTGATGTAGCATTAAGAATGATGATAAGTTGATATACGCGGAGGGTGTGGAGTCTCTTTCAGAGGCTGAACTTCGTGAAGATTGTAGGGAACGAGGCATGCTTGGGTTACTCTCAGTTGAGGAAATGCGGCAACAGGTTATTGGTTTTATGCATTGTACATACTTCATTTCTTCACATGTGTCTATGACTTGACTGCATGTCAAAGAGTCCAATAATTTGCTGTTGCTAATACTGAAGTAGCACATATGAACTCGCCATTGGTTTGTGCTTTTTTAGCTGTCAACTTCCTTTCAGACCTTCACAACTTTTTGTTGTTTTAAACTTTGTTCGTGACTGAAAAGAGTTGTGTGTGGGCTTCAGTGTGTGGGATTAGGGGATAGGGACTTATTGATGAATATGGTAGCTCTACAGAATAGTCTAAGTATATTTGTTCGTTCCAGATGGAATTTGTGAGTTTCATACTGGTATTTGATCAGGTCTTTCTAAAAATTCCCCCTCTATCATTTCATTTTTCATATATCTTTCTTCTTCTTTAGAGTGGGCTATCTCTACAGAAGTGCATTTGATAATGTACTTCTGTAGAGATAGTCCACTCTAAAGAAGAAGAAAGATATATGAAAAATGAAATGAGGAGTGAGTAGAACCTGAGGACTCTCTCTTTAGGAAGTATGGGTAGTATCAAAAGCTAAATACACTTCTGGATAATATTGGTGATGATAAAGAAACTAGTATTTCTTTTGTTATCCAAATGAAATACTTTTCCTGTCAAGTGCATTGGATATTTAAAATCATAATTTCGTTGCTGAATTTTGACTTCTTTATTTTTCTCTACAGCTTCGTGATTGGTTGGACTTATCTCTAAATCATTCAGTGCCATCTTCACTTTTAATCCTCTCGAGGTGATTTGAAGTGTTCCCACTTGATTCTGGTCTTGCTCAATCTTTTCTATTTTATTAATGTTTCATCTGCACATGTATCTTCTGCCTTTAATTTTAGTTTTTTGATCAAATGTCATTTGCAGGGCCTTCACCGTTTCAGGAAAATTAAAACCAGAGGATGCTGTACGAGCAACATTGTCTTCCCTGCCAGATGAGGTTGTGGATACTGTTGGTGTTACAGCTCTGCCATCAGAAGATACTGTTTCGGAAAGGAGAAGGAAACTGGAGTACCTTGAGATGCAGGAAGAACTAATCAAGGTCGGCATTTTGTTACATTCTACTTTATATTCTTGCCTGGATGGGGGTCTCAACTCAACCTTTTTGGTTCCAGGCAAACACCTTTAAGATGCTTATTGCTATTAGTGATATGCTTATGGCTATATTTTATGTGAAGTTTCAAAAAAAAAATCCCAGCAGGATTGGTCTATTCTTGTACCCCATGACCTCCCATCTTTGAATGCAATAATTTTGATGAATTTTTGTGAACCAATGAGGGGAACAGAAGAATAGTTTATATAATATTATAAGCTCTCGATCTGGTTAAAACCTCAGATTGATACGTGATCTGCATGTTTCATTCCTTGGGATGACCTCAAAGCTTGTTCTAACACGGAGCATAACTCATAGTTATCTGAGCTTGTTCTCAATTGATAACATATAGGAGGAGGAAGAAAAAGAGGAGGAAGAGCTTGCCAAGATGAAAGAATCGACAGTTAGTGAAGATGATGTGGCATTGAAAGAGATGACTATACCAACAGCAAGAGAAGCACAAGAGCAAGCTATAGCAAGAACATTGGAAAAACAAGAGCAGCTCTGTGAACTCAGTCGTGCCCTGGCCGTTTTAGCTTCAGCATCTGTAAGAATTGGGATTTAAATTTTTAGTGGTCAATAATTTGATTCTTTTTGGAGAGGGGACATTATGATCTGTTTTTATTCATAGTTCTGTCTCCTTATATACTGCAGTCTGTAAGTAGAGAGCGGGAAGAATTCCTGAGCCTTGTCAATAAGGAGGTAGGGATATAATATATGTTGATGCCATGTTTTTCTGATTCTACTAAGCAACTGTAGAACGCAACTTTTTCTCATGCTTGATTGCTCTGGTCTTTCAGATAGAACTTTATAATAGCATGGTTGAGAAAGAGGGTACAGAGGGTGAAAAGGAGGCCATGAAGGCTTATAGGGCTGCGCGAGTAGAAAATGATCATTCTTCTGAGGCTGATGAAGCCGATGAGGTTTCTTCAGCTCTCATTGAGAAGGTACAGCAACATGTAACCATTACTGATCACCTTTTATGTGCATAATTTAACTAGTATTTACTGGCGATTTTGCATTTTTGCTACTGCAGGTTGATGCCATGCTCCAAAATCTTGAAAAAGAAATTGATGATGTTGATGCCAAAATTGGTGACCGCTGGCGCCTACTTGACAGGTGCATCATTATCACTGGCATGCAGCTTTTTCATTATACCGTGCTACTTTGCGAGTTGTGACTGCTATGATAATTGTATGCTCTGTGGTTGGATCTTCTCTTTGG
The DNA here is from genome assembly GCA_037832335.1 of Carallia pectinifolia. Taxonomy (NCBI): domain Eukaryota; kingdom Viridiplantae; phylum Streptophyta; class Magnoliopsida; order Malpighiales; family Rhizophoraceae; genus Carallia; species Carallia pectinifolia. The sequence continues at coordinate 5,833,955 of CM075449.1, forward strand.
ATATAGGATCTACAAATTCTCGTATTGCCTTTGTTTGCCACCAGTTTACTTATATAGAAAGTATCTTAATCTCATCCCCCAGAATCTTATAATTTTTTTGTTTCAAAATAACCCAAGCCAGTATCGCTGCACCACATGTTGATGGAAACAATGGACAAGTATTTCAAAACAACATATGTTTGAAAAGGTTAATATTTGTTGCTGCTAGCGAACTGACTCTGAATAGGAGGGACAAATTTAAGCCTTAGAATCATGTATTTTTAGCAGGCATGTTTGAAGGCATAGTACTTGGTTCCTATTAGTTCCAATCAGTAATTGGCTTGCATCTGCTTTTTTATTTTTAGTGATAAATTATTCGACTTTATGATAAGTTTGTAGTTATATTCTCAAATTTTGCATTTCTGCAGGGATTTTGATGGAAAAGTCACTCCTGAAGAGGTGGCAGCCGCTGCTATGTACCTGAAGACTACATTGGGCAAAGAAGGTGTCCAAGAGCTCATTAGCAATCTTTCAAAAGATGGAGGTGAGCCAGTTCATGTCCATCATTTTGTTGGCCTGTTTTTTTCCCCTTGTCTTCATTTGCATTTCCTTTTTTCAGCTTTCTTTCCAATTTTCCTTGTCTGGCTTTTGTTTATGTTGTGCTCTTGGATGAGTAGCAGGACAGCAAGCCTTGATCCCAAATTTAATTGTGATTGGCTATGTGAACTTTTCTCGACATTCTGTTCTATTATAAACTAAGTTTGGTGTGAGATCTTTTCATGATAAATTCTTCTCAACCAAAGACTCCCAAGTCAACTTAGGTCGTCCTCTCCCTTTTGTCTTGCTATCCACCTGGATTCCCAAGTCTATGTTAGATGAGTGCCTTAAATAGAAGTGTTTCCAAAAAGGGCTCCTTCATTCGTATAATATGGGTTAATGAAAGCTGATCACCATGAGCAACCTTTCAACAAACTAGAGCAGGTTTATCTAATAGTTTCCTGATGTCCAAAAGACCCATTTTCACTTTCTGGACAGAATTTCAAAATCATTTTAGCACCCGCCAATCATAGCAGTTTTTCCCTTCATACCATCCTCTTACATGTGATGATTGAAGTTGTTGCAATATGAATAATTTCTGGCGGGGATTTGGTGGCATGGAGTAATAGCTGTGATCTTGGATATGTATCAAGAGGTTTATATGGATAGCCTTTTTAGACGATTAGCCTTCCTCTTATGGACTCTTCTATAATGTCCATGTCTCTTTTATGGTTTTGTAGATTGCTGTCTTGTAATCAGTGGCTTGTCTGTGCAGCCGCTGCATGTGTCTTGTGGATTTGTTTCCACTTTGTGAGAGTTGTTCTGTTGTAATAATCATAGCTACATGTGTACAGATACAATAATATTATGTAGCACACTTTTTAGACTTATATTATAGATGGGAATTTCAGGGGTTTTTTTTTCAGTCAATTTTAGTTTTTACAATTTCACACCTGAGTTGTTCTTCTCCATAACTACACTCAACTTATGGGACCCCAAAGCCATCAAATGGGGAATCCTGAACGAGAACAGACTTTTGTGAGACTCACCTTCTGTGCTTTCTCCCAAGTATCTTATGATTGGCATGTAAGAATACATACATCATACAATTGCTCATAATTTGTGTTTCCTCTTCTTCTTTAATGAATTTACATGAAAATTCTGTACTATCATCTGCAATGAATGGTTCCTTATGTTGTGAACTTGTGGGTTATTTTGGTTAATCACTATGGGTGATGCAATTTACTTATTCTAAGGGCAAAGTGGAAACATCTTATGAGACAGGAAAATAATATGCATGGTGCTTTTAGCTTTGGTCTTTCGATCATTCTGTTTTTCTACATTTTGCTTTTACCAATGCTGATTTTGTGATCATTGTGCTAAGGCTTTTCAGAACCTAGAAATTTGTCATTTCTCATATTTGATTGCTAATTCGACCTGCTTGAACTGAAACAGATGGGAAGATTCTTGTAGAAGACATTGTCAAATTGGGCAGTGGGATGGATGATTCTAATACAGCTGAAGAGAGAACGTAGATTTCTGTCCTTCCATCTGTTTACAATCCCACAATATTAGCGGTTCAGTTGGCTAGTCGTATACGGCACAGGTATTTGAGGCCATCAGATTTTTGTAGACTAGTAACACTCTGAAATTTAAATATGGGAAGTTGCAGTCTTCTATTTTTTTGACAGTGGACTGACATACATAGTCTTTGTCTTTATGCTATATAAATAGTCATAGAACTCTGACTCCGATGAGACTGGAAGAGTTTGGAGCTGTAGCTGTAAGGAGAGTTTGGAGCTGTAAGGTTAGCTGTTAGTGTAACAAAAGGAGTTTAGCTACTTTTAATGGCACTCTGGTTGTGTTTTCTCTGCTAATAGAACTTTTATACTATATTGAGACTTGTCTTCTGCAATCGCATTTGCGAAGCCGAGGACCTCATATTTCTTGTTAGATAGAAGGGAAAAATCTTATTTTTCAATTCATTCGTTACTAGACTAGTTTGAACTCCTTTTCTTAAGCTCCCAACTTGGTTTTATTGAAAATGGAAACAAAGAGAAAGCCACAGGCCTGCAGGGCAACATCAACACTCAGACTGACTGGCTATTGGCCGTGCCTGCAACTTCATCACAGCAAATTTCAGTTAACTGCTTAACGAACATAACTAGAAAGACCCACCCTCTTTTGTCCTGCGACGGTGAAAGTTGGAAGTATGTTTCATGTCTTCAGGATGTGCAAATTTTAGGATTCTGCACTGACTTCTTGGTGATGTTTGGTTTTGCTCACAAGATATGATGCAAATTGCTCAATATTTGTGTAAGAGCTTCCACCTTCGTCGACTGCCTCGTGAGCCAGTTTCTTCCATTTCTCCGAGTTCTTCCTAATTTCATTTCCTCGATCTCCTTCAATGATTTCCCTTATACATCTCTCTATCTCTTCTTTGGTGACCTTTCCTTCTTCATCTAGCTTCGCCCTGATGCCTACCTGCCAAACGTCTGCAACAAACTTCGCGTTAGTTGGTTGCTCAGAAAACAGTGGCATCGCCACCATTGGAACCCCCAAGCTCAAAGCCTCAAGCGTCGAGTTCCACCCACAATGGGTAACGAAGCAACCCACGGACTTGTGAGCAAGAACTTCCAGCTGCGGACTCCACGTTACCACTAGCCCCTTTTCTGATGTCTTCTCTAGGAAATCACTGGGAAGTTTTTCCAGCTCGGATTCTCTTACAACCCACAGGAAATAGAAGCTGCTTCTGTGCATGCCCCATGCGATTTCTGCCATTTGGTCTTTTCCCAAAGCAGCCATGCTCCCAAATGATGCATAAACAACCGAACCTTGTTCCTTGGAGTCTAGCCACTTCATACATGCGCTCGAATTGGGCTTGAAGAAGCTTCCTCCATAATCTTTATCATCCTCCAAGCGCTTGTCTAAGCACATTGACGGGATTGTCGGTCCTATTGGCTTGATAGACCATTTGCTTGTCATCCACTTCACCACCTAAGTGCAAAAATTCAAACGAATTTCTCAAGTCCAGCAGCATCCAATTAAGAAGTAAACAAAAGAATATTGTTAACAACTTGCTAAAAGAGAAAAAACGAAAGATATACACGAACATAGACAATTATAGATAGGGATCTACTATAGTACAATTGATGAATTGATTTATGCAACCAAATAAATAATGTTTGCAACAAAAATGAATTTGAAATTTAAGCTTTAGTACCTCATCTTCGAGCTCACTAAATGTGTTGCATAAAACCCAATTGGCTTCATGCATGATTGAATATTCGCCGAAAACGTAGTCCCGAGCGGCAGGATAGGTGCTATTGTCATAAACAAAGGACGGTAAATCCTTGAACTCAAGGGGTGGCAATGAAGGCAAGGAGACCACAGGCTGTTCCAAAGGAACCCTCAGCGACCCCTGAAAGGCATGGTAATATGCTAGAGTAACAGCACAAGAATGAGTAAAAAATGGGCATGCCTCTACTCCTAAACCTCGAACGACTCCCGCAACAAATGCCAATCCGGCGTCGTATATGACACATGTAATGGGGTTTTGTGTGCTGCTGTACTTGTCTATGAGCTGAGCTATTGTTTCTGGGATTGTGGCTTTGAAACGTTCAAGCAACTCGTTGTTAACACCCCCAGCTTGGTGGCCCTTCAGGAGCTCATCGAGAATGGGCTCTGCTCCTACTTTGATGGCAGTCGCCTGGCCTTGCTGCTGCAGGGACTTGATAAATGAGGAGGTGGTGGCTAAGGTGACCTTGAGACCCTTTGAGGCTAGACGTTTGGCGAATTGGAGCATTGGGTTTATGTGGCCTTGTAAGAAGAGTGGCAGCACTAGGACATGACATTCACTACCACTACTAGCAGGTTCGCCAACCATCGTTTTCTCTGATTGCCTCTTACTTCGATTTCCTCCCAAGTTTTGAAATTCATGGAGATAGATGGGCTGGTTTATATAGGGCAGGAAGATGGTGAAAGTGTCATTTATGACCAATTAATGCAATGACTTATGGGATATCTGCAAGAGAATAAAAGGAAAGATTGCGTGGCTTGTAGAATATCTGGCTGCATTTAACCACCCATAATAAATATTTCCATGCACTTTTTGACCCAGTCATAAATGTGTTAGATTTGGTATCCACGTTTGGCAGATTCTTCATATGAACATTGCCTCTTTCTTTATTTGGATGTTTGTGCATTCCGAAAAATTTTAGGCATATAATCAATCTATCTCGCCCGTGAATTCACGTATAATAATATTTGCACATTTTTAATCTTTAGATGTGTAATTTTAATTAATAATGATAATCACGAATATATATCCAACAATAAAAATAATGTAATATGATTACGTGTCTAAAATATATTAAGTTAGTTGTATCTAAATGTTATAAATTAAACTTGCATGCATTGGTGTAGTTTCTCATGTTTTGACCTTATTATTGTTATTATTATTATTATTATTTTACATCTGTTAACAGAAAGAATAAACATTTGATAAATGTAAATTTTAGGGGGAAAATGTGAAAAAAATATTATTTTTCAGATGGATATCTAATATTTGAGAATCAAGTGAAAAAAAATTCCTTTTTTTAAAGTTGATCTTTGCCTTTTACTTTCCATTTCCTGGTGAAAACAAATAACTAATTAAAAAAGGGACCCGGACGATATTTGATTGAATTAATCCTCATTTCTTTAGATCACAAATAGTGGATTTAATTAAATAATTCACCCTAACATGTCATAAATTTTCCAGCAAAGCACATGCTGAGCTTTTTCTCCTCTTTGGTATAAGGAACGTTATCACATTCACAAATGATAGGGATTAGAAGAAAGTCAAGAAACTATATTAGTTGAAAACGGAACAGGAAGAGAGAATTGCATGCAGACAGCCATGCACCCACTAAATTTAAAGGCAACATGTGAATGTCTCTCTATTATCATTAAAACACTCACTTTTTTTTTTTTTATGAGTAATTGAAATGCTCACTTAATGCAACAAATCCAGCGAAATCAGCCACGCGATTATCGTCTGGTTATGCGTGCCCGTATCCAACACTAATATTGCGTTTAGGAGACGGAAAAAGGGAACGTACTAGCATATAGTAAATTATTATATTTTAAAAATATTTTAAAAATAAAGGAGGAAAAAAATTTTAATTTTCGTAATATTTTTTGACTCATCAAAACTAATTTTCTAAAAAATGTGAGGAAAACTGTTGACTTATATTAAATTTATTAAATGACTTAATTACTTTTCCTATAATTTAAAAATTATAATTTTATTTAAATAAAATTTATTATGAATGATAAAAAAAAATCCTTTTCTAAATAAATAAATTTATAATATTCCTTTTTTCATCATTTCTTTATAAATATAAGATTAGATAAAAAATATTTCTTTCTTTTAATAATTTTCTTTTTTACTTTTTTCTTCCTCATTTTTTTTTCTTTTCTAAAAATTTTATTTAAATACAATATAAATATTAAATAGTGATTCCATTATACGGACGAGTATAACAAGACACGTAATTTACAAAAATGCTAGCAACATGTCAGTTCCCACTTAAATACTACCAACAATTTATGGCACGGCGAGGGAAGAAGGCTAGATAGATAAAGAGGCTTCAATTCAAAGAACTCGAACCAAAAAAAGGGTAGTTTTTCTTTTCAAAGCGGCACCGATTCATTGTCGACGGCCTGTTGATCATGTTTTAGAATTGATCTTGATAACGACCCTCTCCCTATCCTCACCAAACCCAAACTTAAACGACAGTATCTTCAGCCTATCTAATCCCAACACTTCCTTTTAGGCAATAGATTAAATCAATTGAAAAAAATTTAGTATGTCATGGTAGTCATATTTAGTATATATATTATGAGAGTCTTATTTATTTTTATAATAAAATTGATAAAATATGATATAAGAAATTAACACGTAATTTTTTGTCATAAAAATAATAAACGTTATTACAAAAATAATCAAATTTATCATAAAAAATATATTTTATATGTATATCACCTAAATACTACCATATATACACCAAACTGGACTCAAATCAATTTTGCCATTTTTATTTTCTTTCCCATGCAACGTAAACAAATGTTCTTGCCAATTATTTGACGTGACAGCTCCACAATAGTACAAAAAATCACTATGCTAATTTTACTTTAATGATAATAAAATAATAATATAATTTTATTTAATAAAATTTAATAATTTATTTATTTTTATTTTTTTAAATTAAATCAATAGTTTATATGTCAATTTATAGTACTTTAAAATTTCCTACCTAAAGCTCTCCAGTCCTTTTAAAAAAAAAACAAATATTTCAATGCTTTCAAGTGAGAGTCCATGATCAACGATTTTGGCAGTCAACTCAACCACGCACAACCGTTAAGTCTCTTTTTTTTTTTTTTTTTTTGTCATAAGAGAGCTCAATTAGGAGTATTACAGTAGGAGAAAAGGACAGAATAAAGCCACCAAAGGGCCGAGGGGGCAGGTGGGGGTCGAACCCCCCACCTGCCCAAAGGGACAGGCATAAACATGCCCCTGGTGCCAATCAGGCTAAGCCTGGCCGGCACAACCGTTAAGTCTCTCCTCCGAGGAATTTAAAGAGGTGCACCTGCAGGCCCAAAGTCGCATTAGCACCAACTGGACCTCAGGCCTTTCATAATGGTCCCAACTTTAATTTACGCTACCAAAGCAGAGTACTTGCACTTACCAAGAAAAAAAAAGGGCAGAGAACTTGCTTCTTATTATTCCTTTTCGGGTTTCTTTCTGGGCTTAATGGAGGGCCGAAGCCCGAAACACAAATAAGAGCGCAAGAACAATCTGGCAGCTGCAGTTGGCCCACTTCCATGAAGCCCTTGGAAGCCCTTATTGAGTATTTATTTCAATAATTGAAGAGAGTGTTCTTTAACTATCAAGTAGAGATTCAAACCCTTGACTTCACTCTCTCCTTCTCTCAAATATCCAACAGGATTTTCTCTAGCCATTAGGCTAGGCAGACCAAAAAACAAAGTCAGTAATTTAACGACTCCCGACGCAAGATATCTCCGCACTGTACAAGATTATTCTTCGCTCGTGGTATTGAGACTGCCGCTGGTTTAAGAAAATTTAACCATGCGAAAATTCGAATACAAGAATTTATCTTGCTATAGATCAACTTCCCATACAACTCAATACGCCTAACCATTAGAATCAACTCATTCAATTAGTAATTTAACAGCTTGCTACATATACACGGTGATTTTGTTGGGTGATTTTGTTGGATGAATCGTTGGTCTACACATCCAATTATTTTTAGTGAGATATTCCTTTTTTATAAAAAAAATAATAATAATAAAATTAAATGCAACCGACAGGTATATTCGACTGAGGTTGAAGTCTCAGTTCATCAACTTCTACAATTATTATTACTATTTAGAATTATTACTATAATGGAAGTGCAATTAAGAATGTTCAGATACTACACAAAATGAAGTGCCCATATGTTGCAAAATAATAAGAACGAAGAAGAAATTTTTTGTTGCAAGCAAGAGATTAAGAATAATGCAGCATCTAGTTTCTTCAAAGTCTTGATTCATGGGGGAAGTTGAACCCATGACCCCATGAGCCTTCTTATTATACAATCCCAGTTTCGCACTAACCTCACAGCCTTGTGCACAGCTCCAATAGTTTGCAACGTTATAGAGCTTCGTAGAGCAACACGGCCATTGGCAAATGATTGGAGAATGAAACAAAGGAGTTCGTGTCAGATATCTTCAACAGTGGAGATCCTCCGAAAAGACCAGAATGATAGCGAAAATAATGCCAATAAAAGCCTGTAATCCGAAAGTTCAGATCAGCTAAATTAGGAGAAAATGGGATGGACACAGGACAGTATGGCTTGCTTGGACATTTACATGCAGTGATATCAGAAAGAGATGATACCATGATGATGATATTAATGTAGTCAATAAATAAGCAATGCTTCAACTAGTAACTAAGATAAAAATTTAAACGACAACACATCCTGTGAGATAGAGATTTTACAGTTCTTACTGATCTGACTCAATTGAATCACTTGTGTCTTGAATTTGAAACTGTAAGAACATTAAAGTAGCGACAGAAACTCATCTAGAAAGTGGTAGACTCGATGGTTTGCTTGTTATGCGATAGATGGAGGACTGGCTGTAGTGCGAATGTAACATCACAAAAATGTGAGAAAATGATAGTCAATGACGGCAGAAACAGGTTGATGAATAGCAGTTCTTGCATCAGAAAGAAAAACAACACAAACTAGAAGATGTGACTCAACACCTTTTTCTGCCCCTATCTGAAAGAATTCCACCCTCAGAATTCTTCGAAGCAATGTCAAACAAATGTAATTTGAGATATCTAGAAAAGGAAAAAAAAATGATTATGACCTGAAGTTCAAGCACAATATATTCACCTCTGATTGTGCACAAGCTTATGGAGCCGCTTGAAGTTCGTCTATGAAGATTTTTGGGATATGGGAAATTTTGGACCAATCAGGTCCATCATCCCTTTTGCACCTTTCCCTAAGAAGGGGACAATGATAGATATACAAGCTTCTCAATTTGGAAAGGTGCTGCATGGCTGTAGGTAGACATGTCAGATTCTTCAATCTATCAAGTACAAGCTCTTGAAGAGATGCAAGGCTACCCAGCCACTCCGGCAAATCATCCACTCCATTGAAGTTCTGCAACTTCAATATTTTGAGGGCAGTAAGGTATTGAAGTTGATCCGGCAGGGACTTAAGATTATCCCATCCATTTATCCATACCTCCTGAAGGGATGCATGGAGGCTTTGAATGAAATCCATTCCAGGGAATGCTTTTAACTCCTCAGAGAAAGGACCAAGTCTCAATTGCTCCAGCCTTGTGAGGCAGTTCAAGCTACCTTCGGGAATAAAGGTCAAACTTGGACTTCGAGTTATTTCCAGATAAACAAGAGAATGCAGCTCCTTTAAATCCTCAGGAATAAATTTCAGTTTCATACATCCAGAAATGGACAAACACTCCAGAGATGTGCAGAATTTCAGCCCCAGTGGAAGAGTTGTCAGTCTATCACACCATCCAATGCTGAGCCTTTTAAGAGAAGTGAGACAACGTACGCTAGGAATGCATGCCAGGTTACGGCAATACTCTATCCTCAAATCTTCGAGATATGTGAAGGCTTGGAATTCATCAGATAACCAACTCAATTCATCGCAAAAACGAATTTCCAGTTGCACAAGTGATGATAGATGACGTATTGGTATGCTTGTTAACCGGCGACAACGGAGAACAGACAACTTATTCAGGCAAGGAAATACACGTGGAACGTCTCCTCCATTCGCTTCTGGTGCAATCCAATTTTCAAGTGAGTCCATATCGCATAGCGACAATATCTTCAATGCTGGAAAGAACACCATGTCTCTGCTCCATCCGCTGCTTCCACCGTCTCCCCTGCCACAGTAAAAATCCATTCCTATAGATCTCACCTTATCCATTCCACTTATCTCCAGAATTTTAAGGCGAGGAAGATGTCCAAGACCTGAAATCTGTTCACATTTCAAGCATCTATCAAATTTCAACTTCACCAAGTGAACGAGAGGACCATAATCAGGAACTTCATTCATCAGCCATGATGGGAACCTTTCGCCCATGTAATTCTTAAACTCTAAGCTTTCTACCTTTGGCTGAGGCCGGAGGCTTTCCAACACATCCTCATCATTGCCAAAAGCTAGTCTTTTCTTACCCCATGAAAATTTCAATGCAGTAATTTTTGTCTTGTTGTGCAGTTTTGCTTTCTCGGCTTGCTTTTTATCTGTCACATTCTCAAGATTGTGCAGTGACAATCTCATCCTCAGTTCATTCAACCATTCCAATTCCTGAATTTCGCTTCCCTTTTGGACCACATAAAAATCTGACAATGTTTGAAGATTGGTTAAGCACCCCACCTGAGCTGGCATCTGATAATGATGACTAAAATAAACATGTCTCAAGCTCACCAAATTTCTGAATTTTTGGGGAAGACTTTTAAGTGATGGGCACCTCAGCAGTATAAATGTTTGCAAATTGTAGAGCTTTGTGATGGATTCAGGCAATATTTCAATTTTAGTTCCTGATATATCGAGGTATCTTAAACGTTTCAATGAGCCTATGGAAGTTGACAACTCATTGATATCAGCAGAACACAGGTTCAGTGTCCGCAAACTTTCAAAGCTCCATGACCTGTTAAGAACATCAACCCTCGAGAATAAAGAACGCAGTCTTCCAGCATCACCTTTTGGCCACATTGCCGCAGATTTCTCATCACCGATGAGATTAAGATGATGAACATGAGAGATGTCATCCGTGGCTAAACAGCATGTCAAATTCAGCGTTTCAAATTTTGAAATGGACAATGCAAGATCATGTACAAGATCATGCATTCTACAACTCGTAATATTGTCAGATTCATCTCTTCCTACATCCTGGAAAAAGGAGCTCCCGTGCAGGTAATGAAAATATTCATTGCCTATATCTTCCATCACTTTATTACTGTTATTAGATGACCCAAGAAAACCTTCAGCCATCCAAAGCTGAATTAACTGTTCCTTTTGAATGACAGAGCCCTTGGGAAAAATTGAGCAGAACGCAAAACATGGCTTCAAACACGTAGGCAACCGATCAAAACTTAGTTTTAGTACATCCAAAATTCTGTTGTTATATTCAGTTGCATTCCAAACATTACTGTTTTTAATTGAAACCCACTCTTCTTTTTCCCTTTTAAAATGCATCGTTCCACCTAAAACACTTGCAACTAGTGGCACGCCTCTGCATTTATCTGCAATCTCCCTTCCGACATCCCACAAATCTGAAGGTACTGGTCCATTTCCAAACACTTTTTCCTTGATTATTGACCAACATTCAATATCTGACAGTGCTTCCAGATTGTGCCTCCACTGAGGAGAAGTCTCCATTGTGGATGCTACTCGCTCAGTACGAGTTGTAACCATAACAGCACTCCCATTATTCCTGCTAATTTTTTCCAAGCGACCCTTTAAACTCTTCCACCTATCGCTGTCCACATCCCATACATCATCGAGCACAAGAAGAAATTTTTTCTCCTCCAATTCTTTCTCCAAATGTTGAAGTATTGCATCTATGCTGTTCATCCCACCCGCACTTTTATCAAGAGTTTCCAACATTCCTCCTAAAATCCTCCGATCATCAAAACTATCAGAAACACAAACCCATATAGTTGCATCAAAAAGCTTTCTCTTTTTCACTGCTTCACACATCAATTTAGCCAAAGTTGTCTTTCCAAGACCTGCCATACCAACTATAGAAATCACAGAGAGACCTTGTTGCTTGCTTGAGCTAACCAGCAAGTCAACAACGCTTGAGACATCAACCCCCCTTCCAACAACTTCTGAGTTGTCAAGAAAGGAGTCAGTCTGGCAAATATCAGGAACTCTATCCACAGACCTAACTTTAAGTCTAAAACCAGTTGCCTCGCTTTTAATTTCCTCCAACAATTCATTGATCTTCTTAATTTTGTCAGCCATATTGAAACGGAAAGCAACTGGGTTGGAATGGGAAAAGAAATTTCGTACCTTCCCCCTGAGTTGGTCCCCAATCTCCACTTTTCTCCGAAGAAGCTCGTAAGAAAACTCATCCAAGACATCTTCAGCGGCATAAGCAACATCTCTGAGCTTCTCCAACCAAAGCCTCACTGATTTGTCCCTCACTTGCCTTTCCTCAGCATCCTGCAACACCTCTTGGATCATTTTGGATGACTTTTTGAGCCTTTCAAGCTCTTCCTTCTGTCCCCACGCAAGACTTATCTGTTCAACAGCAACTGAACCCACCATCCTCAGCACCTCCTGCACAGCAAAAGTTAGAATCTCTGCCATTTCTTCCCTTCCCTTCTTCTTGCTCTTTTTTTTTTTTCTTTCCCTTCCCTCTAATGGATTGTCAACGCAGGGGGGAGAGAATGATTAGTTTTGCAAATAATATTGCTCTTTGGATTTCTTAATTTATTATCAGAAGAAAGCAGGAAACTAACGTGTAAATTGATAGCCTTTTCCTGCCAAAGAAAATTGGAAAAAGGCTGCTGGTGACTGCTGTGTTCCCATTCCGGCCCACACTTTTTTCTTTTTAGTTGATAAAATATTGGCAACTATGTTTTAACAATTCTAATACTTTTAAGACAATATTTATAGAGATCCTTTAACTAACATCAAAATAAAATTTAATTAATATAAAATAAAAAAATAAATAAATTATTAATATTTATTGTCAAATAATCAAAATAAAAAAATATATTACTACTACCTAAAACTCATATGAGCAGTGAAATTCTTCTTTTTACAGTTTCTAAATTTCTATCATGTTTCCAGTTTCCCAAACCTAATATGCGCTGATCCTTCTTTTAGCAGTTTCTATAAATGTTATTAGAACCGGATCGGACCGGTCGGTCTAACCGGTTCAACTGATGACTGGTCAAAGATTCGGGTCGGTTCATGATAACTTTTGGCCTTTAACTCGAATTGGTTAAAACCAGTCAAGAACCAGTCAAAATCGGTAAAAATCAGTGAAAAATCAAACCGGTTCAACTGGTTCAAACTAAATAAAAGTTTTATAAATTATAATTTGATTCTAAATTTATTTAAATTATAATTTGAACTTTAAATTTAATTAAAACTTTCAATTTAGTTCTAAATTTATTAAAACTTTTAATTTAATCCTTAAAAATTAAAAAAAAAAATATTTAATAACCGTATATAAATATTATTATTTTAAATTACTTATATATATATATATATATATATATATATATATATATATATATTAATAAATATCAATTCAAATACCAATTTAACCAATTAAATCAATTAAATTTTAACTCATTAATATTTTCAATTCAATAACTAATCTAATTCTACTACCCTTAGTTTCTATCATGTTTTCCAACCCTAATCTTCCTTGAATGTGCCTCCCTTACTCCCTTCAATAAACGTTTTTTTTCACTGGAACCTTCATCTGAATTGAAAGTCCTTCAGACAACCAATCACATAATACCATTTGTATGGAAGTCAACAACACGGGCCAAAAAAAGCTTCTTGTCCTTCACTATTTCTCTTCATTTCCGAGTGTGAATCATGAAACCGCCAAGAAAATCCCTTCCCTGCTGCGACCTCCTGAACCCCATTCTCAAATCCTCTTCCCTCCAAACCCTTACCTTAAATAGTTTCGTTCTTGATCCAATTTCGGTACAAAAAGCACCACCTTGTCCAAGTCCCCGAACCACCAAAACCCAATTCCTCGGCCTTTCTAAACGACAGGATCTCACTTCCAATGCTACAACCTGCGAACCAGTTTCATTGGAATACATTTGTAGTCCTGTTCAGCTGTCGAAACATCGGTTGAATAATGAATTCATTGATACCCTTTTGCATAATTCGTTGAAACAACCGAAACCCACCTTAAGTTCCTCGAGTTCTGTTCCAATCTCTCAGAATTTCGTTCAAGAAAGGTCTTTTTCTAGTTCAAGTTCAAATTTTTCATTGTCGAATGCTTCTCTTCACAATGAGCCCATCGTCTGTACCCACTTTTCCAGTCTGTCAAGACGGCCGAGTCCCAAGTTTAGGACCCTTTTGGATTCAATCCAAGGCCGAGTCATTCAAAGAAGAGAATTTTCAAGCGACGATTCAAACCCACGAGATGGGGTTCCAAATTTTTACACTGCGAGATCACCGCTGCAGAGCTCGGTGCCAATAGATGCGGGTTCTTCGATTCGGAAACCGATCAGTTTGTGGCCAGGAGTGTACCATTCACCAGTAACAAATGCCTTGTGGGAAGCCAGATCAAGCATATTTGAGAAGTCTGCTGATTCAGGTATTGATGGTTCTCTGCAGGATGATGAATTGGTTGCAAAACCACCTTCAAAGAGCAGGACTAGTGTTCTTTACAAGTTTTCTTCAGATTTCATACTGCGAGAGCAGTATAGGAACCCCTGGAATGAGATTAGAATGGGAAAGTTGCTTGAAGATCTTGATGCTCTTGCCGGTACCATTTCTTTCAAGGTCCTGGAGCTTTTCAATGTCTTTGGTTCTCTATGATTTTTATGATGTTGTTCTCACAAAATTAAGTCTTCATTTTGATATCCTTGCAACTAACTGATATATACGAATTATTACAATCCATAATTTGCTTCTTCAATAGCACTGTTGCAATGATGATGGGACCACAAGACCTCTGATGTTGGTCACTGCTTCTGTTGATAGAATGGTTCTGGCAAAACCGATCAGAATCGATGCTGATGTGAACATAGTTGGTGCTGTCACGTGGGTTGGGCGGTCATCCATGGAGATACAGTTGGAAGTGACTCAACGAACTGAAGGTAGTCCACTATAACTGCTGGTAGGATGGCGGAGTTGTCATTAAAATTTTCCTTTTTCTTAGTAAAATATCTCTGTATTTTGTTATCTGGCGCATTATTGTGAATGTAGTTGTGTTGATCAGCCTAAATATGGTGGCAAAGAAGTAATAAGTGCAAACCAGTTAGAATGTCCCTTTTTATTCTCTGATTTAGGTGGTAAAGGCAGTTGGTTATAGAACTGAAAAGGCCATTTGGCAGAGAAAGGGCTACTTGGTCCGAAATTCTCTGGCATCTTTATGATATTCTGCTTATGGAGTGTGCCTATACTCCATTTGGCATTGTAGCAGACCATTTTGATGCCGGATAGCTGCAAGATGACCCATATCAAATTTGTTAACCGTAAATGCAAATTGACTGTAGGATAGTCCTTGATGTATGATCTACATTGAGGAATCGTAAGTGTTCCTTAGTCCTTTTCTTTTTCTGCCATAGAGGATCTTAGTGTCTCATTACACACATAAGATGCGGTCACTCGTGTTGCTTTTAATTTCTGCTCCTTTCCAGGAAGAAAATAACTCCAAGTAACAGTTAACTTTGATGTTGTCACAATTTCTCTCCTTTCTATCAAGATTTCTGCTCACTGCTGTGATATTTTCCCGTGGCCAAGTTTTATGACCTGTGATGATGGTAGGTGTAATGGGAAAATGAAGGTTTAAAAATTTGAAGTTTTTGTCCTCTATATGATCCCTTGTTTATGCATGGACAAGACAATAACCTGTGAATTGTCATTTCCCTGTCCTTAGATGCAGAATAATTCAAACTTGTGTAGTTTTTCCCTTTCAAAAAGTGGGGAAAAAAAAATACCGTGAACTATATTTTAACACGGAAGCCTGTTTACAGGAACCTCCGATCCATCAGACTCACTTGCTCTTGTAGCCAATTTCACATTTGTGGCTCGTGACTCAAGGACCGGAAAATCGACTCTTATTAACCAGGTCTCTCCTGAAACTGAACAAGAAAAATTATTGTGGAAAGAAGCCGATGAGAGGAACAAGATGAGGAAAAAGAAGAAAGCAGAAAGTAAAAGTGACTCTGAGAACAAAGACGTGGAACGGCTTAATGCATTGTTGGCTGAGGGGCGGGTGTTCTGTGACATGCCAGCATTGGCAGACAGAGATAGTATTCTTATTGAAGATACTTGCCATGAGAACTCTTTGATTTGTCAGCCGCAGCAAAGGAACATATATGGTCGCATATTTGGAGGCTTTTTGATGCGTAAGGCCTTTGCTTTGGCCTTCTCAAATGCTTATGCTTTTGCTGGTGCGGCACCGCGCTTTGTTGAAGTTGACCACGTTGACTTCTTGAAACCTGTAAGTGGCAACCCTGCAGCTTATCGGCCTTCTAAAATGCTTATCCGTCACACCACTCGGTACAACTACTTTTAACAACTTCATATCATAGTACCTTAAACTTGAGCTTTTCTGGGTATTTCGAAGGCATCTTATATACTTTCTCTGAGCTCTTTCGTCCAGAAATAGATTTTATGCTAACAGCAACTGTGATATAATGATTCATTCAAATGAAGTTAGTTGTCGGAACCCCTTAGTTGGAAACATTGCTTGCAGATAGGAAATTTTGTTCATGTAGATACACCAGAAAAGGGGACCACTATGCACTTAGTTGATTACAAGATTCAGGCAATGTTTATAATCCATTTTAATTTTGATCTAAAATTGCAAATGAATGAGATTTGAACATTCGTTCTACTGATGCAGGTGGATGTTGGAAATTTTCTTCGCCTCAAATCTTGTGTGTTGTACACAGAGCGAGAGAATCCAGCCAGACCACTTATAAATGTGGAAGTCATAGCTCATGTTACGAAGCCTGAGAAGAGGTCCAGTGAGGTTAGTACCTGCACTCAAGTAGACAAGAACAATGTGTAAAAATATACTACGTTCGACTCACGGCAGTTTTTGCCTGTAAAACAAGACTGGAATTACTTTTGTGGTTCAAATATGAGTAAGGCAAAGTTGAAGCGATGGTGCAAGAACTAAGTTTATTGAAATCTCTCTATAATGGTATCAAGGAAGTACCAGATTGATTAAAATTCCCTAGAAAAAGTAAATATGACTGTTCATAATGCTTTGTTGGGCTACTGAGCACCAAAACACTATGATTCTTGCATGTCAGTTTACCATGTAGTTGCCTTACATGCTCACAATATATGCGATGTGAACAGGTATCTAACAAATTTTACTTCACATTCACTATCCGAACTGAGGCCATTACAGATGGTTTCAGAATTCGAAATGTTGTTCCTGCTACGGAAGAAGAAGCTCGCCGGGTGATTGAACGAATGGATGCTGAAAGCTGCCTGATGGCAAAAACTTGAAAGACTCCCCTGTTCTGCCCCCTCCTCCCCGGGCACCCACCCTGCCAAATAAATAAATGCGATCACGCAATTGGAACTCAATGGCTGGGCATCCTATTTTCTTTCAATTTGTACACATTTATTTTGTAGTCTAGCTTAAGTTACTAAGGCTCCCTAATCATCGACGTTCATGTTTTCATGAGAAAGTAAAAGACACATCTCAAGTTTCTGAAAAACACCAGTAATGGGGTCTCTTGTGCTTCCCCAACGTACCAGTGCCCTAAGATTGACGTTGAACAGATTTACATCACAGGAACAGCTGAAGATCTGTATATATATATATATATATATATATATAGATATAACAAATACTAAAGGCTTTTTAAGTGAATATAAATCAGGTACAGAAAAGGAGGCTATTCAGTTTACGGCTATGGACTGCAAGCTGGGGAAGCTCTATTCAAGGTGCTCTTTTGCTCGGATCATGCACCTCGGATTCCTATTGGGCATTCTAGTAAGATGTAACAGCAGCAATCAACTCACATGTATGTTAGCAGGCTCAGCACTAAGACCAGGACGAACCCTCGTCGTCTGAGGAGCCATAATGTGGCCTTCCATCCAGGCCAGGAAAGATTGGCAGAAGGGTTGGATTTGTTAGTGCAGGATGAATTGAACTGTAGAAGGTTCTCTCATTGACTTTCCCAGCTTCTTTGCATACCTGGTCGAGAATGGATAGAAAATCCCTTACAACCATAAAGATCCTGAGAGGATGAGCTTCTTCCTTAACAGAGTTCCCATGAAAATATTCGGCTAATTCCTTCACCTTGGAAAGAACAACTTGCTCCTGGGCTCGAATTCTTCCAAGTTCTTCCCCTGCCTTACTCAGAAATCCATTCATAGATTCCGAGAACTTCCAGCTACTTTCCTTCTCTTCATTTAGTTTCAGAACTTCCCCGACTTTTGTAATTCCTGATGAAAGTTTTTCAACTTCATTGCTAAGCACATTCGAATCCATCACAGCTGCGTTCTTTACATTGGTGAGCTCTCCACTGAGACCTGAAACGACTTGCAGGCCAAGATTCACAATTTCGACGTCATGCTGGAAATCCAATTGTTTATTTCTCTCAACTGTATTATTCTGATTTGTACTAGAAAGACGGGAACCTTCATATCTGGCGATTTCTTGCACAACAAAGTGCAGGAGGGTGGTTTTCCCATCAGTGCCCTTAACATTAATAAGCTTATCAAGTGTGTCCAGTTTGAAGGCATTGGCATCGCTACAATTAGTGCCAACATTCATGGAGTTCCCAGTCCTGTGCACTGCTTCTACAAGCTTTAGGAACATCCTGCTGTTCCTTAATTCTTCACAAGCTCCCTGGGAAAAAGGATATAATACATGAGCAGCGAAAAAACAAACATTCCTATCGCACAGAAAAGATGATGAACTTCAAAGAACACAAGAAGATGCTGCCCTGAGCCTTTCGTTGCACATAAAACAGCAAACATTTATGGTCTATGGATCCAATTTGTTACTCCAAACCAAGGGCAGAGAATTTAGTCCTTGAATCAAGTATGTGCAACATCATAGCCAGGAGAACAGAAGTATGTGGCAAGGTCTTATGCATCAGAACCTTTTGAAAGTGAAAAAATTGATCAAATTGAAGAATGAAAATGCCAAAAGGAAGGGTAGAATTGTTTCAAACATTTTCATCTCTCACTGTTCATTGCGCTGAAGCCCCTTAATTAACCTAGAAGACATGCCCAATATAAAAACAATTATATATGACAACTGTGAGGATTAAGCCCCAGCAAATCATTATAAAACAGAATATATGTTCTATTTAAGATTTAAAAAAAAAAAAAAAAAACATAGGTCATAACTGCAAGAAATAAAGGATGCAAGGCCACTTAAGATTCACCTCGATGGTTTTAAAAGACCTTTCAAGGTAATCAACTTCAGACTCAAAATTAGCAATGTATAGCATTGCATCAACCCTCTTAAATGCAAAAGGAATATCAAGAACTGCCTTAAGAAACTTCTCAGCAGGCCCTAATTTAATTGGCGAATCATCCTTGAACTCCTTTAGTTTTTGTTCTTCTTCTTCATTTGGAGTCATCTTTAGTAAACTCTCAAGAACTTCGGTCCCCACCGTATCTGAATTTCCTGTTACACGGGGAAAAGTTTCAACATGTCAAGATCGTCTGAACGTTCAACGTAAGCAGTAAGTGCAGCAAAAGATAGCATAAGATGCTAAACGTAGTTGAAGGGACAAGAAGCTTCATTTAAACGCTCAGACTTTAGAGTAAGCCATTGGCTCATACTGTTGCATAGTGAAAACGGTAATACAGGCTTCCTGTTTAGTTTACTCAGAAACTCAACCAGCCAGAATAAGACTAGTTCGCCACAAAACAAGGCTTTTGGGGGCAGGTACGGGTTCAACCCCACCAAATCCCTACAAAAGCTTAATCAAAAGTTATCTGAGCGCAAAGCCAATAATTATAAATCACCTTCTAAAAGAGCCTCACAAACTTCATCAACGGGGACATTAAGTGCCCTTAACAACATTGCAATTTTTTGAGACTTCTTCGGATCAAGCACCTGATTCTCCCGGTTTAGCAAAGGAAAAGACTGACGCCTTCCATTGTTGTCTTTCATAATCAAATTTGGATTTTTTACCATAAACACCGTCTCTATCATTCCCTCATTTAACCTGCAATCAAACCGAAAAGCTACAAACTTAAAGATTAACACAAAGAAAAGCAAAAACAACTCAATTCCATACCAAAAATCTACAAAAGATTTCAATCATTTTCACAAAAAAAGTGCAAAATACACTTCAGTATCTCACTGAAAAGCGTTGGACTTAAGCTGATCCCACACCATATCCCGATCTGATCTGCCTCTAACTTTATCCCAATTAAAAGGCTTCAACTTTGGCTTTGGATTCTCCTCACATACTCCATTTCGAACCAAAACTGGCTTTTTTGATAGCGTGACAAGCCTCGGCGGCCCTGGACTCACCCAATTCGAATCCTGAGCAATCCTTCCTGGAATCTCCCGAAACTGCGGGGGCGGAGGAGGAGGAGGTGGTGGCCACAGCCCCATCTGCACAAAAGGGTTAGCAACAGCAACACTCTCAAATCTGGCTGGGTTACTCATCACAATATCTGAAGATTTCGATTTTAAGCTTGTCCGACTTGAATTTGACACTACAGAAGGACTAGTGGATATGGAATTTGCAGGGGAAACAGAATTCGAATGTGGGTAAGATGCAGTTCTGGAATTAAAACTTCTAGACCCAAAATTCTCTCCTTGTAGACCTTGAAATTCTCTTCTTGAACTTGATCCCATAGCCAATGGACTACTTTCTTGAAGAAACCCTTTTCGCCCAGATGACCCTCTCGGCGAAAAGAACTGTTCTTCTTCTTCATCTGTATCAGGGTCCGCTTCACCTTCTTTAGACGAACCAAGCAATACCTCGCCACTTCTATAACTGGGTGTATAGTCGTGCCTGGGTAACGGCGGCAATGGTCTTAGCTCCGGGGAGCCCAGCTTTCGGTAAGCCGGCGAGGATACACCGATGGTGATTCCGGCATTGGTTGCGTTCGTGGCCTTCTGGTTGTCCTCAAGATCATTTCTCGAGTTCCCGAGCGTGCCCAAGTAGAGAAACTCAGAGCTGGTGTTGGGTACGCCGGGCCGATGTGGAAGTTTAGGAGGTTTAGGAGAGCCATCAGAGTGAATAGCGTTTGGCGGGAAAAGGCGGAGGCTGTCGGATCGCGGTGTCTTGTCAGAGGTCGTAGTGGTGCGGTGGCGGCTGCGGCGGCGGGAGTAGAGAAAGAAAGCGGAGAGAGCTGCGAGGGTGGCGGCGAAGACAATGGAGAGGGAGATGGAGATGGTGGTGACGAGGTGGTGGCGAGAGGAGGAGGAGGAGGAGGACGGAGGGTGGGGGAAGAGGACGGAGGAGATGTTGGCGGGGAAGGTGGCGAGGGAGGAAACTGAAGGAGGCGGTGGAAGAGGAGGAGGAGGAGGAGTGGACGGAAAGGTGGGGAAGAAGGGTTTGTGTTTGGTGTTGGGAGTGGCGGAGAATGGGTTCTTCGGCTGCCTTTGCCGTACAGGAGGAAGGGAGGGAGAGTGGGTCGGAGGAAGTGCAGTTGATGGAGGAAAGAACGGTTGATGGAGAAGGCGGCGGTTGTGAGCAGCGGAGGTGGTGTTGGTGGTGGTAGCGGCTGCGATGACAAGTGAGAAAAGAAGCAGAATGTTGGTTGTGGTGATGACCATTGTAAGCTTTTCAATGTAAAATCCCCTCTTCCCAGTCTCTCCCTCTCTGAAGCTTACTACTGTGCATAGAAAAGAGAGAGAAAAACGCTCAAGTACTGAACTTTACGCTTGGGAGAGGCTTTCACCTTCTGGGTATTCCTGTGTGTGTGAGAAAGAAAGAGAAGAAAGAGAGGCTTGCATGACAAACACATAAAGACATTCAGATTATTTTTTTTACTTATTTTTATATATTTTAAATTTAATATATTTTTTCTAATTTAAAATTTTAAATTTTTTTTTTTTTTTAAGTATGCACAACAAATTTATCTGTTTTTTGTTGCTGAATATAGGTGTACAGTGGGAATAGCATAGCTGTATGAAACGAAAGGAAGCAGAAAGACTTGCAAGAAAAGCTCTGTTTCCAGTTCGTACTTTTTATGATGGAGACAGAAAATGAGGCTTAGCAATGCAGAGGTTTGGGTTGGAGATTAGATGGAAGAGCAATGATTGAAAAAACATGGAGGAACTGAAAGCTAGTAGTGAACAGGAGGAAAGAGAGAATGGTTGGAGCCAGGAGAATGGTAGTTCACTTCAGACCAATTGTTCCAAAAAAGACAAAAGAACTATAGCAAAATGGGGTGAACAGCAGCTCCCATTAGGCCATTACAGTTCAGTTGGTACAACTAAGGGTAGTTAAGACTTGTTAACTTTTACACCTCCTGAAGTAAAGATGGAGAATTGAAACCAAATAAGCAGCACCCCGACATCTGTACAACAATAATACAAAAAAGGAGGTGGGATAGAACAGTTGAACACTAAAAAGGACAAAATGATGGCAGAAAAGAAAAGGGTTAAAGAAAAAGTAGACCTTTGAAGAAGATGCATACAGAGACAGGAGAGGTTAAAATAATTTTTACTGTACAAACACATTTAATAAAATATATAAAAAATATATAATTAATTTAATAATATTTAATTATAGTAAAACACGTGAGGATGTAACAATTCTTAAAAAGTGACAAAAAGATGATAGAAAAGGGTTAAATAAAAAAGTAGATCTTTGAGGAAGATAACATACAGACACAGGAGAGGTTAAACTTATCTGACAAAAAAATGGCATTATTTCATTATTGGGATTTGCAGTATTTCCCCTTTGTGTAGATATATATTGAGTATGACATTCTTACAAGCAAGCAAATTATCACTGGTTTGAGACTGGAAAAGGATGAGCTGTGTTCGCTTAGGAGTGTGGAGGTGGAAGAAAAGAGGATTTTTGCAGAAAGAAAGCATTGAGCTTTCGCTGTCTTTTGTGTTTTTCCAAATTGGAAAGTTGCAATTGTTAGATTAATTAGTCTTTTTTTATTTTGACAGTGAGAAGAATGAGCACGAGGCAAGAGGGCATGCATGGCAGGGCAGAGTCAAAGCCTCGAAGAACTAACTGTGTCATTGGAAATTTTCATAAGAAAAAAGAAAGGGAAATGAAAAGAAAATATTATTTATTTATTTATTATTTATTTTTTATTAATTTAAATAATTATTTTTTATTGTTTTATAAATTATTACTTATTTTATTTCTTATAATTTTTTAATTATTACTTTTTTATCAATCATAATATTATCATTAATGTATTATTTTCTATTTATTTTTTTTATTCACTTTTTTCATATTTAAACATACTTGAAAGTTTAAAACAGAGAATTTTTAGTCACACGTTCTTTACTGCGCGTTGCGATTATGATCAAATATTGTATATTTTAATAGTGTGTTTGGATTAATAGAATGTGATAAGAGAAAAATAAATAAAAATAATAGAATAATGATAATATTATAATTAATAAAAAATGGTAAGAAAAAATGATTAAAAAATTTTGTGAAAGAAAATAAATAGTAATTTGTGAGAGAAAAAGTAAAAATTATTTGAATTAATGAAAAATGAATATAAAAAATTATGAAAAAAATAGTAATGAATAAAACAATTTGTGAAAAAAATAATACAATAATAATAATATGTTTTTACTTTTCATTTTCCTTTCATTTTCTTTTCTATTTAAATTCCTTCCATCCAAACATAACATAAAAGTTGGGCAAAGGTACACCACTTGAGAGAGATCCATTGACAGACGAATGTAGTTAATTTTTATATATATTTTTTAAAATTTTTGTGTACATTAATTTTTAGTAATTTTATATGTTATAAATTTTTTAATAAATATAGATAAAAATTTATGAAACTTATAATTAACGTTAATATATAACAAATTTATAAATAATATGCATAATACTTAATTTAATCTGTACTCAATTCATCTCCTCTTAGTCCATTAATCTTTTTTTAAAAAGTTAAAAGTTTCAACTTCAAAACAATAATAAATAGTTTATTTATTTTTTATTTTTTAAAATTTATACAGGTTGTATTATTTTATTATTTTTTTGAAAATTGCTATTATAAAACAAAAACATGCTGCTAGCCTGCTACTAATAAGAGGATGCAAAGATGCAATGAAAAATCAGCTGAAAAGACTTTGGTAAAAAAAAAAAAAAGTTGTATACCAACTCCACTGCAGGAAAGTTGTGCCGCCATGTAATTCTTTTTGGACTTCTCATGGGGGCCGATTTCTTAGCCTATTCTGTGTGCGTATGCACAATGTGGATGCCAATACCAAAGCTATATCTAATAGATGTACATTTGCGATTTAACTGAAAATATACTAACAAACACTGCAAATTAACATCTCTCTTACATCTAATTCACCATATTTATGTAATTTTCTGAGTAAGCGGTTATACGGACAGAAAAATAGATAAAAAAATTATAAAGTAATCGATCGATTAAATTGTATAATTAAACGATTATTATTTATAACAAAAGATTAATAAAAAATACATTAATTTTATTAATTTTTATTACACATAATAATTATTTAATTATACAATTTAATCGATTAATTTTTGTTGTCACTTTTGTTTTTCTGTTCATGTATATTTAACCTTTTTGTGAACAATGAAATGACTTTTCACGTGTAAATCTTCAAAGCCAGGAGTTGGGTTAATGGACAAGGCATATATCTTTTCTATTAAAAAATTTTTGGTAAAAACTTAACAGGGACAACAATTTGGATATGCATCCATCTAATATAATATAGTAAAATATTTCTTAAATTAAAATACAAATAAAATATATAAAATTATTGAATAAATTATATACTTTTTACTATGTTGCAAAGTAATGAAACCCTTTTTTTTCTAACGGTTCCTTGAGTGGTTGGGCTGCCGTGGGACTGAACAGAACTCGTCTTCTATCCCAGCTACTTCAATGTCAGTGATCAGGAACCATATCCAAGACATGCAAAAACATTTGACTTAGCTGGAGGACTTTGAGCAGAATTTCAATTGCTATCCAATTAATTTATGGTTTCTGTGACCATGTTCATTGTAAGTTTTTAGTGTTTTTTTTCATTGTTGTTGTTTGTAGGATTTTTTTGATATTTTCGAATCGAATTTATGTATAAATTGTGATTGATAAAATACAACGATATGTCAACGAAAAAAAGACTAGCCATAGAGTAGCGAGCCCAAGTTGGTGGATATTGTTGCCGTGAGCGTTTAATAATCTCTATCAACCATGCATATTGCCCCATGCCATTGTACCTAAGTCACATAAAGAGCTGTCTGTCTTCTAACTCAAAGAAGTTTTACCATTCTTTATTTTTAATTCATTTTTGGGAAAAGTCGGGATCCGTCCGTTCCGTTTTGTTCCCTATCTCTGCAGGACGCAGTTTTCATCGTCCGTAGAAAAATCAGGGAGTTAACGAATGTTCTTTTAGTCGAGAAAGATCTTTTCTTGTTTAAAGGTTTTTGTGTTCGAGTTTTTGTTGGTGAATTTTTTTAATAGATAATATGTAAATTTAATGTAAATTTTTTTTAAAAAAAATTTATAATTTTTTCTTATTTTAAATTGAAGTAGGCTCTCGCTCACCTAAATTTTTCAGAGCTTGGTTTTGGAGTTTTACAGTGCTCCATACAAACCAGTCATACTGAATGTAATAATATTATTTTTTATTAACAAAATATAACTATATTAATAAAATTAAAATAATAAAATTAAAAATTAAAATTAAAATAAATATTATTTTAAAATTTAAAGTGTTTTATTTCACATAATATAAATTAAAATTTTTTTAAAAAAATTTTATACAAATTATCAATATATTTATATTTTGTTACTTTAGCATAGTAAGTTTGTATTTTTTTTTTGACATGAAAGCATAGTAATTTTGTATAGGTAACTCTATGGGTGTAAAACTTTGCTGAACTTTTTATCACCAAAAAACAAATTTTTAGGGAAGAGAAAAGTCAAAAACTTATGCCAGATGTCACCGTGTCAATTATAGAGAGGCCGTACCGGCAGTAAAAGGACAAAATAGTAAACCTACCCCGTGAATCAAGCCAAAAAAAAGACAAGGATACGCCGTACTCGCTCTAGGGAGTCGTGCCACTCTGCGACACTGTCTGATGTCTGTCAGTCACCGCCAAACGTAGGGTGGAAAAATCCCATTTCCCCACTCCACATGATTTCCCTTTCAATTACCGAAACCCCCCTCCCCCAGTTTTTATGAGTGTCAAATAATTATTTTGTATTTATTGTTCTACGTTTTAAAAAAAAAACCCTCAAAAAATCATTAGAAAAGGAGAGAAGGAAAAAAGCACACTTGAAAAGAAGGAAATGCCCCCAATAAATATTATGCATGTGCAAATGCCAATTTGTCGAGTAAAAGATAGTGGAATATGATGTTTTGAGAGGACGATCCTTTCAATAAAAAGATTAGAAAGGCAAGCTTTTTCTGTTTTTTTTTTTTTTTTTAAGGTTTCTAAATGAGTGGAACAATACCCATATAGGTGGATTCAATTTGTTTTTTGGTTTTTTTTTTTTTTTTTGATTATTGAGAAGCTGAAAACCAGCTAGTAAAAGAGGAGATGATGAGGTAGAAGGTTTAGGAATCGAACCTCATACCTGATGATTATAACATAAATCCTCCAATCATTGTAATAACAGCTGCCCCTTTTTGGTCAATTGTAAAGTAATGGTAATGTCAACCCACATATAGCCCACAAAATCACAATAAATTTGGGCCGAATATCAACATCGGTGAGTTATCATTTCCTTTTCGCAAAGCTGCTGGTCACAGGCCCTTAGGTTAAAAAGAGCGCAAAAGTACGGACCCCTCCTTTCATATCCTCTTTTCTCATAAGGGCTTTGACCCTTCTTAAGATTTGTTTATTAATTTATCATTTAAAAAAAAAAATCTGATGAGTAAACCATGGGAAGATCAACCTATTATATTTTAACCGTGAGTATGTGGGCTGGCTTAATGCAAGCGGGACAAGGCACTTGAGAATAAACCACAAATAGTAGCATAACTTTTGTAAGATAATAAAATAAAATCTATAGATATAATAATAACCCTGTAAAATAACAAAAAGGGAGATTTATTACCAGAAGTAGTCTCAATTCAATAGAAAGAACAGTAGAGAGTACGTAGCCAATACAAACACCGTTATAATTGTTGTCACAAAATTCCGCCCATTATTAAATATTTCAAGTTTTAACTGCTTTAGAGTCGTCCAATTTTTGATCTAACCATATATACATGAAGAAATAACTTACTGAAATCTTGTAAACCGAAAGAATACATATTTGATCAAAGCCACAATGAATAGGCAGCACAGATATAGCCATCACTGATTTTGATACTCGGGGTTGAATGCCAGAGCCTCTCGATAGATTAACTCCCTCATTTGTTCTTCGCTCAGTGCATGTTGCTCAAAGTCGAAGCTGA
The DNA here is from genome assembly GCA_037832335.1 of Carallia pectinifolia. Classification (NCBI taxonomy): domain Eukaryota; kingdom Viridiplantae; phylum Streptophyta; class Magnoliopsida; order Malpighiales; family Rhizophoraceae; genus Carallia; species Carallia pectinifolia. The sequence goes on from CM075449.1 coordinate 5,861,303, forward strand.
ATGGGGTCATGCAGACTGGCTCATCACTTATGTCGTGCAGTGACGTTAGGTACGGATGGGCGAGGGCATCCTCAACTGCAACAATTAAAAATGAAAAAAATTACTGCTGCTCTGATTGGAGTATGACAAACAAGATAGAAAAAGTTATCACTATTCAGTCCGATAAATCCTATAGCAGCAAATTGATTCCAAACTTCAATCTCTTGGAAGGGGTTGGAAAAAAAAAAAAAAGGCAAATGGCTAAAAAGGAAGAAATGCTTTGCAAGAAATGGATAAGAATCTAAGAGAACAACAACGTTGAAATACTTATAGTTGGGAAGAAATTCTTTGCATACTTCACCCAATAACGTGGAGCGAAAAAATTGATGCTTGATTCTGCAACCGGTGCAGGTTCAATTTACATCAATGTGAGTAAGCTTATTGGTACCAGGTCTAACAAATAAATGTCCATCCACTGAAACTTTTTAAATGCATAAAGGCCATATTTCATAAGACTATATAACCTAAAGTATATGGCCCTCAAAGTCACACATGAAGATAAAATGGAGAAACAAATAATTCACTTTAACATTTTAATGCCAGCACCAGATGCTCCTATCTGTAAGTGAAAACATGTTTGGCCTAAGCCACACCAAAAGCCGTGCAAAGCCAATTCATATGAAAGAATGATGCAGCTTTAGCAATTTAAGCTTGCTACCATTGACAGTAGAGATTCACCTGTGATCCTTAGTCTAGGATCAAATGTTAACATCTTCTCAACAAGATCAATAGCTGCTGGGTGGACGTTAGGAAACTTCTCGGTGAACGATTGACGTCTGTAAAGGGGAAGCTGTCGGATGTATCTCTTTGCATTTTCATTCAAAAACCCTAACTCAGCTTCGGATGGGGTGCCAATCAGCTGCAAGGTTCAGCACCAAGTAGTTATAGATGAATACATCACCTTATGTTCCAAATTTTTTTCGCATGGGGCAATGAAAATCCTATTGAAATTTTATCTGCTAATGACATTAAAACAGGTAATAACTCTTTGTCATGCAATCTACCCAACAATGGCGAAGCATTTACAAGACAGAGAAAAGAGCAACAGAATGCACCCAGGTATCCTACTTTAAAAATGCCCCTTTTTCCCAAAAAGGGGAAAGAAATCTATTACTAGTTCAATTCATGCCAACGAGATCCTATGCACTTCCAGAGAATATCAACCTATGTTAAAGAGATAAACTACCAATTACCTCCATAAGCAAACGCAGCTGATGAACGTGATCTCTGCCAGGAAACAGTGGCTTCCTATCCATCAACTCCATGAAAATACAACCCACTGACCATACATCAATAGCTGCAGTGTAATCAGACGAGTTCAAGAGCAGCTCTGGTGCACGGTACCATCTTGTAACAACATATTCTGTCATGAAATCAGATTCTGAGGTAACTCTAGCTAGACCAAAATCACAGATTTTTAAATCGCAATTGGCATTGAGGAGGAGATTTGAAGGTTTTAAATCTCTGTGCAGAACATTTGCAGAGTGTATATACTTTAATCCACGAAGGATCTGATAAAGGAAGTACTGCAGAAAACAGAAAAGAATTAGTCTGGTTGTGAAGTTGTTTGTCATGGTAGAATAGGAAAAAAGACAGACAAGCGAAAAACAGAGCTGAATGGCATCGTTAAAACATAAACCAAGAACTAGAATATTGTTGAGGTTGAACTTTCTTAAAATATATTTGAGTAAACTGCATTAGGTGAGAAAACCACCGGTCAAATACAGAGAAATTGGTAACTTGTTCAAATCTCCTCAACTGAATAAGGTATTGACTCTTTAGGATGATAAGGCTAGATGGCAAACTAATATAACCTGAAGTTTTCTATCATGAGTGCCAATACTCTCTAAATGAGGCAGCTTTAATGATGCAGTAAAAAATGAAACTAGAAAAACTAAACAATTGTTGTACTAAGATATTATAGTACGCAGCATCTGGCTCTTCAAATTATAAACAAACTGAATTAATAACTAATAACCAAGGTTCTCAGAACCGAACCGGTCATTGAACCGGAAAACTGAGAGGTTCAAGGTTCAACCGGTTCGACCGGTAAAACCGCGGTTAAACCGGTAAAACCGATATTTAATATTAAATATATAAAAATTAAATTTTTATATAGCTTATATAATTATATAAAATATTATATTATATAAGAATGATAATAAATATTTAAAATAAAGTGTATTTTGAGAATTATACTAATATTTACATACATTAAAGATATTACAATTAGTATATTTAACAAAATATAATTTATAAAAATTAATTTAAAAAATAATATTTATAAATAGTGATTAAATATTAATTTTTAAATTTTAATGATTAAATTGAAAATTTTAATCAATTGAGGACTAAATTAGAATTTTTAGTTAAAATTAGAGTTTTAATTATAATTTAGATAAAGTTTTGGGTTAAATTATAATTTAAAATTTTTTAATTTAAATTGAACCGGTTCACCCGGTTCAACCGATCCCGGTTTTCCCGGTTTTCCCGGTTCTTGACCGGTTTTTCCGGTTCGGTCCGAATTCCATTTTTAGACTTGAACCGGACCGGACTTAGGACCGGTTCCCGGTTTTTCCGGTTGAACCGGCCGGTCCGGTTCGGTTTTCAATTCCATGCTAATAACGGCTGATGCAGAGAACAGATCTAAGACCCTTGAAAATTCATATTTCAAAGTCATTCTATTACCAGTTTAGGCAGGTCGCTGATTTAAAATCATGGTTTTTAAAGTTGAGAAAAATGGAGAAAAATGGACTTTGACATGCAAGGATTGAGAAAAAAAATATAACTTGTGGCTCTAGTAAGACTCAATACTCCATAGTAAACAAAGTACGTAATGTTAAAATTCCAACTTTAAATACTCAAGTCATCGTAGCAGATCAACCTGTTGGAACAAAATGATTCATCCTATGAGTATTTCCTCTTTCCCATCTCCCACCTTAATGAACGCATCCTATTTCCATAAATTAAGAAAATGAGCTCTTTCCCCAACATTTTCATGTGGAAATTGATCTCTCTCAAGTGGTCAACCTACCCTTAGCTCTCCTCATTTCAATGTGTACACTTGTCCAAAGACTACCCCATTCAATCTCAGCCGTCAAAACCACTTTGAATTAATGACAAAATATAACAATAGTCAGGTCATCCCCTCATCTATAAATCAAACGAAAGGAAAGCAAAAGGTACAGCATGTTTGCATGTTTTAGATTAAAAATTAATAGTATACTAAATGTCAACCTGACAGTGCTCTTCCGACAATGCTTGATTGGAACGAATGATTTGATACAGGTCAGTGTCCATTAGCTCATATGCAATGTAAACATCATTAAATGACTCCCTTTGGGGTGGAGGGATAATATCCCTGACTGCAACAACCTGCACAAACAGTATAAGTGGAGTTGGCTGAGAGAAAAAATAAACAGATCTGTAGAATTAGCGTGCTATGGCTACCAGTTTACTTTAAAATCCCACTTCTAGTGCTAGAATTGGTGCAGTTAACTGAGAAATCGAAAAGATAGCTGAGCAAGAAATTTCCCGATCGAACTACTGTCCCAAAAAAATAGAAGAGAAACTTTTTTTGAAACTGCCATGGTGGCCGTGTCAAACCACTAAATCATTATAGCTCACTACATTCCTTACAGTCTTGTTCCATTTGCTAGTTAACAACCTTTGCCATCTCTCAAACAACAATTAAATCAGGTAAAATTTACAGCTCAAAAGAAATAAAATGGATGTAAGTGTCTTCTCATAAAACAGAACAAGAATCGGCAAAATTGTGAGGCCAATTCATTCAAAACCAAGAAATCTAGGAAATGTTTAACATAAAAAAATTTTCAAAAGCAACTGAAACAAATCACTCACTGACGTTTTCATGATCCATGTGCCGAAGCAACTTGATCTCGCGAAGAGTCCTCTTGGCATCAATCTTATTATCAAACGCATTTGCTATCTTCTTCAACGCCACGTGCTCACCAGTCTCCGAATTCAACGCCGAGCTAACCACAACAAACTGAAAAAATCAACAATTTGTCCAATTCTTGACCTAGAATTTCCAATATAATACATGATAAATAAATAACCTACACATAACAATCAACAATCGTATCTTTTCAAAAACAAGAAAAGAGACGAATTGCAAATAAAAACCCTTAAATTTCTATTCTATATACTGAAAAAGCGGCAAAAATACCTAAAAATTCCAACAACAAAAATCATACATATATATATATATATATATATATATATATATATACATATATGTATATGTATGTATTAGAGAGGGAAGGGAGGGTTGGAGAGTACCAAACGATGCCGTAGGCGCCCTTGCCGATGGGCATGATGGGAGGCTTGTACTTAGCGGTGACCTCAAATATGTTACCGAAAATGTTGTACTGTATGAACCTACCGCCGTGGCTCAGCGTAGCAGGTATATTCTCGATACCTCCCGGCACCGCAACCTGCTGCTGCTGCTGCTGCTGCTGCGGCTGCCCGGCCTCCGCCATCTCGGCGTCCGCCGGCTGCCCTGTCCCACCTTCGTCCATCTTGTTACTCGCTGTCCTGCTGCTGCTGCTGCTGTATTCGCTCTCCGATTTGATTTTTCTGTTTTTGTTTTTGCGATTTGGTCAACAGATCTACGCACGCTCTTCTTGCGTGTCAAACTCTGTGTGTCTGTGTGCACTGTTGTTTCCTTCACCTTTTCTTCTTCTTTGAAAAAAAAAAGATTCAATTTGTAACACATACACCCATACATAAATTATATATATATATATATATTAATTTTATTAAAAAATCAATAAATTTGTCAAAATATATATATTTTATATTAGTATTAAAACTTAAAACTATAGATGTAAAATTATTTTGAAAATAAAAATAATAATTATTCTTTTTGTTGTTCTTTATGCATTGGCTTTCGAGACGGTGGGGACCGCGGGACAGTGAAATTTAACACGTGGGAGGCTTAGGACTGCATTTTTCGTTATTTTCTTTCTTTGTTTTTTTTTTGTTGGTTTCCTTTCTAGTATTTGTTTAATTAAATTCCAGATTAATCCGACGTCGTTATCCAAATTCCAAAGACGTGTAAAACCATTTTCCCCAAATTAACTACAAAACCAGACTGAAATTTTAAATCAAAATAAACAACGCATCGAGTTGCTTGGCTACAAAAACTGTCGATAGAGCTAAGAAAAATATGCAAAAGGTAAGGAGGGCCTGCGAGTTCAATGCAACGATGAGATGATCGGAGCGATGACAAATGGGAGGAGAATCTAGTAATTTGGGCTTGTTCTTGGCAAATGAGGTTTGTAGGGAAAATCGCTAAAATAAAGGTACTCGTTCTCAACTAAGTTTGGTGTTGCAATTAGCGGGATGTGCAAAAAAATTGGTCCTACACCTATATACATTATCACAATTGGGTCCTCAACCTTTTTGAAATTTCAAATTCTTTCCAAATTAGTAACTTTTTGTTTTTTTGATGGAAGGTGGTCAGACCTTATATGGAAACTCAAAAAGATTAAAACCCAATTGTAAAAATCTATAAAAATCTAAAACAATTTTCTTATATTTCTCAGCAATTAACAGATCCAAATTTATGGACAGACAGTCTGGTAGCCTTGAATTCCTTCCATTGAATGTCACAAGAGAAAGTAGTGCTACTAGTGTTAGGCAGTGGTGAAATTACCATGTTAATTTTTCTTAGAAGAGAGTGAAAACAAAAAGGGTACACTGCCCTCCCGAAGATTTTGCTGGGGGGTTGGTTGTTCAGTTCATGACACGGGGAGCTAGAGGTACACATTTTTGCTTGAAACTAAAATTGTTTAAGATTAAAATGGATAGAAGCTTTCATTCATTACTAGGAATCTCGCACGGCTCTATCAAATACAGCAGCAGGACATCCCAGAATGACACTGATGAATTAGCTCAAGAGGCGTTACCAACTCACAGAATTATTCGACACCCGATGTTTCAGACTATAGGCACTCTCCATCTCATCCTGCAGCAACATGGTAAAAAAAATACCTGTGTCAGTGCCGTTGGAATTGAATAGAGAGCAAAATCAAGGAATAATACAACATCATGGGAAGCAACAGAGGCGAAAAAAATCTTATGAATGAATGGTAATTAAATACACCTTGCAAGATTTTAGAAGAGGTTGCAAGAATGATGATCTGAAAAATCTGACTGACTTTCCCAGTGAGGTTCTATCCCATTCTGCAATGAAGAAAATAAGCCATCAATTTAACAACTGGCAATTTAGTGGAAGTTCACGAGTTTTAGGCATGGCTTTTTTGCAGCATTTTCTGAACCAAAAACTAAGCCATTCTAATTAACCACTTTCAAAATTCCAGAAGTTTTTCCCAGTCAAGTTTCTATCCTGCACTTTCATCAACCAGTGGCAGTCTGACAATATGGTTGTTCCCAAAAGAGGAAAGAAAAACACAAATGTAACTGCATCATAATGCTGAACATACCATTATCACCATCTGCTGTCGGCACTCCCATATTTAGTTCCTCTAAAAGCTGAAAATCCAACAAAGTTGAACGAGAAATGAAGAGAAATAGGAGAGAAGTTCAAAAAGGGCAATTAAAGTTTCTGTTATTATGAAAAGAAAATAACCATTTTGGAGCTAGCTGTGACTTATCACAAGGCCAAATGAACAGATGATCTTATGAGCACTTTTACAGGAAAAAAAAAAAAAACACGATGAGCCAATGAGGTATTATAAGTACAGCAGGATTGCCACTCTGATCTTTTAGAGTTCAAATATGAAATTATTTGAAGCCCATAAAGCTCCAAGGAAACCAGAGTTAAAGTATGGAAATCCAATACACACTGAGGATTTGATTCATCTGTACCACGTATATGACAGGCATCAATTGTCAAAAAAAAAAAAAGGTGGTGAAACAACCAATATTTCCAAACGACTTTTTTTTTTACTGTTCAACTTTGGCTCACCAATGCCTCCAATCAAACTACTTGGTATCATCTACAAGGCATGTGATCAGGCTAGGAAATACAAGGGAAATAGAGTCTCAATAAGAGAAATCGGGCACAAATAAGTGATGGGACTATATCTTTCCAAAAGCAAACCAAGCTCTATACAATATTTGTGTACAAAAGCAAATTTGGAAAGGAAGGAAAATCGCACCTGGGAAAGTGTTGGAACTGTGGTAGGATCAAACTCATCACAATGGTTTGGATCAATTGGTACGCATATACGACCTAAAGCAAAGAGAAATCAGTACAACACGGACTGCGAAGTTTGACATCGTACATATTAAAGAAAGTTGAAATACCACAATCATGATCTTCATAATGGACAACTCTAAGCACCAACCTGTTTTTGGATGCACACAAAATGGCGCCTTCAGCAAATGGTTCATGTGCTTTGAGACCTAACAATCCAAACAAGGTACAACATAAACAGCTGGAATGCGTAATTTGTACTTATACATGATTAAAAATTGCTCAGAGTGTACACTCCTCTCTGTCCATAACGGACAACCCAAGGAATTTGTAATTTTGTAATGTTTGAGGAACAGAATGAGAATACAAACCTCCATATCAAGTCTAGGATAGGAAAAGGAGAAAACAATCTCTTCAACACACCTACGCAGCCCCTGGGCCTGTAACAAAGAACAAAATTAGAAAATCAAGGTAGATTTATAAGACTATAAATTATCCATGTCAAATAAATAAGAATTCTTGCACTAGAGTCAGATGAAAGGTTATCAAGCTTTCATTCATCCAAATGGGGGCAAGGCTAAATACTGTATATTTTGTGAAGACATTGAGTCATGAGAGCCACGAAATAACTAATAGTAAAGGGTCTAAAGGCTTCAATCTATGGTAATTAGAGTATATTTTAAAGGCTAAAAAAATGTTGCTGATGCTGTAAATGAAAATAAGTCACGTTCCATCAGAAAAGCAGCCTTCATCCAAGACAGTTTAGAAGTTAGAACATCCATTAATCTCCAATCATGTGGTACCTCTCCTTACTATCTTCTAACATTCATAATGTCAACCCGTTTCATACGATGACAGCAAGCAATCTTCAGTGTTCAAGTTTATTAGCCACAGCCTCTACATTTTAACTAGATGTACTCTAATTGTCTTCGAGCATTAAGGATCTCTATTATAGTTGACCAATGTACTCCATTAGTTTCCCATAATGTTTTTATCTACTTTCCCTGGTTTTTCCCCCAATCTTCTCAATGAATCTATTATGCCTTGCCTCAATTATACATTTCTTATATGTTTAAAGCTAGTGCCTTTAAATAGTGACAGACAATAGATCATCTATTTTGGAAAAGAGTGGAAGAGTGGTTAGGACTTAATTTCTTTACCTTCTGTTTTCCAGATTGCAATGTATGCTTAAGCTGCTCCCAACGGACCAGATTGATGTCTTCCTTTGACATGGAAGACTGCCTTGCACTTTGCCACTTTCCACGAAGCTCAGATGTGACAGCTGCAATTATACCATGCCTCATTCATTTTTAGGAAAATATCGTCTGAAATCATGTACTGAAAAGAAATGTAATTTTCATACATTCATCTGGTATCATCTCCAAAATCTTCTCATATCTCTCTTCAGTTTTAAATAATTGCTGACTCAACAGCAATTTTACCTCAAAGAAATTCCTAAGTACTTCAGTGTATGATCTCCTGGAAAGAAATGAAGTCTTAGTAGAAGAAAGGACAGCAGCAGAGCATTATGTACTAATAAACGAAACCATATTTTCAGACTAACAAGAGGAATTTTAGCGGAAAAATAAAAGTATATAACACAACTTACGCAAGGAAAGGATGAAGAACATGACCAGTAAAAGAAACCTTTTTATTATTGTTTTCATTTGCCTGAGAAGATCAAAATAGTCAATAAATTTTGTAAACATTTTTATTCCAAAAAAAAAAACTACTGTGCCTCAAAAAAAAAAAAAAACTACTGATCATTCTACATATACATTCTACGATATTTGTCATGATTGTTTTACTGTCTCTAGTCTATATCATCATACTTACCTTGTATACTCTGAAATAATCAGCAATTGCTCCCCTCTGTTCGTTGGTCAACCTGAAGGAGCACCAACAGTGCAACTAAAACGAGTGCCATAACACAATGATGTAACTAAACTAAGAAAGATTACATTACAAGCTAAATTACCTTCTAGCTTTTCCATCACAAACCCAGCAATGGACACCACGTCGTCCACTATAAACCCAGAGAATGTGATTGAAACCAAAGTCTTCTGCGCTATAAAAAATGTAATTCAATTTGACATAAATATAATTCTTGTGATTTCTGTGGGGTGGAGTGTTGGCTCATCTTCATGAAAGTAAAGTTGACAGGAATTTTGAGAATCAAAATTAAAAGGAAAAGAAATATTAAAATATAACGTCATAGAGCTAGCTTGAGTCTTGGTGGAGGAGAAAAGTCATATTGAACTCCCAAAAAAAATGAAGCAAAGGCTTACAGAGCAAATTCTTCATGGTATGGAGAACTCCTCCACGGATTCTATGATAATTTTGATTTACGAAATATCTAAAAGCTAATATTATGCCAATTTTGATTACAGGTGAGACTATATCTACATAATACCTACCTCTGAGTGCAGTATCAATCACTTTGATGGCAACTGTCATTAGAGGCCAGCAATCCAAGCAAACATCAGCACCAGAGCAGCAATATCGAACGTCGTCATAATCTGTGATATCCTGATTGGAGCTTAAACACGTCAATAACAAATTCGACAACATCAGGTTCTAGGTTAGGCTCTGACAATAAACTACAGCAGAGGTCCAATGACTTACAACATCAAAAATCAGTTCCCTCTCTACAGGAGTGAAAACGTTGTCACCGTTCTGGGCATAGGCATGTCTTTTGACAGGCTGCAGAACATTGTAAAACAGAAAGCACAGGTGTGAAGAAAAAGGTTATCTAATTAGCATGCCACCAAACAAGGGCAATAACTGAAATAACATGTAAGGAATTCAAAAACACAATTACTCAGAAGTAGTTCTGAGATCGCACTTGATTTGATCAAGTCAAGCCACTACAAAAAGCTAAAAAAAATGTTGCATTAACTCTTTCCAGGGTGATGACCTTGGTAAAACTAATCAGCTAGTATGATACTGGCTAACCTTGACAATATAAAGTTGATGAGATCAATAGAAACCAGAGGTATGATGACGACAAGGCAAGAAAAACTTACATCTACACTGTAAACAGGACCAATATCTATTTTGAATGGACACTTCTCTTTGATGGAATTTTCCAGTTCAGAGACATTGTTGAAAGACTGGAACCGCAGGTAGATGTCATTATCCAGTGTGAAAGAAAATTCTCTTCGACCAAAGTAGGACTTGTCACAGGCAGGATGCTTCCCATCTAAAAGCCATAAAAAAGTAACAGTTACAGAGGAAACCCATGCCATTAGAAGCATCGAGAAGGATCGAGAAATATGGCATGAATAGCTCCTCTAGAACGAACCACTCAGAGGGTTTGTGAATTACCATTTCCATAGGACATCCATTTGAAAATATCAGCATAAGGGAAAAGCTTTCCTGCCATGAAGGAGACTCATAGTGAGACCAAAATATAAACCAATTATGTACACCACCTTGAGTGACAGCCAGTGGTTAATGCTTTTAGTTGCTGTGTCCATTATAGGTAACATTGGAGACAAGGCAACACTTAATATAAAGAGTTATGACCTAAAAACGATCATTTCATTCTGTAAAACAAAGCAATTTTATCGCATGCTTTGTGAACTTTTACAAAGCACAACATTCTTTAACGCAGTACGTAGCCAAAGAAGAAGTAACATAACTTACAGAAAACACAAACAAACCAAAAAAAAAGAAAAAAAAAATACCATAGTACAGTTTAAGAAAAATACCGTAGTACAGTTTAAGATAATTGGCATTAAATCCATTGGTAACAACATTGCATTGCCTCTGCCCATCAATTACCATCGCATCCCGTTTATGCTCAAATTCATCCATTTTCATAATTTAATCGGATAACCTGTTTCAAAAGTTTGCACATCATTAAACCATGAATTATTTTGACTCCAATCAAAAACACAAAATAGAAACAAATTAATAAAAAGGATCTAAAAAAAAGCCAGGCTATGTGGGTTAGATCATGAAACCAAACATAGGACGATAGATTGAATAAATGTTTCCAAACAGAACAGAAGAAATAGCTCAGAGAAACATAATTTATGAAATAATAATTTGAGAACAAATCTATCAATTCCGGGGCTTCAATTTCTTTTCCAATTATACGCAGTTTTTTTTCCTCTTATTTAATCTCAGATCTACAAAAAGAAGTGGAGAAAAAGAATCGGGACAACGAGCAATTTCTTCCATAGAATCCTAGGGTTTAGAATCTTATGCAGGTAGCTACGTCAAGAAAGAAAGAAAAAGAAGACGGAGAACGCAAAATACATCTGAGATCCATGCATAAGCTACGAATAGCAGAATCGAGCAATTAAAAATTCCGTTTAAAAAAAAAAAAAAAAGAAATGGAATCCCCCCTTCTCGAATAAAGCAAATCCGAGCAAAGAATGAAGAAATGGCAAAAGTAAAGAAGACATTTGGTAAATAACAACCGACAAAATCAAACCCTAAGCTTACACGACAAGGACGGAGAAAAGAGGGAGAGAGGAGAAAGATAGTGATAGAAAATGTACCCTCACAGAGAGAAAGAGAGGTGAGAAAGAACGCAAAGCCGCCGGCGGCGAGGAGGTGAGCGTGGTTCGGGGAAATCAAAGAAGGCTGTGTAGGCGGGAAAATTTGGCAGCACCTAAACCCTTTATGGCGGGAACGGGGAAGGTTTATCTTTCTTTTTTTTTTTTTAGCACCGTACATGTAAACTGAGATTAAAATTATCTGCTCATATTTTTATTTAATTTTTTTTTAAAGAGTACATATTACCTGAATTAAACTTGTTATAACCCACCCAACAATTATCAAATCGTGGATTTGATATTCAACTATCGCTAAATCTTTTTAGTTTAACGTCAGGTGATAACATTTTGTATCTTTAGTAGGAAGGACTGTTAAAATTGAGATTCAAATCTAGATTAATTGTATGAAAATGCGTTGAATAACTATTCATACTGCTAAGTGGCACACAAAGTCTTACTAAGCAAATTAAAACCACCCCCCCAAAAAAAAAAAACTTACTTAAGGTGTAAAAATGCCCTGTATAAGTATTCTGAGGACGATAGTGTATGTATTCAATAGATGTATGTTACAGTCTTCCAAGTCCTTGACTCTTTTATTTTTTGCTTTGTAGTTAGTGGTTGAGTCCATGTCCACGTTGTGTTGTTGTGGTGTTGTTGGATTCGTAGATTTAGGGACCATGAGGGTGTTATAAGAAGTTGCAGTAGTGATAGGGAGTAGTGGAGTCAGTTAATTTGTGGCATCGTGTTTAGTGGGTCAGAATAGTGGGGAGGTATGTCTTCCCATGTTCTTTAATTTTCTGTTTCTTGTAGCCTATATATAGGCAGCGTCTCTTTTAATAAAGGACATGGAAAAATATTGGAAAAACCCAAATTCATTTTTGTTGCTTCCTGCAATCTTCCGTTTAAATCTCTATTAAATTACCTTCAATCAAGATAGCGTCGAGAGGGCGAGGGCGTGCAGCTGGCCGTGGCCGTGGAAACGATAAGGGCCATAACATTGTGGTATCAGAGCCAACCATGGCTGACGACCAGCACCTTCAACGCCTTGAGCAACAGCTTGACAGCTTGAGTTCAGGGCAAGAGAGGATGATGCGTCAAATGGAGGAAAGGTTGATGAGGCAATTGGTGGAGATGTTCCAGAGAGTTCGGGCTCAAGACGAGGCATCTTCTAGTCGACCTCCTGCTCGACGGAGTTCAGAACAAGAGGGGTTCAATCGCGGGTTTGCTCCAAAACTCGCCAAGTTGGATTTTCCCCGCTACAATGGCTTGGACGATCCAACCACTTGGATTTACCAGGTCGAACAATTTTTTGAATTCCAAGAAACCCCTCCTGAAGATCAAGTCCGTCTGGCTGCCTATCACCTTGAAGGCGACGTGCAGCTATGGTTCCAACGGCAAAAACAGACAAATCACGACTTGACTTGGATAGAGTTGCAACGAGGATTGCTTGAAAGATATGGCACCTCCAGGTTTGAAAATTATTTTGCTGACCTATGTAAATTGAAACAGGTTGGCACCGTTCGCAATTATCAAACAGAGTTCGACAAGCTTCTGGCAAAGGCAGGGAAGCTTACAGATGAACATGAAGTAGGATGCTTCTTGAGTGGGCTGAAGGAGCAATTGAGGGCTGATGTCCAAGCCCAGCGACCCATCTCTCTTAATGATGCAATTGGACTTGCCAAAGTCTATGAGAGCAGAGCCCAAAAGGCCCCTGACAACAAATCCAGTGTCCTTGTTAATTCCCAAAGAATTAACGTCGAAAGCTCTAAAAAAGACTTCAAGCCCACAACAATCTCTACGCAAGGAATAAATCAGACACCCTCCAGCATGGTTTCGGTCAAGCGCTTTTCCCAAGCCGAACTCCAACAAAGGCGACGACAAGGCTTATGTTTCCACTGTGACGAGAAGTATTCTGCCACCCATGAATGCAAGAAGCTATTTTTTATTGAAATAGAGCAGGAAGAAGAAGGGAAGAATGATAGCACTCAAGACGACGCTAGCGGAAAGACTGAGTCTTTGGAGATATCGCTTCATGCCTTGGCAGGGGTCCTTACGCCCCAGACCATGCGAATTCAGGCTCGCCTAGGAGGCACCCCCCTCAATATTCTGGTGGATTCGGGATCTACCCATAATTTTCTTGAGGAGCGGACGGTCCGATCAAAAAAGATTCCTGTAGAATTGGGACCAAAGATGAGGGTTACAGTAGCCAATGGAGACAGACTGGAAAGCAAGGGACTTTGTAGACAGGTTGAACTCCTTTTTCAAAATTCTTTTTTTTATATTGATTTTTTCTTGCTCCCTTTGGAAGGTTGTGATGCAGTTCTGGGTGTACAATGGCTCCAAACGTTGGGGCCAATTCTTTGGGACTTTAAAACAATGGAGATGTCATTCTCTAACCAAGGGAAATCAATTCAATTAAAAGGAGAAGGTGCACCGGTGGCCCTAATGGTGAAAGAAAAAGCCATCAATCGAGCACTCCAACGAGGAAGCAGACAAGGAACGCTGCTGCAAATTTATGCTGTGGAGTTTGAAAGCCTGGAAGAGCCAGAAGAGTGGATTCTCATTCAACAGGAGTTCTCGGAAGTCTTCCGGCCACCTGAAAGTCTTCCTCCACATCGAGGGCATGACCATCACATTCCCCTCCAACTAGGTTGCGGACCCGTCAATGTTCGACCCTTCCGCTATCCTTATTTTCAAAAACAGGAAATTGAGCGGCTAGTGTTGGAGATGTTGCAACAAGGGATCATTCGGCCCAGCAAAAGTCCTTTCTCATCTCCTGTACTTCTAGTTAAAAAAAGCGATGGTTCATGGCGCTTCTGTGTGGACTATCGAGCTCTCAACAAGCAAACGATCAAGGATAAATTTCCTATCCCAGTGATTGAAGAGCTTTTGGATGAATTGAATGGGGCAACTTGGTTCACTAAACTTGATTTGAGATCAGGCTATCATCAAATACGGATGCACCCAGACGATATTCCCAAGACTGCGTTCCGCACTCACTCTGGACACTTTGAGTTCCTGGTGATGCCTTTCGGTCTTTCGAATGCTCCATCTACCTTTCAAGCACTTATGAATGATATATTCCAATTATATCTACGAAAATTTGTTCTAGTATTTTTCGATGATATATTGGTCTATAGTCAATCTTGGGCTGATCATCTGAAACATGTCCGAACAGTATTCTCTATTTTAAGGAACCATCATTTGGTAGTTAAAAAGGAAAAATGTAGGTTCGCTCAAAGACAGGTTCAATATTTGGGGCACATTATCAATGAACAAGGGGTTTCAGTAGATCCTGAAAAAATTGCAGCCATGGTGAATTGGCCCCCACCGCAGAATGTTAAAGCACTACGAGGCTTTCTGGGACTAACCGGATATTACCGAAGGTTTATCACTGGCTATGGATTCATAGCTCGACCTTTGACAAATTTGCTAAAGAAAAATGCTTTCAAATGGGGACCTGAAGCTGATTCTGCCTTCCACCAGCTCAAGGACGCAATGACCAAAGCTCCTGTGCTTGCCCTCCCAGATTTTTCTACTCCTTTTGTTGTCGAATGTGATGCATCCGGCAGCGGCATTGGAGCAGTCCTCTCTCAAAATCAACGCCCTATTGCATTTTTCAGCACTAGTTTAAAAGGTAGAAACCTTTCTCTTTTTGTTTATGAGAAAGAACTCATGGCATTGGTGCTTGCAGTCCAAAAATGGAGGCCATACTTGCTAGGGAGACCATTTATTGTGCGGACAGACCAAAAGAGCTTGAAATATTTGTGGGAGCAGCGCATCACCACTGAAGCTCAACAAAAATGGCTTGTCAAGCTTCTTGGGTATGATTTTTCTATTGAATTTCGACAGGGTAAGCTAAATGTGGTTGCAGATGCTCTATCGCGGCAAACACCATCGTTGAGTACTATAGCGCTCTCTACACCGATTCCTAGGTGGCTTGAGCCCATATTGGAAGAGAACCAACAAAATCCTACTCTCCAAAGGCTCCACCAGCTTGTGCATCAAGATGAGGCCGTGGGACCATGGTCAATTCAACAAGGGATTCTCTTCTTCAAGCAAAGAATTTATCTCCCAAAAGATTCCAAATTAATTCCTGACATCTTGGCTGAGATACATGGAAGTATTCATGAAGGCTTCTTTAAAACCATTCACCGTCTAAAAGTTGTGTTCTATTGGGAAAAAATGAGGGAGTCTGTTCGAAAGTTCATTCGGGAATGTGACACCTGTCAGCGACATAAGGCAGATTTGCAAGGACCCGCAGGGCTTCTCCAGCCACTCCCAATTCCATCCCAAGTATGGGCAGATGTTTCTATGGATTTTATCGATGGATTGCCTAGCTCAAAGGGTAAAACTACTATTTTGGTGGTGGTGGATCGACTCTCAAAATATGCACATTTTATTCCACTCTCACATCCTTATACAGCTCCCACAGTTGCTCATGCATTTTTTGAGAATATTTTTAAGCTTCATGGAATGCCACAATCTATAGTCTATGATCGGGACCCAACATTTACCAGTGGGTTTTGGAGGGAGTTGTTCAAATTACAAGGAACCCAATTTAATTTCAGCTCCTCTTATCATCCCCAAACTGACGGACAAACAGAGGTGGTCAATCGAACTCTTGAAATGTATCTTCGTTGCTTTTCTAGTAGCCAACCAAAGGAGTGGTCTAAGTGGTTGGCATGGGCTGAATATTGTTACAATACTAGCATCCACTCAGCTACCCAATTATCACCTTTTAAGGCTGTCTATGGAAGGCCGCCTCCAACTCTATTGTCATATGTTCCAGGGACAGCCAAAGTGCAAGTCGTAGAGGAGACTTTGGTGCAACGAGATAGAGTAATTAAAGAGCTCCAACAACGCCTGACAAGTGCCCAAAACCGAATGAAACAAGTGTATGACCGTCACCATATTGATAGGTCGTTCGATATAGGAGATTGGGTTTATGTGCGTCTCCAACCATTCCGGCAGATTTCAGTTTCTAAACGCCAATCTCAGAAGCTGGCTCCTCGATTCTACGGACCTTTTCGGGTGTTAGAGTGCATTGGTAAGGTGGCATACAAACTTGAGCTTCCCCATTCTAGTCGCTTGCATCCAGTGTTCCATGTTTCGATGTTAAAGAAGTAGATTGGAGCTGAAGTTCCCGTTGCTGCATCGCTACCAGAATTGGAGCCATGTCAGCATGAAAAAAGCCTAAATCCAGAATCAATTTTAGCAGTTCGGGGAAGAGGCAGAAGGATGGAGTACCTAGTGCAATGGATGGGATCACCACCCTCTGAGGCAATTTGGATACCTGCTGGTCAGTTTCAAGATGATTTTCCCAACTTTGAGCTTCCTTGAGGACAAGGATAATCTTAAGGGAGGGGGAATGTTACAGTCTTCCAAGTCCTTGACTCTTTTATTTTTTGCTTTGTAGTTAGTGGTTGAGTCCATGTCCACGTTGTGTTGTTGTGGTGTTGTTGGATTCGTAGATTTAGGGACCATGAGGGTGTTATAAGAAGTTGCAGTAGTGATAGGGAGTAGTGGAGTCAGTTAATTTGTGGCATCGTGTTTAGTGGGTCAGAATAGTGGGGAGGTATGTCTTCCCATGTTCTTTAATTTTCTGTTTCTTGTAGCCTATATATAGGCAGCGTCTCTTTTAATAAAGGACATGGAAAAATATTGGAAAAACCCAAATTTATTTTTGTTGCTTCCTGCAATCTTCCGTTTAAATCTCTATTAAATTATCTTCAATCAAGATAGCGTCGAGAGGGCGAGGGTGTGCAGCTGGCCGTGGCCGTGGAAACGATAAGGGCCATAACATTGTAAATGTACAATTAACAGTAGTTATTATATTTTATAGTAAGTAAATGAAAATGTAAGTGTAAAACATACAGTTGTTTAACAAAAGATTACAGCTTATTAGAAGAGTAAATTTTGAAGGCGTATAATTAGTTTACTGAACTATAAACTCATTTGGTCCCACTAAATCTTTCAACAAAGACTGAAATTCATAATACTTGTCATGATAACAAGAGAGAGTTTTTTATCGCTCAACTATATCAATAGTGATGTACATAAAATAAAATATGTAACATAATATCCTTAACAAAAAAAATGAGAAAATTACCTATCTTTAACTGAAAAATGCGAAAATTATCAGGTAAATACAACAAATGTATAAATACATACATAGGGTAAAAGAGGGGAGTATTAATGCATTATGGAATCAGCAGTATAAATACATTAGTACATGTACACAAGCCCTATTCATTAAATTTTGGGACCACGTTTATTTTGGAGAAGTTTGGTCCAAAAATAATGGGCCTAACTCGAATCCCGAAGAAGACAGACGCGCAAGGCCCAACAGGTGTGGGTTGACTAGTTGAGAAAATCATAGCCGGTGAGCGGAGATGAAAATACGAAAAAACGACGTAGGTTTTGGCGGACAAGATTCGAGGGTATTTTGGGCATAAGAACAGAAAGTCACAGCTAGGTTTTGGGGGTCAGTACATAAGAGGCATCGATAGATATTTAACAGAGCCGTTTCTTCACTTTAGCTTCGTCCTTTCTCTCGCCGATCTCGCAGATCGAAGCTTCAGCAATGGTGAGACGCCGGTCCTCTTCAGTCTTTTTTCAAACATTTCTCACACTAATGCTCTTATATATGTATGTATGTATGTGTGTATGTGTGTATGGCTGTTTCTGTTTGGTTCCTGAGAAAGTGCGAGAAAATTTTAATTGAAACCGACACCAAAAGGATAAGGGGAAGTATTTGAAGTTTTTAGTTTAGACTTAACACTGTTTGGCTCTGTTTTCTGCTTGGTTCTCATTGTGATTCCTTTTTTTTTTTTTTGTTAGTTTAAGATTTTCTTGGAATTATGGTATGGCTTGATTTCTGATCTTATGCACGTGTTTCTAGTTGCTGAGTTGGCCTTTCTATCTTATTTGTGTTCAGCATGTGTTTGGGTATCCAATCGTATTTAAGTGTAGTAAAGTTGGTTATTTTGGTATTGACGGAAAAGGAACGTCGTAATTTTTTTTTTCATAGAAATTATGATTATTTGTGTCTGGATTTTGAGGGTAGTGAATCATGGAAATTGGCGCGCGGCACAGCTCTGTCTATTCTTGTGAAATTTTTAAGTGCCTGCATTTGGTTGCATTATGATTCTCACTCGTTCTTTGATTGGTTTTCTCGGAAGCTGATTGTTTGTTTGTTTGCTTGGTGAGTGAGTCATTGACTAGAGTTGATTTTTTCATTTTTGGATGGCAGGCTTTTGTCAAGGCTCAGAAATCAAGGGCCTACTTCAAGCGGTTTCAAGTCAAGTTTAAGAGAAGAAGAGGTATGGTGTTGGTTTCACATGTTTGTGAATGTATCTTCGCCCTTCTTGGGCTTCGTAGATTGAAATTGACTTCTTTCTGGAATTTTTTTTCAGAGGGTAAGACAGACTACAGGGCCAGGGTTCGCCTGATTAATCAGGACAAGAACAAGTACAACACTCCCAAATATCGCTTTGTTGTGCGATTTGTATCCTTATCTATAGTTGATTAATGTGTTGATTTTATTTTGATATTTTTACTTCTGTGATGAAAGCTAGTACAGTTCTGTCTGTGCATGCCAAGTATCATATATATTTTCTTTCATATGCAGATGTTGCCAAAGAGCCTTTTTTCTCTCCATTTACATGTTGTGAATTAAATGTAAGCTAGTTTATGGTAAGTCTAAGTGAGCATCGGCAGTTTTGCTTTTGAATGGGTAATATTTAAGTGTTGAATGTTTGACAGTTTTGGGTGAACATCATTTAATGTCTTATTTTGTCTGGTTATTTATACATGCACACATTTATGTTTTCCATTTTGAAGTATGTTCAATGAGGAATTACATGAATTGTTGGTTCTCTGGGATAATCGTCATACATGTTTACGCATTTTAAAACCTTGACCTTGTATCTAGTCCAACAAGGATATTGTTGCACAAATTATATCTGCTACTATTGCCGGTGATATGGTTCTTGCTGCTGCTTATTCTCATGAACTTCGTCAATATGGGCTTGAAGTAGGTCTTACAAACTACGCAGCAGGTATGTTAAGATCCCTTTATCATCCTACCCCCCCACCAGAAATCCATATTTATATCGTCTGAAAATCTGAGCAGCCTACTGCACTGGACTTCTCTTGGCTCGACGAGTGTTGAAAATGCTTGAAATGGATGACGAGTATCAGGGCAATGTTGAGGTATATGCTGCAGAAACATAGAATCCTACACACTTGTTCTCTCTATTTACCAAGCTAATAGATTTAACGAAATCAGAACCAGATGTTTTATTGTCTGAAACTAGTGATTTTAGTTTTAATCAAAATCTTGCATGACTAATGGATGTCTGTAATTTGTATTTAGGCCACTGGGGAGGATTATTCTGTAGAACCAACAGAGAGGAGGCCGTTCCGTGCTCTACTTGATGTAGGGCTGATTAGGACCACAACAGGAAACCGCGTGTTTGGAGCCCTAAAGGTATCTTTCTAAATGGCTACACTTCTGATTTCATTATGGAATGTTTTCATAATGGAAAACATTTTTTTATAAATGCTATTGTTGCGTGCTTTCTTCTGTGGTAGATTTTCTTCTATATTTCTATTAGAAGTATCTATGTCAATTTGAACAGTATTATGTTTTTCTTTTTTCCTGTGGAGTCTCCTTGTACTTATCATCCCCTTTGAATGCTTTATGAGGGCGGCTGCCTGTATGTAATTTTCAATAGGTAGATTGAGTCGTCTGCTTTTGATTGAAAAAAATGTGTGCAAGGTCCATAAGTTGTATGGGTAGCTCTTTTCCTTCTCATTTTGTTGAGAAAATTCACCGTGGTTGTACATTGAACTCTTTGTTGCTGTCGGGCGCATATCCAATGTTCAGTTGTGATAAATTGATTTGGTTCTGGTGTTCATTTTTTCTCCATTTTAATTGGTGCGTTGGCAATGTCACTGATTTCAGGGTGCTCTTGATGGAGGCTTGGACATACCTCACAGTGACAAGCGGTTTGCTGGCTTTTCAAAGGATGGCAAGCAGCTTGATGCTGAAGTTCACCGCAAGTATATCTATGGTGGTCATGTTGCAGGTTACATGAGGGTAATGTTGGCTGGTTGAAGTTAATTCAAAATTATCAGTTATTGGTATTTTATGCCCACTACTACTTATCATGTTTTTGTAACGAGACCTGATTGCTGGATACTTGCAGTATATCTATGTATGTCTATGTATCATGTTACATGGAGAAATTTGACATATAAAAGTTTGATACTTATGTATTTTTTGTATCATGTTCTTGTTACCAGACTTTAATGGAGGATGAGCCAGAGAAGTATCAGTCTTGCTTCAGTGAATATATCAAAAGAGAAATTGAACCTGATGACTTAGAGGGGTTGTACAAGAAAGTTCATGCTGGCATTCGTGCAGATCCCACTGCAAAGAAATCTGAGAAGCAGCCGCCGAAGGAGCACAAGAGGTTTGTTGCTATTGACTAATTGAACATATATTACTACAAGCACATGGAGCTACCTGTTGGTTGATCTCTTGAGAAATGTTCTGTTTTCTAGCAATTTAGTAACATTATGATGTTAGATTGGCTGCCCATAAAACAAAAATAAAAAGTCACATGTAGATTAGAGTAAATGTTGGAAAACATCATCTTTAACCATTAAAAAACAGCGATACCAATTAGTTCGATTTCTACTTCGAGTTGTTGAGTCTGCTGTTGTTTCTTCTCATTATCCTTGAGGATGTGTTTAGCTTGAACAAGAAAAAGAGAGAGAAGGGGGGAAAAAACCTAGGGACTAGGAAACAAGCAGGTGCATGAACTTAAATGAAGATTGTTTGCTTGCTTTGCCATTCCAACAGATTATTTGCTTCTAACAATCTACCGTGCTATGCTCTTTTTTCTTTTTCCTGTGAATTTCCTTTATTGTTGGGCACCAGCATAATGTGTATTTTCTTTCTTGCTGCATTTTGTTTTTGTGGATCTCCTTTTTCCCTTTGGAAGTTGAAGAAATTTTAAGTGTATTTTTATTGATGTGTCCGTTTGTGCAACAGGTTTAACCTAAAGAGGCTGACGTATGAGGAAAGGAAAGCCAAATTGATTGAGCGATTGCAGGCACTTAACTCAGCAGCTGGTGACGATGATGAAGATGATGATGAGTGAAAACGAGAGTAGTAGGCAGGAATTCGAGCTTAAACATCGTCTCTTTTCCTAAGCATACAATGCCTGTTAAGCGGTACTTCAATCCAAGTTTCTTTTGGAACTGGCTTTTATTAATTGTTTTGTGCAATTTTTGCTGCGGGGAGTAAGACATGTCAAGATTTTGGTTTTTCGGCTAGTTATCAAGTGCAACTTCTGTTTTGGCTTTTTGCGCGCATGACATAAATTATTAGGCAAGATGTTTCGTGCGTCTGATCAAACCAATTACCGTCTGGCATATTAGGTTTGTCTTATATTTATTTTTCATTTTAATGTAAGGGTGTGTTTGTTTCTTGTAAAATTGAAAAAATTTTACAGGTTTTTCGGCGTTTGTTTTACGGAAAATATTTTATATAGATAAAATTCGGGAAAAATTTTTAGATTTTCAGGTAAAATAACTTCTTTTTTTTTTTGCAGAGTTGAAGTTATTTTCAGGGAAAACACAAACTGCAATATAAATAAATGATAAAGAAAAATTATTATTTTTACTTTAAATATTTTTTCCTATAAATATTTTGTAAATGTAAGTTATTTTACAGCAAACAAACGGGCCTTATAAAACTCATTGTCATTTTTTAGTTGATTTTGGTCAACAGATGGTTGCAAATATAAATTGGATAAGAATTAAATACCGAAAGTGATTCGCATAGTAGAGAGTTTAAAAAAATGTGCTATTCAACGATTTGTACATGCAGTTAATATAAAAGCTCAAGCATATTCCAAAGATGAATCTGTGTTCAATTTTGTGTCAGACTAAGAACTCGTCCTGAGGCGTGGTTTTGAGGTCCGTAAACTTAAGGTGCAGCAGCCAGCATGCATCGCTGCCTAAGGTCCGACCAATGTTTGGCACGCTATCAACATTTATCAGTCCCTTGCAAGCGTGTGGTTGATTTAACGTATTTGGAAAAGCAGATCCATATTGTGCAATCGCGATTGATGAATGTATATGTGTTATCTTTATTGTTAACTACAATCATATGTTAAAAACAAAAATACACATCCGATGATAATGACAGTACAACAGTGGCTTGAGCAAAATGCAGGATAAGAAAGATATGCGAATGACAATCATAAGCTTTGTATAGCTCAGAAGCTTACAGATAACTGAAATTATGTTAAAAGCTCAAAGCCAAGAACGGCAACAATGGTGGACAAAAACAAAATTCTTCTCCTATAAAAGGGAAGAAAATTCTCATTTCCCAACACCAGTTGCTCAGAAGAAAGACATGCGATCAGGTTACAATCATAAGGAAGACATCCGATCTTAATTACAATCATAAGAAAGACATGCGAATGACGCATCAGCTTTGTATAGCTCAGAAGCCCACAGATAACCGGAATAATGTTAAAAGCTCAAAGCCAAGAATGGCAACAATGGTGGACAAAAACAAAATTCTTCTCCTATCAAAGGGAAGTAAATTCTCATTTCCCAACACCAATTGCTCAGTTGTATCAATGAATTCACCACTATATTGGCCTAATATACAACAAAAACAATACTCTATACATGACAACCACAACAAATTGCAATCAATGTTCATACCATTTTGACCGTGGATACATAAGATTCAAATTGCCGAAAGGCTAGCCCATTTTCCAAGTTCATAGGGGTCAGCATAGTAGTATAACTTGATTCGGTTTGATAAAGACAACCCGGCTGCCAAAACTGGTGATCTCAAACCAGAGTCATCTTGTTCTGCAGGGTCATCTATGAAAGCTCCAACATCCCCCAGAAGCTTGAATGAAATTCTGCTAGTTTGTACTTGCCTAGGAAAATCAAAGTACATAGCTGTTCCAGCCCTAGCCTCTGGCAGCTGATATTCACCAATAATCACCATTTTGCAGGGTTCCTGCAAAATTATTATTTTAGGTGATTTCTTCAAAGAGCAGGACAATCTTTAAGGATAAACATTGTCAGGTGCATTAAGAGAGAGAGAAAAGTAGATCTCAGTCCAATAAAGGAAAAGGAAAGAACCTACACTGGTAATTGTAATATCTTTCCTTAAGCCAGATTAGCCTTTTTGTCAATCAGAAGTGCAACCATTGGCAATGCCCCTCCCCCCCCGGCGCAAAACAAAAACAAAAAAAAAAAACCAAAAAAACAATTTTCTTTGGATATTTTCCTGTATGTATCAACTGCAGCTACCTCAATGGATCTCCAAAACAAAAAAGTTCTACATCAACAGATCTCCAAAAAAAAAATTCCCAATACACTGATGCCTATTTTTTGGCAGTTTAAGTAGTATTGATTACAGTACTCATTAACCAACCTATAACAAAGCAGGCTAGATAGATGATACCTGTAGTGCAGATACTTGTAAGTATAACACAGCTGGAGAAATGTATCTGTCTTCTAAAAATGTTAATGATGTATCCCATATGTCAACATCTGAATAAG
Organism: Carallia pectinifolia; assembly: GCA_037832335.1. Classification (NCBI taxonomy): domain Eukaryota; kingdom Viridiplantae; phylum Streptophyta; class Magnoliopsida; order Malpighiales; family Rhizophoraceae; genus Carallia; species Carallia pectinifolia. The sequence continues at coordinate 5,885,645 of CM075449.1, forward strand.
GAGAATGGGCAACTCTGGGCTTTATTGCACTGAAAGCATCAAAGCGAAATCCAGCGAGCAAAGGAGAAGTGGAAGGCAAGTATTGTTCCAAAACAAGATCATTGTCCATTAGCCTCTCAGCCTCGATTGGAACCTGAAACAGAAGGAAAATTTGCAAATAGAACTCAGATAATGGATTTTAAAATAAAATTGGAGATATCCTCCAACTACGGTACCTTGAATCTATTCAATTGTGGAGCCCTGTCCAGCAAACTGTTGAAATTCATTTGATCAGGGCTTTGTGATCCACCCATCTCCTCTTTCACAAGATTTCCAACAATCAGAAGTCTTCTTGCATGAAGGCATGGATTATTTTCAACTGCTCCACCAAAAGACGCTCGTCGATCTACTTGTGCAAAGGGGTTTTCGTCTAGTGATAAAAGATTGAAATCTTTCTCAAGACTAATAGAATTTGATCCAGGTCGCTGAAGACGAAGTGTTATCCAAATTATTCGACATCTAACAGGATTCCTAAAGCTAAACTTGACATGCCTCGGTGATTCATCTTTTCTATTCAACTTTGCTGGTCCATATATATCAGAGGAAGATGTGACCAGGGATTGCAGATCCCATTTTCCCATGCATGACCTTTCTTCTTTCTGTATTTTATTGCTGGCCCAGATTTGAATCTATAAAAACAACAGGAAACTAAGTAAACATGCAACTAGAGAATGTGGATCGAATAACTGCACTAAAGCATAAATGCAATGACAAAATAGATTCAATTGCATAATAAACAAATCACGAATGCACATTGTCACAGAACGAAGCACAACACAGACTCTTATGCGGCAAATCCTGCCCAAAACCCTTACAGAAAACAGGAGCACATTGAGGCTACAACACAGACTAATTGCTGAACATTTGCAAAAAGCTTGTTGGGCAACTTAAAGAAGATTAAAGCAGCCCTAGGAGTAAGGGCACTGCCGAATAATCCCAGAGGGAAAATATTTACCTTCATTTGGATTTTTGGATCAGCGGAACTAAATATTGCACAATGTTATCAAAGAAGAAATCACTCAAACATCCTATTTGGAAGAATCCTGCCTTTGGGATTGAGTTTGACAAAATGTTGGCACAAAATATATTGTTTCAGTGACTTGAGGGATGATATTTGCTGTAAGAACTTTTTGGCATTTTTCTCCTCTGTATGCTCCTTCTTGACAACAGTTGGTAGCATACATTTCAATTATAAACACATGTTTTCATTAATGATCAGAATTAAAGGTTTACATATCCTGCTGGTAAAAGGTAAACAGAATAGTAATAGGAGTAGAATTCACAAAAAGGAAAACATCAGCTAATTTAAGATCTTCAAATGTGACTAGGACTGCATTTTAATTCAAACTTGTCATTATTAGTTATTTCTTTTGTTATGAGTATACATGTAACTCTATGTTGCAATTGCACCAATGTTGTGAACAAAGGCAGGGCTTCGATATAGAAAAATACTAAATCCTTCCTACATCTAAGGACAATTTCAAATAAACTGAGAGAACAAGCACACATACTGTGGGAACATCAGATGCAGAGTGGCCACATGGACTGACAAGCAATATAACTCCATTAACATCAGAGAGTGTGCCAAGGACAATAACAAATTCGACAGAAGTGGTACTTGAGGGAGCTTTCCAGTATGCATGCTGGGATCCAACATCCAATGGAGCAAGTAATGACAGAAAGGGTGCGGAATCTGTTGCTGTTTCAACCTACAATGACAAGATACATTGTGAAGCACCAGTAAAAGAGAAAAACCTAACCCATGCCCAACGAATATTCTGAAAAACATTTCAAAAAATATTACAAATTAGCAAAATTTATACAATTAATGTGCCACAATATTTCAAAGCACTATAGCATACATCAGGTAAAGCATTTACACTCCTTCATTAAAAGTAGAACATGATGTATGCTGATTATCTCCCTCGCTCCCTCCGTACGAAATAAGAGAGATGGAAAGATATGATATGCTGATCCCATCTACAATAAGGAAGTTATAAAGTGACAGCCAAGAGAGGGGAATTTTACAAACTAGCTCTTCGAGTTAGGTCCAAAAATTACCTAAGCCATGTACAACAACATGAACTACTTAGTCTCTCTACTCTCAAAATCACCACTGTATTGGGTGGCCAAAACTATTTAGGATCTCCTTTATGAAAAGCAAAATAACTAAAATAGTCTCATCTTGATCAGAAACAAACCAATTTGTCTATTTATATGAAATCAAGATTGTTGGAGTTTAACATATGATACATTCTTGGGCCTCCCCAAAAGCTTCAGCTTTTGGGTGTAATCGTTTTTTGGCATAGTATCACAACCTTTATGATCATGAGATCAAGAGTTCGAATCACCCCACCTTCATCTTTAATTGTGAATTTCTGGTTTGTTCATGCTTTAAGCCCAAGAGAGCCTGGCTTGTTCAAGCATCCAACTCAAGAGAGCTGGGCTTTTGTGTTTTGGAGGGGAGGGGGGGGAGAGGTGAGGGAGGTGTGGTGGTGTGGGCGTGGGTGTGTTAGAGTTTAATAACTGATCCTTTCTTGGGCCTCCCTCAAAAGCTTAAGCTTTTGGGTGGAATGGTTTCTTGACAAGGATAATAAACCAACCAATTGAGTCAAGATAAACATAGAACAATTATAAGACTGTAAATTGCATATTATTAGAGGTCAAAGAAGAGGCGAGCAGTAAGGGTTCGCTATATAATTAGGCAAAGGGAGAGAGGTCCTATAACATGCAGCAATCCTTCCAATTAAAGGGACTATTAGATGACTGAGAGGAGGAATGGGCAATCTTGGAGGACTCAAGTATATGGAGGTGGAGATATGGGATATATGAAGAAAGAGCACGTGGGAATGAGGTAAATGTCCACTTAAGGTATTTTCTAGAGTGTGCAAGGTGTTGCATTTGTCCGAGAGGTCACATGGTTTATACTTCAGTAGAAGAAGTTAACATCTGGTCTTTCCTTTAACCAGCCCCTACTAAGCCCACCAAACCAGAACACCCAAGATCATCCCTTTGAATTTTGTTTTCTTTAGAATCCTGACATCAATCCTAAAATCAAAGTGTAATTTCCATAGATGACTAAGAGAAAATTAATGATGTACAGAAGTCAAGAGAACTGTAAAGATATGTTTGGTGATGAAATGTCCAAAGAAGGATTTACACAAGGTTCATAAACTATTAATATCATGCTGACTGATTTTGACTGATTGACCTACTATTTGGAGATTTAGTAAGAAAAATAGCATGATAAAGGCTATTATGCCTGAAAGTTTATAAGAGGCAAGAGTCAAAAGCTATACCGGATGCAAGAAGCTAGCTGATGGGAATTCAGCAAGTGATTCCTCATGCGAAAGTAATTTTCGTAGAACCTTAGCATGTGATAGGTTCTCAAAACCACCCTTTTCAGGAAGGGAACGCCCCAAAGAATATCCTATAACCTGATCCAAAGCATTATATGCAGCACAGTCTGCACGGCTACGTCTTCTCAAGCTGACCAAGACTCTCACATAGTCCAATATCAAAGCATCAAGCACAATCTTATGGCAGCAGTGTTTACAAATAACACTATCAAGTGCAATTAAATTATTTGCAGAACTGTCAACTTGACTGCCATGGCTTGACCCACCCTGACTGGTTAGGCCATTGTAACTTGTCACATCCCTTGAGTTATAGCTTGCAAGCAAAAGAGCTCCTCTCCCAGCACAACAAACATTGCATACTTTTTTCTCACATTCGGAACACAAGAAGATAGACGGTGAAGTTCCCACAGCAGATGAAGGTGTGGTTGTCGCCTTTGATTCAGCACGCACCTCGCACATGCCACCAGAACAGCTCTCCCCAATGCCAGCAATATTCCAGAAATCTACCAAATTATCCTCGGTGGTCCCAAGACCTATGGCACCATTAATTTTATCTTCAAGCAAAGCTTGCCCACGCAAAGTAAGGGTGTTAGCAACTCTACATAGTCTTCCCATGTATAATTCATCAACCAAAGAATTTGGATTTATAGTAGCCGGATCAATTCCAACTGACAGTAAAGCTCTATCCCTTTCAGCAGCAGAGAGATTTAGCTGGAGTCGTTCAATTTCTAGCCTCATAGCATCTAAAAAGTCTAACTTCCCTCCCTGCAAAATCAAACCGAGTTAATAGCACAAAGTTTTCACTCCATCAAGTTACAATATAGAAACATGTTTACTATTTTATCCTGAACACCACGCCAACCTCTTAACAAAATAAACATATTTCATCCATTAAATATAGTCATTAGCTACTGCACAAGTTAAATGCATTGTTGTTAATCAAAAAACTTTATGCACAATAGCAATGAAATACTGCAACCAACGAAGTAGAGAAAGCAGGCTTGTTTGTTGACAATCAGGCATATTTGCCACAAGAAATCTATGCGAAAAAAGAAAAAGAAGACAAATACTAAGAAGAAGGAGAAGCCTATGGACATACATATCATGGTCAAAACGCATGGTTAAATTCTCGACAACAGCTCATACTGCCACTTTGACTATTGCAAATTCAATTTAGAAAAGTATATTTCTTGGCTACTTCTTTCCATATCAATTAGTAGTAACATGAAAAAATCATTGAAAGACCAACTTATTTTGATGCTCGCAATCACAGCCGTTGTATGTTTGCATTGACCAGCACTGAGATCGCATCACTCAGAGATCCTAAAAAACTCATCACACCACATTCAAGCTTCATATTTCGATGTCCTATCATTGCAAGGGTAGTCACATGTCATATGCTATTCTCACAATTGCTTTTCCTGAATGGCCTTTCAATTAGTTCACAACTAGCCCTCATTTATGTATTTCCAAAACAAAGATCTGCATTCTGAAACAAATTTGATGGAATTATAGCCTTCTCCAAGTAAAAGCTCAAGTTGTGACTACTTCCCTTCACTTAGAATCGCATGCATCCATTTCTTACTCCCACTTCATAGTTTAATTTCTCCTTTCTTTTACTGCAATAGGTAGGGCCATTACTCTATGAAATGGCACATTGAGGTCATGAATATCACTCCACTGACAATTTTCTTAACTGTCATTGCTTCGTTGCATTTGTGAATTATGACTTATTACACGAGGTCGAATTGACACAAGTTTTTTGGAAAAACGACTCAAACAAAACCACATGAATTTAACCTTCCAAGAAAGCAAGCAACAACATAGCAACTCCCAGTTGAAAAAGAAACAGGAGCAAGACTAGGGTTACAAACGAGCCGAGCGGAGTCTTGCTAGGCTCAGGTGTTGGCTCGTTTATTAAACAAGCCGAAAAAGAAGGCTCGGTATCAGTATCTTTACGAACGAGTCCAGTATCTTTACAAACGAGTCGAGCTCGAGCCGAACTTTCGAGCTTTTAACAAACTGTATCATTTAATTTTATAATACCAATAAAACAATTAAAATTAAAAAATTTTATTATTACACATAAAATGAAAGGATAAAAACCATTTATTTAAATAAAATTAAATAATTAAAAATAAATGTTCAATTTTCATGTATAAATGTAAATATATGTAATATATAATTTTGAAAATGGACTGGATGAAATTATTTTTATAACATAATAAATAAGTTTTTTTTTTAATTATTATGTAGACAAGCTCTTAAACGAGCTGTTTATGAGTTTAACCAAGTTTGTCTTTGTTCAAACTCAACTCATTTATTAAACAAGTTTTGGATTTAAGCTCATGTATCACTGGTTTAGTTAAACGAATGAGCTCAAGTCAAGTTCTTACCAAACCAAGCCACTAAACTTTTAACGAACGTATTGACTTGCTTGCAGCCTTAATCACATATAAGTCTTGTCCAAATAAGTATATGAAATAAAAGACATAACCCTAAATTGGTAACTATTTATACTAAAAGTCAAATGATAAAATTAAGTGTTATTAATACATTAAATGAGCTTACAACGATATATATTAAACGAGTTATTAATGATATATTTGTCGAGTTCTAAACGAGCTCTAAACGATCTGTTCACAAGTTTAAACCGAGCCGAGGCTACCCCTATTCAGGCCCGGCTCGTTTATTAAACGAGCTTTACTTTTAAGCTCATGCATCGCTCGTTTAGCTAAACGAACGAGCTCGAGCCAATCTCTTACCGATCCGAGCCACCAAGCTTTTAATGAATGTATCGTATTGACTGGTTTGCAGCCCTAAGCAAGACATACCTTTTGCAACCCCATAAGGGATCTTAAGCAATTTATGTACTTCTGGGCACTACTGTCAGGAGACCTTGAATCTTGAGATCCGGAGAATTTACGGTCGGTCTCAGCATCAGCAGATTCAGAGACAGCTTGGTCCAAAAAATCAAGCATGTCAGTTCCCTCACGTGCACCTTGTTGTGTCACTGGAAGAGAAGAAGCTTCAGAAAATGCATCGTCTCCTGTCAAAAGATCTAGCCAGTTTGTGGAAGCACTTCGCTGCACTGATCGTGAGTCAATTTCATTGAACAAAGGGGTGCCAGAAAATGACTTAGTGTCTGAAACAGGAAAAAACGGGTCGTTTGCCTTCTGAAACTTGTTGGCAAGTTCAGTTATTCTTGCATCGGGACCTTCATTGAGAAATACCCCTTTCCATGGGAGAGAAACTCCGAGGATCTCAATCTGTGACAGAATGCACTAGAAAATTATTAATCCAGAAGTAACTAAAGAAAATTTAGCTTGTCGGAATTTGCTTAAAAATAAGGGGTCCCTGACCCAGAAAATGCACCAACTTTGAAAATTTGTTTGAATTGAAATATAATTATCGTTTTAATCAATTTACTCTCACTGATATTTTATTCAATTTCAGCACACAGCATATTGTCACATAATCAGAGTTTTAACTCATATTGAATGGCCATAAAGATTTATACAGTGTACAAGCCAACATTTATCAACATATATACATGCAATCAATTTGACAATAAATTATTGAAGTTGACTGGAAAATTTATGTTGACATGAAGAGAGAGAGAGAGAAAGAGAGTATGACGAGGAATATTTGACGCAGTGCTTACCTCACCAAGAGTCATAGGACTTTTTCCAGAAACAGCAGGATAAAATGTAATTGCAACTATACGAGTTAAAAAATCCAATTCTCCCTCTACTTCTTCAAACTCATACAATAGTGGAAGATTGTGGCTATCTTGAGCATGAAGGCGTGCACCAGCTCCAGTGATAGCCATATCCTCTGCACTGATAGGTCCTGGCAAAGGTATCAAAATGTTCGTGCCCTTTACGCACTGAGGTATAGAAGCAGCCTGTACACAAGTCTAAAATAAGACAGCAAAGAGAAGATGATTGCATTTATGGTTACGTGAAAATTATTGGTTGCTGCTCCACATTATCATTGTTATGTATTTGTAGATTGATAAACACACGCGTCCGAACAAACAACAATTATTCCTTTTCCTTTGGCTATGTCGCAGTTAACAGTATTTCAGTAAATGGTAGTGTCCCTAAAGGAAAAGGTATTAGTTCCCAAGTAAGGAAACCAGACGGCAGCAGTGCCATCATGCATCAAGATCTCCCAAAATTTCAAGCCCATGTGCTTGCAACTTTCATTTAATAAACTTACTCCTCTTCCCTCAAAACCTAACCAGACAAATGATGCATCATATTGAGACATTCGAGATACAAATGCTTGTTGCATGATTGCAGTTTACTTTTCCTTTTTCATTATTTCATGTTTGTTGCATGACTCTGTATGTGCCATAGAGCAACACAAAATAAGAGGCAACTAAAAATACTTAGTAAATGTTACTTTTTTGCCCCTCGTTTTGAGAACATGGTACACATTACTTAAAATAAAACAAAATTTTACTATAAAGAAAAGGAACAAACTCCCAATGGTCATGCAAAATAAAGGAAAAATTCCCATGGTAGCTGAAACTACCACAAAATTCAAAGAAACAAACATGCAGAAATAGAAAAGGGAACAACATCCACCCAATATGAAGAATAACACTATCATCACTGTCAGTGCAAGATCGATCTATATAGATGATATTTACGCAAAATGTGCAAAGGAAACAAAATCAGACCTCCACAACTAATTTAAGGCCATCAAGGTAGCGCCCAGTCCTGACATCAACCGTTGATGGAAAAGTAGAATCATCTGTCCCATGAGATATTGTGAGGAGAAGCTGACAAACATGGCAAGGTTCACCAAGATATACAAAAACTTCAACAACATCTGCTTGTGGGCAAACCTGTTGGACAAACAATCAAGAAATTGAACCAAGAACAGAATTTGATGATCCTAACTTGCACTATCGTTTCCCATGACATGAAATATAAACAAAAAGGAAAGAATGACTAAAGAATACCCATGTTAGGTCTTTTCTTTTGAAACTCAGGAGACTAGAACCACCATTGGAACTTGGAAACATGTTGGTAACCGGCTTAAGCAAGAAACCAGATGGCCGAGAAGGGACCTGTGACAAACAACATGTATCTAATTAAAATCAGATAACCTAATGAGCTAAAATGGTTACGACTTAGTCTCTATTAGTTTGTCCTCTCTGTCAAGCTATTCTGACAGAGCCACAGATTTTAAATTAGAAATTGTTAATTAAAAATACGTGTCTCTAACTGACTTGGTGGTGGACCAGTGGTCTCCTCTTGAACCCAATTAATAGGTCAGATAGGTGTCCATGCAGGTGTACATGAGAAATTCCAGTACAGTAAAATTTTGGAAGAATAGCCAATGGGAAGGGGAAACTGCCACCATACAACAGGTCTGGTAGGATCAACATGCAGCACATAAGGTAGGGTTGCTAATATTGAGTAAGTCCTGGGCACCATATCATAGATTTGAATTTCAAACTCCAGAAAACCTTTCACACATATTAAGGTCAAAAACAGATGAAGATATGAAAAAACATAGATCTGTAAAGCTCGCCTAATCATGCAGATATAGAACCTTCTTATAGTCAAAGAATGAGATGCAATATAACTTAAAAAACCAATGTGTGCAAAGCTACAGAGAGTGAATTTAATATTAGATACGAATTATTATTACACAGGAGTGAAAACAGGACATGATATAACGAAAAGTGCTTTCAAAGTAAGTTGATAGCTGGTGCAAAGAATATGGAAACAAGCCAAAGAGATGACTGGATAAACTTCAACATGAGGAAAAAAATGGAAAAGCTAACTATAGCTAAGTGAGTAAGTTATTGGGGATAATATGTTGTTCTCAAAAAATAAAAAAAATAAAAATACGTAAACAATGAAACAGATGCTAAATAATAACTAGAAAGAAAATAACCAATTATGATCATGAATGATATGAGGAAAACCAGATTAATCTAGCTAGACGGACAAAACACAGAATTGGCATACATTTAGAGGCTGCACTGGAACTGATGGAAGATGCTTGAACAGTCTCATTCCAAGAAACATTTCCAACTGCTTCTGACGAGAGCTATCCACTACTACATTTTTGTACCTCCTCTGTAGGGTGATTTTCATATTCTGTGCTGCAGAAAACTGCTTAAATTTTCCCGCTTCTTCAGTAAATATGCTGAGGATTTGGCTATGCATAGCTTTAGAACCAGTGTAGAGTGTTGCGTGGATATCTCCAGCAAGAAGAAATAGATCAGCTAGCTGAGACACAGGAGATAAAATCGTAGAGCTCTTGAATTCTTCAAATGTCATATCAAATCTCTTCCAAGGCTTATCTGGACAAGGATGGTTCCATGTTGTGGTACGAGTATTGTGATCAATGTAGTATGTTTTCCCAGTTACAGCATCAGAACGTTTCTCCCAACCGGGTGGCAATGGAGCAGTGTATCCACCATAGCTACTAATTGACTGATAATCGTATGCCAAATTACTATCAAGGGATATGCCCAACCTCCTGCACTGTTCCATGAAAACCTGGAGCGCACCAAAGTAGCTAGCAGCATTGGTTCTATCCAAAGAATCCGCACAGTTAAAACGTATAGCTCCATTTTGATGTGATCTTATGCAGAATGCACCTGAGAAATCATCATGATAGATTATTTCACCTCTGCAATCATTAAGTCGCTGTCGTGAAGGAAGACAATCCCCTTCAGAAATTCCTATAGTGATAGTGGGCGCTTTTAATAGTTTCCACAGTTCCTCAATTGTTTGCTGTTCACCTTTTAGTCTTATGCTGGCATGCCAATCGTAATTTATAAGATGTATCCTACTGTAAGGAAGCTTCCCAGTTGATCTTATATAGTTCAATGATTCCTCAAAATGCTGAACCAGAAGAGATTCTGACTTCCCTACTTCATTCCTAAGCAAGTTGACACATAAAATTGGGACAAAAGCTTTTTTCTTCTGAGCTTCCCCAACAGCTGCATCCAAATTTCGGGTATCATATCGTTTACTCAATCTTTGATAGTATTCTGAGCTCCCCTTATAAGGATCTCGATCTGAAACATAGATCTCTGCTTCTTTAGCAGTTATCTTTAATTCTGCACCCCACCAGATTGGAATTGTGCCCCGTCGCCAAATATATGTGTTGAAAGGGACACTCTGACCAGTTTTCTTGGGTACCCACACAAGTTGCTCACACTCTACTTCATTTCCTGTTTAGATTGTCCATTACGAGTTCAATGTCATTATATAAAGCGGAAATGAAGGTCAGATGTGCAACCAAACAAACATAATTACTATAACAAGTTACATGAACAACTTGGAGATCCAGAGAAGCAAGATCAAACAATTACTGCCTTTTAATTATGATCAATATTTGAGATATAAGTCTGCTGTATACAGCTTAGTTAGGTACTAGTTCCATGTACCTAAAATACTAAGAGGAAAGCTTTTAGTTTTAAGAAGTGCTGGAAAGGGGCAGCAATTTAGCCTGTTGTGTATCTAACTAAATAGTGCCATGCATAAAAATGGTTCCAAAAACAAATAACATAATACCAGTAGTTATCCGGTTCTGTCAGACTGATGCTGAAAGTCCTCTTTTGTTTTCACAATTGTTGTTATTTTCCACATTATATTTAAGATTGATGCTAATTTTAACCTTGTTGCTCAAGTTCTCAAACATTGCTAGACCCTAAACCTAAAATCAATTGACCTAGATTCTCTTATACTCCTCATTCTACATCAAATAGAAGTCGCAATCATGGTTGAAAGTACAAAGGAATGATTGGAGCTCCAATAAAAGAAAACTCTCCTACCAACATTTAAGATATGCCAAAAGTAATGTATCCCTTTGAAATTAACCCATCTTCATTCTTTTATCATGATCCTTTGTTTTAAAAGCCATGGTACAATCACCAGCCATATGCTTTTGGTGTGAATACTCAACAATGCCAGTGAATGGATTTGAACATCAAAGGCTACGCAGAAGCATGTAGCATGCATACAGCTGGAGAGAAAAAGGAAAAACAAGATCCCATTTCAACTGATATAAATAGCAAATGATACCTGTGCTAAAACATGAATTTAAACCCCTTGCCAAGTATCGAGTACCAGGATGCAGCCGACTACGACGAGCTGTGAGAGCCACTATCCCCTCTAACTGACCCAAGCTTCCAAAACTTCGACATTCTGCAAAGCCCTATACATTAATGTCAAGCAAACGGTATCAAAATATAAAGGTTAACCTCACAAACAATGTGTTTATTCTCTTGTTAAGATCTGAAAAAATAGAAAAAGGAAGTACAGGAAAATAACTGAGAACAAATAGGAAAGAAAATGCAACTAAACAAAAGCACACAATTGGACAACAAAGCAAGATAACTGGAAGAAAGTTTGCAGCAGATTCCAACTGGAACAAATTCATCGCATCACAGATAAAAGAAAACATGGCAATTGTGCTCATGGCTACTTCAAGCAAAGATGAAACAAGTAAAGTAAATGGCCTCCACCAGCCATTTGTACACTTCTGAACCACGAACACAACCAGGAACCGGAATTAAAGAAACCCAAATAACCACAATCTAATTATAAATTAACAAAAACTATGTAGTCCTAGTAACCTGAAGAAATGCAAAAAGTATTAGTGGTAAATCAGAAATAGAGTTTTAACAATAATAAAATCCTGCATCAGGCCACACTCTGCAATCCAAAAATAATTAACTTTTAAGCCCAGTAAAAAGCCACTAATACAGTAAACAAATGCTTGGGAGATGGGCAACTACAAATCCTGTCCAAGGATAAGCCCTTGGTGTTATGAATTCCGATTAGGTATATGCTAGCTCAGTCCATACTATTACAAGTTGTGTGCCAAAGAATATACCTATGGTGCAAACTAGGCTCGCTCAACCAGAGAAACTTTCTCTTGTTTGGCTGGGTCAATGCTCCTTTCAACCTCTGTACTCCCACTGGGTACATGAAGGGGACGCTCCTATATATTGAGCTAAAGAGCCTATTAATTGTGATGCTCCTCTAGTTGGGTTGACTTCTTCTTGGACACTTTTATTTGTTGAATCAAATGGATGGACAAAACCAATAATAAAACATAATTACAAAGTACAACATGCAAAAAGACTAAAGTACAACATGCAAAACACTAACTCCACAAATATCCTCGTGAAGCAGTTGCAAGACACCCTGATAGAGAGAATAACAACCTGATCAGAGAAGGTCAATGGACAGAATAAAAAACTACATTTCTCCCATCCTGACCCAGAAGGTAACAAGTGATAAGAACTCTGCATTAAGAGAAAATGCTCTACACGAAAAGGGGTTTGTAAGAACCCAGATTTACAGGAAAAGAAAAAAAAAAAAAAGAAAGAAAGGTAGTTTGAAAAACAAATGCAGATTTGATTTCCTGCCTTGTAATCATGGTGGTAGGAGAGAAGCCATATCTTAGAAAAAATCATATTCCCAGCAACGGAGATCACAATAAGTAGGCCTAAGGAAGTAGAATCCAGATCAGCACAACAGCCAACAACAAATTAGTTATTTCGGATCTTAACTTAGTGCCAATACCAGTTCACAACATTCAATATGAAGTAGCTTCTAGGTCCTGGGTTAAGGGGTAGCATAATTAGTTTATGGTCATAAAATTAGAATTCCAAGCAAAGCTGTATGCATTTATACGAGGGAAAAAGGTCTGTGAAATAAACAAATCCATGTGCAATAGGTCTACGTATATTTCATATTAGCCATAGTATCATTGACAAGAAATATCATGAACAGAAACCAATTTCCAGACATCACCGGGATCGGAGACTATCTTGATAAGACTTCATCCCATTATGCTATAGGCATGTTGACATAAACACAACTGCATAATGTAAAGCATTCCACTAGATTCAGATGCGTGCATGGAATATGATATCACGCAATCACTTTAAATTGGAAGTGGACTAGCAAAACGGAAGATGCAGGTTTAAAAAAATGACAAACAAATGAACGTCAACATGAAGAAATTGAGAAGGCAAAACCTGCAGAAGTGTGACACAGTGCAGCGGTAGCCCAATGTTTTTAAAAGACATGGAAAACCACCCATTCCAAACAAATTCGTCATCAGGCTTTTCCAAGGGCATACGGCTTGGAAAAGGTCTGGTAATGTCTCTTGTCTCACAAAAGTAGTGCTTCCCATCAATATCAAGATCAGTTAACTCTTGAATATTCTTTACTTCTCCTTTACCCTGCTGCTCAGGGATTTGAAGAGATATTTTGATCCATTGGGTCTCTGTCACTGTATATACACATCCTCCCCCAGGCAAGTTTGGAATGCTGGCAGTCAACTTTGTAGCCACAAGAAGCAGTCCAAAACTTCCTAGGGCAGCATAACCTAATATCGCCCTTGCATAAATTGTACTCCTGCAAAGCCAACGCGATCCATTTGTAACATAATCTAAAGCTTCAGCTTCAGATTTGAAAACATCAACCCCCCATTTCCCACTGTAGCGAAGTGCACCAGTCGTTGGATCAATATATATCAGCTGAGTGTCAGTTCTGGAAGACAAGCTAGCAATTACATATATTTCACCAGTATCCAATGTTGCAACTACAATAGATGTGTTTCTTGGACCACCAACTGCCACAAAACCCAAAGGATTAAAAAATATAGAATGAAAGAAAATCTAAGTCCCAACCAAAAAAAAAAAAAATGGAAGCAAAGAAATGCTGGATTTTTCTTATGACTGGTATGAAAATAAGACGACAATGAAATTTTCCTTGTCATAGAGAACCCTTTAAAGTATGCTAACACAAACAATGAAAGAAAAAGGCAAGCAAACAGATTCAAAAGGACAGTTTCAAAATTTTTGCTCAATACACAACTTGAAAAACAACAAGTCTGGGAACCACTCACAACCAACTCAAGTGGGTACATTGCTGCATTTCTGTAGATTTGCGTCATGATCAATGCTCCAATTAAGCAACACAATTAACATCGGCAAGGAAATAATAGAGTTTTTCAGGGTAATGCGCCTAAGCCATGCAGACGAGCAGATAAACCAGGTGATTACATTTTCATTCAACAACCTCCAGGCAACAGTTTGTACACAATTTTATCATGTCAACCAATAATATCATCCTTTATAACAAATCTTCCTACTTTTGCTAGCTACATCAGTTCACAATTTCCATATGGGCAGGATCTGATATAAATACCAAATCGGCAGTGGGCCGACTTCAACCAATATGGGTAAAGCAATAGCATCTAGTGCATCAAGCAGCATGTCAAGATGAGGCATGAAAAAATTTCTTTCCGGTAACATAAAGACTTGAGATATAACACATAAAACACAGGTACTCACCAGGTGATTCCATGCGCACCAAACAATGCGGATGGTTTCCAAAAGCCTCAGATTTTCAGAATCCCCTGACGGAGAGAACACCGAATAACCTAAATTCGTCAGAACACAATGAAAGCAAAACACCATAAAGAAATCCCAAAAAAAAAAAAAAAACTTAAGTAAACTCTAAGAAAACTTTCTTCTGCTTTTCAGATTTGCTTGTGCAATGTTAAAACCCAAAAAAGAGGGAAGAGATATGAGGGCTCCATTCCAAAAAAAATAATTTTAGGTGCAAGATTCACCAAAATCTAGTTCTTGATCTGCTGTGAATCTTTCCACACATTTTCCACTACAACCGCACACAAACACAAGACACGTGGATACATTCTTCATAAGATCTGATTTCGGCGGGCGATCCAAGAATCCAAGAAACTTCTTTCAACTCCCAAAAAAAGATCCCACGTAACTTGACAAAGAAATTTCAGAAAGAAAAGGAAAAAAAGAAAACAGAAAAAAGAAAGAAATCCCGTCCAGAAATAATTCGAACAAAATAAACGAATGGAAATCGATTCCAAGAACAACTATTACTCGATTGATTGAAGAATGCACGCCGAAATTTCAAGATTTTCGATTCAATTAGCCGATACCGTTGTTTCGTGTCAGGCAAATACTTTTCTAGAGAGAGAAACATGAACTGACCTGAAAGGAAGGAGTCATGCAAAGATTCAGACTTGAGAGAGAGACGGAGAGAGAAAGAGAGAGAGAGGCGTCCTAATAAGAAGGGGAAAGAATTGAAGAAAAAGCCAGAGCCAGAGGCAAGAAGGGAAAAGTTCAGATCGTGTACGGTACGGTCCACGACACCTCTATATATATATATTTATATTTATATAAACTAATAATCCGTCAATTATTTAAGCTAATTAAAAGAATTAATGATGGGATTAAAGTGTCATAAAATGACCCTTGTCATGACGTAAGTCGCTCAACCACGGATCTTTTTTTTTTAATCCTTTTTTTTCGCTGTCTTTTTCCTTCATTTTTGCTTTTTACGTACAGTAAAAATACTTTTTTGGTTATCATTTCTTAGAACCGCTATGATGCTGTTTTTTAACTGATTACTTTTTAACTGTTATATATAATATAATAGATAAATTATATTATAGAATAACAAAATTATATGGTATATTAAAAAAATTTATATGATACAAATAACTAACTATTAAAAGAAAATTTTATGATTGATTACTCATATCGTATATTTTTATTGACATATCATATAATTTTTTTATGATTATATTATTATGTTGTGTAATTTATTTGTTATGTCGTATACGACTATTACAAAACAACTATTTAAATAACAGTTAAAAAGTTTTTCGATTTTATATTTATAATAGGCAGTCTTTGATAACATATTATTGTCAATGATTAAAAGTTCACACTTTTAAGTTGGAAGTCTAGATTTTAATTTTAAAGATAAGAATATAAAATTTATTAAAATGAGAAAAAAAAATTATTTTAAGAGATGGTCGAAATTCATGTCATAATTCAAAGAAAGTGTTAAATTAACAACTTAACTCACTTCATAAAAAGCCAAAAAGAAACATCTATTGTCATTAATTTATATTTTGTAGTTAAATCATATGAAATGTAAAGTTTGTTGTTAATAACAAAGAACTCTATTAAAAAAAAAAAGTGGGGACCT
This sequence comes from Carallia pectinifolia, assembly GCA_037832335.1. NCBI lineage: Eukaryota > Viridiplantae > Streptophyta > Magnoliopsida > Malpighiales > Rhizophoraceae > Carallia > Carallia pectinifolia. The sequence continues at coordinate 5,902,080 of CM075449.1, forward strand.
TTTTTGAATGCTTGAAACTGTAATGTAATGGAATTATAAAAAAGCATTATGGCTTCTACAATACAAATACATCAAAAGATTAGACGTCTCACACCCTCGCCTCTTCTTCAACAATTAAAAAAAAAAATCACTTTATCCAAAAAGAAGGTGAAAATTACAACATAGTGCTACAATCATACATAACGGAGATTTAAAAGTTGAGAAACAATTAACCTTTTTTTTTTTTGATAAACAATTAACGTTAGATTATAGAAATATGCATCTCTTCATTCCAGAAAACAAAAAAATAAATAAATAAACAATTTAGAGGCTTTTTTTGTTTTTTTAGATCCTACCCTACATCCTTATAAATAAAAATTGTTGCCTTTACACTATACAACAGCGATATCATTATTTTTAATTCTAAACTTTTAAATTTTTTTTTACATTTGAGTTCTAAATTTTTTTTACATTTCATTTAAGGTATAAACCTTTTAATTTTTTACCAAATCAGTCCCTCTGTTTACAAAAAGTGATCAATCTATTAAAAAATGATTTTAACTTTACAAAAAATTATTTAAAAAAAATTAAATAGATGAATTGAATGTCTTTTTTATCAAAAATATGCATGTTACTTATTTAATTCGTATATTTGTTGATTAAAAAAATATTTAATATACATATTTTGTTGATGAAAAAATATTTAATTCATATATTTAAAAATTTTTAAATAATTTTTATTAAGTTAAACTCATTTATTAATCGATTGACCACTTTTTATAATTTAAAGGACTGATGTAGTATGAAATTAAAATGTTTATAACTCAAATAAAATATCAAAAAAAATTTAAAATTCAAACGTAAAAAAATTTAAAAGTTTAGAATTAAAAATATTAATCCTTTGCACAATAACCTAACTTATAAATTTGGCAAAAACTGAACTTTTTTTTCTTTAAATAAAATATTAAGTTCAAACTTTATAAATAAAATAAATAGATTCTAAAAGAGTTTTGCTACATCGTGAGTTCGTCCAATTTGAGCTAAATTAATCAGAACCCAATCAATTTAGAATTCTAAATACCGGTGATCGAGGGAAAAAAAAAATCCAGTTACTCCCAAAATTGTGTGCTGGGATTTTAGGAGAGGTCTAGGATACTGTGAAGAAGAACTGAACAAAAATTGGGAAAAAATGGAAATTGAAATTTTTGTCCCCACTGGAAAAACGAGAGGCAAGAGGAGAGCCAAAAGAGATGAAGCCACGAATCACTGACAAGCCATGCCCACACGATTCTCCCTCACCCATATCTTATTCATATGGATATTCTTCCATTGGACACATCGCCACACAATTATCCAAAACCCCCTTTTACATCTCTTAATAAACGAATCAATTATTTTGTTTCTCAAAACTGTCCCGTAAGTATCAAGCTTCATTCCACACTTCCCTTACATTAAAGTTGTTGGCTTTCCCAATTTTCTACCTTCTTCATAGACACAGCACAAGTACTTGAGTTTCAAGAAATCCACTTGAACAACTTTTTTTTTGGTGGGTCTGCTTCAGTTTCATTTATTTTGATCCAGATTCCATAGATGCGCATAATTAAGTATGTGTATGTTTCTAAAAGTTATGCTATCTATTTTGCTTTATAGAATAATGTAGTTGGATCAGATTTTACTTGTCAGTGGCTGCATTTCAAGAAACCCAGTTGGGGGATCGATCTTCAATTAGTTGGCCAGGCCCTCTTGAATAGGAACAAATAATGAATTTCAAGAAATACACTTGAAAGTTGATTCTTTTGTCATCAGATCTTCATAGTTTTACCTGCCTTATTTGGTTGATGGGTCAAATTATTAGAATTTTTATTAAGTTATCATGTTTGTCTACAGAAGATGAGAGCTTGGTGATTTTCATCCAGAGGTCTATTGAATTGGGAAACAAAATGTTGCCTGTTTGCTCTGCTACCTCAAGTTGCTTGTCTTATCCTCAGGTGGGATGCTTTTTATCTGAATTAATCTGCAATGTTAATGCTTTCTTTTTTGCTGCGTTTGTGTTCTTTCAAGCATTTACATGGAAGGACCTCAAATTTGAACTTTGAGCAGTTTTGCTGAAACATGTTAGAATCTGCCATTGCATTGGTTGTTTGTCTACTTGCTGTTTCTTTGAAGCCCATGCATGAAAGGTCTCTTGTGTTATCCCCGTGTTAGTTGGTTTTGAACTTTTGACACGGCCTTGTGTGTATAGGTGATGACAGCATTTTTCTTTCTAATGGGTAATGATGGAATTTTCTATACAGTTAACACAATTTTTGACCTAGGGATCTCTTTTTCTAATTGGACATACCAAAGGAATCAACTTCTAGAAGTTTAGATGCTAATTTTCTGTGCCATGAATTCTTGTCTTGTCATGTTTTTCTAGCACAATTGTGCTAATTTACATTCTTGAGATTGATACTTCTGCAGATATTATTTTATGGAGGTGTGCGACCCTTTTGCTCATTCCCAAAAGATTTTGACACCAGATGCATCCTGGAAGACAGAGTGGGTTTTGGCTTGTCGAATGGAACACATCTCCAAGGAACATCCGTAAAGGCACAAGCTGCGAAGTCTTTCTATTCCGATGTTTTTGAAAAGAATCAACAATCAATGCCCATATCTTTCACTGATGATGCTTCCTATACAAGCGAATTGAATGACTCCAGAAGCAGGTTTTATAATAACTGGGGTTATTCAGTTGAAAAATTGAATGAACACTGCCCTGCAGGAACAGAAAGTGCAGAAAAACTAAGACATGCTGCAGGTTACAGCATATCCTCTGTGGAAGGAGTTGTGGACCCTGTCGACCGGTTGACCATAAATGCAGATAGTTTGGTAGAGCTTGTGGAACCTGAAACCATGTCTGCTACACAAGTAACAACAGAGAATCCCAGCGTCATATCTAACTCCTTGGATATTAATGATAATTCATTTTCCAGTACAAGGGCAAGCTTTGATGATATTTTACCTGGAGTTGAGAACTCCATCAGCAATTTGGTGAACGCAGGAGAAAATGCTGTAAAAAGCTCACTAGATGCAATCACTGCATCAATAACATCCATTGCCAAAAATGCTTCTGAAGCAGTGGATAATGCCTTGAGTACAGTATCTTCAACTGTTGATCAAACCGGAGCATCAGCTGGCAATAGATTGACTAGCTTTTCAAACGTCTTGAAGGAAGCCACAAGTAAAGCAGCTACTGTTTCTGTTGATGTGTTGAGAGGAACTATCATTGCAGTGGAGGACTCTATTGTAAAAGGGGCTTCTTTTCTTGTTTCTTCTTATGGAACTGTGAAGGGATTGCTTCCTCCGGAGATCAGGGACACCCTAAATGTGTCTGAGGAAAGGGCAACACAATTATTGGGTCCAGTTGGCTCTGCTTTTAAACAGGTATAAGTTTCTTCAGTGCATGGATTTCTTTCATGGCTTAATGATCTTGAAAATTCTTGAGCAGTCTTCCATGATGAGAATATTATTCATACAGAGTGAAATTGAACATCAAATTCATCTCTCTGATACTTTTGGATCTTGATGGGACCTGAACCTAGGATATTCTACCTGAATTAGCTTTGTCCATGTTGGAATTCGTTTTGTGTCCTGTCATTTTCCCTTTGCAGAAATTCTATTTGAAAATAATTGTAGAATTACAATATTAGTGTTTTTGACTAGGTATGTACCGAGTTGTGTGTATGCTAAGTTGATTTTTCTTCCACTAGCAAAACTGAATCCTATACACAATAAACAGGTTTACGTTGCTATTGAGGGTTTGGAGGAAAGTGTTGGCTTGGATCCAAATGATCCAGTTGTTTCCTTTGTCCTGGTCCTTGGGATCTCAGGCACTCTGTGGTATGGATGTCATTTTGTGCACAAAATGTTAATTTATCTAGTATGTGCTGTATGAGAAATTGAATTTCTTTTCAGATTTGTACAGGGGTTTTTATTGGGCTTGGAACTATAGTGGTTATTCTGGAGGTTTATCTCCTCAGTCAACTTTAGAGCTCTTGAAAGGGAAGGAAAATGCTGTACTCATTGATGTCCGGCCTGAGGCAAGAGACTGTAAATTTTTCTCGCTTTTAGTTTGATGATTGACCTTCATAGGCTTTCTTATACCACATGAGAATGATTCGATGACAGAAACTCCTACTACTTTGCTTTTGGTTTCCTCAAGGATTTCTGCTTTTTGAAACTCCTTTTCTTAATTTTTTTGGTTTTTTGCAATAAATGTTAAAGTTTCTTTTATCACTGATTGATCTGCATTGAACTTTGTTGCACCTTTGTCAAGGCTGTGAGAGAAATTAATGGCATTCCTGACCTGCGAAGAGCAGCTCGTTTCCGTTATGCAAGTGTAACTCTACCAGAGGTTGGTTTTTATTTAGGTTCTACCTTAAATCTGTGAATGGGGAAAGCGTCTGATAATTGTTAAGAATGATGATATAAATCATTGTTTTGGAATTTTGTATTACATACTTTTCGTCTTTATCTAGGTTGATGGTTCACTTAAGAAGATGTTAAGGGGTGGAAGAGATATTGATGATGCCTTAATCGCTGCAGTCATTTGCAACTTGAAAGCTGTTAAGGTATGTGACTAAATGTTTGATACGGCTTCATATCTTCTGCATGGCTTTACTCTTTTGAAGCTTTCTATACATTAAACTTTCCAAATACTGCAAAATTGGTTTCCTTGAGCTCTGTTTCATAGTACTAAGCGCTCAAGAAAATGTTCTAACTGTTCCATGCTCCTGTTTCAAAGGATAATTCAGAGTATCCAGCTAGATTAGTTTTATCTGTTGTTAGCATTTTATGATATAGTACGCTGTATGTCTTTAGAATTTGCAGGTAGGTATTTAAATGTACCAGGTAATACATGAGTGGCTGGTGATGGTATGTTTGGGGAAAATAAATTCGATAGGATAATGCCTTTTTATAATTTTTACAATCCCAACATCAAGCCCTTATCATGTCTCCTCATTTCATACTGGCTTGAAGGATTCATCTCTCCATGTTGTCTTCTAATGCTTGTAGGACAGGTCTAAGGTCATGGTTATGGATGCTGATGGTTCTCGGTCGAAAGGAGTTGCAAGATCATTGAGAAAACTTGGGGTCAAGGCAAGTATTTCCCGGTCTTTGTGATTCTTCTTTACTTGCAGAAAAAGATGCTTCTTTGTCTGCGTAGTTAAGACTTGAGGAATATTTAACTAGAAAATTGGTATAGAGAATTCTGTATAGTTCAGAGAATACTGCCATTCAAGTAATACTTGACTTTCTTCTCTTTATGTCATATGTTAAGAACTGGAGCAAGTGAACTTCTAATATCCAGTTGGAATGATCAATACCATATGCTTGTTAAACTTAGGACTTAAATTACCGAAATAGATGCAGATTGTTCTGTTTGCTTTTCGACAATTTAGAACATTCGATTAAGGAAACTTAGCCAATAGGGATGTACGCGAGGGCCACTAGAAACAATTACATAGAGAGAGATAGTGAAGGTGGTTACAACAACAACAACAACAATAAAGCCTTTATCCTGAATTTAATTGGGTTGGCTACATGAATTATTTCTTATCATTCTGTTCCATTATGAACTGAGTTTGGTGTGAGATCTAATTGCTCTAAATCTTTGAAATCAAAGATTCTCAGTTCAACTTAGATTTTCCTATCCATTAAATAAGATGTACAATGCAGAGTGGTACTAAAGTTGTTATGATTTATGTATCAGAGTGCCTATTTGGTCCAAGGTGGCTTCCAGTCTTGGGTGAAACAAGGTCTTAGAGTCAAGGATCTCAAGCCAGAAACAACATTAACTATCCTCAATGAGGTACTTATTGTTACTGCCACTGGCTAGAGATGTAGATATGCAAATTTATATCCGCTGATATTCATCATTTTCAACAGGATAAAGTCCTGTATTGTACTTGTACTCGTTCATGAACATTCTTTACGTTAACATTTCTATCCTATTATGGCCGCATTCCCCATGAATGGTCAAGTAAGTCTGTATCCATGGCAGTTGCTGCCTTATTTTAATAAAAGGCAGAAATGTACAGACAAAATGTACTGAATCTGGTTAGCGAAGTTCAACTTGAAAGGAAGTATCTTTTTTGGATAAAAAGCAATAAACATCATGCACCTCCTAACTTCATTGAATCGGTTGTTTAGAGGAGAGTTCATGCACGATTTCTCATTGAAAGCGAATTCTTGAATCTGACTTTTGTAGATTGAAATGAAATGAAAAAATAAATACACTATGCATATATCTGAATCTGAATACGTGTTGATGTACTCTCTGGAGGTGTTATAGTGACCATATCTGTTGTTTGGCGAAGTATTCATGAGAATTTGTGGAAATTTTCAGGAAGCTGAGGCAATCCTTGAGGATATCAGTCCTTCTCCAGTTCAAGTCCTTGGTTATGGAGTGGTATGATTTGGGGTTTTAATCACACTCTTGGTATTCTGATTAATTTAGGTTTCAAGTGTTTCTTGCCCTCCAATCTTTTTGTCCTAGCTTTGTCATCTTGAAATGATTTCTTATATCAGTCCTACACTTGTGTGGAGTGTCACACAGGAAAACAAGAAAAAGTACAGGCTGACACAGTGAGAGTGAGAGAGAGAGAGAGAGAGAGGGAGAGCACTATGGATGGGTGCTTCTATTGCTGTTATGTTTTACATTTATTTCTAATTTGTTTCTCTGTAAATTCTAGATATATGATTGCATCAAGCCTAGACTGTTTCATTATAAAGGATCCGGCATTATTAACTAAGTTAATTTGCTTCTACAGGAAGATTATCATTGCATCTTTAACTGATTAAGATTTTCATTTTATTGGCAGGTATTTGTTGGAACAGTTTATGCATTACTAGGTGTGTAAAATGAACTTTTATTTCCTTTTTTTTTCTTGTTGTTTTTTCCCTTGTGGTTCCGATGACAGCCAATTTGCAATATGCTTAACAAAATAAATAATTACTGGGAGCAGATACTAAGTTCTTTATCAGGGCCATCCTTATTCAGAAATTGGAGAAAAATGTCTGCAAAACTAAGTAATTCAGCAGTTTGTGGTGCAATGTAGGATGCATATAGGAATCATCTTTTCTTCCTCTTTCACCTTTTACTCTTGGCTCAGCTTATGTTATTTACCTTTTTAGGGAATGGGTTAGGTATTGTTCCAAATTTGGCAGATTATACTATCAGTGAATTTACGAGAATGCTTATGGATGCCATCTCAAATCAGCCAAATTTTTGGTGTATGATGTCTTCTTGCCACATACAAACACCCCCACTTTGTAATGGCCACAGACAATCTTGGAGGACTGAGTTGATTTCTACCTCTATATATTCATGCTCTCTTGATAAAATCCTAGCCTTGACCGAATATCAGGCTAAGCTGATTAATTGCTCCATAAATCTGCACGGTGTAACATGGGCTTATTAGTTGGCATCACAATCTTGATCAAGAATATTTACATACGTGCATCTAATCTTGTGCAATTGGTATTTACGATTAGTTCTTGGTAACAGATTCTTGTTGTGATTTTCTTCTCTTAATGTAGCTTATTATTTCCTCGGGTTGATTTTTTCTTAATTCTTAATGATATTCCTATTCTTTGTTTGCTGTTGTGTCTTTCTTGTCTTGGCAACTAAACATGGATTTTCATTTCAGAGTGGGAGAAGACATTACAACTTATTGGCATTTTTGGACTTGGCCAGGTATCCAGGCTTTCCATGGATGTAGTTCTCTGTTCTAATTCTACTTCTGTATGTGTTGTTGGCTGCTGATCCTGGTTAAAACAGACTCTGTCCACCTCCTATTGGAATTCTTTGTGTCTGCAGACATGACTATATGTCATATCTTCCCTATTTCTAAATGCCTAAGTTCTTAAATGTGCAGCGCATTCTATTATTATTATTGTTATGATTTAAGACCTTGAATTTCGTGTAAAAAATTGTGACTAGACCGTGGAAAATACTTATTCCTTGTAGCATGATCCGTAATGTCTGTTCTTCATTAAAGGTCATGTCTATATCTGACCCTTTCTTGAAATTAGTTAATATTTTTATTTTTAATCTTTTAGTTACGCTGCAGCAAATTTTGAATTGTTATATCGTCTCAAATGTGTTTGCACTCTCACAGTGCGGCGATCTTCTGTGTCGCACTCTAGTTAGTTATCATACTAGTGAAGAAACCTTAAGAAACTTTAGTGGTACTTTGATAATCTAGATTAAAATAATGCACCAAATGCATGCACAGTAAGCAATTAGAGAGGAAAGTCAGGCTTGGGGATCGAAAATTCATAGATCATTTTGATGCATTGTTGTTTTTTCTGCAGCTAACATTTCAACCATTAGTCATTTAGATTCTTCTTTTCTGTTAGAGATTCCTGCGCTAACTGCCCTTTGTCTAATTTTCTGCGCATGCTATATTGTGTTATTATGCTTTCTAATTCCTGCTTCCTTCTACTTGCCAGACAATATATAGGCGGGTTGCTTCATATAAAGGCCCTGAAGATTTTAAGAAAGATGTGAGGTAAAAACTTACACCATGAGTTCATGTACTCTCGATCATTCTGTTGATGGCATGGTTAAAGTTTCATGTTGTATTTAGTACCGCTGGACATTAGTTATATCCTGCCAGCACTCTGTTAAGTCCTGTTCGTGGCCAGGCCCTGTACTTTATCAGTACCATTGTTTCCTCGCATTATTACAAAAATGAAATTTTTAGTAAGTCATTTACTCATTTGGGGTTTGTATTTTAATAATTGGGTCCATAGACCTATTTTTGCAGTTTAAAAAATGGGTTCGAACCTTTTGATTAATTGGAAATTTTAATTCATTTTTTTCAGGCTGTTGCTTGCTCCTATTAGAGTTGGAGCTCAGGCATTTTCATGGGCTGCCGGAAAATTAGAAACCAACCGCATTGGACTACCTACATCACCTTCATCTTCAGATGTTCAAAACCGGGTGCTGCAAGCTGCTGCAAAACTTGAATCTCAACCATCAGATACTGAAGGAAATCAAAGTTTGTCCCCAGAGTCGGTGGCTTCAATAAAGGAAAGTGTTGACTTATCAGAAGCATAGGCACCTTACCAAACCTCTTCCTTTAACTATTGCAGTAAAATTTGACAACTTACTGAGCTCTACAATGTACAAAGAGAAAGAGCGTGCCGTGTAGTCTGACCTCTTGGAAGACGAATTCCGTACATCTCATTATATAACTGAAACAAGTTTTGTAACTTTCCTGAACTCAAGAATATGTTTTAAGAAGCCATGGATATTGCTGGCCAAAACTCGGGGGCATGCAATTTTGAGTGTCTTCAAGTTCAAATAATCTGAGTCGTATGTTCCTTGCTTCTGGTCAAATTTGTCAGCTTCGGAGGAACAAGGTAAAAGGCCACAAATTTGATGCTTGTGAACAGGCACTGCATCACCTCACCACACAATTTTCGCTAATACTTTGACCATTTATACCGTCCTGATTTCTTACCATGCGCCAGGATAATGAGACACAACAGGTAAAATTTATAGGTTATATGCTAACAGAGTGACGAGAAACAAAGATGTCAAGAAGGGCGTTCGATTTGTGTCCACCTCACTTGCGTATATTTTTGCTGTCATCTAACAATGTCAGTAGGACAAGTTCTTTGAAATGAGCAAAACCAGAAATGCCTTTGATGCCATAATGGAAAAGAGCCAGATTAATTCCAAGTTAATTCAGCAACCTCAATGTACAGGTCACATATGCAGAAGTCAAGGTGTGAACCCCACAAAAACAAAGACAGGAAACATGCCCAAGAGCGGTGTTTTACATGGTAATGGACTGCTCCTCTTGATCTATATTAGGATCGACAACAGGAAGTGAGGCAATCGGTCCCCTTTTGTCTGCCATTACCGCCATTGGTGATGGGGATAGCAAACCAGCCTTGAGAAGAATCCGTCTCACCGGATCGGAAGGCTGAGCACCAACCGATAGCCAATAACTGTGAAGTAACATGGGCAAAAGTAAGTAGGGAAAACCAAGCAGATGGATGTTATACTAACCATGATACGAGGGATACCTGAGCCTAATACCTGCCAATGCGAGTTATGTTGCGAGTAAAGAAGAAACAAGTGGCTGGCATGCACACAGCTTGCCGGTTACTACAAGCATGCAGCTCAATGTACTGGTCTCCAAACGGAATCATTTCATCATAAAGATATCTTCTCCACAAATGGATGTTGAAAATTGCATTGTTGTGCTATGCAACAGGCCGTTTCAGTAATTAAGCAATTGCATGCTAAAGGCACTGGTAGCAATAAGAAATCCCATGTTTTATTAGAGTGACTACCAACAAATCCCTTCCACCTTTGCCACCTCAAATTCCTATTATATATCGTTGCTTTCTCGTTAAGTCTTAAGCCTTTGGAGAACAAGCAACCACAGAAACTTAGGACACATAATATGACAGAAAACTAGAAAAACAAAAAAGGAATATGGCAGCTGATGCTAAAGCGATCATCTTTATTCCTAATCACAGGCAGACAGGCACAACACCGTGAAAAGAAACTATCAAAGTATTTGCTTCAATCAATAGAATAACGGAACCCATTGCCAAATACTTAACTTTGGGGACCGAAGACAAATGACAATGAGAGGTGAAAATGAAGTTTCTAAGTAGAAATTATCACCATTAATCGAATTCCAAAATACCCATCAAACAAATTATGCCTATATTACAAATTGAGAAGAAAAAAGGCAATAAAATGGCTTACTTGACGGCATCATACTTCAGTCCTATGTATTTGTTTCCCCCATCTTTACCTATAAACAGAACAGAAAGCAAACGTCTTTAACTTTGAAAGACAGTTTCACTCTCATCTAAGCAGAAAGCAACTCTTTTTGTATTAAAAATTCTGCCACATTTTCCAGGAAACCAAACATTGCAAGAAGAACCTGATAAGGGGTCGTAAAAGCCAACGACTTGGATTGGCTTTCCATCTCCTGGGGTTTTGCTATCTGAAACGATAATCCTGAAAAACGGTCGGTTTCTGCAACCGAACCTCGCGAATCTTATCTTCACTGCCATTATCGGAACCTCTCTTTCTTTTCTCTCTCTCTGTTCTTCTTTCCTTTACAAATGAGCACCACCTCCTTAGTCCTCCTCAGTTATGCTTTTGGATAAGATTTTTTTCATTGGTCCTGGTTCATCCATCATCCATGGCCTTTTTTATTCGGAAAAAATTAAAAGAAAATACTAAGTAACAATATTTAGGTAGTAATAAAGTGATAGTAACATTTTTGTTTTCGCAAAATAGCTGAAGGAGCAATTTTTCCAGGTTACACAATAGACTGGAAACTGAAGAGGGAAGTAAATTTCTCCACATCCTTTGACTTGTTTGGAGAAATGGGTTGCAGAGCTTCACAACATAACTTAAAATCGTTTCTGCCATTTTCTTCAGTTGGGAGATTCTTTGGACGGGTGGGTGGTTCTTTGCAAGTCGTAAAACACACCTTTTTGCGCTGGAATAACTAGCCGTTAGTGCTTGCACTCAATTCTCATCTTCCTCCAACAAAATTTCTCCCTTTTTTTCTCCTGCGTTAAATAATTTTAGCATTATTTTACAAATTATGTCAATCAATTGTTTTTTTTTTTAGTCTTTTAAACGCGTCTTGGTCCGTTGGAGTTTAAACTCTCAAATTTTGAAATTGTTTCTCACTTACCATTAAAAAAAGAGAGAGAGAAATTGCTTAATTTTATTTTTTGGTCACATGGTTAATGGTATATATATATATATATATATATATATATTTTTTTTTTGTCCAAAACAGATCCAGTCACAGACATGTCAATTATCAGATCTTTTAATCTGTTTCGGGGAAGACTCTTGTTTGTGGTAGTTACTAATTTTACTCATTTTTTTATGAATAAAATAAATTCATAATTTAATATCATTTAAATATTATTTTTATTTTTTTTATTTAAATAAAATTCACTTATTATATGGTATAAAATTATAAGTAAATTACAATCAATTAAAAAATTCTCCGTATTAAAAAATCAATTATAAAATTATAAAATTATAAGTAAATTACAATCAATTAAAAAAGAATCAAAATAGAAATTCTCCGTATTTAAACAGTTATTTAACAACCCAAAAAGGTCAGACCCACGACACGAGCATTAGTAGGGCCAACGAGACTTCACTACTAATGTTCGGGCCGGCAAGTCTAATCCCAACGAAATTTACAGACTTTTGTTATTTTTGTGGCCACCTCGCGTATTGACAAAAATAGGACATAATACACTAAGACTCGAACTCGAAATATCGTGAATGAAAATATATCAATTTACTAATGAGTTATTGACTCACATCATTGCTTCATGGTATAAAATTTACTCTCACTTTATGCCAACAAATATGCAGTTCCTTTTCCATCAATTGACTAATTGTTTTATTAGTTCCCTTTCTTTGGCTTGTTTTGGCTTTTTTAGTTTCATGGGATACATTGAAATGAATATGGACCTGATAGTTTTTCCGAATAGATTTTTTCTTGAATCTGTGTTTCAATCCTTTGCATCGTTGCTGTCATCAATCACAGGTCGAATTGCTTTTAATTTATGGCCTCATTTTTCTCTTATGTCCTTTTCTTCCATTTGTTTTCTAGATCGCTTTTTCAAATCAATAAAATAAAAAGATATAGAATGATATATTTAAAAAAATTATATTTTTTGATATAAAGTTAAATACGAACAAAAGTGGTATTTGTGATTTCCATTTATTATGTTGTGTAGTTCTAAAATTCATGTTAACACATGTTTAAAAATTGGGACTATTTTAATGGAGAAAACAATATGTGATAACATTTAAATTATAATAAAATAATATAATTTATTAAATAATTAAAATTTTTAAACAAATTATATAATTATTTTTTTATCACTTAAAATTAATTTATATAATAAATTTTACAATGAGTAAAAAACAAAAGTAGCCGTTAATCTCGGGTTTTGATTAGAATTAATTAGGAAAAATAAAAAAAAACAAAACAAAAAACCCAAAACAAAGAGTAGTGGTTGAGCAATTTGTTTCCTTTAAATCTCCGTCTTCTGATGGAAGTGTAAAAACAGAAGAAAAAAACCCCAATCCCAAGAAATCTGAAACCTTCTATATTCTCTCACTCTCTTTTAGCACTCTGCAGGCCTACGACACAACCGACAGCCGCAACCAAGAAAGGGCCTGAAAGAGAGAAAGAGAGATGGGGTCATCATCTGCTCTGACGATGATGAACACGTTGACTTCCCCATTATCCAAATCCTCCTTAAGGCCACACCGTTGCTTGCTGGGTCCCCCCGCATCATCATCATCAGCTTCACCAGCCGGCCTGGGACTGAAGCTGCTCCTGCCAAAGAAGCCCGATTGTGGAAACAAGGTATCATCGGTGGTGGTGTGCAAGGCCGTGTCTGTCAAGACACAGACCGAGGTTGAAGCCCTCAACATTGCTGAGGATGTCACTCAGGTTTGGTTTCTTTGTGGGGTTCTTTTGTTAAATGGATTTTGGCATTGGCTATGCTGTTTTTTTGGTTTCTTTCGTGTTCTGGTGGAAAAAGTTTGGATCTTTCTCATGTGGGTAATTTTAACTTATAGTCCCCTTCTTTGATTTTAAGTGGAACCAAAAAAAAAAAAAAACAAGGAAAGGAAAACTCCTATGATTTTTTATGTTTTAGTTCTGCTTTTTGCTGGCTTACATAAGTTTGCTCGTGTGCTATTTGCTTTCTGACACAGCTTATTGGGAAAACGCCTATGGTTTACTTAAATAACGTTGTGAAAGGGTCTCTTGCTAACATTGCTGCCAAGCTTGAGATTATGGAACCGTGTTGCAGTGTCAAAGACAGGTGAATGATAAGTCCTACATTTTTTTTAACAACTGTTTGCTGCTGACAGGTAAAGGTTGGAACTTAAACTTTTGACCTTTTGGTCCCAAGATCCAACTTTAACCGTTAGGTTTACTTTCGTTCTCGGAAAAAAAAAAAGTAAAGAAAAAAAAAAAAACCCTCTAGGTCAAAGCTAAACCTTTAACAAGCATGTGATTGCTTCTATACTTAAAAAAGGAGCTCAATGGTGAGATTAAAAGTTGAATTAAAAGATCCCTCTTTTATTTCTCTTTAGCGAAAAAGGGTACTGGATTGATTTTGCATGTACTGCATAAGCACATATTTCTACATCATGGAGTAGGAGTTTTGCAAAATGTTTGCCAAACATGGTTGAATCTAAGAGGTCCTCCTAACCTATTGTTCATGGATAGTTAATTCCATTGAGGAAAATACTGTGGATTTGTAGATTCGGATTTCTTTTGAAATCTTATGGGACTATAAAGTCTGAACCAATTATTCTGTCCTCAGTGTATTTGGTATTTGATTTCAGGATAGGTTATAGCATGATTGCCGATGCTGAGCAAAGGGGACTTATATTGCCAGGAAAGGTAGTAAAATCCTATCATCTAGCTTGGATTCTAATAATGAGTGAAGTGAAGTTTCGATTGTCTTGTAGAAGATTGCCTTTTTCAGTTGATTTGTCACTAGAGTGAAAGTCTCCTAAAAGTGGTAACGATACATCACGTACAAATATTACAGGTACCAATGCTCTGTGGCAAATTTTGGTCACCAAGAACAATTTATGGATAAATTATTGACATAGCGTCTTGTAATTTGCTTTGGTTGTGGCACATGTTACATTGATGGTAGGGCTACCCCATGCAGCCTTAATTCTTGCAAATGGCATGTTTCTGCATTTTACTCAAATTTACACATTGATTGGCCATCTTTTGATTGGGTACTTGTATCAGTTCTTGATTATTTACTCTCCCTTGCCTTATATTTATTGAAAATGTAGAGATGTTTGGACAAGTTGTGATGTTAGACAATGTGGTATACAGGGATGGCTGTCAGCCATAAATTGGTATTTACTTAATGAGAATTATATGGCTGGGGCTTTTTCAGGGGCTAAAAAATATCGCGCTTTCCAGATTTCATTGACTTTCTGATCTGTTTTATGACTGATATGAAACATGGCATCAAAATTTGTTTAGTGTAAATTGATTTGATCATCTATATCCATCATATGTCTAGCTTACCTCTTTAAAAATTTTTGTATTTTTTTGTTTTATAATTTTATGTATGCCTTGCATTAAGGTGTCTATTTCAATTTTCTTGTTCATGTTAAAGTGGGTAGTCATGGCAAATGCGACTCTCTCAATAGTATTTTCAGAGCTTTTCTGGTCTTTCTGATGGAGACATCTTGTTTTTCAGAGTATCCTTGTGGAACCTACAAGTGGAAACACGGGCATTGGCCTTGCATTTATAGCTGCTTCAAAAGGTTATAGACTGATCTTGACAATGCCAGCATCAATGAGCTTGGAAAGAAGAGTCCTTCTGAAAGCATTTGGAGCTGAGCTGGTATTAACAGATGCAGCAAAGGGAATGAAAGGAGCAGTTGAGAAAGCTGAAGAAATTTTTAAAAGCACACCCAATGCCTATATGCTTCAACAGTTTGATAATCCCGCAAATCCTAAGGTTAATAATAGTAGTCTTACTTCACTGACTAAATTCTTGAGCCAAATGCTGTTTCCTACCAAATCCATGTTTGCACACTATGTGCCTACCTGTCCTTCAGGTGACACCCCTATGGTAAGAACTTATACTTCTATTCTAGGGGTAAGTTCTAATCCTGGGAAGGAGGATATGGGATTAAGGAAAAAAAGGGGAGAGCTACCGTCATTATGTAGTTTATGGCCCAATGGGCCTCCTAATAGATTAAAAAAACATTATGTGCCTACCTAGAAATGAGTAAGATACCATCGGGATGCTCATACCTTATGTTCACATCGATGGCAGAAATGTGGCATACAGCTTTTTCATTGGAGGCTTTATAGGATTTAAATTTTTTCAGTTTCTAGACCTGATAGGACTACAGCTACCATGTCAGTGATCTTGCAGGCATTCTGTTTCTTGTTAACTTCTTGCATGTTCTAATCAGTTATTCTAATTGATGTCTGTTAGGTCATGTTTCCACTCTGATTTAGAAATCCATGATTGGCAATGCATGTTTTCTTGCAGATACATTACGAGACAACTGGACCAGAGATCTGGGAAGATACAAGAGGCAAGGTGGATATCTTTATTGGAGGTATTGGAACTGGAGGGACCATATCTGGAGTTGGTCGGTTCCTTAAGGAGAAGAATCCCAAAATTAAGGTGCTTATTTCTCATTGAGTTTTTTCAAAACGTGTAGCCACTTATTCCATACTAAAACATTTTAGCTTGCTGATGAACCAAAATTGGGATGGCTTCTCTAAAAATGTATGTACATAAAGTGAACTCTAGTTGCACGCACTAGAATTGATTGTTGTGGCAGCAAAAATTCAAACATAAATTTAGGATTTGCTCTCATTTTCAGTTGTCTCAAGCATTCCAATTTCATTGTATCAGGTCATAGGTGTGGAACCTTCAGAAAGCAACATTCTCTCAGGAGGGAAGCCTGGTAAAAATAAGTTTTTCCCTGTAGTCACTTATGAAGTAACATGATATGAGGTCCTCTAGTAGAAACAAAAGAAATCCCTCGTTGCTTAGAGAATCCCATGATTGCATACACGGTGTAATCCTTAAGGTTGTGTGGTGGGTTGCTACCACATGTGGCCTTCCTTGGCAATTTTTCATGTGCTAGTCTATCTCTGGTGACAGCGAGAGAAAGGACTTCTATTGTTTTGGGCAATTTCTGGATCTTGTTTGTATTTTGAAAATACAGGCCCTCACAAGATTCAAGGTATTGGAGCTGGTTTTGTGCCCAGGAATTTGGATCGGGATGTGGTCGATGAAATTATGGAGGTTCAAATCTTGATTTTGTTTAGCATATTACTTTATCTTTGTTTCTTGCTTTTCTTTACTCTCTAGATAAGGATGCATGGCGTGCCATTCTGCTTATGCAGGGATAGCCCAAGTCATTGCGTACAATAATTATTTTGGTTCATCGTTCATATTCTTCTGAAATTAGTTTGCTTATAGGTTCTTCATTTCTGATCTCGATGGTTTATACTTTTGTATAAACGTGGCTTTTTTTGGGCCCAGCTGTTTTACTGTATTAAAATTCTCAGGGCTGTGCATGTGGCGTTTACTGCTGCTGTTGTCGCCTTAGATTTTCTCTAAAATTTCTGCTGAAGAAAATCCATGGAGACACCAATTTTTTTGTGATTGTAGGAACATAACTTATAGATGAACATAGCTTATGTTTGATTGTGGAGGCAAACACTATTTCCTTGCTATTTCGACGCAGTGCTTAGCATAAAATGGCCTAGACCAATGATGCATGTTGCCAAGTTGGCATGATTGTGGATCTATAAGGTCTGCACGTACATTTAATAGCACCAAATGCACATGCCTATAATTTATTCCATGCATCAAGAGATTATAGCATATCTGTTCCTTCATTTCATGTCTCTTAATGTGTGTTTGCAATTTCCAATTGGATATCTACTGTGCCCATTCTTCTTGTTTGCATGCTTGTAGATATCCAGTGATGAAGCAGTCGAAACAGCCAAGCAATTAGCACTCCAGGAGGGCTTATTTGTATGTGCTTTAAATCTATCTTGCAGAATTTGTTAACAAAACCAAAACTGGATACACTCTATCCTACAAATCGATTGTAAATTTGTTGCCAGATTCATACTGCATCTTATCTGTTCTTTAGTGTAGGGAAACAAATTTTCATATGCTTTAAAAGAATTCAGCTTTTGTATTCTTTCTTCTATCTTTATTTCAAATCTGACCCAAGGCGTAATTTTGTAACAAAATGCTGGATATATAGGATTAAAAGGATGCACTTTGTGATGGATGGCATTGCCAGGGCAACCTTTCCTTCCTCTTTATTGAGACAATAAACTATCACTTTCTTTTGTTCCACAACTTTTTGAACTTTGTATTTTTCATGATGCTTAACCCCTTTCTTTTACATGTGTCCCCCAAAGTAAAAGAGGGAAAAAAATCACTTTCCCTGTTTATTTTTGTTATGCTCTTCTTTTCACCTGTGACCTTTTGTGATTAAATCGATGTCAGGTTGGCATATCTTCTGGAGCTGCGGCTGCTGCTGCACTGAAGGTTGGAAAGAGGCCAGAAAATGCAGGGAAGTTGATTGCAGTAAGTACCATCTATAACATTGGTGCAAATGTGGGGTTATTCTATGAGTTTAGCCACAGCTTTGAATTTTTTAAGTTTTTGCGCTATCTTTAATTGTTTGCTGAAAACATCTTCAGTCTGGTTTAGTGAAGCAAAAGGCTAGGCAGGTCAAGTGGCACTTACTCACACTTGGTTCCATAGTATTGCTGTCAGCCAAAATAGCATAAGTTGCTGGCTGCTAATAGTCCTGCATCTTGTTATAGGTTGCACAAAATTTGCTTTTCCTTTGGTGTTTTTTGGTTTGGAATGGGAGGGAATAAAGCGTTGTTAGGCTCTTAGAAAGGGGACCACTGTTGAAACATTATTGTGGTTACAAGAAGAGGCTTGATAGGTACTATCATTAACTTTTTGACTCAAATGGGCAAAGTCCGAGTACTTGGACCAGCTTTGACAATGAAGGAGCTGTGAAACTGCAATATGGATAGCCATTTCTGGAACGGTTCTATTCGTGGTTGTCTGTTTGGCACATCAGACACGTGCATTTCTGCATAACAGAATTTTTTTCAACTTTCCCTTTTCCATTAGTGTGTAAACTTATACAAGGATGTGGTCCTCAGGTTGTGTTTCCAAGCTTTGGAGAAAGATATCTATCCACTGCTCTATTCCAGTCAATTAGAGAAGAATGCGAGAAAATGCAGGTCAACCCATAATTTGCTTCCAGTCAGCTTTTGTTCATAGGTCTTTTGCCCCATACTCAGTTATATACATCACACTTTCTTTATTGCTCCCGGCATGAAATATTGCATGTTGGTCTAAAGATCTCTGTTTAAATACTCGTTTTTCTTGGAGGAGACATGATTTGACATTTATAAGAAACCATTGGTCACTGATCTGCTTGCAATCAATGTATAATAAAGTTCCTTTTTTTTTTCCAGAATTTACGTAAATAAAGTTCTTATAATCGCCATAGATAGGGGAAGTAATGTTGCAAGTCGTAATTTAAAAATAAAAAGTAAAAAATAAAAACTGCAGCTCAAAAAGTTTGAATGGAGGTCATGGAAGCTTTATTCTGTTCGAAGACGATAAATAAATTTTAAATGGTTTGGCAATTCTGGATGCCAAAAAAGACATGATCCAAAGTTTGTTGTTTATTTCTCTTGTTTACAATCTTAGATGTGTCTGTGGACGGTGAACCACAATCTGCTCTGTGGTAACTTTAGTTCGCTCTGAACTGACGATCGCATTCATAGCGCTCTTTTAAATTGGCCCCCTCTAATGGTTTCTACTGATTGCTAAATGAGCTACTGCCTGTTTGGTCAGAGCGAGAATTAACTGAAGCTAGCAATTTTCGGTATTCTTGTAACGCGTCTATTTGCCTCAAGTCAGGATCTTTCAAAATTGGGAATTTGTTTCCTTAAATTTCTGTATCAATTGGTTTCGATTATAGCTCAAACTCAAATTCAAGATGCTTAGTTTCAAGACCCTTAGTTATGAAGACAATTATAAGACCATTGAGCCAGAGCTCACCGGTATATTCCTCAGTTAAGTATGTATGATGTGAGAGACAGCATCAGGATGTACCCTTTTTGTGAACTCGGAATTAGTAACCATTGAAGATCTTTTTTCGCCCCAAATTTCACTTAATGTGGGAAGTTTAATGCGGACCTTCGGGATATATATCGTTAGTTTGCAGTAGAATTTAGGCCGATAACATATCATCCTAAGAGTCCAATCCTTGAAAAAAGTTATCCTAACAAATGGAATGAAACTATGAAAGGAAGGTGGAGTTGGTAAATCTCAACTGTTTACTTCCCAGACCCAAGACAGACACATATGCATGGACCAGAAAAATTCATTTGTTGTATTTTCCTTCAAGAAGAGAATCGAGTCAACAAAATGAAGTTTAACATGTGATGGGTGAACCAATAAATCCACAATATGAAATTGTGGATCGAAAACTATCTCCAGGGACTCAATTTCGATTTGGTAAACTGAAGCCAATACAAATAAGTAAAATGAGGATCTCTGGTTTCCAGCCTCCCAATGCATCGCATGCAGGTATCTGCACCTCACGTTTTTCTTTCATTGCTTCAAATTTTAAGAAATTGCTAAAAGACTAAAAAACAAATTCACCATTCTCATTTGGCTTCGTCATTGATGGAGAGTGATGCTTTCAATTTTCCAACCAGAAGCGGCAGTGTCTTGATGCCATCCTGGATTGACTGCTCTACACATGATTCCAGGGAATTGACAGCATCTGATCCAATCTTTTGGAGCTTAGCTGCCTCGAACTTGTCTTGGCAGACCATCAATGACCTATTCAACCTTTCCTGCATTGAACAGAACATATACATTCAGTCAATAATACCACTGAAAGATGCACTAGTTTGGCATAGCATTCTAACACTCCACAATGCTTTCAAAAGACTATGATGGATGCAAAAACACACTATATGCAGACCGTTTATGTGTAACAGGGGTTGAAAGCAACAAGAGAGTTTTAGTGTCTGTATACGGTGTTTTCGCAAACTAAATTCAACTTCAAGAAATTTGAATTTTGAACATGACCAGCCAAATTTCCCCTAAAGATTCAGGAATTTTTACCCCCCTCCAAGCACATCATCAGCTCATGTCTTATGAACAAGCAATGCTGATTTAGATATTCAAAACCTAATCTCAGTTTACAAACTATCAAATACATGGGAAGCAACAGAAAATGAAGAACAGAAGGATGGAAGAAATTTCAAATTATCTACTCAACAAAGGGTACAGGGTACACAGAAGCATGTCTCAATGCAATCATCAGGGAACACCGGCAACATCTTGTAGTCTTGACTGCTACAGTAAATACTACACTTTGTGATACACATACTGTCATGCTCTCAAGCATGTAAAAGAAATTATAAATTAAAAAGCAAGGATGATATCTTTTCTTCTCTATTTACAGTTACACAACAAATTCAATTATCTCAAAGCACTGCATTAGATTTAAAAGCAACTTCTTTTCATATATGCCTCGTCTCATGACTGAGAATGGAAATGAACTTACTTGAAACTTGGACATCTCATTCTCAAAAACTTGTTGAGCATTGACAACTGGAACACTGCAATGTTCAACACAATTTCCTATCTCTTCTTGCTTCCTTCTCCTATCAAAGCATTCATATGCGCATTTGAAGTATGCTTGCTGCAAGCCATTAAATTCATAAACAATCAATAAAGAGGAATCCACTGATTGAAAATCTACAAACTAAGTTACAAATTATGACAAATGCAGTGATAAATTTGCAGACTTAACTATTTGGAATGCTGAAAAGACGCTGAACACCTATGAATTACAAAATAGATATAATAGCTCTGATTTGATTGTTATGAAACTGGTAAGAATATAATGAAGCCGAAAAAAAACCAAAAAGGTTTGAGCTTTTCATTGGGCACTCTGGCGCGTTAAGAGTTCCGATCAAAACCGAAGAAAAGGAAAAACCCGGAATTCAGCAACAATTTCCTTTACCTAGCCTACCATCTTCTTCCTCTGTTTCCAAAATTTTCTCACCAAACAAACAGCAGCGGTATGTACCACACCCATCAAAAACTAAAGCGCACCCACATGACAGAAACGGCCAATTAACACAGAATTGCACAAACCCAACAGTTCAAACATGTATAAAGAAGGAGACACGCAGAGGACGCACCTGAAGGGTGAAATTGATGTGATCTTGGACAGGAGAGAGATGGTTCTGAGCAGCTGTGTTGACTTCATTAAGCCTCCTTCTCATCCTTTCTGATACCATTTGCTGCTCCATTGCTGCTATGTGTTCCATGTTTCCGCTGGGCCGACCAAAAAAGCTTGGACCTTGAGGTTTTACTATATGCGATTATGGGTTTAGGGTTTTAGCCAGATTGAGTTGTACAGTGGGGGTTGGCGGTGATACGGCAGGGTCAAAATGGATTGCCCATCAAGAAATAAAAAAAGAAAGGATGAAGCTATTTAAACATAAAAATCAGTTGTATATACGTAAATTAAAGGCATTATTTTTTGTTTTTATTATCCTATTTACGTGTATAGAGTAAAAAAGTACGTGTAAATAACATTACCCAAAAAGAAATTGGAACTTTTAATGTTACTCATATTCTTTTTTATTTTAATTATAAACATATATTTTTCATTGGTCATGATATTTATTATTTTTTTTATAAATTTTACATATCTTTTTAAAATTAAAATATAAAAATTTTAAATTTAAATTCTAATTATTTGAATAGTACCATACTGTCAATTGAAGTTTTAACTATAGTGAATTAGAATTATAATTATAGTGAATTAGAATTATAATTTTAATATATAAGCATGTAAAAAGTCAAACAAAATATGCTACCATAGTTTTTTTTTAATGATTTATTATCTATATATAACCATAATTTTATTGATCCTAACTTTTTGTGAAAATAAAGTTTAGCAAGAGTTGTGAATTTTTTGTATTATGAGTTTAAATAGTATTAACAGTATATTAATAAAAAAAATGTTAGAAGTTCGAATTTTTAAACATTTTTAATTGTTAATTTAAATCTAAGAAATCTATAAAAGAAAAATTGCCAATCCTTTGTCCTACTTGCATATGTGATTCTGACCTTAGGTACAATTGCAAACCAAGTTATATTTGTTACCCATGTGCAAGGCAAGGCCTCTACTTTGGGGCCTAAATTGCATTGCAATTTGAAATTTATTTACTGATATAAATAAGTCGAAATCATCAAGTTTTTCACCCAGTAGATTCGAGGCCACCAAAGAAAAGAAAAAAAAGGGTCATGATGCTAGTACTTATGGAACTCATCACCACCATCAAAATTGCGAGAATTATTGTTCAACTTACACTGGGGAACGATCCACAAACTAGTACAAAGACATGGAGACCACTTGAAAAAAAAAAACACAGCAACAAAACTACAGCTGCTCTTATAGGCATACCCAACATGTTAAAAAAAAAACACGGACAAGAAACAACTCATCTACAACTTACTGGATTCAACTAAATTTAACTCGCCTGCTCATAGACCAGGCCTCAAACTAAACACAGACATTGCTGCCAAAGTTTTCTCTAACAATTTTTGGGGCATGGCCAAAGGTGAAGCTTCTTACTTTTTCCTCTTCCATTTGGAGCTTAAAGTCTCACTTGTCGGTCGAAAATCCAGCTGAAAGGAATGGTGGGTGCTGCTTGCTTGGCCCGCCCTTGAGCTCTCTCTTCCAGCCTTCTAATTCTCGGAGGCAATCCACAAACGTAATCTTGAGCTTTTCGTCCCTCAGCTGAAAGTCCGGTTAGCTCTTCCACTTTCCATCTGGTTACCAAGAACTCCAATATATCTGCATAGTCTTTTGCAGTGTAGACTCCAAGACGCTGGGCAACAGCTGAAAAATGCTCAAAAAGGTTGTCATCGCGGCCATCATACATCAAGTGAGCAGGCATAGAGATCTTCTTCCTCATCATGTCGGCAAGAGCCATGACCGTTCCATCAGGATCAATCTCAAAGAGTTTTTCCACTATCTTTGTATAGGCAGTCTCATGGCGCTTCTCGTCAGAGGCAATTGTTCCACAAATTTGAGCCAGCTTTATGTCTCCATGATCCTTGGCAAGTCTGGCCGTGTTCCCATGGGAAATAAAGGTTGCCCTTTCTTGAAATGAAGTGTAGATGAACCCCAGGTAGGGGCTGTTTTCTGTCTTTGGATCCTATAAAAAGAGACATTGAGAAGAAGTCAAACGAGCACCTATTACTAACCAGTGGAAAGACGCCTAGAAGTAGAACATCTACTTTAACAGCTTGGAAAAGAGTAATTTGGTGTCAACGGGCACTCATACTTGTGGTACCCCCATGGTCGTCTATTTCAAGGACTTGAGATTTGCTTTAAAAAATGACAAAACAAAGAGAAAGTTGCAGCATTACTACTAGGTAGCAAACCAAAACACTGCCAACAACATATGCTCACTTGTATGCTAGAATATGGATGCCAATAACTTCACCAGCTTTTATGTGTGTATTGATTCCACACCGAATATGCATTGTTTTTGGATGCATCCATTGTAATCATCCCACTTCCATACCACTATATATTGTGGGAATCCTGCCATTAGGCTTTGCATATATTATAGGATAAACGTTGTCTTCGTGCAAGCATGTGCATTTTTACTTCAAACTGCCAAATCTAAAATGTAAGCAATTTGTGTGAAAAGGATCTCACCATTCCCGAACCAATCAAATATTGAATTGTCTTTTCAATTTGCTTCATGTCCACTCGCCCAGAAAGGTAGAGATATTTGTTGAGAAGGTCACCGTGCCTGTTTTCCTCAGCAGTCCAGGCCCTTGTCCAAATTGCCCAGGAAGTAAGGCTTGCACCTGTTTCATCCCGAACGCCATCGAGGGTATTCAACATTGTCTGATAAGTTGGAAGGGCTTCTTCAGTTATCATGTCACCCACCAAAACAACAAAGTACTCATCTGGAAGCTCCTTTGCTCTCTCCCTAAGTTCCTTTACTTGTTCATCAAATCCATCGGAGGCAGGATCTGGCAGAAAATCTTGTGGTTGCCAACACTTCTCAACTGGCTTAAGATGAACGAGAATATTCTGTTCAGCCCAATCCTCCATCGACTTAAAGATCTCAATCTTTTGGGGAGGCATAGAGTGGGTGACTTGAACATGCACCTCTCGAGGAGGCATATAAGGCTTCTTAAGATTCTCAAGCTCCCTGCATTAAGTAAGAAACAGATTAGGATTCCATAGTTAACCACTAAAAAGGCTAAACAGAAGATAGAGAGGTGCATGTTATAAACTTTTTTTTCCATGTTCATCACATAATATGCAATTCTACTTTTAGGATTGCATGGTTAATCACAGATTAGGACTATCTCCTGAGTTCTCTTCCAAAGACCATGTCCATTGGGAACATAACTGGGCAAATGGCTATTACCATAACATGCCCACAGAGAGAGAGAGACAGAGAGAGAGGGAGAGAGAGAGAGAGAGTATTGTTACACACACAACCGAAAATGCTTCGCATGTACAATCCAATCAAGAATTAGATTTGAAAATGGAAATAACACCATTAAGACAACAAAAACAAAGTAGTTGACTGATAATTAACAGAACAAAGACAAGGGGAAAAATGGCAGAAAACTGTTTACAAAAGAATTCCATGGCTGCAACAAACAAAAAACTGCAGCTACAAGTTAACATTAGTCACGGATTCCTACCTAAAGGGTCAATAGGGAAACTACAGAATCCCACCAATCTATATACGCTTACTATAATATTCCCTTGGGGGGGGGGGGGGGAAGTGGGGGTGAGGAGGGCTGCTATCAGGAAAGCAAAATTGTTTAGTCCACTAAGTAGAAATGACAAAGTAGAAGATAGACAGAATGCAACCTATGCAACGATTATGATATGAAAAACAGAATCCACCTAAGCTAGTAACAAATAGAACAATGAAAATTTTCACAGAACTTCTTCACCATCTACAAATCCGAAGAAGGAATCCCATTCCTATAAGACATATCAGAGAGCAGCAACTAGAAGGAAAAGTCAAAGATTCACCACCTATCAACAGTGCAAGAAAAGCTATACGAATACTGAAGCACCCAAACTACTTTCACCAACTTGAATACCTTATTTCAACATGTAGATACAACCACATTCAATTAAAATAAACTGAATGAGACAAAACAAAATGTAATAACTCAGCAAAGTGGTTACCAAACAAAATGAATTCATCTTTGTTTCAATTAAACTAGCAAATTTGATATTGGTCTTCATGGTTTGTTTTTCAACTGCACTGAGCAATCATATGGAAAATAGCAGAGAAGGAGAGAGAGGAAATGGCACATAGATATTGTAAACACGTTTCACATCAATGGAATTGCAATTATTACTAAACAACAAAAGAACACCAAACCAAACCAGAGAATGACCTGTCACAACAAAGTAATAAAAGCACCTGTCATGCATGAAACTTCCACATACAAACAAATCTCTGTAGCAGAACCAACATCAGCAGACAACAGGTGGACAAGCATTTGACTATCAAACGCCAAACGTGGCATTATGGAAAAGTCCGCCCAGAAAAAAAAAAATATCTTTCTGGGAAATTTCAACCGCATAATTAACATTGCCATTTGGAAGAACTCTGTAGTTTGCTTCCCAGATGGATGCATGCATTTACTTCCACACATCGTTTTCCAAAAATTTTCAAAAGGGGCGGAAAGTACAAAAAATAGAAAAAACCAACTCAAAATCTTAAACCTTTTCTTTGGAAATGACGTAAATATCAGGTTTGGATTCCTCCAAAAATGTCACAAAAGATAAATGAATAACACTACACAACTTCACTTAGGTAGCTCCAAAGTAATTATATAATCTCATCTAATAACATCTGCAGTTTATCTATTTTTTTATTTTCATAAATTCAATCACTCAACATTTCATACCAAGTTATTGCTATTTGAAAACTAGCTAAGCCAAACCACCAATTTTTTTTTCCTTGTAATAAATAACCCAACTACATGTCACCCTCCATCTAAAGAAGACAAAGAGAAAGCTGAGCGTAGCATGAACGCAGTGTACCATAGAGGAAACCAGGTAGCCACGACCACTTATATTAACTAATGCAAGCAATTAGAATCAGCCACCACCCCAGCAAGAAAGTTTTAAGTTTTTGGACTCCCACGACAATTAATGTTTCCACGGAGATGCCCAAAATCTTTTCCATGCCAAATTCTTTGTGTTTTAGTTTGTGTGGGTCATTCAAAGCCATGCTAAACACTCCTTAAGCGAAAACAAGCCGTGTCAGACACAAATATCACGGCCAAAATTATTTTTGCATTCCAAATAAAATTCTATTCAATAAAGGACTTCAAGAGAATCAAGACATTAACAAAAGACAAAATTCGAACCCGTAAAACCACATTTACAGGCACCTAGCGAAAACTGAATTATTATGAATCCTTCTTGTGAAATACAGTAAGAAACACAATTTTGAAGAACTCAGCAAGATAGGCCAAGAACCTATCAAACAGAAATCAAAATTTGACCCAAGCAAAAGAGTCATCCCAACTAATTAAAGGATAATGGAGATGGGACTTGCATGCAAAAGGCCCAATTTGAAGATGAAACGAGATGGGTTGGAATTACAAAAATTCAATAAAAGGATAGGCAAATGCATTTGAAGAAATCAAAGGGATTGGAATTAAAAATCCCACAAGAGAAAATCACATCTTGAAGTCATAAACCAAGAAGATCATAAAAGTTAATGAAGCTTAAAGCCAATATCATCAAAAAAAAAAAAAAAAAACAAAACAAAACAAAACAAAACAAAAAGAAACAAAAGGGGAAAAACCCAGATCCCAAACGGTCTCGAAAGCAAGCAAAGATCCATTCTTTGATGTGAGAATGAACAAGAAAAAATAAAAGAAGAAATCTTAGTCATCCAATGGACTCAAAAGAAGAGAAGGCTCTCACGTGGAACCAGACTTGAGGCTGGCGGCCATGTAGAACCTGGGAGATCTGAGGCCGGCCAGTGGTGGAAGTGCAAGAGATGGAAATTTCTGGGATTGAGAGATGAAAGGGTTGAGCTTTAGAGCCATTGCCTTTTTCTGTGTTCTGTTTTCCCTGTTTTTGGTTTTTCGTCAAACTTCTGTTTTCCTCCACAGAAGGACAGAACCGAGAAAAATGTACAAAAGACACTGTGAGAGAAAGGGAGGCACGTTGAGAGCAGAGCCTCAATGGCACACTTGTAAATAGTACCGTTGAAAATGTGGTCATACGCATCCAATAATAAGAATATTCACTTTAGTATTCACGTAGCATTCAAATAGAAAGTCCTGAATTACCACCTAAGGTGTTGTGTGGTTGGTGTTCTCACACAAGTCTCTTAGATAAAATTAAAGAAGAAAGAAAAGTACAATTATTATTTTTTATTTTTTTATTATTTTTTATACCACTCCAAATAATTTTATTTTTTCTCTACTTTTTCTCTCACAAATTACTATTTACCTTTTCTTTTACCATACTTTCTTTCTCTCACATTTTTCTACCACTTCAAATAATTTTATTTTCACTCTACTTTTTCTCTTACAAATTACTATTTATATTTTCTTTCACCTACTTTCTTTCTCTAAACTTTTTCTATCATTCTAAATAATTTTATTTTCTCTCCACTTTCTTTCTTTTTCTCTTCATTTCCCTTCTTTTCCTTGCACTCCAAACACACTTTTGATATTTGATTTAGATTTGAACCTGAATAATTATGTTTGTAGTTGTAGACAGTGTATTTCATTGAACCTGAATAAAATGAGTTGATTTATATAATACAGTATTTAATTTAAAATTTGTTAACATTGAAACTGGGTATAAGATAAGTTCATTGGACCCCAAGAGTGCTTGAGTAGCGGATTCTCTTTATGGAAGAGATTGAATGATAATATAATAGGTGAGCCCTAATTTTGAGTGACACGTATGATGATATATAAATCAATGATATATATTTTTTTTCTGATAAAAAAAAAGTGATCTTTTATTTAAAAGTTTTAAAAACTGAATCGATTATCAATTTAAAAGCATTTGTAAGTTTGAGACTTAAGGCATTCGAAATAAATGGTAAGGAGTTAAAAATAAAACTAACTACCCCTTTTGTTTTTCTTTTCATTTGAGACATCGTATGCTTGGCTGCCCAAAACGATGAAAATGATGCAATGCAGCATACAGAAGGGATATTCCACTTGGCATCTAAGCTCTTCTTTCTTTCTTTCTTTTTTTTTTTGGGTCGAGTGCCTCTCTTCCCTTTTTTTTGTCCTTTTTTTTTTTTTTGAGACAAAGAAATTAATTAGATAGATTAAAGCCATAATTTGATTGAATAAATTTGAGATAATTAAAACTTCTGATGTAAAATCTGGATTGACTTGATATAAAAAAATTAAAGAATATTAACCTTGATATATGATTTTGTATTTTTCTTTGGTATAGATAATCAATATTTAATTTTACTTATATATATAATTTCCTTTACGATATATCATACTTAAAGATACTTAAATTACTCTCACTAGTCACTATGATTAATTAATTTATAATATCATGAAGTTTAGCTTTAAAATTTCATATTAATAAAAATTTAGATAAAATTAAATTAAGCGAATTAACTTGATCTTAATATGAAATATATAGTTAATTTTGAGTTGAGTTTTTTTTTTTTTTTTGGTGTCTAATTAGGTTGAAGAAAGAGAAAATATAACTATCAGTATAACATAAAATTCGATTATCAAATTTCATCCTAAATTTTACACCTGATGACCACCACACTTGGTGGTTGATTTTGAGTTGAGTTTTTTATTTCTTTCTTTGGATCTTTGGCCTAGTGGCTGAAAACTCATCTTTGAACAATTGGGGGAGAGGGGGATGAGCATTTGTTGGGGGGGGGGGGGTGTTGTGTGGTTGATTTTGAGTTGAGTTAACAAAAAGTTTCACATTTAATTTAAAAACTACTTGGCACCCCCAAAAAAGACTATATATTTGAGGGCCGGGTCGGAGCTCAGGCTTGAAACTTATAGGCCCAATTGAACCTAATGTCAAGGCTCGGGTTCAGCCGCATTTCTAGTAATATAAGGAGCATATTTTAAGGGTAGTTTGGAGTTGCTATTAATTTTTTATTATTATTTATTATTATTATTTTTTCTATTTTTATTGTTTTCTAAATTTTTATATTTTTTGCTGTCAACTTTTATTTTTTTTATAAGAATAAAAAAGTAGACAGAGAAAGGAAAGTAAGAGAAATGGTAAAAAAAGTATATGAATAGAGAGAAAAAAATAAATAATGGTTGTAGTGAGATAAAAGTAAAAAGAATGATTAGAGAGAGATTATAAAAATTGATAGAAAAGGGGGAGAGAGAGAAGGAGAGAGAAAACGAGTAGAGAGAATAGTAGAGAGAGAAAAAGAAGAGAGAGAGAAGAAAGAAAATGAGTAGAGAAAATAGTAAAGAGAGAAAAAGGAGAGAGAGAGTCATTAGAGAGATGATGAGTCGAGAGAGCAAAAGGAGATAGAGAGAGAGAGAGAGAGAGAAGAGAGAGAATGCGTAGAGAGAATGGTAGAGAGAGAGAATAGTAAAGAGAATGGTTAAGGGAGAAAAAGAAGAGAGAGGGTGGGTAGAGAGAGATTGAGTAGAGAGAAGTTAGAGAGAGAAAAAGAAGAGAGAGAATGAGTAGAGAGAGAAAGAGTAGAGAGAGAAAAAATAGAGAGGGCTAGAGAGAGGATGAGTAGAGAGATATATGATGAAAAGGGTAGATAGAGAGAGAAAAAGCTCTTAGTGAAAGAATAGAGAAGAGAGTGAAAAATAAAATAGGAAAATATCATTTCATTGTTTTTCCTTCTTTTTTTGAAAAATACTTTTAACTTTTCAATAAAAAAATAGAAAAACAAAAATGATACTAAAGATATTTTTTATTTTTTTGTGCCAATTAAACAAAAAATAAAAAATAAAATTCATTCCAATCGAGCCCTTAATTTTTCATTTTTAGTTTTCCTTCACTGTGTGAAGAGTTTGTGCCCACCAAATTAAATCATCTCTCATATTGGATTCTCATTTAAGGAAATTTAAGCTCAGCTGCCGTGTAAAGAAAGAGATGATTTTCATTTTAAGAAAAGCGCGTGGATTTTGTGTCCATACAATTTTATCATACAATTTTACTATATAAAGTATTAAAATACAAACAATATTCAATTTAGTGTAATCATATTAACAATATATGAAACAACAAAAATAAATATGTCTTGTCGCTCCATTTTATTTTTACAAAAAATATGGAATTGTACTAAGTTGAAAAATAATTGCATTTTGATACTTTGTAAGCAAAATCGTACGACGAAATTGTATGGTGAAGAAACCTTTTGCTTTAAGAAAAATTACGTGGCTCACTCTTATCCGGGTACACGCAGACACCTAGTAATATGTACTATTGCTTTTTTTTTATTAAAAAAAAAAAAAGGTCAGCTGTTAGCTCCTTGTAAAACACAGTAAGGCATTTTAAGTTGTATATGCAAGGGAAAGGGATTCCCAAAGTAAGGTAAACAATTGGAGTCGTGTCCTGGAATGACTTTCTTTGTTTACTCTTGGAACTTTATATTTGCGTTATAAAGAAAGCTAGCTAGAAAAGGACCAATTGTTTTGATTACAAACACTCACAACTATTACTAGTAAGTTTTAGTGCGAATGATAGAAGTCTGCCACCTTTTAATTAGAAGTCTCGAATTCGAGTTCTTAAAAATACAGTCGCATTAAATACTTGTTAGAAGACTTTTATCACCTTTTGATATTTTACTCAGATCGATTCAGATTAATCAACCCATTAAACTGGATGGTCTCAAATCAAAAAAAAAAAAAAAAAAAAAAAAAGACCTACCGCATGGACAAGAGTGCGTATGAAATGTCTAACCAATAATTTGTTTGCGCTTATTTTACCGTTATTAATTATTTCGCTCCAATAATCATTTTGGACTCAAGTGTCAATAAATAAGTCACAATAAAACAAATTAAAAGAGAGAAGGCACAACACAGGGCATCAGGAGATGAGAGCAATCTGGGAAAAAATTTAAAAAAAAAAAATGTCACCACATGTTTCAAGCCTGTTACACTCAAACCATCATTTCCTATTTGTTTCTTTTTCTTCATATTTTACATCAATATTAATATATCACCATGCACTCCAACCAAAGTTAAAAAAAAAAAAAAAGGAAAAGTGAAACAAATCACACAAATCGGTTAAATGGCTTTCTTCCAACTGCAGCAGGCATAGAGACAGTTGAATCCACACTCGCATTTCCTACGGACTGCATTGAATGTTGCTTATCTAAAACCTTTTGAGAACTTGAATCCTTAGATAAGGACCCTTTGTTCCACTTGAAAGACCCGATGCCTTGTGTTAGAGGGAATGACAGCCTCCTCTTCTCGCTGCTCGGGGTCCCCGGAAACCTTTCCTTGGGATTGCTGCTGCTATTTCTTGCTTTGGCCTTAGCTGAAACCGTGGGAACCATGTAGTTTGGCACGGAAAAGGGCGGGCAGCTGGTTAGACTATCATCATCCTTCAGTGGCAAGTCGAAAGGGGACGCAGCTCCGCTAGCTCTCGCTCTGGAATACTTAAACATGCCTGGGATGTTTGACTGAGGAGTTCTGTGTACGGGAGTTAGTGCCGACCTCGAAGACATAAATGCTGCTGACTTTGAGGATCTGGGTGTTGGTGTGTCCATGTTATCGAACCCGAAATTCTGTTGCTTGTGATTACCTGATGCAGGTCTTTGGCCAGGCTTCAGCTCAGAATGCGGCCTTGGCGGCGTAAGTTGGAAACTCTTCAAGGCTGGACTTTCGGCGGGATTTGTTGAAGGTAGCTGCCTTTCTAACCAGTTCCACCACCATGGAAATCCGCTG
This sequence comes from Carallia pectinifolia, assembly GCA_037832335.1. Classification (NCBI taxonomy): domain Eukaryota; kingdom Viridiplantae; phylum Streptophyta; class Magnoliopsida; order Malpighiales; family Rhizophoraceae; genus Carallia; species Carallia pectinifolia. Next base: position 5,934,687 of record CM075449.1, read on the forward strand.
GCTCGGATATCTGTTAGGCCTGATGGCGTGGATCTAGGAGTGGCTTTCCACAACTAATGATGAAAAGAAACCAAAGTATAAGATCGTGTTCTAGTTTTCCAAAGCATCAACAGACTTCATGCTAATAACTGTTGTAAAGGTTTTCACTTATAACCAGAAGATGCAGGCTAAGAGTCAACTAAGTTAACTCATTCTCAGTGTATTATTGTTGTTCATGGATGCCATCAAGATTCTGAAGTTCACATATGGTGAAATCAATGCACCTCCAGGCCATTTTTCTTGCAACGTGAATTTTCAGTGAATGTGCGGCCTCACTCCTTACTAAAATATATGCTCATGGTATAAATGAAGCTTATTAGCTCCAAAACTATTCTTATTTTCTTCATTTATTTTCATTACACAGATTTTCAACTCTAGACATCTCTACACGAAAGGTAAAGAAACCTTGTGCCCAAAGACCTATAAATGCAAAAAATTTGACACAGTATACATTGGAATATGATAGGTTCTAAAGATGAAAGATGGAAAATAAAACAATAATGAAATAAATCACAATGGATGTGGACAGTTAAGGTGTGTGACTCGTTTACTGCAGGTACCTGGTGGGAATAAGCATAGGCCATAGCTCTTTCTCTCTTGATCATTGCTTCCACCTTTCTCTGCATCCTTGCCTCTATTTCCTCTTTTGTTAGCAAGCTATAATCCCAGTCTTCATTGTTACCTGCCTCAGACTACACCAACGTTCCCAATTATTATAGTACTCATCTAAGCAGGTATATGTGCACGCACAACGCATGTGTGTGTACATATCCTAGAAAAGCTTAGCCGATAGACTGAAACAAAATCACATATCATAGTAGAAAAGATTATGGCCAGATTTTGTTTAGACAATAATCAAACTGCTGAGTCTCTTTTGGTCCAATTACTGAATATCATGCCATCAATGTGTCTCAAACTTAAAAGCTATGCACTGTGGTTCTATATCAACAAAATTATTGGGAGACATATATCAATCTTAACATGTTCCATTGAAACACCATACTCTAAGAGACATACGAGCTCACCAGCAAGCAGACAGAGAGTTGATGCAGAAAAGGTAGAGATCTAAATTCATGCAATTAAAAAAGGAAAAGAAAAAAAAATACTAGCCTGCAAAATTGGTGCAGATATGATGCTAATTGTTGGAAATCAGACAATATTAAACTGCTGAAGAGATTGATCGAAGCTCCAAAGATGAACAGATAATAATGCCAGATGGGCAGGTTATAGGGGGAAAGCATTACAGCCACAAATCAAACAGGGGACTTACTGTTTGGCTCCATTTGGGCAAGGTAACTTCCCCTTCTTTATCGTCCTTGTACTGAGCTTGACGTCGCGCTTGGTTTTCTAACATCTGGATCCGCCGTGATTGAATTTGAGATTGGACCCGTACCAAGAGCTGCATATATTTCATTGCGTTCATTGTTTGTCGCTTCACATTCTGTCCTCTTATCACTCCTTGAAGTCTGACAAGACCCTTCAGAGCTCTGAAGCTCCTCCTTGCCTGCATGTTTAGGTACACATAATGGCAGAATTGTAAGGGCCGTAATGAACTAAAATCCGTAAAAAAGAAGAAAGGTGTCTATGTGATGCATAATATTAGTCCCTTTCACACACCCGCCTGCAATGTTCAATTTGCAACCGTGTACAGCGAGTTCATCTGAATTATCAAATTCATCGGGCAGAAAGTGGTTAAAACATATGACCCTGTTGGAATGTGTTTATATATATGTAGGCAGTTTGATAATTTGGTACTTCTCTCAACTACATATGTAACAATACTAAGGAGACTACCAGTTGGTATGTTCTCCATCTTTTCAAAACATTTTCTCACAAACTCAAATGCAGTATTGAGTGATAAATAAGGAATCAGGATAGACCAAACTTCTAGTGACTGCAATACTTGTTCATCAGAGTGCTTGACATATGCACTCTTACAATTGGGCATATTTCAATACCAGAGTGAAAGCATTTTGCAGACTGTATCACTATGAGTTCTTAAACTTCCCAGTTATGTCTGTAGACTTTCCTCATAATGCGAGTGATGAAGGTAAAAGAGAAGCTTACAACATAGCCTCGGTAGGCTGCTTGAATCTTAGTAGCTGAAGCATGGTGGTTCCTCAGAGTTGGTTCTGGTCTACGGTATATCTCTTTATGACGGTTAACATTCCTAGGAGAAGCTGCTCTAGGGGAAGCAACCCTTGGAGATATGGGTCTGGGGGAAGCAGCTCTTGGTGACACAGCTCTTGGAGAAGCAGCTATGGGGGATGAAAGTCTTCGAGAAGGAACCCTTGGAGAACCAACTCTTGCAGGCACAATAAGAGGTGATTCCTGTTGCTCAGGAGACAAGGGAGGCCTGAATATTAACTTATGCTCTCTTTCAGCCTCATCCAAAATTTTCTCAATACTGCTGGGCTCTTTGAAGAGGGGAATGAATGAATTGGTCTCTCCACGTTTCAGCCTTGCTAGTCCCTTCTTCTTCTTTTCTTTTGTGCTTTTTTGATCAGATTCCTATAATGTGGTCAATAGATTATTGTAAAGATTTGTAGAAGTATAGGCCCAATAACTTAAACGAATAACAACAGGGAAGAAGCAAACAATATTAAATGGACTTTTAGACACCGCATCTTACCTAAAACCTTAAGGCTTAGGTTATGGGTCTTCTAACCACACCTATATATTACTTTACTCCTCCCTTCCTTTCCAATATGAGACTTTTATATTTTACGCTACAACACGCCCCTTCACACGAAAGCCCAACTCACCTGAGATGGGCTCAGCTCACTTGAGCTGGAAGCGTAAACAAACAACGATAGTCCAACTTCATCTGAGTTGGATCCAGCTCACTTGGGCTGGCTCTAGTTCACCATTAAATATGAGGGGTAGCAACATTCGGACTCTGATACCATGTAAAGATTTGTAGAAGCATAGGCCCAATAACTTAAACGGATAACAACAGGGAAGAAGCGAGCAATATTAAATGGACTTTTACACACCACATCTTACCTAAAATTTTGAAACTTAGGTTATGGGTCTTCTAACCACACCTATATATTGATTTACTCCTCCCTTCCTTTCCAATATGAGACTTTTATATTTTACAGTCCAACAATTATAAAGAAGCCAAGTTATATTTTCTGGAAGTGCAGATTGTGTTCCTAGAAACATTAAATACTCATAAAATTCAAGCCAACATAATGAAAATGACACAATAAATCACACGAAATACCTAGATTATGTGGTAGTCAATCAAGGGTTCTGCCCTTACCATTCTTCCCAGCACACAACAGACACGCCGAGAACAAGAAGCCTACTAGTATAAAAGGGAAGCAACCTAATGAATACTAGATTCTTTAGCCCAAACTGAAGTTTGGTACAGTTACATGATCAAGTAGAAAACTTTGTCAATTGCTTTTTTACGAAGTCTTCTAACAATATTTGGCATCCAAGGAGTGTGCTACCCTGGTTAACAGATTTGAAATTTTGTTACTTCATTAATGAATATACTTGATTTTCAAAGAAGAACAAAATTGTAACTGCATTCATGTTGAAACATCAAGCACTTCAAGTATAGCTGGAACCACCAGTCATTTAGGAAGACGGAGCAACAGGAAATTACAGATACATATAATTCGACACTAACAGAGTCAATCAAATAATTTCCCACCAAAGTCTTAGAACGTTAATAACCATTCATCAAAGAAGGATTCTGGAGAGAAACTGAAATTTGTCATAAGGTTTGAGCAAAACTCTTTTTTTTTGTTTTTTTTTACAAGTGGCTTCCAAATGCACAAGTAAACTATGCACTTACATTGGCTAATTTGTCCTTGGAGTGGGGTAAAAAGACCCTTTTGATGGCAGAAAACCAGCTTCCTCTCTTTCCCATGTTCCTAGCATCACTGCCTTCACCTGGATAAGAAACGTATTCTACAATTAATCGTCTGCAGATCCAAGCATGTATTAAACTGTTATCTAGGTCTATTAATGAAAGAAAAGTATGCTAGGAATGATTCAAACCATCAAATAAACACACGATCGATAGTCATCTTCTCTACTTCCTTGTTTTGAAGCTGTCATATGATATACACAGACCAGTAAACCAGAAACATAGGCAAACGAATTAAACATGGAGACTAAAAGAAGAACACAGAGGGAATCTTAAATTGGTTTCTGTTCATTTTGTCGTCAGGCAAAGGAAAACTCCCATATGCATAAGCATAACCACCTTTTTTTTATTTCAAACAAAAAAAATAAGTGGGTTTAAAAATTAAAACCCAATTTTTTCAATTAACGTTCAAAATTAGAGGCCATAGTTAATAGAACCAAAAAGACATAGAAACAAATAAATACTGCCAAAGCACAGAAAGAGAGAGAGAGAGAGAGAGAGAGAGATCAGAGACTATCCTTGGCATTTTATACGTTTGCAGGCTGGACAGCTTAGAGACAATTGCAAATCTCCAAAGCGAGAGAGTTGTTTATAGTCTTTATAAGACAATTATATCCGTTCAAGAGACCAAAATCTGACACCTCAGAGACAAAAAAGGGTTTCGAATACAGGAGGAATTTGACAGGAAAATCAGTTGGGAAATGTTTCAGACAGCATCAAAATCCACGAAAAAAAAGGGGAAAGAAATCAACTTTTCAACTCCCAAAACATTCCTTTACATCTTCTGCATATAATATGCAAAATTAACAAAACCCAAAGTGGATCACATAGTCATAATAATTCCACAATTACTCAAAACTAAGAACAAATACAAGTACCTTAATTGAGACCCAGTTTAGCAAATCCCTTCAAAAAGCGGTTTACAAGATATAAATGAAGAGAAGCAGCAGCAGCCAGAGGAGACTCCCTCTCCCCCCTCCTTTACTTTACAAACATACTGCTGTTATCTTTTGACAAAATTTTCTACATGGGCATTTTTTTCCCCTGATTATATTTCTTCCCTTCTTTCTTTTAAAACAAAAATTCCATCTTTCCCCTTTCTCTTTCTCTCTCTGGAACTTTGAAGTAACCAGGTTCTTTGTTGTAGGGAATTACTTTTATTTTCCTCTGCCACCTCTTACCTTTTGGTGGATTTATAATTCTTTCTTTCTTTTTTCTGTTTTTTGTTATTTTATAGTTGATGATATCATGACTTGGAGTTGGCATTATGTTCCTTGCTTTTGCCTCGTTGATCATGATTAGACAGAGAGAGAGAGAGAGAGACAGAAAGATGGCCACTTTCTCACTCAATCTGGCTAACTTCAACTAACATTACTTGAATGGGAAGACTATTTGGACAGGCAACAACAATCCCCCACTTTGATTAAACGGTTAGGTTTGGTACCCATGTCCTGATTTCTTTATTCTCTAACTCGATCGTTACATTTATTCCCGTTATTTTTTTTGTGCAAGTATCATTGTAATCTAATACAAAAATCTTATCTACATTGATAGCGAGTCAATGAGTCTTTATTTATATTGAATTAAATTTAATTTTTTTTTATTTTTGTCTATCTCATTAAATAAGAGTTATATTAAAAAATATTGTTGAATTCAGAACTCGTTAAAATTATAGTCAGACGTGAAGAAAAGTCATTTAATTCTATTAATATGTAGGTGAGATTTTTTTTACGAGAAAGATTGAATAAAAATAAAATGAGATGACCACCGATTTTGATCTATATATGCAATAACTCATATAAATGATACATGTTTTTTTATTGTTAAAAAAACAAAAATCTTTATAATTTTTTTTAATAAATAAAAGATTTTTGACAGGAATTTCTTGTTGGATTAATTAAAAAACAAAAAAAAAGAGTTTCTTGGTGGGTAAAGTGGATTCTTATTACATGCACCCCACTGCCTCCAAGTGCTAGTGTCATACACGATCAAGTTTTTCTAATCAAGAATTAATCGATACATCATTATTGGGTTTTGGCTTTTTTTTTAAACCATTATAAACTTGCTTAAAGTTCCATACAAGTTTATTTAGATCATTTGTCGTGTAATTAAAGATAGCCAAATACAAAAAATTTGCCATTACCCGAAAATAAATTCGTCGTTAGCTTATGATTCCTACACAATTGGTCAAAATTTGCGCAGCCGAACGCGTGTGTTTGATTCCATCTCTTTGACCTGGCAATACAATGCATATGCAACAAGATTGAGTCAAGACCCAAAATTCTTAAAATAAAGTCGGAAGTTTGGAATTTTGTTTTTGTCCCTCCAAAGAGGGATTTTTTTTTTTCCTTTTCTTAGGTCTTGTCAAGGGCAATTGCTATTTGGTGCTAGCTGACCAAGTTCTTGCAACTTTCCAGGTCGTGCATTGTCCATTTTTTTTTTTTTTTTTTTTAAATTGAGTAAAAATTGGTGACGCACATTATCCTCGTATTAAGGAAGCGCGAATAATTTGAATAATTATATTATAATTTACACATTATCAAACATAAATTTAAATTTACTAAATATTTTGATAGCATTCAAACTTATAACCATTAACTTGACAATATTTGATATCATATTACTAAACTACAGCATTTTCCTTCCTGCTTTGAATTAACAAGCCTGCCAGTTTTGTAAGGTTTAGTGATTGGGCAAGCCTAATACGTGGGAATGACACTAGCACGTGGCTGTTATATTAGGGAGTAGTCATAATTGTTACATACAGAGTGACACAAAAAATTATACAATATTTTAAATAAATTAAAAAAAATTATATAATATATTATAAATAATTATACAATGTATAATTAATTATTAAAAATTATAATTTTTTTATTTTTTTATTATAACGTATTAAAAAAAGTATATAATATGTAACTAATTATTAAAATTTAAAAATTTTTGTATACGTTACATAAATTTTTTTATTATATCATATATATATATATATATATATATATATATATATATATATAAACTGTTTAAGAATACAGTCATTTGAGATTTTTTTAAGTAGAATTTATCATAAAACTGAGAAGGGATTCCTATACGTACGGCAATGAAACAGAAGGGGTATTGGTTTTCCGTCAGATTTTGAGCGTGCCAATTACCTGCCATGTGTTGCTGTGACCTGTGGGCTGTCATTGATTGGCCAACACCACAACACGACAGCAGAGACTTCATCTGGACCATCAGATGTTGTGTTGCGCCTGGATGATGACGATTGTGGAACCCATTTGCACTCGAATGCGAGGGTCCGTATGATGTCAGCCGTTGGCAGGTAAGCAAGGCTCAGCAAGCATGATTGTGGCGTGCGAAACTTGGGCGGAGGTGTATGCCTTGGATACTAATTGCTGTACCATAATCCTATCTTGCGTAACGCACGTGATGGTTCAATAGGTACACGGATGTGAAAATAAGCATCACTACAAAATATTGATTACGTTATATCAAAATAGCGATACAGTTACGTTTAAGAAAATATTTAGTATTATTTATGTGATAATTTAATAATAATTTAATATATTATATATATATTTAATTTGAGTTTAAGTTTCAATACCAACGCTTTAGAAGTAATAGCCTCTTTTATTTATTAACTTGTTTGTGCGTTGTGCGGTACTGATTTTAAATTCGTTAACACTGTAATTAGTTTGAAAAAGTCATATTCGAGTCCAGTAGCACTCAGGTAGTTAGTTTACTTCTTTAAGAATAATTGAATGAGGTATAACAACAATATAAATATCAGTCTCGACTTACAGATACCATAACTAATATAATGCGAGTAATTATTTTTGTTGTTCAAATAAATAAAAATAATATATTATAATTTATCTTTTTTTTTTAATTTTTAAAATTTAATTTTTTAACCGTTTATACCGCATTAAAATTTTTTAAATAAACTTCCCACGCTTTTCTTGTATAAAAAATGCTTACTTACCGGATCAGAATTCCCCAACTTATATTCAGGTCTGATTAACAAGGATTCCCACGTTCAACATAATAGTAATAAAAGGACAATAAAGAAATTTTATTTATTTATAAAATTAGGTGTAAATTTAATTGATTTACTTTTTTTTTTTTAATTGTTAATGTGTTGCTTTCTATGTACTGTTATCTGATTTTTTTTCATTGACAAATACGTCAGATATCCCAAAACTCCCCCAAATTAATAAACAGAAGTCAACACTCGAATCCATCCTTCATTGTTATTGTTCTCTCTTCACAGGATTAGGTAGCCACAACAGCGGATTATGCTTACTGATCTTTTATATGGCGAAGGCCCTTCTGTCTCTGGACCTTTCATTGGTATAATTTAAGTGCTTACCCCTCCTTTTTAATTTTCTTATGTTGTGACTACAGATCACGAACTGGCGACTTTTTTGCAGGTCAACCATTTACAGAAAGAAAGGAATATATATATATATATATATATATATGTTTGTATGTATGTATGTATGTACTCACTCACACACACACACACACACACAGAGACAGCTTTAAGTTGTGCTTGGCCTTTGATTAATTCGCACAAGTCAAAGTTTGATTTTGGTTCATATGATGGACAGACAATGCTGTCGACGGCAGGGGAAAAAGATTTCTAACATATTCAACAAGATATATTTTTCTCGCTACTTTCAAGTTTCTTGATGGGAATTCAACAAGATAAACTTAAGGCCACTAATAAAGGGTGGGCGTGCAAGTGCTAGAACCATCATTATTTTGACCGAAATTGGCTTCTTCCCCTACTTTTCTCCTATTTATAAACCCAAATGAGAGTTTGGGAGAACCAACCAAAAAAAAAAACACAAGAAATTGAAGGAGTCAAGAAAGAATCTGAAGGAATCAACTTTGAAATCGGGAATGAGGTTAATTAAACAATGGAATGATGGGTATAGAAGTTTGAAAATCTGTGGTGGCTTGAACTCGTCAGTCTTGCATTGTATTGGATGTAAATTTGTCGTTAAAGCCACGTAACTTTGGGAATACTCGTGAACTTTTCAATTATATGATATATGACAGGAATACATATTTTACTCATAATATTTTATCTTTTTAAAAATTTTGGTCACAACATTTGTTTGTTAGAATACATTTTTTCATGTTTTTACAATCTAACTTTTTTACTTTTTTTCTATCAGTCAACCGTAAGTCTGATACGTGATAATTTAATTAATATGACGTCATCTAAATCAAATATCACGTCAGTAAAAGGTGATGATATAACACACAACACTTTTTTTACTTAATATTAAAAAAAAATTTATTTTCAAATTTATTTTTTTAAAAAAATTTAATTAATAAACCTTTTGATAATTAAATTATTAAATATTATATATAACTAAAATAAAAACTCAATATCCTCTTTTATTCATATCTCTCTCCTGAAAATCTCTATCCTCTCTCTCTCTCTCTCCCCCCTTTTTGGTGTTTTGGTTTTTACTTCCTTTTGTTTACATCTTCTTCATAAAATCAAGTTCTTCAAAATTTGGGTACAATTGTCAACGAGATAAGACTCTAATAATTATTGTACTCTCATCGACGTTGAAAAAGTGGAAAAGATTTCAAAAAAATTTAAGGGAAAAAAGTCTTTAGTGTTGTGTTATCGCTATTTGATGACTTGATATTTAATTTGGATGACGTTTGATTAGATTGACACTTATTAGATTTAATGGTTGATTAATAGAAAATAGTGAAAAAGTTAAATGGTAAAAATATAAATGGTATATTCTAACAACAAAAACGTTATAAACGAAATTTTTTAAAAGACTAAATGTTGTAAGTGAAATCCGTATTTATTCCATGATATGTAGTATTCCAAAAAAATAACTAGGCAAATATCATGTGTGGATCCGTTGCATCATATATCCCAATTATGTCAACATATTGTAGCTAATACGCTTAAGAGTTCCTCAGCAATTGAATTGAAGATAGTTAGAGTAGAACTACCACTTGTGTGGTGGGATAAGTTTACTATTAGGTCACTAAATCTTCAATTTGACACGAATAGGTCACTAACTCGAAAAAAGTTCAATTAAGGTTAATACCGTTACTAATAGTACGCAATCGAGTCAAAAATATTAATCTGTTAGAATTATACGTTATCTGCTAAGTAAGAGGCTGATGTGGCATACACCATTAATCCTAGTGAGCTTTTTTTTTTTATCCATATGTACTTGTTCTCCTCTCTCTTTCTTTTACCTTACCCTCTCTCTATCTCTCTCTCTCTTCTATGTATTCTCTCTTTCTTCGATCTCTCTTTGGCAGCAAAGGAAAAAGTAAATCTCACCTTTAAAATTTTGCATTATAAAAGAACCCTAAAAGAGAAAGATAAGTGCAGGTAGACCAACCTTCAAGTGGAGCAGAAATAGAAGAAAAAAAAATGTCTTGCTACTACTGTAACCAACCTTCAAGTGTGAAGACATCATGGACGGACATCAACCCAGGTCGACGTTTCAGGACTTGCGCTTCATTTCCGGTAAGCTAAAAGTTACACATTTACCTTTAAAAGTATTTTCGTGTCAATCTTTGGTTAATTAACAGTGGCCCTTTTGTTGAAATCTTGAATTTTAGAAACAAGAAGCCTGCGACTTTTTTGAATGGATTGATCCCCCAATTTGCCTTAGAGCGAAGCAGATTATTCCTGGATTGCTGAGAAGAGCTACAGTAGCTGAGAATGCAACCAAACATGAAAGGAGAAGATCCAGATGTTTATGGGTTTTTCTCATCCTCACATGGGTGATATTGTTTCTGGTGGCAAATAGAAAGTGTGGTGGTAGTGTTGGTGGAAGTTAATACAATGCAGGAAATATAATGGGTCATGGAAAAGATGATGGGCACTAAAAATTTGGTTCACTTAAATGTTGATGATGGGTAGACGAGTATGTAGCAAGTTTGTCCTAGTTTAGCATGTTGTCTTGATATTGTAAAATTTTAAATAGCTGATGTTGGAAGTAGGACTACATCTAATTTAAGTGTTGCACAAAGTAATGTAATTTGAGTAATGTAATTTATTGAAGATTTTCAATATATAAAATATCTATTGCATGTCCAAATTCATCTGCAATCTCAAATAATAGTGGAAAAATTATAATCAACGCTTAACAAGAAAAGAGAAAATTGGAATATGGTGAATAAAGTAAGCTGTCATATTCCATTACATTAAAAAAAAAATCCATTGTCATATACACATATTGTGTCCCAATATACCGTTTTTACCAAGTATACGATTTCTTCCCAAGTATCAAAAGTAATTATAAGGTTTGTTAAGAATAAAGCAAAGTCAGTTTAGTTTGCTTCACAATCAACAAAAAAATACTTTGTGGGCAATGTCTGCAAACAAAAACAAAAAGGGACAACGTGCTCATGCAAAAGTCCAAAAGGAAAAGTCTTCTCTTCAGTTTAGAATGGCAAACTCTTGGGTGCCATCTAGAGCTGCTGTAGAATTGGACCCTTGAGTTGATATGTTTCCCTTTGCCAACCTTTGGTTTATCTCATTTTGCAATCTTTGAGGAGTGATGATATTAGGACTCTTTCTTTGTGTCGGCCTCTAAGGAAACATTTTTTTGCTCCTCTTTTGTTGTATAATAAAAAAAATGTTAATACTAAATAATGAAGAATTTATTAAATATAAACTTCACTCACTGGTTTTGCCATCTTAAGTGGACTTGGAGCTAGTGGATTATTGCAGGACTTCTTGTTGTGGCCTGCTTGATGACAATTGCTACAAGTCATTCGTAACCCCTCTTGCTAAGCTTGCCAGTGTGGTTGATTGGCTCTTCATCTATCCTAATTCTTTGTTTTTTGGGTCTTCCAAGCACTCTCCTTTGAGGTGGTGGCACAATTGGATCCTTATCAGTTTTTTTCCAAAAATGTTGACATTGAATTGGATTCATCATGTTGGAATAAGTCTCCAAGTACTTTTGCGTTGAATACCATGGGTGGAGATAATCTGTAAGTTTCTCACCCCTATTCAATATGGCGGCTATGGCATGGCAACATGGTATTCCAGATACATCCCAACCTCTACAGGAGCAGGTCCTCTTTTACAACTCCACGACATACATGATTCCCCTATGTACTATCTCATAACCATTGGCTCCATTAAACACAAGTGCACAATCAAAGCTATCATCTCTTGCTTTGTTTAACCTCCTCCTAATCCTATAACCCACCCCATCCTTCCATTTACTGCACACATCTCTATTGATCCTTAACCTTGTCATAACCATCAATCTAATTTCTTCTAGCATTGACAATATACACTTTGTCCTAGCACCAACTATTCTACCATTGAATGTCTCACATAAATTGTTGTCGACTATGTCACATTTCAAACTAATATCAAAGAACGCTCTACACCATTTTTTAGGAGGGTCCTTAAGCATGTCTTTGTGTGCATCAGGTGAAATTAGCTTCAATTCCATCATGTTCTTCTCAAAATCAGCAATGTTGTTTGACTTTGCACATGCCCAAAATTGCTTGTGCAACTCATTTCCCCTGTGCCTCTTTCTCCACTTAGCAAAGATGTGGCGTGCACAAAACCTGTATTCAGCCTTTAGAAAACATTCTTGAACTGTCTTCTTAATACCCTGTGAATGCCACAATTACATATCACAAATCCAAGTCAGTAAGTTACATAAGCTATCCAATTCAAAGTTAATATATGTCTAAAAAGTGAATTGAATTCTCACCCAATGTTTGTCTGAGATAATACCCCATCCAAAGCCATCATGTATACCTAAATCTATTTTTACTAATTTCAGAAACCATGTCCAAGTGGCAATACTCTCTGTATCAACCACAGCCCATGCAAATGGGAACATCTGATTGTTCGCATCTCTACCAACTGCAGAGAGCAAAACCCCCTTAACTAGACCTTTCAAAAATGCACCATCTACCCCAATCATCCTTCTGCACCCTGCTAAAAATCCGTTCTTCAAACAATTAAATGAAACATAACAGCACTCAAAAATAGGCAGGCCTCTTCCTATAGGAGGGGTATCAACATCTACAATTACTGTACTCCCAGGATTGGCCCTTAAAAGTTCTTCTCGATAGTCCCATAACATGGCATACTCATCATCAACATCACCAGTGTGCATCTCCATTACCAACTTTTTCACCCTCTTTAGCTTTGGAAGACTTACATCCAAACGAAGTTGGTTTTTGCATATTTGTTGCATGTCAATGAATTTCATGGTTTCTATTCCAATGTAAGTCTTGAAAACATTCTCAGCTAACCATGGAGCAGTGGCCCTCTTATTTGAGAAGACCTTTGGGCAAGTATGACCTTCTGTTGTAATCCTTGTCACCCTAAAAACAGCTTTGCTAGAAAGGGCAGAAGTGATTTTCCAAGGGCAATTTGGTGCCATACAATAAGCCCTCATCAAATTCCAGCTGTTTCTAGAATAACCAACTTCAACTCTATTAGCAATGGAATATTTAACTATGGTATCCTTGAACTGTTCTGCGTCTAAAAACCTCATTCCAAGCACAAAATCTGGATTCTTAGAGTATGGATCATACGTAGGGGCCCTGCTTTTCCTCCTCACAGCTTCATCTCTATCACTTTCTTCATTCAAATCTGATTCATAACTTCCTTCTTCATCAGACTCAAAGTATTCTGTTTCATAGCCTTCATCTTTATCATTCACCGCACCTATAGCATTTCTTGACCCACTTGCTGTAAATTTTGGCCCTTGAACCCCATCAGCAACTGTCTCACCATTACTAGACCCCTTTGATTTCACTTGGTCTTGGCTTTGTGTGGAGACTTTGTCTTTAGCCCCTGCATTGGTTTTTTTTATACATTCATAAAAATTAACAACTTGCACTCTAGCTTCGATTAACTCTTCATCGTCATCTGACTGCCCATCTTCAGGTACTTGAGCAAATTCCAACTCATCTGCCTCAAAATATTCAATTTCATCATCATCCCCCATTTCTAAAGGCCTTTTACCCTTGGTTTTCCATGTTGTTTCAATAGGAACATTAACAAAACATCCCTCTTCCTCTGGCCTAGCAAAATCCGGATTAGCATGCTCAAATGAAGTGTTCTTGTGTTCTTTGCTCTTTCCAATTTCGTCTATCACTGATTTGCCAATAGGTACATCAACAAACTCTTCATTAACCTCCTCTTTTATGTATTTGACTTTGTCTGCATTTTTTGAGTTTACTACCACAATTTCAATGTCTTCCATTTCATAATCTTCTGATAATAAACTCCTTGCTTGCAACTAGTTCATGTCTATGCTACCATGGTGTTCTATATAGCACTCTATCTTCTTATCTTCACTTACAATCAGATGGTTTACCAAGTCCAAAAAATCAATATCACTTATCAAATCCCTTAGCCCTTCACTCAAAGATTGCCCTGGAATCCTATAAAACATCTTCTTTACTACATCTAGGTTTTTCTTTTCTCCCGTTAGCAACCAGTTTGCAGTATTTTTTATATCAAATATGCAAAAAAAATCCACATCATCAACAACAATTTCATGGCATATCCCCCCTTCATAAGCGACAACAGGGTCACCAACCAAAGACCCACCACAATAAATGACAAATATCATATCCATGGATACCATCCTGAAAAAAAAAATGAAAATGACAAAAAAGACATTTTCTACACATATACATACCATTATATACTAAAGTATAGCTTCACAGTAAAAAAAATTACCACTTGCAAGTACAAAACCACAAAAAAAAAACCTCCACTTGTAGGTTTCCCTAAAAGGTCGAGGAACCTCAATTATTTAATGAGTTTCTTTCATTGTTTTTAAAGAAAAAGACAGATATTATAAAAAAAAGCATGTAACAAATTCAAAAAATTTTCATTTCAAAGAATTAGAAGAATGGAATGGAGAGAACGTACACTGATATTATCGACGAAGATCCCCAAATCGACAATGGTGAACATGCCTCAAGTGTTGATCCGTGTACCTATCTTAATTTTGTGAATGCCAAGGGTTTTTTCTAAGAGATTTTTTTTTTTTTTAGAGTTATTGATTGGCTAAGTTTGTCTTCTGGGTGGATAAGGGTTTACACCTTTTTTTTGACAGATGGGGTTTACATCTTGTGGCTATGGTTTATTGTCAACAAAATTCATGAATCTCGAGGTGTGGGAGTCTGATTGAAGATAGAGAGAGAGGGAGTGAGAGAAAGAGAAAAAGGAACAATTTCACATGTATAAAAAAGACTGATTAGGATTAATGGTGTATGCCACATCAGCCTCCATCTTAGCAGATAACGTCTAATTTTAGCGTACTAACGTTTTTGACTCGATAACATACTATTAGTAACGATACTGACTTTAATTAAATTTTTTTCAAGTTAGTGACCTATTCGTATCAAATCAAAGAGTTAATGACCCAATGATAAACTTATCCCCTTGTGTGGTTGAGATGGTAAAAAAGTTTGCTCTCATGTAAGAGATCATGTTTTCAAACTCTTGCCAAGCCAATCAAGTAGTGGAACTAAATATACATTAATTTTATAGGGTCATAAACAGTTTGATAATATTTATTGAGTTTATGGATTTGTTCTCTTAGCAATTGAGAGCAATCTTTCTTGGAGGGGTTCATGGGGTTTATTCCCTTAGTGATTCAAAGTAATCTTTCCTAACGGGTTGTAGAGTATTACCCCCAAAATTTTTTTTTTTTTTTGCACAAAATAAGATAGCTGGATTGGGAATTAAGATAGCCTAACAAAGCAGAAAACTAGATTGGCAATGTGAGGTGACTAGGAACCAATTCGGTTAGTGGCATAGAACCTAAAGAAAAAAAATGATTAAAGGGGAAATGCGGCTGAAGCCGATACACGGTGGTTAACTAGACATAAAGAAAAAGCATTTAACGCATCTGCGTGGAAGGGACACGAATTATCACACAATAAACTAGGTTTGTATATTGTGCTATGTGATATGTATTAAATAACCCCTACCCTTGCTCCTAAAGTTTCTCATTTGTTAACTGATTTAAAGGTGGCGTACAAGCAACACAAATGAGACAGAATCTAAAAGTAGGTCGCTAGCCTAAGTTCCATGATTGTTTAATTGATGTTTGTTTACGAACTGAAAAAGGAAACCAAGAAAGAAAGGCCCAAAAGCCGAAGCAAGAATAGGAAAGGCCCAAAAGTTTAAAGAAGAATGTGTTACAAGAAGCTTTATAAATTCCCACCATCCAACTAAAGGAGCTTATTCTCCTTAAATAAGAAATCGGGTTTGAGTCTTGTGAATGGAGAAAATAAACGCTGAAAGAGCTTTAGCCCTCTTTCCATGGATTCACCCCGCTCACACCGAATTAGTCGATGTCAAATTGAATTTTAGATACCGGAGTTTCAGACAAAAAAGAAATCCACCATCCAAGCCAATCTAATATAGATAGCAAAAAAATATGTGACAGAGAATTACTAGTCCAATGTTCCAAAAAAAAAAAAAAAAAAGAATTACCAGTCCAATTGGGTTACTAATACCCATCAAAAAAAAAAAAAAATTCTAGGGGGGCTTTCAAAATTTGTTTGAACACAAGCAATCTTTAAGGAATTTTCTCAATTAATAAGTTTCTTGGTCTTGTACATCATCAGCCATTACCATTCTACTAAGAGGGCTTGGTCCAAGCTTTTTCCTTCTCATCATTTGCCTTTTCCTAATAGCTTCCATTTGATTTCTTCTCTTGACTTGCATCATTGCCTCTTCTTCCAACACAAATCTCCTCATCAGAACATCGTCCATCAAAGATTTCCCGCGAAAAACCCTTCTTCCTTCCGTGCTAACCCTTGCGCTACTCGTTCTTTCTTGCGATGCAAGTAACGGCTTCGATCTCGGGTAACTATTGCTTCTCCTAGGCGGAACATCAGCTCGGAAGACCCCATTGTTGTAGGAAGAGATGGGAGCACAGAGACAAACCCGCGTAAACGAAGTGGCAACCCTAAGAGAAGTGCATTTCCTCAGCTTCTCCCTGCTAGGGTTAGGGTTTGGTGTTGGAACGTTATCTGTGGATTTGGAAATAGTCTTGCATAATGTTGCATTGGTAGACTTGGAAACAGCTTTCCATAATGTGCCATCATTATTATTATTTCGGCCACGGATTTCTGTTGACTTAGAAACTGTTTTCCATTGTGTAGCCATCTCCATTGCTCTTTGAAACCAACGCTTCCTACGGAATGAAAATTGCATGTCATGCATGAACTTTTTTTCTGTGTAATCTTATTATGGAATTCAAAAGAAGAGAAAATTTGGGTACCAAAAACTAAAATTGATTGAGGAAATAGATTTTGATGTTGTGGCATTTTATGTATAGTTAATTAATTGTGAAAATTTCACAAACTATTCAGGTTCTTTAGATTCTTTCACCGAATTCTACGAGTAAAATATCGGTGATTGGTACATAAGAGCTTAAACTTTGGGTGCGGTGACAAGGTCAACTCCTGAAATTTGGTTGTGAGCAGTTTTGGATGAAACACATGTCAATGCGACTGCTGATTTGTAGGGAAAGGGCAACAATGTTACAACAGAAAAACAAAAATTTTACCTGTAATCATATCGCAGACTGGGTCAATCTACAAACAACTTGAAGAACCGGGAATGTTATCTAGATAGGTACATATCAATGGTGGGTATATATATATATATATATATATATATTATTTTTTATTTTTTTCAAACGAGGGGAAGTCCACTTTTAGTTGGTAAATCTTGGGCTCAAGGGTCCTCAAGTTATGCCTATGGGTCAAGTAAAATGTGGGCTGATATCGAGATCCAACAACTCCTAACACGTGTTCAAATTAGAACTCCACACCAGGGTATCGACTCCTCTTCTCTGGTTTTCGGATGGAACCAGCTCTCATAACCACTAGTTAAATTTAGAACTCAATGAGAGTTGATATCATTGTTAGAAATTAATTATATGCTACGATAATACTGTTAAAGTTAGAATTCAATTATCTAACTCTACTTGAGCACTGATTTTTAGTTTATAACGAATTTAAATTAACTTCAACAATACACAGATTGTGCTTAGATTTGAATTTTATGTCTGACTCTTAAACAAAGAAATGACGTTCATATGGAACACACTTAGATATCGTGTAAATGCTCCACAAAATATATAATATAAACTCGCATGTATGGTAACTCGGAATTATTTTTCTATTTTATATTAAAAATAGCAAATCTTAATGCGATTATGAATTTTTCTATTAAAAATGTTAAGTCCTAATATCATGACGATTAAGAGTTCTTGCATTGAAGGTGTCAGATTCTAATATCACAATGATTGGAAGTTTTTTTATAAAAATGTCAAATCCTAATATTACCTGGATTTGGATTTGTATTAAAAATGTTAAATCCTAATGTGACGAGGATTTAGAATTTTATATGAAACAAATCCTAATACTACAAAAATTAGAAGTTTTATATTAAATATGTCAAATTCTAATGCCATCAGGATTACAAATGTTTACATTAAAAATGTTAAATCTTAATGCTATGAGGATTAGGAATTTTTAAATTAAAAATATCAAATGTAATATCACAAGGATTCTGAGTTTTTATATTAAAAATGTCAGATCCTAAAACTATGAGAATTAGAAGTTTTTATATTAGAAGTGTCAAATTCTAATGTCATTAGAATTAGCAGTTGTTGTATTAAAAGTATCAAATCTTAATGTCATGAGATTAAGTGTTCTTATATTAAAGGTGTCCCATCCTAATGTCACTAGGTTTATGAATTTTTGTATTAAAAGTGTCAAATCCTAATGCCATGAAGAATAAGAGTTTTTGTATTAGAGGTATTAAATCCTAATATCATAAGAATTACAAGTTTTTATATTAAAAATGACAAATCCTAATGTTACGAAAATTAAGAATTTTTATATTAAAGTTGTCAAATCTTAAAGCCACAAAAATTAAGAGTTTTCATATGAAATATATCAAATTCTAATATCATGAGAATTAAGGGTAATCAAATCCCAATGTCACAAAGATTTAGAATTTTTATATAAAAAAACACAATGTAACAAATCTGGATTATCTCTAACAATATAATGGAACAAATCTGGATTAACCCCGTGCTAAGAGGTAATCACCTCTAAAGCTTAGTCCCAGTTATTTTTTTCTAATTGTTTATAAATACTTTTGGCTTCCGCCTGTATGTATCATGTCATAGACTCAGTATTTGCCAATCCTAACCACACACACACGTATTGTATCCTAATCTAAGTTATTCTGAGAAAGTTGAAATGTAAGGCAAAAGGATTGGAATACAATTGTTAGCAAAGAAAATTGCAGTTGCTGTGGCCTTGATGGCTTATCATTGCAATGATGTCAGAAATATGAGAAACATGGTGCAGAATTTAAAGGAAATAGCAGGAATAGGGAAAGTGGCACTAACTATACAGTCAATTCAGCAGTAAAGTTAGCAATGCTGCAAAATTTGCTTAGTTGTGAAGAAAAATTTAAGCCCGTGATCATGATTCACAATAGGAATGGATGAGAGAAGTGAGTAGAGCTGTGTGTGTGTGTGTGTGTGTGTTGGTATAAGAGAAAGGGAAGGGTGTTTGTGGGATTACCTTGTGTGTGAATTCTTTGGATCTTGCATGAAAAATACCAACTGAAGTATGCCAGAGAGCAAGAGAACAGAGCAGAAGGAAGTTTCATTTGAGTGGTGTGAAGGGTAGGAAGAGCCCTTTTTTTTTTTTTTTGGCTGCCCCCTTCAATTTTGTGTACTGCAATATGGGTTGGCAATGTGCTTCTTTTCCTTATTTTTCTCCATTCTTTATTGCAACAACTCTCTCTTTTGCTTTGGCAGCATGATTCCTATTGATTTAGAGAGAGGAAAGAGAGAGAATTTTCAAATTTGAAAGGCAAAGTAAATTGTTGCTTTTAATGCATTTACTGGAGCACCACCCCCCTTGATCGCTTTAAAAAGAAAGTCCTGATCCCATTGATTGCTTTCTGTGTTATAGAAAGCAAACCTGTAGTCACTGACCAACTGTAATTATCATGTTAAGTCTTGTTTTTGCACTAAGTGGAAACATTTGGGCCACTCCACTTTTTCATCCTGGAGATACTTGGCCTGGCTGGCCTGCCTTTCATTGTTGCAAGAAACATTGAGATTTGATGTAAACACACCTACTTGGTTTCTGCTTACTATTCTAAACCTGACACATACAAATGTTAGGATCATGATCAGCAAAGTTGTTCTCATGATCTTCACTTAAAAAAAGTTGTTCTCGTGATCCTGTTGTGACTTTTAGGTTGGGTTAGACTTTAGAACCTATTGAAAGGAATAAAGATAATGGGTTGATGCATCAGGTTTGCTTTTCACTTAATTATATCACTTTTATTTGCCATTTTTGGAAAAGAAAACTAAAGAACTAACTGGTCATTAATGGTAGATTGTCTAAGGGGTAGGAAATTTTATGAAAGTTCACTCCATTGCCATCTGCATTCTGAATTGGATTGTTATTCATCCTTTGACAAGATCAAAAGTGGGTTAATTGGATAAGTGAAATTTCTCTATGTCTATGAAGTTGTGATGTATTCAAAAGGAGGCTTAGTTGAATAGATTTTCTTATGACAGATCACAAAGAAATTGAATGGCAATACATCCAATTAAGATTCCCAAAACTGTATACTGCAGCATACTCTATCAGAAACTGTTGTCTGTTTTTTTTGTTTTTTTTATGACTGTCACTTGAGTCACATGCTGAAAGTCCTTTCCTGGCCAAATATGAAGCAATTAATTTTAAGCCAGTGCTTATTTTCATCTACATATGTGCTTATCTTTATATTTTATGAGAAGATGAGCTGAGGAGTGGGCAATGGGCATGCCTAAATCGTCCAGTCTGTGTTTATACAAATAATTTGTTAATGGATGGCAGCATGATTCATTGATTCCTGTATGTGTGGTGTGGCTCATATATCTAGAACTCCAAAAGCTGCTGCAAAGAGGAAAAGGCATGATGATTGGATATTCTAGACTAGATATTTTATCTCCTAAGGCCCCCACTCGCCTGTCCAAGTGACACTAGATTAAGCAATAAGATTGTATGCCATTATGTTTGTGATGTTTGCCTTCAAACCCTCCAGCCATAGCCATTGCGGTGGCTTTAAAATTAATTGGACTTATGTCTTATGGACTGTAATGGCCTTGAATCTACTTAGATTGGAAATAGATCTTAGAAGAAGATGAATGGCTAGTTGCTCCCATTCCGTAATCAATGAAGTAGACCTCTAAAGAGAAAAAAAACAAATCAAGTTTGCTTCAATGCCCTGGGCCACCAACAATAGTATGTACTTGTTTTGAGGATTAGTGTGACTGTGACTCGTACTATAAACAGTATCATAACAGTTTGAATTAAATTTAGCTATAAATTCTGGATAGCAATACCATAACTAGCAACAAAGTTCTGCTGCCACGCCTATGTTCACAGAAAACGGTTACAGAGACATTGGCATTGGAAAATAAACAAAGAAATTAGTGCAATGACTACTATTTGCCCTATGACCTTTTTTCCGGCCCAAAGGCATTAGAGTTTTTGCAGTCATCTTTTGCTTTTGTACGTTGTAGACCATAGACATCATTGGGTTCCCTTTGAATTAGAAATGAAATCTGCCCCACTAACGTCGAAAAGGTAAAGGGAACAGTACCAACTTCGTGAAGTTTGGAACTTTACTCAATTAGTGTGTCATGGACCCTGATACAAATTGGGTCGGCATTTACAAATGGAAATTGATATTTACCACCAATTCCTTTTTGTTAGAAAACTCATTGAACGTGAATTTCGCAATAAAGTAGTTATTTTTATTCTTATAAATACCAAATTCCTCTGTAAGAAATTATAAATCACATAATTTAGTTTTATACACACAAACCCTTTGTCTTAGATAGTTAGGACAACATTTTGTTGTATATATGAAGCGAAAACCAAATATTGATTCCCATTACGAAAATTGTACATCAGTAACATGTGACACCGAATCAAGCAATAATGCAATTGCAGTTCATCCCGAGTGTGAACACGTGCAGCTTCTGACACTACTCAAGTGCCAAGCAAACACCTGAACCCACGCAAAGCCCTGCACTGATGACACACACACACGGAGAGTTTTTTCGAGCGCCAACTTGGCTTGGACCACGATCCTGAACGGAGCCTGACAATTTAGGCCCATGCCCAATGTTCATGTCCTTACATATACCATCACCCATTAGGCGGACGTAGCCAGCTGGTGGAGTTGGTGGAAGGAGAACCGAAATTCAGAGCATTTATTAAAACGACAATCTTTCGAATAAGACGCTACTCCGAGGCTTAATTCTAAGGAATGAGTGTACAAAGCCAATGTTGCCTTGGAAAATTGATATTGGGAGCCTTGGATCACTCAGAAACTAAATGCTGAGGAATATGCTGCCCAATCCTAATAGGCTCCAATCTCCAGTGACTTTTAGAAAAGATCAGCCTTTAGATATAACATTCAGTTTTCGACTTGGACTAACATCAAACTCCATAACAGACGAACATAAACTTGTCAATCGTATTGTTTAGGTTCCAAAACGAGTCCCTCGTCAAATAAATCATTTCACCCGAAAATTTAAACTAGTAGGTGGGCAAGTCCATGGATATTATAATTCCATGATTCTAGAGTTTATTGCTCTTGAGGCTTTGAGGTTTTGCCAAGTAATCAGGTTCTGAATCCATTTCAGCTTTACACTGTGTTTGGGAGGAGGAAAAGTGGGGAGAGAGAGAGGAAAGTGAGAGGATTAAAGTAAATTGTTGTATTTGGAAAATGTTTGAAAAGTGGGGAAGAGCAAAATTTTTAATTTCCCTAATTCTCCCTACCTCACCAAAACCAATCCTCTTAAAAATTGGAGAAAAGTTGTTAGTTCTTCTATTAAATTTATTAAATGACTCAATTACCCTTACATGATTTAAAAATTACAATTTTACCTAAATAAAATATCTTAATAGAATTTATTATGAAAGATAAAATTGTTATTTCAACACATTTTATATTTCTCTCCTCCACTTTCCACAATTTCCCAAACAAAAGAATTTATAATTTTTTTCTTCTCATCACCTCTTTCCAAACACAAGAGAGGATAAAAAATATTCTCTTCCTCTAATGATCTTCTTCTCTACTTTCCTCTCCCTCAAGAATTTTATCCAAATACAGTGTTAGAGTTCAGAGTGCTTCTCTATCAGATGATTATAGTCTCTCTCCGTCAGCTACTTCACTATTTATCAAGATATTGTCCACTATAGTTAGTGTTTAATGAGACTCTAACAAGAAAATGATCAGATATACACAATCAACTAAAAGTTATTGTTACGACTGTAATTTATGAGTTTTAATTCATTATAAAATGATTTTACTAATACCATCTTTCAGTTTAAATTAATAAATTGAATCTTCATTGTATTCACATAATAAAAAAAAATTCCATTGTTATTACTCTTGTTCAGGCGTTCACATGTTTGTAAATATCAGAAAAGCAACTCATCAAGGAGGATACCTATTGAAATTAGGATATTCTCAACAGGAACAAAAGAAGCATCTGCCTACATAGTGTTTTTTAAAGAGAAAATATTATGAGTTTGAGAATCAGAGATGACTTTGAATTCAACAAAGAGAATCAGAGATGACTTCACATGAAAATTGCTTTAATGATTGAGAAGAATTTGGAGAGCAAAGAACATGAAACATGATATGGAAGTAAGAAGAGGCTTGTACCCATACATGAAAAAGGGTTTGTGACTTTCTTCCTTCTCTTTAAAGTATATTCTTATGTTGCCAATTCTGTCTCACATTTTAATTATTGACACCAAAATTCCCTGATTAGTGCCCATTGTCCACTTCTCAGCTCATCTTCTCATAAACAGATTGGATTTAGGCATGCCATTAATTTCAAATTTTGAAATTAACAAATTAGTTAGATCATTCATATATATGTATGAGAACAAAAGCTAACTTTTAAGAATTTTATTGCCCAAAATATTAGCAGAAGTTGACATTGTTACAAATTTCCTTACTTCTACCACTAGGAAGAAAAAAAAAACAAAAAAAACAACATTCTGCCTTCTTGTTTTGGAATTCCATGGATTCGCATAAAATCAATTCTCACCACTCACCATATCAAATACGAGGGCAAATAGACTGAACTTAATTTAACCTTTTAGCTGATCAATAATTAATGGGGTTAATTAATATACAATTGATTAATGCTTTGTTTATCTAGTTTTTGATATGAGAACGTCTACATTTTATACATGCTGTGTGTAATGTGTTCACACATGTTCCTATATGCTATTAGTTCTTGTATTTCACATGAACTTTAATAGATTTCGGATTGAGAAACATTGCCTTTAAAACATGGTAATAAAATGTTTTTAATACTTTGAACATTGAAAACATAAACTTTATACGTCAATTCAAAAAATTAAATAACATGTCAAAATGTGAAATATAAGGTGATACTAATATGATCATTTTTTTTTTAATATAACAATTGATAGCGTACACTTATATCATATTAATAAACCTGCCTCGAATAATATTTCGATTTTATTTTGTTCCTCCAACTTCTAGAAGGATTGAAATTCATAAGCAATCCCAAGTTGAGTATTCAACCGAACTATTTTCCAGTTGTCGTGATCTTTGATGTTGTAATCATCGAGTTTGTTAGCAATTGTACAAGTCATCGTCAAACAAACAATTGTACAAGTCTCCTTTGGACTTTTTAATCCTTCTGCTTAACAGTTGTCTTTTTCAGTTTCTGTGTTCAACTATTATTTCTTATATGGCATAACAGCATGCGTAACATATACGTTAAATTGGGGAATCCCTTCTCTAACCATTGAATCAAATTGTAATATTTGCTGATGGAAAGGGAAAGGTGTTCTTATTTTGAGCACCAATACATCCTTAATATATATATATATTATGAATATGATGAAATTTTATATATTTTTTTAGACACTATTATGCAGCCACGTAATTTACGATAGATAGAAAATACACAACTAATTCAACGGTTTATTTATTTATTTATTTTTTAAATTTAACATATTTTTTACGAGTTAACAATTTAAATTTTCATGTATCAATTTTATATCTATTATTATATACTTACGTAAGATTTTCCTTTCTTTTTTAGCTACTACAATAAACCCATATAACAATACGATTTCTGTAAATATAAATGACTACGAAAATTCTAGGAAAAGAAGGAGAGGAATAGCCAAGAAAAAAGAAATAATAAATAAGACTCGATTACATAATAATACAGTTAAAAATGTGTGAAAAACGCGTAATTCCTCTCACGGTCTACACACTATTTTTCATTTGAAGCAATAAATGCTACATTAGAATACGCCAACCCGGCTATTCCAAGTACTTTGCCCCCAAAATTTTGCCTAGTAAACAATAAATTTGAATACAATAAAAAGTTACTTTCCAAACAATAATGAAAAGGGACGATAACTTTTTAAATTGAGATTTGTTATAAACAGTTATTTTTTATTTTTTTTTTTATAAATATTAATTACAAATCAACACATCAACATTTTTTAATGACATTTCTGTAATATTTTTGATATTCAACTTTTTGACAACCAATTAACACCTGTCACGTAAGCAGCAACTGTAAAAAAAAAAGTAAAAGTGACTGTTACTAATATTTCTCTTTTAACTTTTATTATGAACAGTAATTTTTTATCTTTTTTTTATAAATATTAATTAAAAATTAACATATTAACATTTTTAATGATATTTTTGTAATATTTTTAACATTCAACTTTTTGACAACTAATCAACATATTTTATGTAAGCAGTAACTGTAAAAGAAAATGTAAAAGTATATGTTGTTAGTAAAATCTTAATTTTTTATTAATAATTATTAATGTTACAATAATCATTATTATTAATTATAATAATCTCCCTTTCACCGCCCCGCGCGTCATTGATTATTTCTCTCTCCGGGCAGTTACGACTTTGCAAACTCCACAAAATACCCTCCATAATCACCAAAACTACGACACCGTTACTAAAATCTCGACGTTGTTACTTAAACGCGTGGAGGGTATTTCAGTCATCGGGAGAAAAGTTTGTTTGTAGTCTTTATCGCCGCTCCCATTAATTGCCGCTGTCTCCACGTTCAACGTTGTCCCAACGGTCAACAATTTTTTTTTCTTCTTTTCAATTTTCCTCGCTCTCTCTCTAGAAATTTCGCAACTTTCTCTCTCTAAGAATGCTCCCTCTTTGTTTTACTCTTCAACTCTGGCCCCTCTCGCTTTCTCTCTCTTCCCTTCGATCAATAAAGCCCTAAAACCTGTTGATTATTGAATAGTATGGTGGCGGTGGTGATGGACAAGGCGGCGGTGATGGACAAGGCGGTGGAGGTTTTGGTGCCGTCGTGGTGGGAGATCAAGGTGACGGTGGCCGCCACCGTGTTTGTGATCGCTGCCTTTTGGTTTTTTGCGTACGCTGGTGTAGGGAGAGGAGACGGCGACGGTGATCGGGATAATTCCGGTAATTCTGCGGATGGCATTGATGATAAAGACAAGGTCAATTCGGTTTTTTTTGTGAATTTCTTTTTTGTTTGCTCTTCTTTGGTTTTTTGCTTTGGTTTGTTTTATTAGTTTTTCATCTATGATAGGAGGTTAGTTTATGTGAAGTTTAGAAATTTTCATGTTTTCTTGATGAATTTTCGTATGTGTGTGGGGTTTATGAATCATTGTTGTCCTGTCATTAATTCTGTGAAAGAAAAATTCTTTTTTTTTTTTCTTTTCTTTGATAAAAAGAAATAGTTTCTTTTTAAGATTTAGAAACTAAATTCATACAGAGCTTTTCCAGTTTTATGTTCGTATATGTTTCTTGGATTTTTTTTTTCAAGGTTTTATTTTCTCCATTTTCACCAGATATTTTGTAGCTTTTGCTAATAATTGCGGTTATATGACACTCTTGTCATATTGAAAGATGAGAAGTCCAATGGCCTACTTCTGATTGTGGGAATTCGTCTGACTTCAAAGAATTATCTATTAACTTGACTACTAATTGGTGATAAGGAATTTAAAAGGGAAGAATGTCGACTTTAAGTGAGGTTTTATTTATTGATGTCTTATTTATATTGAGCGAAAATCGGGATGCCAATTATAGAATGTTTTCTTTCTTTATATTATTCAATTTGTTGCACTTAAATCAGACCCAACTGCATACTTATCTTTGATGAGGATTGGGTCATGTTGACGTTTTTACAACCTATGACAATGTTTCTGAAGTCACTAGTTTCCTGCTCTCATCGTACTTGAAGAAGATCATATAATATTGCGACATTTAAACAATCTTGGGTGCTGCTTGTTTCATGGAGTAATTTTCCACTTCTTTGACATGCAGTTCTGCAC
Organism: Carallia pectinifolia; assembly: GCA_037832335.1. Taxonomy (NCBI): domain Eukaryota; kingdom Viridiplantae; phylum Streptophyta; class Magnoliopsida; order Malpighiales; family Rhizophoraceae; genus Carallia; species Carallia pectinifolia. The sequence continues at coordinate 5,962,057 of CM075449.1, forward strand.
TTATTTTGTAGATGGGCCAGTTGAAAGGAGATGCACAGGCCAACTCTGCATATATAGTCAAGGTACTTGGAGCTTGTGGGTATTTCATTCTGGAAAATATGTTTATGTTATAAAAAAAAGATAGTTTGGCTTCAGATTTTTTGCCTTTTTTTCTTTTATATATATCACTTAGCCGAGAGATATCTTATTTTTTCTGACAAGAAAATGATGTTTGTTTTTCAGTTGGAATTATTGGCAGCTAAGAATCTCATTGCTGCAAATTTAAATGGCACATCAGATCCTTATGCTATGATAACTTGTGGTTCAGAAAAGCGATTCAGGTTATTTTTATCTGCCTTTGAATGCATACTCTAATGACCTGCTGCATGGCGGACCACAAATTGAGAGTATCATTGATATATATGCCTCACCCGTGTATCGATTGTATCCTCTCGCTACTTTTGGCTTATTTTTTAGTTTGGTGCAACCCTCTGGGTTAATGGTTTATGTTTCAGAGTAGTGGTTGCTGTCTAGAATTCCAAGGGTATCTGGGCAGGTTAGTGGGTTTGGTTTCAGGCTTCTTGATATGTGTGGTCATTTATTTCAGCGAGCTGTGATGGACAGTAATGGTTGCAGGCAGTCCCCTGAAAAAGTAACTGAAGGGACCCTTTCTGAGTCCCAATAGCAGGCACTATGCTTTCCTTTGATGTAATATACCCAGATTTTGAGAGCTTCCGATGTGCCAAGGATTGACTTTTTCTCAATACGTCGCTTTAACCAACCATTAGAAATTCTATTTCTAAACATCGTCTGAAGGAGGTATACAGGAGCCTAGTTAAACTGAACAAGTTGCTGAGCACGATAATTTCACATTTTGACAAATTGGCGGTCTTACTTAATGTTAGGTGGTTGATAATTTCATACCCTTTATTTTTCCTTGTAGCCACTTGGTTGTAAAGCATGGGTTTGTTAATTTTTTTAAACTGGGATGTTTGATTGTATCTATAGTGCATCACCAAATTGCTATTTTTGCTTCTGCAGTTCAATGGTCCCTGGTTCTAGAAATCCAATGTGGGGTGAAGAGTTTAATTTTTCTGTAGATGAACTTCCTGTTCAGGTAACTATCATGATTTGTATCAGTGATAGACCAGTAAGTTTAAGAGTTATTAGACCATAAATTGGAAATTATTGGACAGCTGCTTGATTAAGAATTTTTTATTTGCTTGATTAAGAGTTATTAGACCATTTTTGTTCCTTCAGATGGTATTTCAAGGACACTCGATCTATGCCTGGTCACACACCTTTTCCTTCTCTTAGTCTTTGTTTGAAGTGATCGTGTGACATAATGCATTGTTATTAAAAATGCTTTTATGTTTTTGAAACCAGTGTCTGTATAATTGTAGTTGAAATAGGCTTTTGGCCTTTTTCTTCCCCCCTTCCCTTCAAAACAATGTTTTTATCATCTTCCTCTTTGGAATTGATAATTATGTTGAGCTCATGACTGAAATATGTGCATCCCCGGTTCAATATACTGAAGAACAGAGTTACCAACCAAGAGTTACTAAACAAACATATGATGGCATGTAGCTTTCTTGATGGCCCAGGAAGTTGTTATGTCGGATGGTGGAGGCTGACTTATGAGGTTTATATATTTGGATAGCTGACTGCTTGGGGGGAAGAAGTGGCAAATATGTTGATTAAGAATATGGAGAGAGGTTCATGAAGGCACCTGCACTCTTCTTATCTATCAGAACAAGTAGCGAATTAGAAAATTTTTAGATCAATTATAGCCTGGCCAATTAACAAATAAGTATCAATATTTGTAGGGATGAATAACTGTACTTTAACATATACTTCAGAATGACCATGCAAGAAAAGTGGTAGTATGACTCTGAGCTGCAGAATGACTCGAGAAATTAGGGATACTCATTTTTTGATCACATGTTGTTTATTGGTTTAAGGGACATAAAGCATATGTCCAAGGATTCCAAATAGTGCTTATGTGTTTGTACTTATGTGTAGATAACTAGATATAAACTTGCTATATATGATCCATGAAAATAATTGCACTTTTTGTATTAAAATAAAAATAAAAATATGTTGATATATATGTTTTTTTTTCGTAGAGATATTGCTATTGTCAAGATGTTGTTGTCTGAATGGGAGAATTTAATTGAGTATATTTATACCTCTTTTCATTTTTGAACTATAGTTCCTGTTTAGTTGCTTCTTTAAAGTAATATAATTTATAACTTGGCGGCAGATAAATGTGACAATATATGACTGGGATATAATATGGAAGAGTGCTGTTCTTGGTTCTGTAACTGTGCCAGTTGAAAGTGAAGGTCAATCAGGTGCAATATGGTACACACTAGATAGCCCATCAGGGCAGGTAACTTTTCTTTTTGAATTCATCCCCCGTATTTATTCCTATCTCCATGTCTTATTCCACATCTTGAACTTGCTTTAAGAGGATGTAACTCTTTTCCTGTGTCAGGTTTGTCTCAATATAAAGACAATAAAACTCCGTGTGAGTTCAACCAGGTGATCTTTGATTTATTAATTATCTTTACCAGTTTTTTACTTTCCTGTCACCAATGTATGCTGTTTATTGTCTACCAATTTAGAAAAATTACTCTTTTAACTTGTTCTTTGCTCAAAGCTATGTTGTCTTTTATGAGATATTACATGAATTTCCTGTGATATTTACATTAGAAAAAACTGGCCCTTTGGTTCAAGTGTAACTCAAACCTTGGATTTAAAATTGCTGCTACACCTTGACATGATAAAACAATTCCCTTGTTGATTTTTTCCACTATTGGACTAAGATGATTAATGTTACATTTTCTGCGAGTGACTTAATGAAACACCTCTGGTTTTATTCCTTGTATGAAATATGATGGTAGGGTTATGAATGGATACCCTGGAGCTAATCCTCGAAGAAGGATTTCTTCAGACAAACAAGGGCCTACAGTGGTCCATCAAAAGCCTGGGCCTTTACAAACTATGTTTAATCTTCTTCCAGACGAGGCAAGTTGTAAAGATTTCATTCTTGTACAGCTGTCAGTCCACCGGCTTATAAAACTGTCTAAATTTGAGAGATTTGGTTTTTTTTTTTTTTTTTTTAATTCCTTTTCAGCGTATACGATTTTGGTCTAACAAACAAATATTTGTCTTTCAGGTTGTTGAACATAGTTATTCATGTGCACTTGAGAGGTCATTCTTGTATCATGGCCGTATGTATGTCTCTGCATGGCACATATGCTTCCATTCTAATGTGTTCTCCAAGCAAATGAAGGTTAGCCTGTTTGTCAACATACACAAATGTTGAACGCATAATATGCTGCATTATCTCTTGATGAAGATAAGCTGAGTCAAATTTAAAAAAATAATCTGTAGGGCCTACTTGTTTTTGTGGGATTTTATGATTTTCCTTTGTCTTCCCTCCTTCCTCTGCCACCAAAATACCCAGTTGGTGAAGTGCATTGTTAGATATCAGGTTGTTATATCATCCAACAGTTTGGGGAGAGGGAATGCTGTAAACATTGGTCAGTGTGTTGCCTTGTCATTATCCACTCATCATGTAAGAGCTATGATCTCTGTTATGATACCTTGAAGTCCGACCTAAAAGCTTAATTGAATTTAGCTGGATATGTTGGGTTTTGCTGGAGCTATGCTTTTTGTCAAATAGAAGATTGCATGATGCTCAACTCATATTATTTTATCAACAATTGGCTACTTAAATTTGTTAAATGAATCATTGTTTCCAGTGTTTACAATTGAAAAGCAGACTGCTTAAGCTTGGGTTGAAATCAGCCTTTCTGTTGCAAGAATGTGCCTCATTTTCCATCAAGCTGACTGAGACTGCTTGGCTTGTCCTACGTTGCCACCAAGCATTGTGCTTGGTTTGCCACCTATGTTATTGACTCTGGATATTTGAAATTCCCAGATTCACTATGTGAGGCAATACATTTTATCACATAGTGAGATATTATCTGGCAGGTGTTTTGGTGTTTGGGAAGTCTTAGGTGCCTTTTGTATAATCTGGTCACTGTAATTGCTTTCCTCTTTATCTGACAGGTGGTTATACCATTTGGAGATATAGATGAGGTATGCCAGTAATCTGCTAAAATTTTGTTGGTCAAATTGGTTAACCACACGAGATTCTCACATGCAAACTATCTTTTCTTCTTGTTTAATTTCTTTTAGATACGTAGGAGTCAGCATGCATTCATTAATCCTGCTATAACAATTATTCTTCGAATGGGCGCTGGTGGACATGGTGTTCCTCCTTTAGGAAGTCCAGATGGTTAGTGGTTGAATTCTTTTGGATCTTTCTATATTTATCCTTTTGGTCATACTTTATTGATTGTCCACATGCAAGAGGCTTCTGAATTGCTTTAAATTCCATGAGATAAGCTATTTTTGTTGCTAAATGAGTTTTTAAACTTATGTTACATCTATTTTTTGTCTTAAAGTCAAATTTCTACTTGCAATCAATCCTTCCCTTTATTTTTATTCAATTACTATTAAGTTTGACTAGAGAGCGAGTCTTGGTGCAATGATAAGATTAATTTATTGTGACCTAGAGGTCATAGGTTCAAGTCTCGTTAACAACCTCTTTGTGAAAAGAAAAGAAAGACTCAGTTTATCTTACTCGTCCCCAACTCTAGAGGGCCTTTCCCCATACCCTAGAGTGTGAGAGCCTCGTGCACTGGGGTGTCTTTTTTACCATTAAGTTTGACTGTCAAAATTTTTTAGTCAAAATTATTGTGAAAAAAGAATTAGTAAAAGATTTTTTTTAAAAATTCAGTTTTGCTTCTTCAACTATAATAGTTATTGTTTTTGTAGTCAAAAAAGGATTTCATGTTTGTTTCTTCAAAGATAAAGATAATTATTTTCTTTTCTTTTTTGGGTGAGATTTGACTAAAAATAAAGGTTTTTGATTGAACGAATAATCTTCAAACCCAATGGTGATTGCATAAGAAATGAATTGGAGGATTTGATTGTGTGCAAAATTTTTACTTTTGGACTGCAATAGAGGTACAATAGGAGTTTGAGGACCCAATTAGCAGCAATAGAAGTGGGCCAAATTAGAATTTGAACCACAATTGAGGGACCAAATTATGGTATTGTATTTTTAAGTTTCCCTTGTCTACTTCTTGTGTCATGTACTCCAAGAGTCAATTTTTGTGCCATAACATTGTCTTGCATTTAAGAAAGAACAGGAGGTATGTTATAAAGAAAGGAATGGTACAAGAATATCTTCTGTAGAGATTTCAATATGTGTTGAATGGTCACTATATGAAAGCATTCACATCTAGGATTATCTATTTTACATGAATTTGAAAGTTGTTTATAGATTTTTTCTATCTTTGCCTTGTACAGGTAGAGTCAGATATAAATTTGCCTCATTTTGGAACAGGAATCATACATTAAAAGCACTGCAACGCGCAGCAAAGAATTATCACACTATGCTGGAAGCTGAGAAGAAGGTTTTTCTGTTCTCTATAATTTAATTTCTTCTGCGATATTTACTTTTGCGTTAGTTTGACTTGATTATCTACAACTAGAATGGGGTTGTAGGACTTGAATTTTTAAGGGACAAAGGGGAGCGCTGATTTAGTGGAAACCTTTGTTTGTTGTAGCTAGGTGTCTTTTGTTTGACGAGTACTTTCTTCAGTGAAGCTTTTAGTAATCACCTAGTGTGGGAAAAGGTTATTTTAGTTGCGAAGGTATTTGGGTAGACCAGAAAGAGTGGCCTTTTTGCTTTCCGCTACATTATATCAACACGTTGAACTTTGCTTTGTCTACAATTCCAGCTCTTCCTTTCCATGTCCTTGCCAAACTTTGCTCTCAACATTGCCATTATAAGTATCTTCTGCTAGAGATCCTCATTTTTAATATACTGCTATGTAGGAGCGGGCAGACTCAGCACTTCGTGCACATAGTAGTTCTGTGAGAAGTAAAAAGGGTGCCCAGGCTCCTGAAGATGCTGTGCCCAAAAGTGGAAAACTTCAACCTTTTATCAAAGAAGAGGTTCTTGTTGGTATATATAATGTAGGAAACTACCTTGGTCTTGCTCTTATTCTTAAGGGGGCTTAATTCATTACCTTCTTTTATTTTGAATAGTCCATGATTTTCTTGCAGGACTTATTTCCTTGCACAGCCGAGCAGTACTTCACCTTATTGTTAAGTGATGATTCTAAGTTTACATCCGAGTATCGCTCAACTAGGAATGACACAAATCTTAATGTGAGTTCAAGTTGTACTCCTGGTCATTTCGTAAACACCCTTTATGGTCAGTCAACTAAAAACTATTTTATTTTACGAATTGATTGCTGAGCTTTATTTTTTATTTTTTCCTCTATGGATGTCTAAATTACAGCCTTAGCCAGTTACGGCAGATCCATTAATACCTATCATATGATATCATTGGATCGCTAGATGCACGTTTCGGGAATTGTTGGTAAATGGTTTTGATTTGTGCAGTGCTTACTATTTTATAATATTTCCAGATTGGGCAATGGCATCCTGCTGATGAATATGATGGTCAAGTGAGAGAGTTAACATTCAGATCCAAATGTAATAGTCCAATGTGCCCGCCATATACAGCCATGACAGAATATCAGCACGCTGTTCTTTCACCTGATAAGAAAATTCTTGTACAGCCTTTTCTCCTTATGACTTTATTTCAATCCTAATGAAAATTTTTGAGGATTTAGTGCTGGTATTGTTTCTAGTAGTCTATATGCTGTCTCTCTCTCTCTCTCTCTCTCCCTCCCACTTATGACTTATCCTAGCCTTTGATAAAACACTCCCCATTTTCTCCTTCTATCATTCATATCAAGTAATTTTGTGTATCTGTTCCTCCTTTAGGTATTTGAAACAGTGCAACAGGCACATGATGTCCCTTTTGGATCTTACTTTGAGGTATGTACCATTAAACATCTACTGGGTGAAACTTCACTAGTGGCATACGACATATGTGAAAAAAAGACCTGGCAAAGAGTAATGTGAATCCAGAGGCACTTGTGATAACGTCAGATTTCTTTGGATCGTGATTTAACAAAGACGAAAATTACAGAGTAGAATAGGCATTATTTCTTAACTTTTCCTTTTGGATGAGAAAGTGAGTAATATTGATGGTTTAAACTTAAGAAGCCTTTTACTTATAGCTACTCAGTTTATCTTTTAGCTTAGCAGGGCCATAAGCTTAAAGATTACCTATTTAGTGATAGATTTGTTGTAGCCTATTAATTTTGTTGCTGTTCTGCATCAGATTCACTGTCGCTGGAAATTGGAGACTAATGATGAAAATTCATCTGCGATTGACATAAAAGTGGGTAGGTTTCCACTTTCCTTTTCCTCCTTTGACTTGGCAAGCTTGATGAGATTTGCAATGCTCTGAATCTGTTTATAGCGGATTTAACAAGTATGGTAACTCCTCTTCCTCTATAGAGCCAAACTTAGCGCTAGTTGCAATACCATGGCTACCAGGCTTGGTATTTCTCTAAGATCGGGCAGCTGACTCTCTGGACTTTTCCTCTTGTTACGTTGCTGATATTACCAATGATACAGCATGAATGTTCATTGTGCCATGTATCACCAGCAATGTTGTATTAAAAAATGCACGTGTTCAGTTGGCTTTTATGGGTCTGTTGGTCATAGATCATCAGCTCTTTGACTTTGTATTCATGCGTTGACCCTTATATGTTAAGCAAAGTGAGATTTTTTGGATAATTGGTGCTTTGACCTCTATATCTGAATGAATGGATTCTTCATGCATACAGGCTGCACACATCTTATTTAACACTGATGGATCTATATCACTTTTATCGACTTTTTTTTTTTTTTTGGAAGGATTTTGAATGTGTTCTTCTATTCTAGAGGTTTATTGTTTGGAGAAATGACTGGATATTTTATTTTGCTATTTCCGCAGGTGCACATTTCAAAAAATGGTGTGTTATGCAAGGTAAAATCAAGGCAGGCGCTGTCGATGAGGTTGGTTGAAGAAGTTTGGTTAACTTTGATTGTGCTATTTTTTTTTTCTTTCATATCTAAAAAAAGCTCCCTCTCTTCATCAGCTTCTTGTCATTGTCTATCGAGCATTGTTGTGATTCCTAAGATCATTGCACCAAGTTGTAACTTTCAATATGCCGAACTTTGAAACCTAATATTTTCCTATGCTCCGTGCAGTACAAGAAAGAGGTGGGGTTGATGTTAGAAGCAGCACTGGAGCTCATTAAGTCACGTACTTCCGGTGGGGAAACGGATAATCCTGTTCCCTCTCCCTCTGTAACACAAGATAGCAGTTAAATCATCCCGGCCCCCCTTCCCCAGAAAAAAAATAACAATAATTCAAATCCATTTTTTTCATAGTTTAATGGTATTAGCCGTCTCTTTTTTCTTTCTTTTTATTTATATATATATATATATATATATATCAATGGTAGAGAGCCATCGAAGTTCCCTGTGATGGCAATAGGTGTTTTTGTACCTTATGCAGTCGTAATATCACCCTGTCTCATTGTAAGAGAACACGCGGTGTGCTTCTTTGTAATCTTCTTTGGGTGCAATGGTAATATCAGGGTCTCATATTATATTAATCCTCATGGATTAATATCAAAGTTTAACTGGTACAGCTTATGAATTGGAACCCGTCTTTCCTGCTGGTTTTCTTTGGGTTTTCACAGCAGTGTCCAAAATATATAATAAGGAATGTGTCCAAGAGTATAGCTAGTAAATTCAATGACAATATTTACTGTCAAAGAAAAAATGTTCCCTACCGAGTGTTGTAGTTTAGTAATAAATAGGTCTTTTGTAATCGTGTTAAAGATTACGAGTTTAATCCTCTGTCACAGCATATATATATTGTGAGGTGTAAAAGTTTGAGTATAAAATTTGTTCTTTCGACGATGCATTCAATGACAGATGTGAATGAATAATGGACCACAAAAGCCAGGAACCTTTGCAAACCTAAACAATGAAGTCCTCCGGTCAAATCGAATGTTAATTTTGCTGGTTTGTTTTCTGCCATTCTGCCAAATACAATGTCTTCTAACAATTCTGACGCTAATGTAAGATACCCATCATTATAATTCAAGATGACCACGGTAAATCTCTTTGTTTTTTTTTGTTCGAAACGACGCCGTGCATTTAACTCGGTCAACGAACCCAACGGGCATCCTATGCCTGCAAGCACAGTAATCTATGACTGTTGAAAAAAACAAAACAATGACAGCAAACTTAGGCTCTGGTCCACAGAGAGAGAGAGAGAGAGAGAGAGAGAGAGAGAGATGGGTGTGTTTAATTTGAGGTTGTTGTGTAAAGAGGGCGGCGACGGTGGTCGGTTGTGTTTGCTGTTGGCGGTATGTGTGGTTGGTGTTATATTGCCAATAGCAAATGTATCTTCAAAAGAGCAGCTGAGCTCCAGGGAGTGTGAGGATCTGGGCTTCACTGGCCTTGCCCTCTGCTCTGATTGCCATACTTTCGCTGAATATGTCAAGAACCAAGGTCTTTATTCACCCTCTCTCGCTCTCTGGCAGCTTTCTTTAACTTAAAAGTTGATGGCTTTATTATTTTTTCCCTTTTTTTTTTTTTTTGCGTATTTACTTAACGTTGATTTGTGCATGTTCTGTGAATTGGTCTTCTGGGTTTTGTTATTTGTTTCATAATTGTGTGTTAAATTTCCGGGTTCTGAATATATGGGTTATCGGAGGTCCAATTGATGTACAATTGGGATCTTAGGATTGGTAGAATTAGTTTTTTTTTTTTTTTTTCTGATGTTTTAAATGAATTATGATTTGAATATTAGAATTGTGGTCGATTCCTAAGTAATTGTCTTGTTTACATTGAGCTTTTTAAAGAATCCTGGATGCATGGCGACATTCTATTCCTATTCAGTTCGTGTAAAACATAAAGGCTCGTACTTCTGTAGTCTATATTTGATCTGACTTTCTTTTTTTTTTTAGAATGCTTGCTGGAGAACATATAAAGAATCTTTTTTTTTTCCTTCCCTAGTTATGTATGGGCAAGGAAGATGAAGCACAGACTTTTGGTTGGAAGAAAATTGACGTCTTCAGATATTAGCCAAATTTGTTAAACAAGATCAAGTTGTAGGGATAAGTCAATTTTGCATTGGATGTAGCCAATGTTGTGATATATTTCTATAAAATTCAATGTTGAATGTTAAAAAAAAAAAGTTTCCTGGTGACATAGGAATTTTTCTGGGATATCACAAATGTATACCAATATTTAGTTTTTTCGTGGATGGGCAACTTAAAACTACTTTAAAAATCTTGGACCATGTTGCATTAAGCATGTGCCGATAAAAGATGGAGCCAGACTACATGTGACAGAGTTAGTAGGTTAATAATATAGACATGAGGACTGGACATTGCACGCAACTGTTAGGTAGGTATGGTTTCTGTGATATCCGACTTATTATTGAGGTTTGCTGAAACATGAAAGCTCAGTAATTCATTTGTACGACTGTTATATGGCTATATGCTTTCTAAAGTTGAAGGCTTTTTATTTTGTTGCAGAGCTGGTGTCTGACTGTTTAAACTGTTGCACAGAGGATTCTGACGATTCCATGAGCAAGGTATGATGCTGTAGGATAATGAGCGCAATATGACTAATTTGGTGTTTAAGTACAACTTTTCATTTGAATATCTTGAATATTAATTACTGATGCAGATAAGAAGCACAGCAACCTTCTTGCTGGAGTTCTTATTTGTCTCTTTTTTTTCCTTTCTGCCATTGTTCTATTTTTCTTCCCATGTCCAATTAAAACAAAGGGCAAAAAAGAAAAGAACCTCTGTTGAACAATGCAGCTGGGATGTTAATGTTACCACCCCAGTTCTCCCTAGGGATATGCTAAAGCGTATGTCCACTTTTTGCAACCTGTTTTTGTGTGCAAAACCTTTTTTTTTTACTTTCAAGGATGTAAAACTGATGGAACAAAGTTAACAAAATTTTCTTTTGGTTGAAAGAAAAATATAACATCATCCAAACCTGTGGAACTGTAGATAACCTACTCTGGTGCAATACTGGAGGTATGCATGAGGAAATTGGTGTTCTATCCTGAAATTGTTGGTTTTATCGAAGAAGAGAAGGACCAGTTTCCTACTGTTAAGGTTCAATACATTTTCAATTCTCCACCGAAGTTGATCATGTTGGATGATGAGGGCCAACAGAAAGAATCTGTTAGGTGAGCTGTTATACTCCTATCGCATTATGTTCTGCATTTACATGGATCGAACAGATACATGGAAGTTTGGATTAAAACGATCTCTTCATTTAGCACATAATTTTTGGTATGTGGTAGGAACTTTGACGTCCTTTAGCATCATAACACATTCCTGCATCTTTAACTTATTGCGGGCGCCATATATGTATTATAATTTATTCACGTTCTTCTGCACCATCCCATTCCCCCCAACACTCTCCCAAATGCAATCACGGACACAAGACCAAATTTGGGTTTAATTTTTGTAGCTATCTTGGGCAGCTTAAATTCAGTTGCATTCCTGCATTTGCACATTATGCAGCATATATCTCCTGCTGACCAATATTATTATCTTTCCCAAATGACGTATTTATAATGAGCTAAGTGAAAACAATTACCAATGACGTGGTTGAGCTTGCTAGTTCTTTAACCTGCTTAGTAGAACAGTTAGCAGTTGGATGTAGGTGCTTTAATTAAATTGTGTTTTAAGGCTAAAGTAGTAAACTTTGTAATGATTTAGCAAACAGGGAAAATGGTACATGGGAATTGTTTAAATTTTTGAAGGTAGTCGCAAGTCTCATTCTAGAGTTGCATCTTGCACATTTTTGTATTCAGGAAAGTAATCAAGTTTTAGCACCTCTCTCTTTTATGTTATCGCCACCATTTTGCTTTTGCAGAATTGACAATTGGAAACGCGAGCATGTGCTTCAGTTCCTGCGGGAGAAGGTTAAGCCCAAATCGGCTTATTAAGGAAGAGGTTTAATTTTGTTTTTCATTCTCAGATCATCTGCTGTACTGCAATATAATTATTTACTTGGATTCAAGTCAAGAAGAAAAAGAAAAATGGAGATCATCAGAATCAGCTACTTCTTCTTCTTTCATTGTACACGATGGTTCTGACTAGCAAAAATCAAAGTGGATTGATCCTCAGTAGATTCCGAGAAATATTACTGGTTGCGTTCGAGTTTCATCGGTATGCAGTATAATTTCTAATGCAGATCTTAGCTCATCTGGCAAATCATGATGCCTACCGCGCTGCCTATCGTAGTGTTAGCCAAGTACTCAAGATAAAAACAGGAGTCAACTTGATAAACCAATAAACGCCCCGCCATATATTTAATTAATCCTCTGTTATCGTCATGATACAATTGAGGTTCATAAATATATATTCCACCCATCCAGAAAAAAGGATGGCTACATTCCATCGGACTAGCTAGCACACGTACGATGAATCGATTTCATGTGCAACAAAATTTTTGTTCCATGGTTGCATCAGCCTAACAAAAATCTGTCAAGCATTCAACAAGTTGGTTACCCTTTACACCACCACATCCGGGTAGCCGTGAATTCGGCTGCCGGATTGTTAAATAGCGTTTTCAACTTTAGAAGAGGTCTTGATGGGAGCCCAGATATCTGCACCATTACTGCGAGCAACACCTGCAGTACAAGAAATTGGGACGAGGCATAACCCTCTGCTCCTGAGACTGTATTGCTCTAATTCCTGCATGAGTAAAGAAACCATGTAATTCGATCCCCCAAATTTAACGAACAAGGTAATTCATAGTGGCAGAGTGGTCAACTACAGAGCGCAGGTTTAACATCTTCGAGAAAATCAAACGACACAGCCCTCCGTTCGAATGTACCACTAACATTTTGTCAGCTATCACCATGTATTATGCAGCTACGGTTTGGATGCATCATAAAAAGGCATTCAGGAGATGACTGGAGCAGGTTAACATTTAACGATTGACTAGTGCAGTTTTCAGATCCTGCTGAGGTCCAAAGGATTTTTCGCTTTTTTTCAAACCCAAAAAAAAAAAAAATAATTGTGATTCTAAGCCAACATCTGCCTTACTTGCATATGATCTGGTGGCGTGCTTTGCAGGTATGGGGCACTCAGGACCTGCAATTACCACAAAAAGGCAATGGATTGATTGATGAGATCTTAAATCGCAATAAAAAGATGGAGCCATCAGTATTTCTCAACTGCAAATGCTGTTGCAATGTTGTCATACCCAGAATAGAGTAATTATATGGCAACACCAGAATGATTGTCAGGTCCACTTTATTAGGAATGAAAATGCTTTGTAAAGGACGTGAAAGATTAGAATGCAATTACATAAGCCATTAAAACTAGACTAGGATGGATGCAGAATATGCTCCAGTCACCAGCTTCACATCATAATTTGCAACTGCATGTCGACTACTCCAGCTAGGAGATGTATTAAGCAGATAGATTACTGATAATGTAAGTGAAATAAGAAAAAGAACCAAACCTTTACTTGTTCATGAAGAAATTGTATGTATTCCATTGCCTCCAGAAGGACGGATGCAGTGTCTGTCTGCATGAAATCAAAACAGTTTCGGAATCGTAAATATAATGAATAAACAGCATGATCAATGATCATAGATCAGGATCAAATAGAACTAAATGGTTTCCAACTCAAACTGCAACTCATATTGATTCAAAGAGGAATTTTGGTAGATCATGCTGCTAAAGGGACGTTTAAGAGCGTATGAACTCTTTACTCTCATCCCATAGTTCCCTACACGCTAACAGGAGAAGTTACCATTGGTACCTTTCCATACGGTGAGACAAGCTGCTGCAGAGCTGTAATCCGTTCACCAAGCTTCACTTTGTTCTCCTATTCCCAAAATGCAGTTACAAGGAAAATATTAGAAACTCGCTTTCGAGATGATAAACAAAAGTCCCCAGCAAACTAGTTCCCAGAGAACAACACTGGAGATTTAGAGGAAGATGATGACTAGAGCACGAGGTTAATAGGTATCAAACAGGTACCAAGGACCGATAACTGAAGCTCAAGTGCTGTGAAGAACTTTCTTCGGCGGAGTATCATAACAAGGCCATTGGCATAAATCACACATTGGTAGGCACAAAAGTTAGCAATCAATTGAAAGTAAACTGCCCACTGTGAGTTTTACGATGTACCATAAATTTATACATCTTTTGAAAATATCTGATAATCATGGTGGATTTCAGAATAGCCACCTCTTTTAGATTTTACAATAGACACCTCCTTTTTGCTAGATTAAGGGGGAAAAAATGCTTTTGGTAAGAAAGGGGGCCAGTAACCCTTGCCCCAACAGCTGCAGGGTAGATTAACCTCAGTGTACATTAGAGTGCTGGACAGAGATGAGAACATTCAAGAAATTTTTCACCCCCTGCCTAGAGTGTTGGTAAAATTCATGCACACAAAGTGTAAGAGCACATAGATTTGGCAGACAGTTTGCTCCAATGTAGTGGGAATATGTGAAAGATACATGAATCTGATGGCATGACTTTGGGTTAGGCTACATTTAACTCTTTAAAAAAAAAAAATGACAGTCATTCTCCATCCCGCACACTCAAAAGTTGTAATTTGTAAAAAGGATATGAGAACAAAATCAAAAAATCACTATCTCCAGCATGTGCAGCATAAATGAGAAAGAGGAATGTACGGGGAAAACCTTAGGGGAGATACAAAGATCAGCCTTATGTCGTTTAGTTGCAAGGCAAATCAAGGTTCCTTGGTCGAAAGAGCAAGGGCTTCTTTTGTTTTTGATCATGTTTTGAACCTTTATCCTTTGCTCTCCCTGCAAAGGAATATCAAAGAGATCATCACATGAGCAATCAAATCCGAAAGGAAGGTAATCTCAATTCAGGCAGCAACTCCAGGAGTGCCTCTGGGACGGAAAAAGGGGCATCTAAGCACATCCAAAGACATCTAGGTGAGATTATGCTTTCACCATGCTCATAGCAAGAGGCGACTACTCTCAAAAGAATCAACATCTAAGTGCATAGGACTGATTCAAGCATCAATCCTGTCAATCCCAAGTGATGATGACAAAATAAATAAATAAATAAATCCTAAGATAACAAATATAACTGAAGACGAAATGTTGTTGTAAATAAAGCAATGCTAGTCACTAATACAAACCTAAAGATTTGAAAGTCTACTCTAGTTCTGGAAACTTAAACTTGAAAGCAGCAGAACACTTGCTACCATATTATTGAATGAAATATGGAAGATTTACTCCAAAAAATGAAAAAGGATTGGTTTTTAAAGTGTGAAACAACTTTATGAGCATAACATTATTCACTTATGAAGGACACTGCCAAAGGATTACTTCCCAAAATCCAATTAACAAGGCAATTGAGAATCCATGTGGATACAAGTAGCAAAACACCACCCGTGTGGGCGATGCCTAAAGAACTAAATAATTATAGTTGACTGTCCAATGGGATTGATTATGATTAAAGGAAGCATCCAAGGTAGAACACAACAATTATAAAAACCTCCTTTTTAGAGCTTGATGACAATCTCTCTCCTAAAAAAATATTCATATCTAACAACAAAACGTACACGAGAACATATTCATAGACAATATTGATGCTCACAACATAATCATAAACAAATCAAACACATGAACTGTTCCGGTCAGAGTTCAATCCTCCCACTTATTAAAGGCTGAAGCCCAAGACATAATAATTTAACCGTATGCTAAAACAAGTTGGATGTTTTTACGGTTAAATAATAGGATAATCACGGATAGCCAATAGTTCCTCGAGATAATGAGAGACAAAAGCACCTGACTCTGTTGGCCAACAAATTAAACAACAAAGGAACTAAACATATAATGAATTTATCCTTATGGGCCTGTCCTAGCAAACCCACACAGTCCACTGAAATCCATAAAATAATGCAAGAACCTATCGTTTGACAAAGGGGCACAAATCACATAAGGCTCGTCCAACTGGTTGAGAATGGCACCAAATATAGCTGACGCAAAATCAAATCAAATTATAATGACCCATTTATTGTGGGCCCAGATTGCTACCATGCATGAACAAAACATCAATCTGTCTACTTTGCGTATGCAATCAAACCACCCACTTCCATTTTCTTCCATAAAGAACACGCAAAAGATGCTATATAGTCCTTAGATACAACCAAGATAATCTTAATAAAAATAGACCGAGAAAAAGCAACACATCAAAAAGAAAAAAAAATAAAAAAAAAGGGAAAGCAAAAGAGAAAAGCAGTAAATTTGATAAAAAAATTACTTCAAAAGAAATATAATATAGCTGCTTTGCTCACTATGCAATCACAAAATTTTCCAAAATAAGAGAAAACAATCTTACGGAGGAAATAATACAAGAAAAGGAGTTCAGTAAAATCACCCAGAACTCAGAGACTTCATTTCCGGAGAAGCGCAAAACTTAAAAGCTCTAACCTTTATAGCTGACGAAGTCCTTGAAAACCCACCTCCAAAAACACCAGATTTCAACCAAAGATTGAGTAAAAAGCTGACATCCTTGAAAACCCACCTCCAAAATCACCAGAATTCAACCAAAGATTGAGTAAAAAGCCAAAAGCAATGGCTTTTAGTTGCAGTTTTCGTCAAAAAAAAAAACAAAGAACCAAAAAGCTTCTTTATGTGCTCTCTCTCCTCCTCCTCCTCCTCCTCCCTGCCTCCCCTCTATAATATGTGTGTGTGTGTGTGTGTGTAAAGACTGAAACTTTCTGCCAATGCTTTTGTCAGTTTTTAACGTTCAATCAGTGAACTTTTTTTTTTTTTTCCTATTGCTTATTAGAAGCGAAGCAACAGAACAAATTAACAAAGACCCGGTTTTCAACGTGGCCTGGTGGATGAGTTGGCCGAAGAAGCTCGAGCAAAGGAAACTGGTTGCACAGAGAAATTAAAGGAAAGTGTGAAAATGGTGGCTTCAGACGAGGGGGGTTTTTGAAATGGGTTTTATAGTATTTTCTGCGGAAAAAACATTCCAAAAATCCATACGGAGAAACCATTTTATTTATTTTATTTCATTTTTCATCCCTTCTGTTCTGTAATTTGACAGCTAATATCCAACCATGCGAGAGAGTGAGACGGGGCGAGGCTTTGATTTAACAATGTTTATTATTGGGGTACGCGGTAGTAAGCATATAACAATATAAATTATTAAATTAAAATATATGTATTTAATTTAATAAATAAAAATAAATTATTAAATATTATTAAATAAATTATTTATTTTTTACATACTATTTTCGTATATTTACGTATGAAACTTTTTATTTATTTAACTGTAGAATAGATGAGTCAGCTTTATAAATGCCGTACCACTTAGCCACTTTAGCCTTACCTTATCATATAATAATGTTTGCCTGAAATTCATTGTAATTAATTGTTACATACCCAAAAAAAAGAAAAGAAAAAAAAAATAAGGCTACAAAGGAGGTTTATTAAGGGTGCAGCAACAACCTTTGCCTTGAAAATTGGTCACTGTCTTCTATGGTCTATCTGGGGAAAGCATATTGTTATCGTGTTAATGTTCCTAAAATTTCTCCATAACAATAAAGAAATGTATGCTACCTAATCAAAGAAAATTACTTTTTATTAGGACTAGTTTTCAGATAGATAATCACAATCCCATGTTTCTCTTTTATAGGTATTTTAGTTTACTTTTTATTAAAGAGTTCATTAGACTGTGGTTACACGATAGATGTAACTTTATATTTTTTAAAATTTAAAATTTAAAAATTTTAAATTAAAATGTACGTTTTTTTAGATAATTCTTTGAAAAATTCGCATGCATTTTATTTAAGAAAGCAATTGCACATATCCAAAAATAATAAAAACAATATAACGTAATTAATAAAATAATATAATTTTTTATTTGAGTTAATTCATTTTTCTCTTTCTTTTAATTTTTTATATTATATTATATTTATATTAATTGTGTTTAACGGTATTTATAACTCTAGTTTGTTTAACCGGAGATGACGACTTTGTTTTGGCGGGAAATCGCTGTCAGCTGCTGCAATCGGGTAGGCGGTTTTGTTCCCGCGGGCCCCGCTTGGGGCCTTCTGATCAGCCTTCATTAAATAAAAAGGACGGTCCCGGATGGCTCAGAAAGTCTTGTGATTTCCACGTGGCACTCGGTTGGCTTCGCGTGCACGTCACCAGCAGCACATGAAAGTGTCGAAGAACAAAAACTGCTAAAATTGCGTGTGTTTCTGAGTGATTCGGGGGAAGTAGTGTGGGGCCCCCCTGCTCAGGATCATCATTTCGATTCTGACCGTATGCGAAAGTGCACGAGGAAAACTAATGGGACCCACGCGGTTTTGTTATTTGTCTGATTGCACACCTGCTGTTGGTAGTCCAAGTTCCAGTACTTCCTGATTGGTGTATGTACCCAAAAAAACACTTACTTATTGGTGCATTAATTAAAAAAAGAAACATTTATTATTTAATTAACAAATAACATAAAAGTAATAAAAGCGTAGTTAATAATTTTTTTATTTTTATTTTTATTTATTTATAAAACTAAATAAAAATAAGTGGGAAGTAATTGGTTCAAGTATATTATTAGTACAATATTTATTACTACAATGTTATTTCTCACTTAATTAATTTATTTAAGTGATTAAGTACTTTAAATTTAATACGACAATAATTTATAATAAAATAAATTTTTATAGTCAAATTCCTTAAGTCAGTGATAATCTCAGTTCTGCGAACAAAAATTAATCTCACAGGTAAAACATGTAGAGACGTCTCGCATCAGGGAATGTTTGGTTTGGCTGTAAAAGCCCCGTGAGAAAGAAATTATAGTCCCAACAAATTTTCCTTCACGTGGTTTAGGGTGAGAAAAGATTAGTGTTTGAATCATATTAGAAAAAAAACAGTGTGATTGGGTCAACTAGTCACAAACCCACATGAAAATTTTTTTTTCCCAATAAAAATTTAATGACTAAAATACTCCTAAACAACTTCATTCAACCCAGTATCATATTATTTACCAAGTATATTTATAATTTTATCTAAAACTTTTTTCTCTTCATTTTGTTATATAATTTAATTATAAAATTTTATTATCTCATCATTTTTTTCATTTATTTCTAATATATCTAAATAACGAATTTTTATAACTTTTTTTCCCACAATTTTTTTCTCTAAACCTTTTATTTTCATGATTTTTTTTTGTTATTAATTTCTCACAATTTGAACATACCATAAATGAAAATATCTACCTTTTCTGTTCAAAAAAATCGGCAGAAAAAAATAATAACACTACCTACAAAGCAACATAAGTACAATTAAGACTGCAGCACAACATTTTTTTTTTCACGTTCAATTTTGTTTATGTAATTATAAAACTGAATGATATGTAATTGGTGCACGTCTTTGAAAGCGAGAACGGGAGCTTGGAGGCTGGGCATTAGTCAATCATCATCATTGATTGGCTCTCACGGGCATGACCTAGGATTAGAGAAGACCTGTAGGAAGCGAACTAAGAATGTTTTGGCCAGCGGAAATCATGGCACAAAACATGGCTTAGTGCACCTAAAATTCTAATGATGAAAACGACGCCGAGTCTTGAAACTTGCACGGTTTAAAGTTTCATTGACGGAAGGAAGTTACCAATTTAAAACAACACAAGTTACGAATGAACATAGTTAATTAATAGGATTATTATTATTATTATTATTATTATTTATTTATCAATCGTCGATCTTTTTAATCGGAATTTCATTCGATTTCGAATTAATGGCCCTTTTTATCATTACGACCCAAACTAAAATTCCCTTAATTACCAGCAAGCGCTGTGCGGATGATAGGAGTCTCTCACTGTCTAATTAGAGGTCTCGAGTTCAAATCTTTAGAAATGTAGTCACGTTAAATACTTATTGGGAAACATTTGCCACCCTTTGAAATCTTACCCGAATCAGTTCACATTAATCAGCTCATTAGACTGGATACTGAACGGTTTCAGACCAAAAAATTCCCATAACCAATTTTAGAGGCACCATTGCTTACTTGAATTACAAACATATGGATGAGTTAAATGACCACTTGAAGCAGTTACGCAACTAACCTTAATTGCCATCGCCAACTTTAGAAGCAAATCTGCCTACAAATTTTTTCTCTGCCAAAGTTTACGTAATTTATATCATTCGATGGGTTTAAAGACAAGCATGCAATCCATTGTACTCTTCCTTTTGAAATGCTGTTGGTTAAATTATGTCAAAGGGATGTGTGTCAGCAATATTCTGGTTCTGCCTTTGAGAGTTCAAAAAGAGCTCTTGAAGGTTGAAAGATCATTGTCAGGACACTTTTTTTGTGTTTTTTTTTTTGGCCTACAAGAAGCCTCAGTCTTAGGGGGAAAGACTTAGAAAACATGAAGATCGAATTTCCGCCTCTTCTCTGGTGTTAGGTTTGATGATCAATTACGTTAGGAGGTTAGGCAAACATAATATTTTTTTAAATCAAGGAAAAAACAACCTACCCCATTTGTTTCTTGTTCTATTTTCTTCTTGAATTGGACAAGATGTCTCTATCTAATTAACTGTCTTTGACTATTTTAAGATAGAATGGGTCCGATCACGGGACATACCTATTGTCCTTTTACTAGAAAATATGGGTTAGGAAGAACGAATGATTCGTTATGTGACAATTAACACATTTTGAAGAAGTTGGTTTCATTAATTCGTTCACATTCTCCCTCTCTCTCTCGTGACAGGATTAGCGGCAAGATTACGATGATGCCTTTATCTTTTGTCGGTATTCTTTTGAGAATCTTTAAAAAGATTTTTTGTTTCTCGGTGGATGTATATACATGAATAATTTTAATTAATAATACATTATTAATTAAAATTATTCATGTATATAACAAAATTAAAAATATTTCACATTATAACAAAAAATCTTTTTAAAGATTCTTTTTAATTAATTATTTTTATAACAAAATTAATAAAATAAAATATAATGTACAAAAAATCATACTATTATTTTTTTATTATAAAAAAATAACATTATTACAAAAATATTTCACATTATTTCATTATTAACACCCTTATGTCCTTCTTATTTGATCCTGCCATCTTTTTCGAATTTTGATATGGCTGGGTTGTGCTAATTAATTTGCATGAACAAAACCACATCCAAGGAAATCATGTGGTGCTTAGTTCAGGTGATTTTGGGCCTTCCCAGATCACTCACGCCCAGACACATCAGTTACTTGGGCCGATTTCGATGTGGTGTCACTGCTGTAGTATATAGTTCAGGCGCGTTTTTGGGCCTATGCCACTTCGACTGTGAAGGGACTGGAGCTTCAATCTCGTCCGCAAAACACCATCAACGTTCACTGTTCTACGAGGGTTCGAAACCTAATAAAAATACATTTTAGGACAAGCTTTAATCTTGTTAGGACAAGCTTTAACTTTTTAGTATAATTATACAAATGATCATTATTAAGGGTCTGTTTGGGTTAGCTGTTAAATGTTGCTGTTACTGATTGCTGTTGCTGATTACTGTTGTTGATTGTTGATTGCTGATTTCTACTTACTGTTGCTGATTGCTGATAAAATTAATGAAGTGTTTGGTTAATTTTATACTTGCTGTTACTGTTAAATAATGAAATGTCTAATTTAAACATATAATTTGTGTAGATATATTATATTAAATATTTTTATTTTTATATTTATAATTTTATATTTTAGAATAATGAATTATTTTACTTAATTTTTAACTTTTTTAAAAAAACATTAATTTTTATTAAATTATAAAAATTATTATATTTGAGATTTTTTTTATAAATGTCCACATTAAAGAAAATTAAAGTAAAAAAAATATTATTTAAGAATATTTGAAAAAAAAATTATTGAAGTTATATAAATACTAATAAAATAAATTAACATATCTAATTCATATGTGAAGTAAAAAAAATAATAGTAAAATTATATAAATATTCTTTAAGGGTAATTTAGTCTATATAAATTATTATTAATATTAAAAAGTGAAAATAATCCAAAAAGTAGTAAAAAGTAGGTCGGAGCTGCTTTTCAATCAGCTGCTGTTAGGAAGTCAAATAAGAAAATAAGCAAAATCAAAAAGTAACGCTAAAAAGTTTACCAAATACTTATCTTCCTACTTTTTAAAGATGAAACACAAATACACCCTTTCAAAAGTTAATCCAAACACCCCTAAAATACTTTCAGTCTTGAAATTATTGTCCACCCGGCTAACATTTTCAAATTTAAAAAAAAAAAAAAATCTCTCTACCCACTGTACTCAAGTTTGGCAGACTATAGGAATTTCAATTGAAAAAAAAAATGTTTCATACTAATAGATTCAGGTTGGTAATATGAGATCTTGTAGTACTTACCAATGAGCTCTTCTCCATTACTACAACAAAACACAAACAATGAAACCTAACCTCAATGCATAATAGAACCGATTTATATAGCGTACTCAACTAGATTCGTGATTAAGGTTTATTATTAATATTGTTATTATTAATCGTGCCAAAGTTGTTGTGTTTTTTTTTTTTTTTTTTTTTTTTTGGAGAAAATCGAGCCAAGGTTGAGTAGAAGTTCTGACCATCTAAATCATTGCTACACGGGAAATTTTTATGGAAATTTGCTGGGTCTTTCCCTTTGTGCTATGGAGCTTGTCTAATTTCTAGGATACATTGGTTAAGAATGCTTCGACACAATAATTGGTTGTCATTTGCATATTTAAAGCCAACTGCTAATTGCAACCTGACTAATTGAAATTCATACTCCACTGAACTTTGATTCTTATCTTCATGGATATGAAATTGGCACCTTTTTTTTTTGGTTGAAAAAAGGAAGAAACCAAAGAAAAATAGAAGAAATTACTCTATTATTGATTACATCCATCTCACCAGCAAAAGAAAGGGTAACATACAAACCCTTCTCAAGAAAACAACCATCCTACCTCCTAATCTAACAAGACTTGCTTCTTATAGTTTAGATCGTTATTACAAGATGATATTTACTTGAAAATTATGCTCAGTCGCATTGCCCCTAGCCCACAGTGCAAGTAGAGGCATAAAGGTGTGCCAATTCTACTACCTGGAAGTGAAAATTGCAGCATCATTGTGTTCCAAGATGACATGAAGCGACCTGAAGAAGATGGCAGACAGAAGAACACTGAAAGCCAGCCCCAGGAAAGCCACGGCATAAAGCCTGCAAAACTTCTCGTATTTTGCGCACTTGGGCCTGTCTTGGATTAACAGGGAGCTAAAGGCACCAATGAAAGCGAAGCAGATGCAGATTACAAAAGCATGGAAGAACAAAGATGGCAGGCCTGCGAAGATTAGTTTAGGAACTTTAGTGTCACCGATGTTTTCACTGGGAACCAGATGCACCCAGATGCCAGTTATTGCTGAAACATAAAAAACCAGCCAGGAAACGCGGGCCTTGACTTCCTCTGGTGCCGAAGCCATTGCCGGAAAATGGTGCACGGGAATCTCTTTGCCTAAAACGGTTTGACAGTATAGGAGAAGAGACAGAGAAAAAAACACCGGAATTTTGGTAAACATTGCTCTACCGCAAGCTGTGTAAGGGGGAGACGATTCAGAATGCTACTCAAGAAACCAAAGGGTTGACATGTATGAGGTTAATCAGGCATAGGCGTGAGAAATGGTGGATGGAAATTTGGAATAAAGTAAAAAAGAAAGACTTTTGAATATGAAATTGGAAACCCAATTGGTATATGTTAGGAAGTTTCGCTGATAAGAAGCAAGAACATGACAGCTTGAACAAGTCAAGAGAAACCAGGGCAAACTTTTCGACAAAATCTAAAACAAATATTTTATTTGCAATCAAGCCTTGGAAAAACCGAAAGTATGCAACTTTATTCAAAGTTTAGGTGGGACAAGAAGCGCGTTTTATGGTCCGTTTGAAGAAGGAAGCAATTGGGAAGCTTCGTATATGGAAAATGGAAGAACACCGTAATTGGACAACAAAGTCTACTCTGTCCTATCTTATTCTATTGTTAATTTTTTATTTTTTTTTTCCTAACCTTTTCTGGGTTTTTTTTTTTTTTTCAATTAGTGTTTGCATTTTTGAGCCCTTTGTTTATCTTCCTCCCCCGTGTCTTCTGTTTTGATTGTCCCCTTTTTTTTGTGGTTCTCGAGGAGTCCACCACTGTCCATGGCCGCTTGTCATTCACCTTCTGACACCACTGTCGTTGTTATGCAAACTGATGTGCAGATTCATAATCCTGAAGGGGAAGGCTCTCGAGCAGTTCCTCTTCCTCAAAATGGGCTGGGAGGACCAACAATGCACCTTCAATCTCAAGGGGCATTAATCCTTCAGGCCGAACAAGCATCCTTTGAAATACCATCAGCACCAGCACTGGCACCAGCACCTAATGCTAATCAGGTCCAGGTACATAGCCAAGCTGGAAGTCCGGATGCCCAAATTCCACGTCCTGAACATTCCCCGCCAGTAAGAAGGGTTGCATATCCTGCAACTGCAACTGGGGACACAGGCTCGGAGGAGCGCCGCAACCGTCGGAAACTCAACAAGTTATTCTTTCCCACTGCCATCCAATTTGCTCTCGCTATGCTGACAGTTCTGTTCAGCGATGCAAAGAACGCCCTCCCCGACAGTGCGTGGTTTTTGATTTACTTTGCTGCTGGATGTAATATTGTCTCCTATGTTTGTTCCTTCAGCAGTATCTTCTTGTGCCCAGATAGCACAGGACTTGCCCCAAAAGTCTTGAATTTGACTATATATGCATTGTCTGCTTTTCTTACATATCGATCATGGGGCTGCTCTTGCCTGATAAGCTTAATCTGGGATTCACCGTTCTTGGATGTGCTGCCTGCTTGCCTGCCCTCGTTGCGGCATTCAGGGGATAATAACAAAGGGAGCGTACAACTCGGGCACAGCCCCTGTAAATGTAGGATAGATTTAGATTTTACTTGGTTTTGAACTTGCAGATTATTGTAGAACAAAGAGGGGGCAGCAAGCTAGATAGCTGTTCAAAGTTGTGATTCATATATTCTTCCTTACATGTGAGCGTGGCCGGTTGCCATATCACTAGCTCTGGATGAAGTTCGACTCTTGTGTACAGAGTTCCTCTCGGTTGTGTGCTCTTCTAGGCAATTTGATCCCACTGATCGGATCTTATGCTGAGTTGATGAGCTCCGCTGATTAGGTGCTCCACAAGTCTAACTGAGTTCCACTTGCTGGTCAACTGCCAAACCAGATTGCAGCAAATTCCTCTGCTAACCATGTGTATTCCTGAGCTTCCCCTCCAGAGTTCTCTACCTCTGCACGCGGAATCAGTCTAATTGGTTTTAGATCTTGAGGCATGTAAGAGTCAGAGCTGTTCTTGAGTGAGTGCTCCGCATGTTGATTTGGGATTCTGTTGCTCTGTTTGGTGAGTTTAAGTGAGCATCTGGTGGTGTGCTCCACGGTGGAATGATGACACGACGATGACAGTGGTGAAGTTTTGTGCCCCTCAAAGAGTTTAGATTCTCTTGGTTTTGTGCTTGTAGATGACTATAAAGCAAAGAAGTGGGAGGTAAGCTAATCAAAGATGTGAGTCCTGTAGGAACTGTGTTGGTTGCCATATCAACTAACTGGATGATACTGATTCTTGTATGTTGGTGCCTCTTGGTTGTGAGCTCTTCTCTACAAACTCGGTCTTGTTAGTCAGATCTTGTTGAAAGAGTCAGTGAGCTCCGCTGATTAGGTGCTCCGGGAGTCGAGTGGATTCCATTTGGTTGGTCACCTCCCCAGTTAGATTGATGAAGGTTCCATTGCTGATCATGTGTATCCTGAGCTTACCTCAAGAGTCCTGCTCAGACTTGTACTCTTCACCTGTGCATTCATCAATCTTAGATGTTTGCAGATGTTGGAGGATGTAACAAGTCTGTGCACCCCTTGAGTCTTTGCTCCGCATGTATGATGGGATTTTGTTGGTCTGCTCGGTTGGGTTGTGCGAGCATCCAGTATTGTGCTCATGGTGGAATAATAAAAAGCTCTGTCGCCCTAATTTTCAGATTTTTTGGCTTGACACTAATTGCTATCTCTACTGCCATACCTTACATACATTACACAATTACATAGTACTAAAAAACTTACCGATATCATAGTGAATTGGCGATTGATGAACGATAATACTTATTGATGAATTATACAGCATGTCTATGTCCACCTATCAATAGCATTGTCAGATTTCCATCATCCATGTTCTGCTCGAATAGTCAAAAAAATATGTTAGCATTTTAAACATTGTTTGAATTAGTGGATCATCATGTTAATACTAATTTCGACAAGTGAGAAAAGCACAGAGCAAACCAAAGAAAATAGAAAAGCACAAGCAAGTTGAGAAGAAACTGCTGTCAAGGTCCCCGTCCTAACCGATTTATGGTTGCTTGTGAGATTCACATATCACAATTGGATACTCGGCCCATTTTCTGTTCGAGGTTTTGCTGTAATCATTTGGGTAATTATCCCAGAGAACCTGGGATTGTGGATGTCACATTGTCACATATGCTTCTGCAAATGACAGTGAAGACATATTGTAAAGTACTTTAACACGATGAAGCAAATGAAAGCCACCACTAAGCAAAAGTAGATGCAGGAAGGATAGATCCAAATCTTTTGAAATTTCAGCTATGACAGAATCCAGGCTAAATGAAGCCACGATGAAGCAGTTTGACCAGATTCTAAAAACACTCTGCCACATCTAAATCATCACAAAAACTTAATGAAATGAAACAACAACTGAACAAAGCAAAAGAATGCCCCAGGCACACTTCTTATTCCTCAAAAGCTCACTTCAGTTGTCCATGTAGCCTGCACACTTGGATGCTTGGTAACAGGTCTTGTCTTTAGTTTGATCACTTTTCTTCCTAATGCATTTCTTAGCCTAGTGGCATGCAACAGTATGTCTTCTGAAGCCATGTTCTCTACATTGACTATCCGCTGGTTCTTATTCTCTGTGCACACAGTAATAGAAAAGGCTTGAGTAGAGTCTCAGAATTCGTGGCCGGGGGAGTGGGAGTGCAAATTAGCGAGGCTTACTGCAGAAGGCCTTCCAATGTGGATGCTGGCCGCGAATGAGTTCAGTCATCACTTCAAATGTGGATGCTGGCATGTGTGACTGCAAGAATGCCCTTCCAATTTTACACTCAACCCTTAATCATTACTATTACAAGCGTCAAATAACTAAAAGGCACAGACAATCACAAAGCACCAAAAGATTAGTACTCTGAAAAATTTATCTGATATAATCGTCTTCTTTTTTTGAAATCAAGTTTTTACTTTTTAAAATTAAATTTTGATAAGATATATTTTTTTTTTCATTACAAAAAATAAAAGAGTAATTGTAAAAAGAAGAGGGTTACTGCATTTGAATACAATTTTTTTTTGATAGAATTAATTGGTACTGTAACATTTCTGTTCATAAAATTCATTTTTATACTTATTTCTCAACAAGCAACTACAGATAACTTTAACATTTGACCAAGAGACTGCCACGATTATATGAGCTTCATTTATAAAGCTCACTCATCAGAGTCACTATATTCCAAACAAATGTCTTTTTACCAAGCAACCTACAATCGACAATGACGTACAGCCGTTAATTCCTAATGGTGTGTTTGGAGAGAGTGAGGGGAAGAGTGAGAAAAGAAAGAGAAAAAAAATAAAAATAAAGAAAAAATAAAATTATTTAGAGTGATAGAGGAAGTTAAAAGAAAAAAAGTATAGTGAAAAAAATAAACAGTAATTTGTAAGAGAAAAAGTAGTGAATAAAATAAAATTATTTAGAATGGTGTAAAAAATTAAGAGAAAGAAAATATCGTGAAACAGTTGATAAATAGTAATTTGTGAGAAAAAAAGTAATAAAGAAAATAAAATTATTTGAAGTGACGTAGAAAATTAAGAAAAAAATATAAACAAATAAATAATAAGCAGACGTAGAAAATTAAGAAAAAAATATAAAAAAATAAATAATCATAATTATATATTTTTTCTTTTTTTTTCTCACAAAACGAAAAAAACCTTAAAAAGACCCAACTAGAGAAATCAAAATTTATAAACTGAGCGAGAAACTCAGTGAGGTGGAATTTGCAGTGGCAGTCAGCAAGCGAATTCAATAATTTCTGTCAGCAATTATACGTGCAAAGAGACGTGGTTCCCATAAGTGAGAGGTAACGGTGCCAATGCCTATTTTTTTACAAAATTTAAATTTAAATTTAAATAAATATTACGTTAATAGGTATAAAAGAGATTATAATTTTTTCTTTTGATTTTTTTTTCCTACAGCAGTACATGCCACGCCACGTCTTCTCATTTTAAATTCCTCAATGCCAATTGGATATAATTTTTTATTGGGTTCTGTGTGGATTTTGGGGTGCCACTAATATGTGTACGAAAAATTCTGTTCCTAAGCTTTGAAAAATAATACTTTATAACTGTCTTGTAGATATTTATCTCATAAATATCATATACAATATATGAGATAAAATATACGATATATTATAAAAAAATTATATGATATTTTAAAAAAATTATATTATGTATAATTAACTAAAAAAATTAAAAAATTTTTATAGCTGATTATACATATTATATAATTTTTTTAATATATTACCTAATTTTTTTAATATATTATATATTTTATCTGACTTTCGTATGTAACAGTCACGAACCAATTAATAAAAAAAAATTTCCCAATTCGAAAAAGTTGGAATTCAGTCTGAGTAAAGACGACAGCGTTGGAGAGGCGTTAAGCATCTTATGAAAAGAATAATCAGAGGTCAAATCAAGCCTGGGAAGATACACAGTCATCGTACGAATTCAAAATACATTTTATTGTAGCTATGCAGTTGCAATGCACACTTTTCCCAACGTTAACTGGTAACCACATATTTCTCTTGCAATGGCCGACTGAATGACCTTAGGACAAGGCAATAAGATCTATTGCCATACTTGGATATTTTTTTTTAAAAAAAAAAAATATATTTTTTATTAATTTAAATTATTATTTTTTTTATTTCTTTTATAAATTACTATTTATTTTATTTTTTATAACTTTTAAATCTTTATTTTTTATTAATCATAATATTATTATTACTACACTATTTTTTATTTTTTTTTCATTCACTTTCTATTTAATTTCTTACTATCTAATCATACATATACTACATTGTCTAATATGTAGTGGAAAAACTATCAGAAAACATCAGCAACCCTGCCAAAAACACAATCTTGTACGATAAAATATGAAATAAACATAAAATTTTTCTTCTAAACAACCTCAGTATTACTCTTTAAAATCCATGTCAAAAAACAAATGTGTTACTCTTTGAATTAAGTCATTCAGCGTCTTATTCTCTCAGAAAATTTCATTAGCCTAAAAATTAAGAGGTTTTTTGCTTGTCCTGTCAACGAAATTATTGATCTCGATTCTCGTGTCTTATATGTTATCCGTACAGGATTCATTAATTTTGATATGGCTGGGTTGTGCTAATTAATTTGCATGAACAAAACCACATTCAAGGGACATCGTGTGATGTTTAGTTCAGGTGACTTTGGGCCTTCCCAGATCACTAACGCCCAGACACATCAATTACTTGGGCCGAATTCAAGTCGTGTGACTGGTGTCTTATTTAGTTCAGGCTCGTTTTGGGCTTATTCCAGTTCGACTGCGAAGGGACCGGAGCTTCAATCTCGTTAGCAAAACACCATTAACGTTCACTGTTCTACAAAGATTCGAAACTTTGCAAAAACACACGGTAGGAAGAGTTTTAACTCTTTAATATGATTATACAAATAATTATCATCAATTATTGGAAGAGTTGCCTATTCGCCACTATTTTTCAGACAAAAAAGAAAAATCTCTGTAGCCACTGTACTCAAGTTTGGCAGTTTGCACTACAGGAATTTCACTTGAAAAAAAAAAAAAAAGTTTCATACTAATAGATTCAGGTTGGTAAACTAATGTATGAGATCTGGTAGTACTTACCAATGAGGTCTTATCGATTGCTATTACAAAACACAAAAAATGAAACTTAACCTCAATATATAATAGAATTGGATAGTAGTTAGAGCCAAAGTTTTTATTTTAAAAATTTTAAGTTCAAATTATACGAAAGGAGAATGTGATTTATAGGAAAAGAAATCTTTTTTATTATGTAACTCATGATCAAATAAACTTCTTAATAAATAAATAAAAAAAAAGAACTGAATGGTGTTAAAATATTTATGTAGCCTACTCCACTAGATTGAGATTAAGGGGGTGTTTGGTTTTATTGTTATTAGTTGTTGTCGCTGTTATTAATTACTGTTACTTTTTACTGTTGCATTAAGTCAAATAAATTGTAATATTTGGTTAAATTAATACTGATTGTTACTGATTAAAAAAATAAAATGAGAATTTTAAATGTTTGATTTTTATTTTGTTATAATAAATGATATTTTAAACTTTAGTTAATATACACTAATTTTGTAATATGTTTGTAAGTAGAAATTTACATAATTTGAAGATCAATTATGGTTTATAACAAATATATAAAAAAATTTGGCTATTGTTCGCACTAAAAATATATATTACAATTTTGTTTAAAAAATAATATTATTTTTTATTATGTAAGTTATTGTTTATACAATATTAAAAAAATTCGACTAACTAAGACAATAGAAAAAGACACAGAAGTTGATATTTTTTTATTAATTTTATTATTAAAATAATAATAAAATATTATTTTTATAATAAAAATAACAAACAAAATTTATTTCTAAATAGTGGGACCTGCATTCTTATATCTCTTCTCTCTCATTCTGCCGTTCTCTCTCCGTGTTTCATTATCAATGGTGGCCCAATCAAAAAAAGCTTTTTGTGCGTGCAGGTATATATTTTTATAAAAGTACAAGTCATTAGCAGCTGATTCTTTTAAAAAATAGATTTGACTTATTTTTCTCAATAATTACTAATTAAAAAAATATAACCTCAACAATTAAAAAAATCTACTTTTTTTTTTACCAACAGGAAAGAGCATTACATTAACTAACTAGAATTATTACATAAGAAAGGCCCAAAACCAAACCTAAGGACCAGAAGCCCAAGCATACAACGAATAGCCCAAAAGCCCAAGAGGCAAGCACAAACCCAAGACACTAGCAGCAGCAGGAAACGGGCTAGGGGAACAACCCGACCCTTGGAGGCCCAAAGGTTAGGGAACACACAGACCCTAACAGTTTCACGACTGCCTGTCATGCAGGAGCTGTCGGCACCGGCGATGCCGGTGTGAGCCCAACGCTGCAACATCACAGGAAATGCCATACATGCTACAAAAAGCAAAGAAAACCACCTAAATTTGGCCTCGATCTAAAAGAATTTTTGAGAAGAGGCAAAATTATATATATATATATATATATAAAAGATGAAATATAAAAATATCATATTAAATTAAATAATAAACATCAAAATTATATTTTTTTTATCTTTTTAATTTTCAATAATCGAATATAATTTTTTTTGTGTAAGTAAATATTCAATCATTTCATAATTTATTATCACGTAATTGCGCAACGTTCTCATAAGCCAATTTTTTTAATATATTTATTGTAATCGATAAATTCAAAATCAGTTTTACGAACAAAAACGCATTTAAAAATACAATGTGTTTTAGAAACATTTTTTTTATTTATTATCCATCGTAAATAATTTGTATCATTAAAAGCTATAAAAAATTTTCTTAAAAGACAATATAAACAAACCAGCAAGGAAAATAATAGCGTTTAAGGAAGAAAACAAAAAAAGCATGGACAGAATCCCGAAAAAGAACACTAAAACAACATTTAACGGGGGACAAAAAAATAACTACATAAAAGAATCCAATGGGATTCGAACCTTGGACAGGGAAGGGGAGCAAAATGACATAGCCTGCTGAACTAGATGATGACTTATGGCTCCATTGCTATAGTATTAATAATATATTAACAGAACCAGCAGGGGCAACTGCACCTCCTAGTCCCTACTTAAATCTGTCCCTAGCCCCGATCAAATAGATTACACCCAGATTCAGGCAGCAGAAACCAACTGCCACAGCGTCCCACATGCCCAGCCACGCCCCTTGCAAACCTTTGGTAGCCGTCGTCGCCCGGAACCCAAAAAGAGGCACACTCCGTTAGATCTATACACGGCCCATCCTGCAAAACAAAAGATCAGCCACCCCCACCACCCCAAAGCCTGCCAAAGCGAGCCGGGAAGGCAAGGGCAGAAGCACCGCCACCAAACGACCCACCAACAAAAGAGCCAAATCGAAAAACCCCAAAATGCAAAGAGATCAGCCTAAAAACACCACCAAATGAGCACCGCCAACAAACAAAAGAAGAAAAACCAGGCAAAACGGCCATTAAAACGGGCTGACGAAGCTCCACAAACGGGAGCACACACCCAAACACTCTCGGCACACAATAGGCTAGGACTCACTCAATTTCTACTTTTTAAAATAATAACAGCAAAAATATTCTCCATTACTAAAACTAAACTCTCCTAAGGTTTTATTATTATTATTGTAAATCGTGCCAAAGTTGTTTTTTTTTTCGTTTTACAAAATCGAGCCAAAGTTGAATAGAAGTTCTGACCACATAAATCATTGCTGAACAGGAAACTTGTATGGAAATCTGCTGGGTTTACCCCTTTCTGCTATAGAGCTCGTCTGATTTCCAGGATACATTGGTTACGAATGCTTTGACACAATAATCGGTTGTACCTTGCATATTTAAAGCCGACTGCTGATTGCATCCTGACTAGTTGAAATTCACACTCCACTAAACTTTGATGCTTCACTTCATGGATGGGAAATTGGCACCAGTTTTTTTTTTTTTTTTGAAGTTAAAAAGGAAGAAACCAAAGGAAAATACAAGAAATTACTCTATTATTGATTGCAGGATTTCACCAGCAAAGGAAAGGGAAACATACAAACCCTTGTCAAGAAAACAACCAGCTACCTCCTAATCGACAAGACTTGATTCTTCAGATGTAGATCGATATTACAAGAGGATATTTACTTCGAAAATTATACTCAGACGGATTGGCCCCTTGCCCACAGTGAAAGTAGAAGCATAAAGGTTTGCCAATTCCACTACCTGGAAGTGAAAATTGCAGCATCATTGTGTTCCAAGATGAAATGAAGCGACCTGAAGAAGATGGCAGACAGAAGAACACTGAAAGCCAGTCCCAGGAAAGCCACGGCATAAAACCTGCAAAACTTCTCGTATTTTGCGTATTTGGGCTTGTCTTGTGTTAACAGGGAACTAAAGGCACCAATGAAAGCGAAGCAGACGCAGATTACAAAAGCATGGAAGAACAAACATGGCAGGCCTGCGAAGACTAGTTTGGGAACTCTAGTGTCTCCGATGTTTTCGCTGGGAAGCAGATGCAACCAGAGGCCAGTTATTGCCGAAACATAAAAAACCAGCCAGGAAACGGGCGCCTTGACTTCCTCTGGTGCTGAAACCGTTGCAGGAAAATGGTGCACGGAAATCCCTTTGCCTGAAACGCTTTGAAAACATAGGAGAACAGACAAAGAAAGTAATACCGGAATTTTGTTTATCAACATTGCTCTTCGGCAAGCTGTGTGGGGTGGGGACATTCCAGAATGCTAATCAAGAACCCAAAGGGATGACAGGTATGAGGTTAATCAGGTATAGGCGTGAGAAATGGTCAAGAAAAAGTTTGCAACAAAGTAAAAGCAAAGACTTTTGAATATGAAATTAGAAACCCACTTGGTCTTTGCTAGGAAGTTTCGCTGATAAGAAGCAAGAAAATGACAACTTGAAGAAGTCAACAGAAACCAGGGCAAAATTTCCGACAAAAATCTTAAAAGAAGATTTTATTCGCAATCAAGCCTTGGAAAAAACTGAAAGTATGCAACTTTTTTCAAAGGTCGGTGAAGGGAAGCAATTGGGAAACTTCGTCTGTGGAAAATTGAAAAACACTGTGATTGGACAGCAGAGTCTACTTTGTCCTAATTTATTTTATTGTTAATTTTTGATTTTTTTTTTCACCATTTTTGGGTTTTTTTTGTTTTTTTTTTTGGATTAGTGTTTGCGTTTTTGTCAAAAGAGATTTCTTTTGTTATCTTCCTGCCTTCCCGGCGTCTTCTGTTTTGATTGTCCCCTTGTTTTTGGTAGTTCTTGAGGAGTACACCACTTTCCATGGCCCCTTGTCATTCACCTTCTGAGACCACTGTCGTTGTTACGCAAACTGATGTGCAGATTCATAGTCCTGAAGGGGAAGGCTCTCGAGCAGTTCCTCTTCCTCAAAATGGGCTGGGAGGACCAGCAATGCACCTTGAATCTCCAGGAGCATTAATCCTTCAGGCCGAACAATCATCCCTTGAAATACCATCAGCACTGGCACCAGCACCTAATGGTGATCAGGTCCAGGTACATAGCCAAGCTGGAAGTCCAAATGCCCAAATTCGTCGTCCTGAAAATGCCCCGCCAGTAATAGGGGTTGCAGATCCTGCAACTACAACTGGGGACGCAGGCTCGGAGGTGCGCCGCAACCGTCAGAAACTCAACAAGTTATTCTTTCCTACTGCCATCCAATTTGCTCTCGCCATGCTGACAGTTCTGTTCAGCGATGCAAAGCACGCCCTCTCCGATAGTGCGTGGTTTTTGATTTACTTTGCTGCTGGATGTAATATCGTCTCCTATATTTGTTCCTTCAGCAGTATCTTCTTGTGCCAAGATAGCACAGGATTTGCCCCGAGAGTCTTGAATTTGGCCATATATGCATTGTCTGCTTTTTCTTACATATCGATCATGGGGCTGCTCTTGCCTGATATGCTTAATCTGGGATTCACCTTTCTTGGATGTGCTGCCTGCTTGCCTGCCCTCGTTGCAGCATACAGGGGATAGATATTATCCCCATCGATCTTATTGAAGATATTAAATAACCTGTAAATGTAGGATAGATTTAGATTTTTCTTGCTTTTGAACTTGCAGATTATTGTTGAACAAAAAGGGGGCATTATTGTAGAACCGGTTGTCATATCACTAGCTCTAGATGAAGTTCGACTCTTGTGTACAGAGTTCCTCTCGGTTGTGTGCTCTTCTAGGCAATTTGATCCCGCTGATCGGATCTTATGCTGAGTTGATGAGCTTCGCTGATTAGGTGCTCCACGAGTCAACTGAATTCCACTTGCTGGTCAACTGCCAAACCAGATTGCAGCAAATTCCACTGCCAACCATGTGTATTCCTGAGCTTCCCCTCCAGAGTTCTCTACCTCTACACGCGGAATCAGTCTAATTGGTTTTAGATCTTGAGGCATGTATGAGTCAGAGCTGTTCTTGAGTGACTGCTCCACATGTTGATTTGGGATTCTGTTGCTCAGTTTGGTCAGTGTACGTGAAAATCCGGTGGTGTGCTTCACGGTGGAATGATGACATGACCTGCGGTGAAGTTTTGTGCCCGTCAAAGAGTTTAGATTTTCTTGGTTTTGTGCTTGTAGATGATTATAAAGCAAAGAGGTGGGCGGAAAGCTAATCAAAGATGCGACTCCCGTAGGAGCTGTGCTGCTGCCATATCAACTAACTGGATGATATTGATTCTTGTGTGTTGGGCTGCCTCTTGGTTGTGAGCTCTTCTCCGCAAACTCGATCTTGTTAGTCGGACCTTGTTGTAAGAGTCAGTGAGCTCCGCTGATTAGGTGCTCCAGGAGTTAAGTGGATTCCATTTGGTTGGTCACCTGCCAAATTAGATTGATGAAGGTTTCATTGCTGATCATGTGTATCCTGAGCTTGCCTCAAGAGTCCTGCTCAGACTTGTACTCTTCACCTGTGCATTCATCAATCTTAGATGTTTGCAGATGTTGTAGAATGTAACAAGTCTGAGCACCCCTTGAGTCCTTGCTCCGCATGTATGATGGGATTTTGTTGGTCTGTTCGGTTGGGTTGTGCAAGCCTCCGGTAATGTGCTGATGGTGGCATAATAAAAAGCTTTGTCGCCCTAATTTTCAGATTTTTCGCCTATTTGCTGCCTCTACTGCCGTACCTTACATAAATTGCACAATTACAAAGTACTAAAAAACCGACCGATATCATATTGAATTGGCGATTGATGAACGACAATAGTTATTAATGAAGTATACAGCATATCCATGTCCACATATCAATAGCATTGTCTGATGCCCATCGTCAATGTTCTGCCCGAATATTCAAAACTATGTTTCACAATTCATTTTAAACATTGATTGAATTAGTTAAACCCGTGTTAATACTAATATTGACAAATTACAAAAACACAGAGCAAGGTTAATACCAATATTGACAAATTAGAAAAACACAGAGCAAACCTAAGACAACAGAAAAGCACAAGAAAGTTGACAACAAACTGCTGCTGAGGTTCCTGTCCTAACCCAATTATGGGGGCTTGCGACATTCACATACCACAATTAAATACTTGCCCCATTTCTTGTTCTAGGTGTTACTGTAATCATTTGGGTAATTATCCCATAGAACCAAGGAGTGTGGACGTCACATATGCTTCTGCAAATGACAGCGAAGACACATATTGTAGAAAAACGTCCATGCCCCTAACCTCTCTCCCAGACCAAAATAGAGGTTGCTCACAAGGCCCTTCAAAAAGAACTTGTACCCCAGCCTGGGCACTATACGCATATAAGAAAGTTGCAAATAAATGGAGGTGAGATTTTCTTCATATGCTTTCATCATTAAAACACACCACACATGAAAATCATGAGGCC
The DNA here is from genome assembly GCA_037832335.1 of Carallia pectinifolia. Classification (NCBI taxonomy): domain Eukaryota; kingdom Viridiplantae; phylum Streptophyta; class Magnoliopsida; order Malpighiales; family Rhizophoraceae; genus Carallia; species Carallia pectinifolia. Next base: position 5,998,824 of record CM075449.1, read on the forward strand.
AACGGAAATTGACTCATATAATGAAATATAAAATGCTTCCCTACATCAAAAGCAAATGCAGGAAGGATAGATCCAAATCTTTTGAAATTTTTTAACTATGACAGAATTCAGGCTAAATGAAGCCACGAAAAAGCATTTTGACCAGATTCTGAAGATACTTTGTCCCGTTTAAATCATCACAAACACTTAATGAAACTACAAATGAACAAAGCAAAAGAATGCCCCGGGGCATACTTCTCATTCCTCAAAAGCTGACTTCAGTTGTCCATGTACCCTGCACACTTGGATGCTTGGTAACATGTCTTGTCTTTAGTTTGATCACTTTTCTTCCTAATGCATTTCTTAGCCTGGTGGCATGCAAAAGTATGTCTTCTGGAGCCATATTCTTTACACAGACCACCCGCTGGTTCTTATTCTCTGTGCACACAGTAATAGAAAAGGATTGAGTAGAGTCTCAGAATTCGTGGCCAGGGGAGTGGGAGTGCAAATTAGCGAGGCTTACTGTAAAAGGCCTTCAAATGTGGATGCTGGCCACGAATGAGTTCAGCCATCACTTCCAGCTGAGGATTCTGTTCCTTAAAAGCTGGCATGTGTGACTGCATAAATGCCCTGCCAATGTGACACTCAACCCTCAATCATTACTATTACAAGTGTCAAATAACTAAAAGGCACAGACAATCACAATGTTCATTTTTATACTTATTTCTCAAGAACCAACTATAGATAACTTTAACATTTGACCAAGAGACTGCCAGCATTATACGAACATCATTTATAAAATTCACTTATCAGAGTCACTATAGTCCAAACAAATGTCTTTTTACCAAGCAATCTACAACCGACAGTGATGTACAGTCATTGATTCCTAAAATTTGGAAAAACAAGGATTCAGCTTGGATAAAGATGGCAACATTTGAGAACCATTAAGCATCTTATGAAAAGAATAATCAAACAGATGCAAAAGACCCCAGAATACAAAGTCATCTTACGAACCCAAAATACATTTTATCGCAACCATGCAATTGCAATGCACACTTTCCCCAATGTTAACAAGTAACAACATATTTCTCTTGCAATTACCAATTGAATGACCTTAGGACAAGGCAATAAGATCTACAGGTCAGTACATTGCCCAATATGTAGGGCAAAAAATATAAGAAAACATCAGCAACTCCGTCAAAAACATAATCTTGAACGATGAGATATGAAATAGACATGAAAATTTTCTTCTAAGCAACCTTTTGTTCAATGTCTAGGGGAAAATGAACATATCTGCTATAACAAGGTAATACAAACTACAAAATACAATGGTAGCACTTAATAGAAATGATTTGCATCAGAAGGAAGCCGAGAACATGCGCGATCCCAACAACTTAAGATTTCAAAAAGAAGCATATCCCACAACCATTTGAAATGTAACGACACACACACACACACACACGCACAGAGGCGATTTCACATGAGTTGAAAATTATACCTGATGCCCCTGCTACTTCCTCCCCAGTCACAGTAACTCACAATCAACTTTTGCAGTTGCCACACGCCTCTTAGTGCCATCTGATGATTAAAAACAGCAAGTTATGAGAACATTTAGGGTGTGTTTGTTTCTTATAAAATATGTTACAGGAAAAAATTTTATAGATTTTTTGACGTTTGTTTCACGGAAAATATTTTACATAGGCAAAATTTGGGAAAAATTTTTAAATTTTCAGGTAAAATAACTTCTCCTTTTGTAAAGTTGAAGTTATTTTCGGGAAGAATACAAACGGTACTATAAGTAAGTGACAAAAGAAAATCATTATTTTTACTGCAAATATTTTTTCTTGCAAATATTTTACAAATATAACTTATTTTACAGCAAAAAAACGGACCCTTAGCAGAATTGAAATCAATCAAAATGTAATAATACGTTCCACAGTAGAACTATAAGCAACTCTGAGTTAAAAACTCATGTGCAACCCCAACATCCATCTATACAATAGCACCATGACCACCACAAGTGAAGCACAGAGCTGCCCCAAACGCAAGAATGCAAGCATTTAGCAAAACAAATAAGAAATATAAAAAGAACAAAAAAAAGAAAAAAGAAACAAAATTTTAAAACCGAATTGTTCTGCTCGGGCAAAATAATTAGGGATTTCAAAATTTTTCAAAGAAAAGATAAAATTAAAACGATAATCGGACGTTACCTGAAGAGTAAGAGAGGGAGGATCGAATCGGCTCTTAGAAAGTATGAAAAATCTCTAAAAAGAAATTGTAGACGGCGGCCGTGGAAGATAAGTGAAATTGTGATGCAAGGGCTTACCAGACGCCGCCGCGGGGAACGGTTGGGGGACGGGCGGCGGAGCAGAGACGCAGATGTTGAGAGAAGCAGAGGATCATACACCGAGCCGGGCTTTTTTTTTTTTCCAAAATTTCTTTTTTGGGCTTCGGGTCGACCCGAACTAAACCCCTCCATTTTTTTATGATAATTAATCAATTATAAACACTACAAAAATTTATTTTCGAAATTTTACAAAAAAAGATTTACGGCTTAAATCTTAAAATAATTTTAAGTTCAATTAAAATTTAATTTAAAAAATAAAAATAAAAATAAAATTTTTGTTACATTAATAAAAAAATTTAATTATTGAAAAATAAAAAAAATCTTTTACATATTACTATTCTTCTTTTTTTAGTCACATCAGTATTAGCATTGGGCAATACCTTCTGTTTTTTTTTCTTCCTTTTTTTATGACAGACATTGGACAGTACCTTGGACTTTATTATTGTCTGTGTGGGAATACAATACATTATTCAAGGTGTGCAAGCAATTGAAGTAGTCTAATACTTAAAAAAAATTTTGGTACTATACATAATTATAAATTTAGAATCTTATCACAGTATTTAGTAGTGTTAACTATATGTTTAGTTTGTGTGAAAGATTGATAACATTTGACAAATATTGTAAAAATTGCTCTTTTAAAGTAAAGTAACATCATTTGAAATGACAGTTTAGTGATTACTCAATGTATTTTTTTTTGCCACTACCTAGATTTAAGTCTCGGTGCTGAATTTTGCCTGTTTCAATTACTTAGGATTATATAGGAACACAGTTATCTGTTTAAAATTCGTTAATAATGCAGTTAGACGTAGAGAAAATCTATTAGATTTAATAGTACTCGAGTAATAAGTCTGTCTCTTAGAGGTGGTTAAACGATACTCAAACAAACGGAAGTTACTTCAGACTCAACTCACAAATTTAATAACCGACGTATGTATGATAGATTTTTTTTGATAAAAAAATATAGAATAAAAAGATGATATAACACATTTGTTTTTTTATTTTTCCTAAAATAAAAAGTTTAATTTGTCTTTAATAATTTTTTTAACATAAATACGATTAGCTTCATTTATAAAGAATAATCTTTTATGAAATAATCAACTGAAAGCACGGAAAGGATTGCCTATCCAATCCGCAGGATACCGGTCCACTTGGGACTGAGTAGCCGCCCGTTCGGCAAAAATATAAGTATGTAAAACCTGGCGATAAGTATTTTTTTAATTCTAAACTTTTAGATTTTTTTTATATTTAAGTTTTAAATCTTTTTGACATTTCATTTAAGTGTTAAATTTTTTGATTTTCTACCAAATCAGTCCCTCTATTTAACAAAAGTGATCAATTTATTAAAAAATAATTTTAACTTTACAAAAAATTATTTAAAAAATATTAAATATATGAATTTAATGTCTTTTCTATAAAAAATATGCATGTTACTTATTTAATTCGTATATTTGTTGATTAAAAAAATATTTAATATACATATTTTGTTGATGAAAAAAATATTTAATTCATGTATTTAAACTTTTTTAAATGATTTTTATTAAATTAAACTCACTTATTAATAAATTGACTACTTTTTATAATTTAAATAACTGATATAATAAAAAATTAAAAAATTTAAGATTCAAATAAAATGTTAAAAAAAAAAGAACTTCCGCAAAAAAACTTAGAAGACTTTGGTCAGTGAAATTAAGCCATGTGTCCAGTGAGCGAAACAACTGACTTGTGACGACTGCGCTCTCGCTGGACCTGACAGAGGATGTCTCGCTCACTTGTGAGTTGCGACTCATAAACGTACTAAGGGTTCCGAGCCAGATTGGCTTTTTGAATATATTTTTTTAATTTTTTACCATTGACCTTTCTTTGGAAAAAAAAAAAAATAGCCACGCAATCTTAATAGCCGTAAAAAAAGAATTTAAAATATCAGTTTTTTAGATCTCACCTATAATTTTTTACATTCGCAAATTAATTTTAATTTACAAATTTTCAAAGAGACCACTGACCTTGGAATTAGTTATTGGTGTTACACTGAAAACATCAAGAGAGACGTGGAGATAAGAAAGACATATATGACGTGCAAATGGCAAATGCAATTGAAAGCAACAACGGGCAAAATGACCAACCCATTGTCGTTTTGTTTGTCCTGATTGCAAAATTACAAAAGGTGCCCATTTTAGAAAACAAAAACGGTGGATGCTGGTATCACTGTTTTATTTTAACGATAATAACAACAGTGCAGTGCATGTGGTCCTAGAAGAAGCTTACTCAACTTTCCACCAACAATCTCTATCTTTTTTTTCTTTTTTTTCTTTTCTTTTTTTCTAAACCAACAATCTCATTAGTAACACTGTTTTTGTAGATTCAATCTATGTAAAAAAAATCGTGAATTTAAATTTTATGAAATTCAAATAATATGACTAAATTTACAATTTATTATTAACAACGAAAAATATCACAACCGTACAATTTCCTCTATTCGAAATCGGAACTCCTACTTCCCATTTTTATGCGCAAAAAAAAAAAAAAAAAACACAAGCCTTTTAGTTTTCTCTACCACTCATCTCTTTGGAAGCACACACAAAGACTGAGAAAGACTGATGATCTGATGGAGGATTATCAACAGCAAAAGCCTCATGCTATCATGATACCCGCCGCCGGTCTACAAGGACACATAATTCCCTTTACCCATCTTGCCATAAAGCTAGCATCTAAAGGCTTCATCATCACCTTTGTCAACACACAATCAGCACACCACCAGATAGCAAATGCTCATCGATATTCCTCCAAACCCGGCCAAGAGGAAGAATATCTTGATATATTCACCGATGCACGCAACAACAACTCCGGCCTCCCGCTTGACATCCGGTACGTGACCATCAGCGACGGTTACCCTCTGGGATTTGATAGAACCCTTAACCTTGACCAATTCCTTGAGGGCTATATTCATGTATTTTCAGCTCACGTTGACGATCTGGTCGGAAAATTAGTCCAGCAAGCTCAGCCACCCACTTGTTTGATTGCAGACACCTTCTATGCATGGCCGTCGATGATCGCCAACAAGTATAAACTTGTTAATATTTCCTTTTGGACTGAGCCGGCTTTGGTTTTCACTCTCTATTATCACCTCGACCTCCTAAGAATCAATGGTCATTTTGCTTGCCACGGTACGCTCGACCCCTAAACTTGTGTTTACACATTACCCTATCACAATTATATGATATAATTTCAGTTTAAAACACGCTAAATTGACTTGTTATACTATCGTAACTATAAGTGTGCGACTTGAGTTTACTACACTTCGAGTTGACTCGTTTATATAATAAAGTTATTACCATAATTTGGTATTTGGGTTTGATCTTATTTCCTCCCTTTTGGTCCATACTATGATTATGATGAAATTTTAGAGTAATGCAGGCCCGTATGGCGAGGATTTTGAGATGAGTTTTATGATAGAGTTTGATTATATAGTTAAATTAAAAAGTTATTCAAACAATATTTCAATTATAACAATTAATATATGTTATATAAATGTAATAAAAAAAATAAATAAAAAAATAATGACATTTTTTATTTTATTATTTTAATTGCATAAAATATATTATGGCAATTTAAATATTATTTAAATAATTTTTTTATTCTGCCATAAATATTTACTGTTTGTAATATTATCGTTTCGATTGCTAGATATACGTGAGGACGCCATCGTTTATGTGCCAGGTGTGGACGCCATTGAGCCAAAGGACCTGATGTCATATCTCCAAGATACCAATATATGGACACCACTTCACCGGATAATATATGGGGCATTTGATGACGTGAAAAGGGTAGACTTGGTTGTCTGCAACACATTGGAAGAGCTAGAATCCAAAACAATCAGAGCCTTACAGGAAAAGCATCCCTTCTACGCTATTGGGCCAACCTTCCCCCATGGCTTCACCAACACCAGGAGCCTTGTTTCGACGAGCCTGTGGTCCGAATCAGACTGCACCCACTGGCTTGATAATAAGCCTAATGGATCAGTTTTGTACGTTTCATTTGGTAGCCTCGCTCATTGCAGCAAAAGGGACATATTGGAGATAGCCCAGGGGCTCTTGCTTAGTGAAGTGAATTTCATTTGGGTACTTCGTCCGGGTATTGTGGGCCCCAATGAGACTGATGATATCCTACCCGTTGGATTTGAAGACCTGGTCCAAGACAAAGGTTTGGTTGTGCCGTGGTGCAATCAAATTGCAGCAATTTCACATCCAGCGGTTGGTGGGTTTCTAACGCATTGCGGCTGGAACTCGATTTTGGAGAGCGTTTGGTATGGGGTCCCATTTTTGTGTTATCCTTTGTCGACTGATCAATACACTAACAGGAAACTTGTGGTCGATGATTGGAGAGTTGGGCTTAATCTCTGTGATTGCAAGCCACTCGCACGGTATGAAGTAGCGAGAAAGATCAACCGTCTGATGATGGGTGGACAATTAGCCGATGAATTAAGGAAGAATGTGAAATCAATCCGGGAGAAATTACAACGCGCTGTGTCACCCATTGGATCGTCAGAAAAGAATTTGAACCGGTTTATTGACGATGTCAAGATTAAAATTCAAGAGAAGCAATCGGGGACAACCCAATGATTCATTAAATGTGTCGTGAACACGTTTTAGTCATTCATGATCTTATGTACAAATCTATTTAATTAGTATAAAAGGGAAACTTAGAGAAAGCTTTCCCTTAATTTTAGGTCCTACTTGGCATTCTTACAATTTTTTCCTTCAATCTATTTAAAAACAAAAAAAAAGCTCATAAAATTGTTTATCTTTTTAATTAATTTGTTACCTGTCATTATTACCTGTCCATTCTTTCACAATTATTACCATTAAAATTTTTTTTTTGTAACCATTCTTTCATAATTATTACCATTGAAAATTAACATTAATTTTGCAAGTTAACATTCCGAATTTTAAATTTTTGTAACCGTTCTTCCACAATTATTATCATTGAGTATAAAAGGGAAACTTAGAGAAAGCTTTCCCTTAATTTTAGGTCCTACTTGGCATTCTTACAATTTTTTCCTTCAATCTATTTAAAAACAAAAAAAAAGCTCATAAAATTGTTTATCTTTTTAATTAATTTGTTACCTGTCATTATTACCTGTCCATTCTTTCACAATTATTACCATTAAAATTTTTTTTTTGTAACCATTCTTTCATAATTATTACCATTGAAAATTAACATTAATTTTGCAAGTTAACATTCCGAATTTTAAATTTTTGTAACCGTTCTTCCACAATTATTATCATTGAAAATTATTAATTAGTATAAAGGGAAAATTTAGAGAAAGCTTCCACTTGATTTTAAGTTCTACTTTGCATTCTTACAATTTTTCCCTTCAATCTATTTAAAAACATAACAAAACCTCATAAAATTATTTATTTTTTAATTAATTTACTACTTGTCATTATTTCCTGTCTATTATTTCACAATTATTACCATTGAAATTTTTTTTTTGTAACCATTCTTTCACAATTATTACTATTAAAAATTAACATTAATTTTACAAGTTAACATCCTGAATTTTAAATTTTTGTAACCATTCTTCCACAATTATTATCATTAAAAATTAATTAATATAAGCTTCCCATTGAATTTAGGTCCTACTTGGCATTCTTGCAATTTTCCCCTTCAATCTATTTAAAAACAAAAAAAAAAAACCTTATAAAATTGTTCATCTTTTTAATTAATTTGTCAACTGTCCATTAATTTGCTACCTGTCATTATTACTGTCCATTCTTTCACAATTATTACCATTGAAAAAATATTTTTGTAACCATTCTTTCACAATTATTATCATTAAAAATTAACATTAATTTTGCAAGTTAACATTCCGAATTTTAAATTTTTGTAACCATTCTTCCACAATTATTATCATTGAAAATTAACATTAATTCCATTTTTCCCATTAATTTAACGTTACATAAGCCTAACAAATGGCTGAAATAATTGAAAAGTACACACTTTGAAAATTTTTTTTGTGACCATTCTTTCACAATTATTACCATTGAAAATTAACATTAATTCCATTCTTACCGTTTACATTCTTACAATTTTACTCTTCAATTCTTATTAAAAAAAAAAAACAACCTCATAAAATTGGTTAGCTTTCTTCAAAGATGATTGCAGTTATTACCGTTTACATTTGTAAAGATGATTGTATTTACATTTGCAAACTGAATTTGTTTCTAAATTAAATGCTTGACAGTAACAAATTTTTGTAACCATTTTTCCACAATTATTACCATTGAAAATTTTTTTTGTAACCATTCTTTCACAATAATTACCATTGAAAATTAACATTAATTTTGCAAGTTAACATTTTGAATTTTAAATTTTTGTAACCATTCTTCCACAATTATTATCATTGAAAATTAACATTAATTTCATTTTTCCCATTGATTTACCGTTACATAAGCCTAACAAATGACTGAACTAATTGAAAATTACACACTAGTGCTTATAACTGAAATTAGTATTAATTATTAATAATAACCGAATTGGGAGACATACCTACTATATAAGTGAGTGGATTCTTATTTGGGCATCACAGGAGCGATTGGATTACATGACTAAACTGCACACAAGTTGTAATCTTCCAAAATTTCAGGTAAAATTCTATATGTAATTGTTTCCCATTCCAATTTTATGTGTAATTATTTCACTTTCCATTTGAATTGCAACAATGACAAAAATTTATTTCTGCGTGTTTACTCATTTCATATACAGATTATGGAATTCCAATTACTCAAAAATCTCAAAGTCAACGAGGCCAACGTTAGCGTCAAAGTACGCATCATACGCTTATGGAAAGCCGTGAACAAAAAATATGAGAACAATTTAAAAAATAACATGTATATGAGATTGAACACATGAAAGAACTTGAAATCACCTGTGTAAAATGTTCAATAGAAATAGAGCTACATAAACTTCACTTTTACTTTGCTTGAAAATAAGGCATCACTTTTGTACCAACAGTCTCTCAATAAAAAAAAAAAACTGAATAATGTATTGGTCCTTCTACAAATTATTTAATATGTACTACAAATATTCCAACGAAATCAACACATAGATAAAAGTTTTTCATCGTAATGAACAATATTAAATCCAACACCAACAAGTTCAGGAAACAAACAATTCACAAAGGGAACAGTGAGAAAAATCAACATTAATACAAAATTTATGAGAATTGTACATCCAAGAGATGCTTCTAATTATTGAAAATTGAAAAAATATATTCTAAGAAAACTAATAACCAGAACGAATTCCTCTCGTTCTTCCCCTTATTCTCATTTATCACATATGCCTCCTCCCATTAATTCAAATAACGTTCAAATTTAAATAGATTATCAAGTTGTTTGGTATAAAAGTTTATTTTAAAATACCAACATAATTAAAATTTAAAATAAACCAATATTGCAACTAAAATTAAATAAATAAAAATTATTATCATTTAAAAAAATTAAAAAAAAATATTCACAACCCGCGCGAAGCGCGGACAGGTTCCTAGTTCTTGTAATAATTCAATGTATAAGTCTGCATTGCCATTTAATTCAATGATATGCATATGAATGATTATTTCATAAATTAATTATGTGAAAATTTGAACTATTTATTAGTATTTTCTATGTAACTAAAATTGTTTTACGTGGTTTTTATCCAGATCTAGAAAAGAATTTCAAGGGACAAACTCAATTAAAAAAGGGCCCTCCAAGTAAGGAGAAAAGGCCAATACATTGAAAAATAAATAATGAGTAAACATATGGGGAACAATTAGAAGCGCCAAACTAGATTGTCAGACGGGTTTGAGTTGAGTTGTTTTATATTTAAGTTATTTTGGGTCGGGTTGTTTGTGAGTCAATTTATTTTCTAGTCATTTTGAGTTATGTCACTTTGGATTTGAGTCAATTAACGGGTTGACCAAGTTATCAAAATGATAATGTGATATCTTTTATAAAAAAAAATTAGAAAAGTTAAAAAATTCTAAAAATTTTGCTAAAAATTTTTAAAAATAAAAGAAAATTTAAAAATTTAAAAATATTTCAAGAACATTTTTTTAAAATATTCTAAAAATTTTAAAATAAAATTTATAATTATATAAAAAATCTTAAAATATTCTAAAATTTTATAATTAATATTTATATCGAGAATAGTAGAATCTATATTTTTTTATAACATAAAATATTCTATAATCTTTTTTATTTTATTTTTTGTTCCCCTAAGAAAAAAAAATTCAGATTATACAAGTCATTTGAGTCGAGTTCGAATTTGACTCACAATTTTCAAGTCATTTCAGGTTAAACCCTTTTTTAGGTTAGGTTCGGGTTAATCTATTGAGTCAGATCAGATTTTGACACCTCTAAAAACAATTGACCCTTAGTTCCTGCTAGCTTCGTTCTTATTTTTATCTTATTTAATTTTCGTTCTTATTTTTATCTCATTTAATTTTCATCTCTAATGCTCTGTCTCTGTGTCTTCTTGATTTTGTTGAACAATATAAATTTCATTCATTAAAAATGACAAGAGCCGCTAATTTTTTATTTTTAACCTTATACTAGCCATTGATAATTTAACGCAATATTGGATTCTTTTTCTTTTTTTTTTTTGTTTATTAGGAGGTTCGCTGGTAATAAAAAAAATTAATATTGCTCATTGTGAAAATGATCTTCAAAATCTTTGAAATATAATTGATTATTATTTAAAAAGAAAATTTAAATGAATCGACTAATTTCAAGGTTTTTTAATATAAATATGTAAAAAGATGTTATTAAAGTTTTATGTAATTAATATAAGGTCTCGTTTCCTTGCTCACGCTTACAACAAATGGACTTCAGTCTTATCAACTACTCAAACTAGAAAAAAAAAAAAAATCCTTGCGATCTACTAATTATAGAACTTATTCATATCATGAGGTCATGAGTTCGATTTTTTAATAAAAAATTTGGTAAATTTTAAAAGTATGTCACTCTCATATAGTTGTGGGAGTGATATTACCCCTCCAGTAATTCAGTATTATAATTTTAATCCTGCGTTGACTCTCTCCAATAAGTCTGTGAGTGCTATTCTATTTTTTCTTTTTTTACACAAAGCATTTTTACACCAAAAAAAAAAAAAAGAAATATATCCAATAAAAATCTAAAATTGAAATAAAAATTAAAAATTCAGGATCAAAGTCAAATTCATTTATATTCAGACTTCCAAATAAAGCTTACATTTTTGTTTATATAAAATACTACTTAACGAGTCACATAAAAACTTAAAAAAAAAAAACGTAAACTAATTGCTTAATATCATAAATAAATAAAAGAAAAAATAAAAAAAGTCGTTTTTTTGTCGTTCGTTTTATGCCTACCAGTGCCATACGTTCCTCTTTATTTATTTCGGAATTAACCCAATAATTTACCCCCATCCAAAAAACTTACTACGCCTTTAATTTTACTGTGACAATTATTACCGTTAAAAAAGACAAAATATAATCCCAACAAGCAGACACCCCTATCCCTCTCCTCTTCTTCGCCCAGTTCTCTGTGTCTGTCTGTCTGTCTCTCTGCCTGTCGCCGTTTCGTTCCGTCTCGCCGGATCGTTCTCTTCGTCTCTAAACATCCGGCGATCGTATCTCGCTTTCTTCTCCGGCGAAATATCCGGCGTCGCCCTTTCGCGATCCATATTGCGGAACCCCTCCGGATCCGTCTACAATTATTTGAGATTTCAGATTGGAGATCAAAGGGTCCATTCGATCCTCCCCATAATACTCTTCAAGGTTAATAATTTGATCTCAATTTTTTTACCTTACTGGAGAAATTTTCGTTTTGGGTTTCTGTTCAAGATTAGGGCAAGAAAAAGGGGTTTCGATTTCAAGGTCACTCCCATCTTTTGCATGTACAGACAGCCTTTTCAGCCTTTTTAAAAAATTTTTTTTGTGTTCTTGTTTGTTTGTTGACTGTGCTAAGCTATCTGATTTTGTTTATGATCGGATTCAAGTTTTCGTGAAAAATTATGTGTATGTGTGAAATTGCCAAAATTATTTAGATAATTAAAAACTTGGCTCAGGAAGGAATTCTACATGACCCATATTTAGATATAGGCATCGGATTGCCAAGAATCTGCAGTGAAGCAGCAAAGGTGTGGATGGGATGGCAATTAGAAACTGTGAATTAGCTGGGCCTTTATATGGGTACTTATTACAAATTGTGGAACTAGTAAGAGGAGCTTCATTGTCTGTGGTTAACATGTTTCAGTTATGATGTTTTATTTTTGGTAGATGTTGGACTGAATTTGAATTTTCTTTTGATCTGATTAATGCTGGTTTTTTTTTTTTTTGCCTCTTTGGTAATTTCTTGTTTGGCATTTTCAGGAATCTGTAAAAGTGCAAGTGTCCATTGATCTTGTCCAAGACTCTGATTTGCAATGCGAGGATATGATAGAGAGGTAAGACATTCTAAGTTTATGCCTAATAGATAAATCACTAGTATTGTACAGTTAGTGCCACCTTGTTCTGCTTGGCTAGTTAAATGGCTTTTGCATATTAATTAGCTTGTGTTATGTAGGAAGTTGAAGATTATGATGAATATGAGGACTATGAAGAAGAACAAGATGAAGAAGGAGAGGAGTATGAACATGAAGACAAAGAAGAACGTAAACCGAGTGCAGAGGAGCTAGAATATCTTCGATTGAGAGAAAGGATCAAAGAACGAATTAGAAAAAAGCGTCAGCAGCAAATTAATTCTTCTCGTAGCAAATCTCCGGATAAAAATAAGAAACTTCCTTTGAATGGGTAAACGACGTCACTTGACACACACATTGGTTATTATAGATGATTCGTATCTATGCTTTTTACGTACATATTCACCATTTTTTGTTGTAGGGCTAAGCGATTTTAACTGATAAATGATAAATATGATATTGTTTTATGGAGAGAGGCCCTTTTTCTGTAATCCAAGCCATGAAATTAGGCTATGATGGAATAATACATATCAGCAATAGCTTGTATATTGAAAGGCCCCAATATCACTACTGATAGTTATCTTGACTCCTGCCATGAATACATCTGACAATTGAATGTGGTATGGAGAATATTTATAGGCCTAAAATTCCCCTGTGAAGATTGTTTGTAGTCTAAAATTATCTTGATGTGTATGAATTGACTATTTGCCCGCATATTTAATTTTCTGTGGCTCATGAATTGTGTAGTTAATTGTATATTTCTAAATGGCATATTTGTGCAGCTATGGATCATTTTTTGGGCCTTCCCAACCAGTTATTGCTCAAAGAGTAATTGAAGAAAGCAAGTCCTTACTCGAAAACCAGCATTTGGCATTCCAAAGATCAAATTCTCATGATGCTGTATGTATTAGAGAATCTTTATGTTGGTGCTCTTTTCAGGCTATGATGTAAATGCTTAGAGCTTCATGAGTTGCTATTTGGAATCAGAGACTGCCTGCTTTTGCCCTTCTTTTATTTTTTTTTTTCATGCTTGCTTTTGTTAAGCTATTTATGTACATGTGCCTTCTCCTGGAATGAAAGGTCTAAGCTCACTGAAGAAACTTATCTATATTTTTTTAGCAAAACAGATAGGTTGACTCTGTTGATTTTTTGTCCTGGTAAAATCTAAACAAAAAACAATTAAATACAAAAAAAAAAAAAAAAATCTCTGAAGAGAAGGAGACCGCAGTGAAATGTTTTTAGATTATACATTGCTATGTTCGACTGGCTTTAGTTTTTGCCCAATTTGTCGGCTTGGGTTGCTTAGAGTGATGATTATTTATGGTGGGGTACATGGCATTGGTCCGTTATCCGAGATGCTGCAGTTTTATTTCTGTTTCGGCGGTGGTCTTGTTTCTGAGTTGTTGTAGTCGGTGCTTTTTTTAGTCTGCCATTGATTTTGGCGCTAATGTTCATGGTATGTAAGTGATCCGATGTCTCGAAATTTTTTTCTTTGGCCTGTTCTCTAGCTATTTCTTTGATCCATGATTCCTTTCATATCGTCATCTATTTGTGCTCTTATTTATATCACCACAAGGGGATGCCATGGAGCACTCTGGCAATGGCAATTAAATAACAAATCCTTTGGTTTATGTTATCTAATTATATGCTGTATCTGATAAGGTTGCTTTCGTAATTATCAAGAAAGCTGAGTAACCGAGGCCTGAGCAATAGTTGAGGTGGTTGGAGGCAGTGACCTCCGACTGGGGGAACTGTAGTTCGAACCTGAATCCCTCCCTCGCCCCCTCCCTCATATGATTGCGGTGTCATCTCCTCTATAGACCAAAAAAAGAAACCTGAGTAACCTGAATTGTGTTATATAGGTCTTACTTCTTTTTACAGTCTCCTTATCTATACTTTTCCTTAATTTTGGTTCTGCCTCTCAAGATCATTTGAATATTGAGTATATGTGGTTTTACATACCATTGTGATGTTGTCTGTTTTAAAGAGTGCAATTTACGCAAATTCTGCAAGTTTTAGTCTGTTTGTGAAAACCACAATAAGGCTGTGTACATTGACACTTCCCGTACTGCATAGTGTGGGAGCATCGTGCACTGGGATTCCTTCCTTTTTAGCTTCCATAGTACCATGAGATTCAATGTTGCCCAAAGGTATTGATGTGATCCTAGGAACCTTAGTCGTGATGCCCTCTGAATTGTAGGTGTGAAATCCATAAATTTAAGCTATTCCTCAAATGTTTTCTTGAGTAACTTTAATCCGTTTCGTAATCTATTGATTTAAATACCTTGCCAAAATGCTTAATCTCTATTTGTGAAATGTTTGTTGGCCATTATTCAATGTAATGCGGTGGAATGGAATCTTTAGGAATTATTCATCGATATTGCTTCAATTACCGTCAATTATGGTTTGCCAAACATATTTTCGCAGGATGCTATACGCTGCATTTTTCACTATTTCTGTTCTTGGCACTATAACAGCTCTTATAAACTCAGTCTGAGCCATCATATGCTAACATCTCTTGAATGAGGATGTTGCAAATGGCTTTCTTATGTTAGCTTTTGTACTGATTTCTTTGCATTCTTGCCATGGTAGAGGAAAAAGAGTGCTTCAACTTCCTCAGGGTCAAAGAGCGGAGTTTCTCAGAAGCTACCGAAAGCGAAGAATGAGGTATACTTTTGCACTTTATTTCCCTAAATTTGGATTTTTTGCGGGTTCTGACCTGGGAGCTGCAAGAATGAATATAATGGATTCCCATGTATGTGCAGTTGCAATTAAAAGCCCAGAAACTAAAAAATACGAGAGATTACTCCTTTCTGTTATCCGATGATGCAGAGCCCCCAGCTACTACAAAAGAGCCTGCATCTCGAAATGCCCTTACTCCAAGTTCAGGTTTGTTGCTTTTTTTTGTTACATAAAGTCATTTAACTTAATGCCTTCTACTTTTATTGAGAAAACTTATACAGGTTTTTTGCTGATGTTCAAGAGGCGCGAGCAGCTCCGGCGCTTTACAAGAGCAAGCAGCCATCAAGCGGTACTGCCAGAAGTGTACCATCAAGCGGTACTGGCAGAAGTATACCATCAAGTGGTACTTGCAGAAGTATTCATGGAAGTGGTGAAGATAGGAAATCTCACCCTAGACAAGGACAAATGCATTCTAAAACAGAGTCCTACAAGTCAGCTTCTATCAGCAAACCCAATATGGATTCCAGAAGACAGATTGGTGCCCAAAATGGGGTTGGGCCTGGCCGGCCTGTAGTGCCAAGAGGCTTGCCTTTGAAGCCCCATGCTGCCACGATGGAGAAGAAGGCTTCTGCACCTGTTGCAAAGAGCATTCTACCTGCCATGCGCAAACCTCCATCTTCTAACGTACAGTCTTCTGTTCCCAAGCAACATTTGGAGCAGAAAAGGGGATTACAAGAACCACATAAAGCTAAAGTAATGCCAAAACAGGCAGTGGCATCTTCTAAACCTCAGGTTTAAGCTTGTTTTGTGCGTTGCACACTACTGAAATTTGTTATTTTCTTAAGAAACTTTAATTAAAACCTTGTTGGTATAATCTTTAAGGTTGCCTGAATGATTCACCTATCATTTTAAATCCCTTTTGATGTGTTGGCAGATGAATAAGCCAGTAAAGCACTTATCATCACATGCACCATCACAAGACAGCCGCCTGAAGAAAAAACCTGCCAGGCGGTTCTCTGATGATGAAGATGAGGATGAGAAGGCTCTTAGTATGATCAGAAGAATGTTCAAGTAAGGCTTTTTCTATTCTGGATCTTTGAACTTCTTCATCCCTCTTATTTTAGACAATAACTTAAGGAACTTTGCAGCTAAGCGAGACCAACACTAATTGTGAATACCTAGTTGTGGTGAATAAGCAATAAGATAAAATCGTGCCTAGCTTCGTGCTTGGGACATGAGAGTTAAACTCAACTTTTAACCATTCTTGTTTTGTTGCATTTTTGGATTTTGGCACCTCATTTATTGTCAATTTAATTTTTTTTTAATGGTGCTGGAAGGGGTAGGCCACCGTAGCCGGTTCTCATTCCTAGTAGATTTATAGCATACAGGTTTTTGTTGTAGAGATGCAGCAAGTGCTTATGTTGAATATTTTTTTGTCTGACAGTAAAGTTTATGTGGAGATGATGTCCTTTTCATTAATACCAGATTATAAACTGTGCTTTGATTGTCTAATTTTTAGGCGGTGCCTATTAGTTTCCTGCTGATATGTGATTGCTGTTTCTTTGCAGCACCCAAAGGTTTGCTGGTCGTGATGACGATGATAGTGACATGGAGGCAAACTTTGCTGATATCATGAAGGAAGAGAGAAGAAGGTTAGTACTGTTGGCTGATTGGGTTATGGATGTCAGATTTCTCATTTCTTTAATGGGGGATACAAACACACAAAAGCCCACAACAGAGACACAGTAGATAGAGGGGGGGTTGAATGTTGGATTTTTTATTCTTTTCTTGGTAGCTACAATAATGGGAAAGTAAAAAACAAACACACATACAGAGGCACTGGCCTCACTTTGGGGGTTTTTTTTGGGGTGGGGGGGGGGGGAGGTGGGGGGTTGTGGAAGGGGCGGAAATGGCCCAGCATCAGTATTGCACTGCTTGTCTTTTTTGTGCCAACATACGTAATATCCATATTGTGTTTTTTCCCCTACTCGTTGAGCCCTTTTATTGGCTTTTGTTGGGAGATCTTGGAAATCTCTTAAAACATTTTCTTGGTCATATGATCTCAATGCTTAATAATTTGGAATGGGTTGAGGAAGAAAATATGAGAGAACTGATGGATAGTGATGTAATGCAATATGAACTTCAGTTTAGGAATTTTTTTTTTTTTTCCGTGTTTGAAAACAAATATTTCCCCATAACTGGAAGGTAAATTTCTCAAATTTTTATCTGCTTCTTGTGTGACTAGTAAACATTCGTGTTTATAAATTTGTGTCCTTGTTGTTCGGGCTGTGTTCATGATTCCTTCCGTTCACCTAACTTTGCTGGATCATGGTTTAATGTTGGGGGATACAGTGCAAAGATAGCAAGGAAGGAAGACGAGGAGCAACTACGCCTGATAGAAGAAGAGGAGCGGCGCGAACAGATGAGAAAGTCGTCAAAGAAGCGTAAGCTGAGCCACTAGAGTGACCATACAATGAATTTCTCGTCAGAAATTGATTAATTCCCATTAACTTGTGTATTATTTGTTTTGCTTTACTTTCGAGTACTAGTTTAGAGTTGTACTTTTTTGATCCCATAATCTCAATTATGGTTGTCTTTTATTGTCAATTCGAAATGGTCAATTGCGGACCGTAGTGCAATGTGTTGACCAGTTTTTAGTCTGGAAAAGGTTTGATTGACAGGAGAAAATAGACATAGTTATTGACAACATAATAAAAGAATATCAAACAAAGTTAATATAATAGTAATTTGCAAATTTTTAATCTAATTATGTTACAATAATTTTTAATTTTTGTGTTTGAGTATGTTAATTCTTCGGTGCCTGGTATTACAACTGTAGGGGGATTAAAACCAAAACACGAAAAAAGCTCTTCAGTTAGGGTGCAATTGCCTGTTACTTGGTTCCTCCAATTTGCCAAATGTGAAAGTCTCCTTCTATGTGATAAGTTTCTTTTAGGCAAAGTTTATATTGTTAGGATAAAGTTTCACTTGCTTTATGAAATGTTTTATGAGAGAATTTGAATCTTGACTATGAGAGAATTTGCTGCTGGCTATTGTTTCGACTTTTGAGAACGAGCAGGAGAAAAAAAAGGGGATTGTTATTCAGAAAGATGGGCCGAAATTAGGGCTTCAAGCCGTTTGTGGGGATTAAGCCATGACCAGATTTATTTCTATGCCCAATAAGGGTAGGACAGGATCATCTAATAATTAATCATTTTTATATTGGGCCTAGAGGCCCAATTTTTCTTTCAGGCCATAGGCCCAATCCCTGTCCTTTAGGGATTTTAGACATTGCGAGCGTTTCTCGGCCGTCCGATATATAGGCTCCCCGCTCCCCTGCGTTTAGAATACGCACTCCAACAACACAACCCTGGTCCAATCCTCATGGTCTGCGGAATTTGACCGTCATAATAAATTCTGGCCGTCCGATATATAGTCTCCCTGCATCAAAGAATGGACACTATTACATTTCCGGACAAAAATGTGCTTAAAATACTGTCTGAATGAAACTGATTGTATTTAGTTTACAATTGCCTGTATTTCAAGTGCAACAAAAAATAAGAAGAAAAAATCACTGTCATTTCTTTGCATATAAAATCGAACTGGTTGCATGTTAAATCTGTCTAATTGTATTTGAGTAAAATTTCGGCCACTCTTTCTTCTTTCTTCTGGAAATCTAACTTTTTCCTCAAAGAATTACCAACCCCTGTGGGTTGGGGATTTTTGAGCGTGAGAGTAAATCCTGGCCGTTTAACAGAACCGACACCCCTCGAAGCCCTAACCACCAGAATTTCCCTCTTGTTATTTCTTTTAAAAAAAGATACGTTAGACATCTATAGTCTTTGCATACCTGACCTGTTTGGTTCAAGATTTTCTCTTTCGGAGACCGGGAATCGGCGAACCTCTCTTCCTTCATTCTCCGGTATACAAATGATTCGGTTACTGAATCATCCAATTCATCCTTTACGGAAAGGCTTTAGTTTCTCTGCGAGAAGCTTTCATTTCGCAAGGACTCGGAGGATCGGCGGCAGCGGCTTTTCCGGTCTCAAAACCAGCCGCCTTCTTTATCCTGTAATAATCACTCTCTCCAAGATGGTAATGCTCAAGAATGCGATTGTGGCGGCAAATATCTTAATTTCTTACGTTTCTTGGTTTTCATTCTTGAATATGTGGTTAGTTACACATGGCTTCTTTGATTGTATTAATTTCAGTCTTTTTGGTTTTTATTTCTTTCTTTCTCAGAGTTACTGTGATTTCTCCGGTGCGAATTCAGTTCTGTCTCAAGATGCTGATGCAGTTAACTCTTCTAAAAGAGAATTTAAGTTAAATCGAGATTCGTTTTCTGATTCGGATAAGTCTAAAGAAAGGTGAGTGAATCTTGATCCGTCAATCGTTAGAGTGATGCTCGTTGTGATTTGTCAGTGGAAATTCCTCGCAATAGACTAGCTTTATTTAAAATTTCGAAAAACCGCCAAAAAAAAAAAGAAAAGAAAAGAAAAGAAAAGACATGATTTCACACAATTCCAATGGTGCAACCACGTATTCTGTATGGAGAAAAAGGAAAAACACATGCATTCTACATCATTATCCTATTCATATCTTTCTGTCTCTTCGTATATTGAATTTTGAAGAGCGGCTTTTAGCCCAGATAATAGATTTCATAAAATCATGGAGCAAATAAGCATAGGAAACACATAAATTCCATGAACTCATTGTACTTTACTCACAAGAGACAGGGATCTGAATGCAGTTAAAATCCAATCCCCATTCCCGTCTGCATGTGTTAAATGAGCATGATGCAAGTTTGCTGCTCTGAAACAAAACTAAAAGAAGAAAGAAGAAATTGATCAACCAAAACAGATTTCTTCACTAACATAAAAGAAGACAGACAGAATTATTCAATTCAAACAGATGTAGGCTCACTGTGCTGTTGTGCATAAGGCTCACGCTATGTGGTTGGGGGAAGGTCAAATGTATGTAGCCTCACCTTTTTTTTTTTTTTTTTTTACTTACAAAGAGGTTTCTGTAGCTCGAACTTCAGGTTACAATGGACATGACCGTTACATTAAGTCTCACCTTTCTAAAGGGTGTAGAGAAGTTAAATTTTTTTCGCTAAGCCTGCGAATGAAGATTGAGATATTACCTTACCAGTTTTTACTTTGTAGTTTCTATGTTTGTAATTGTTAATTGTGTTTGGTTACAAGGCTAAAAAGGCAGATCAATGTCCTTTTCCCTTTTTGGTTCCTGCAAAATCTTGACATTACTATTGATCCACTACATAATCTTTTTAGTTCTGTGGTAACTGCATTTGTTTTGAGTCACATATACAGTGCTATAGCCCATAGACCAAATCGAGAACATAATTCTTTGCCTTGTAGTGCTTTGCTTTTATGTTTCATTTTTCTTTTGCTTGTTCTCTCGTCTTTAATTGCTGCACTGCAAGAAGTGGCTTAATGGATACGAGCATAAACACAGATTTAGTATATTTACAATAATGTGGAGTGTATGTGAAATCTGGATGGACTGAAAATGACTTCCTTTTTGTAGCTTTTCTATCATCTCCCCTTGTTAAAGGTATCTGAGAATGCTAACATCATAGTTTGCGGTTTAGTGCCATACCGTAGATGGTAAATTGGAACTCTATTTTGGCTGCTGAAGACATAATACTCTTCTTTTTCACTTGAAAGCCAATTCACATGCTGTATATTGAATTTCGTTATGTTGCTGCGGTAAGTGTTTTAATGTTATGGCATGAAAATCTTATACTGACTAATGTTATGACATACGAGGAGGGAAGGAAGCATAGATTTGCAATTTACTTTTGTTACTTTAGTAACTGTCTGTATAACATAAAGGCTGTGCCTGATATGGGTTGGGATTCTAGCAGAGTGAGTTAGGCTTCAAATTGATGCTGCTGAATAAAAGAGTGAAAGAACAGAAAATTTTTGGTGTTACTGGATGTTTTCTGTAGTATGATAACGTTTTACGGAGACAGTTGAAGTCTATGGATGACTTCCATAGTGACAGGCCAATACAGAATTTTTATTGTAGGACATATGTGGATGTAGCAAGATTTTGGTCCTTTATACATGCTTATTCTTGGAAGATCTTATCCTAAGTCCTGTTGCTCAATATGTAAATTTGGAGTCTGCAAATTTCGTTTTCTTTCTTTTTTTTTTTTTATCCCTCCTGCAATTGAACATATTTGGTGGCTGAGGTGTGTTTTATGTGCATGATATTACTGGAGAACATGTTTGATGTGGATGAAGAAGAGATTTTGGGTATTGTCTTACCAACTGAAGTTCAAGTACCTATCTTTTTTTTTTTTTTTCCTTCTTTCATTTGGAATCTCCTAAATGATGTAACCTACTGATTGTTGACCTATGTTGCATTCAAGGTTGTATGAAAACCCAGAACTAGAAACTTTCAGCCTTTAGCTGTATGCTGCTAGTCGGCTTGTTCTTCTTTTTACATTGGCAGCGACTTTACATGGCTTTTTTGGGGTGTTCCAGGGAATGAAATCGTTGTTTAAAGCATAATCTTGATCGAAGAAACTTTTTCTTTTCAGGAGTTCCATTTGGTTATAGTTATGTTTCATCCAAACAAAATATCATGGCAAAAGGTATGTTTCTTCATGAAGATCTTAGCATGTTGAATTTGGACAATGTTTAATACAATACAAAATATATCTTTGTGAAAAATATCCCATTGTCTTTTATTTTTAATTTTTTCATCTAGTCCCTGCCCTTTTATGCGCTTAGATGATCTGTGACTCAAGAATATGTTTCCGCTTAGTAGGATGGGGTGGTGGACTGTCACTCAAAGTTGCACTATTACCTAATGGGTATTCAATTGTCTTTAAATGGCTGGGCAAAAGGATGCATTGGCAGCCTGCTATATTTTTATGGTACATATGTAGAATGGACTCGATGAGGTCTTCTATTTGAACTAGTTTTTGGTTTTACACTCATTATCACCATTAAGGTTATTTTGTGTTGTATCTGTAAAAATATTGATGGTTGCACTAATTTAATATTATTTTGACATGACCTTGTACTTTTATTTCTTTATTCTGAGCCATGATACAACACCATATATGACTTAATTATGCATCCTTTATTGTCTGTAGCATTAACTATACCTTCTATAGAGTGATTCAAGAACTGTGCCTTAGGCTTTTAAAGCCAAAATTTCAAGGCCAATTCATTTATAAGTCCTAGGAATGGTAACATTGAACTTGCTGTATAATAAGTGCATGATTGAATAAGGTTTCCTTTATCGTCTTGAGGTTTTTTGTTACAGTGTAGAACATCCTATTTGTGCTAGAAGCCTAGAAATGTACTGCACGCTAAGTTTATTATTTTTTGGGGCTGTAGTAGTTTGAATAGTTAACAGATAAAAAAGACAACTCGCTGTTGATTTCCTTGCCGTAGTGATTGAATTTGCAACACCTCATTAAACCCTCCAGCTTTGTGCAATAGTAGTAGAGTACAATGGTCTGATGTTTTAGCTAATAGGTCCTCTAATTCTTTCAAATATCAATTCTTTTGTCTTATCCTTCTCACATAAATTAATATATGTTTTACCCCAAATTTGTGCACCTTACTCTATATGTGCACTCTGGTGCTTTATATCTTGTGGCTTTGTCAAATATCCATATTATGCTTAGTGCTTGAACGATGGTAAGTTCTGGATGATATAATATTAGCTTGCCTGATTGATTTTTCTAAATTGTTTTAAGGTATGAATTTTCGTCACAATATGTATCCTGCATACAAGAGCAACCGACCCCCTACACCCGATACCATTGTCCAGGGATTCCAATATTTGAAAGCATCACCCCAAGCCATGTCCATTAAGGTGATTGAGGTAATTGGTTTTCTATTTTTTGTACTTTGTTTCTTTGGCTTAAGTTATATTTATATATGGAAACTAATTGTGCTTATACTCAAAGTAGGTACCAGGCATAGAAGCAGATGATGTGATTGGAACCTTAGCAATGAAGAGTGTCAATGCTGGGTTCAAGGTAGTTCCTTAAAGAGATACTTAGTAAGAGTTGGGTTAAAAAAAATTTTAGAACTTCTTCAAATTGCTCATTAGTTTGTATTCAAGGTAGTTACTTAAAGAGATACTTAGAGCGTTGGATAAAAAAAAAAGTCCTGAAACTTCTTCAAGTCTCTCATTAGTTTGTTTATGGACTTGTAGAGGAATGTTTAGCTAGCTTGTATTAGTGAAAACCATAATTTTGGTGTGTAAAGAATGACCTAACTCATTGTAGGCAGTGCCTTCTCCCCTTCTACCACAAAAACCAGTAAACCCACTTGAAGAAAATGTAATGCAGAATGTCTCTGTGAAGCAGCATTTCACCGTATCTTAATTATAAGGAAACTGTGCTTTAGCGTTTACTTCCCTTTTATCAAGGTTTATATTTGTTTTGGCTGTTTTTTGATGTTGACTGCCTATCATCCATGGATTCTATTCTATTCAATAGTTTGGTGCTGAGTACAGCACATATATTTTGCGTTCACTTAAACTTCTTAAACATTAGTCCTATAAATGTTCCTTACCACGAGACCTATTCTTCTTCTTCTTTTTCTTCAACTTGATTAGGTTTGATAAAAAAAAGGGTGAGCTTAATTTGAAGCATTGTTGATCTAAACATTTTGTTGGAGTGTAAAATATAAAAAGTTTCATATTTGAAAGAAAGAAAGAAGTAAATCAATATATAAGTGTAGTTAGAAGACTCATAACCTAAGTCTTAAAGTTTTAGGTAAGATGTGGTGTCCAAAAAAGTCCATTTAATATTGCTTGCTTCTTACCTGTTGTTATCCGTTTAAGTTATTGGGCCCGTTTAAGTTAATGAGCCTATTCTTCTACAAATTTTTACATGGTATCAAAGTCCGAATGTTGCTGCCCCTCACATTTAATGGTGAACTATAGTCAGCTCAAGTGAGCTGGATCCAACTCAGGTGAAGTTGGACTTTCGTTGTTTGTTCACGCTTCCAGCCCAAGTAAGCTGGGTCCATCCCAGGTGAGTTGGGCTTTCGCGTGAGGGGGCGTGTTGGAGTGTAAAATATAAAAAGTCCCATATTGGAAAGAAAGGGAGAAGTAAAGCAATATATAAGTGTAGTTAGAAGACTCATAACTTAAGTCTTAAAGTTTTAGGTAAAATGTGGTGTCAAAAAAACCAATTTAATATTGCTTGCTTCTTCTCTATTGTTATCCGTTTAAGTTATTGGGCCCGTTTAAGTTAATGAGCCTGTGCTTCTACAAATCTTTACACATTTGA
Organism: Carallia pectinifolia; assembly: GCA_037832335.1. Lineage (NCBI taxonomy): Eukaryota > Viridiplantae > Streptophyta > Magnoliopsida > Malpighiales > Rhizophoraceae > Carallia > Carallia pectinifolia. The sequence continues at coordinate 6,023,597 of CM075449.1, forward strand.
TCAGAGCTGTAGCCATGCTTTGTTTTTCTTGTGTCCCTAAAATGAATTAAAACCTGCTTAACTGGTGATGATAGTTATCAGAAATACACTAAGGCTTTCTTGGATCCACACAATTACAGTAGCATTTTGTGTCTAACTAATTAAGTGCACTAGGTGCTGGTGTATGCTTGAAATTCCTGTACCCTTTCATTTGATTAGTCAATCTTAATTCTTGATTGTTCGTCCAACAGGTGCTTGTTGTTTCTCCAGACAAAGACTTTTTCCAGATTCTGTCACCTTTAAGTCTTTTACGAATTGCACCAGGCGGAGGCGAGTCAGTATCAATTGAGCTTGCAGTTTACAACTTCATGTTTCAACGTTGGTCTTCCTAGGTTTCCATCATAAGTGCAATGCTTGTATTTTAACTTCTTATGCTTTTTTCTGTATGAAATTCTGTTAACTAATTCTTATTTTAACTTAAATAAACCATATTTTGTATGTTGACTGACAATGGTCTAGTATTATTATAAAACTAGTTGGGATTGCTTACATGGATCTCTTATTCTTAATTCTATTCTCTTTGAAATGGTATAAATACAAAGAGAAGGAGAAGGTTTCCTTTGAAAATATGTCAGGACAACATAAAAGATTAGTTGATAAAGTAAGCTCTCCAATCTGATCAACTTCATTGAATTGTGCAACGGCCAAGTACCTTAGTGAAGCATGGGAAATAATTTCGTTGCAAAGCAACTGAGGAAATAAAATACTAGTCTGTAAGGAACCTTTTAGAGTTAGTGAGGAAATAGGAATTTGCTTACAATTCTGGAATTATTAATTTAAGTGGAGAAAGTGATTTTCTTTTTATTTTCTTTTCCAGGATGGTTTCATTTGGGTTGGATAATTTTGCTAAATTATACAGGGATTCAAAACTGTCTCAGTTTGTTGACATAGTCTCACTTGTGTGTGACAAAAGTGATAACATAGCAGGTTATCTGCTGCAATTTTGTCATTTTTTTCAGTTTTCTTCATGCATACAATCATTTTTTCTTACTGTGTACGAGTTTCAAAGGATGCTATGCTTTCTAGACCTTGCTTTATATTATCAAAGATAGTATATGGCTATAAACTGTAGCGTTCTTACAACTCGTCGTGCCCAACTTCTTCTGACCATATTATTTGAAAGAATCTAGGAAGTGGCTTGATGCATAGATTTATTTTCCCATGCGGGTGGTTTTTAAGTGAAGTCAATCTAAAGGAGCATATCAATGCTATGAAAGATAGTGACATGGAATATGCTTAAAATTTATTATGCTCAGTGATTGACGTAAATTTTTATTTAACTGCGGGAGTTGCTGGAATAGGGGGTGTGTCTGCTCTGCAATTGATCAGCAGATTTGTTATGTTATTCTCTTGTGTCTTCTTTATTTCTTTTCAGAAAACAAAAGGGACGTTAATATGCTGCTCTTTACAGATGAAAGTGACTTGCTAAGATGTGGAAACATTTCCATCCTGGAAAATGAATCTTAGAAGATAGAATACAATCATTTTTTTGGCATATGTTGTACTTCATATGTTTGTATGTTGACTTGTTACAACCGCTTACTTTCTTTTGCAGGTACTTTGGAGAATTTATTGAAGTGTCTTGATCAAGTGGAAGATGAGCGCATTAGAGAGGTAGAGTTTTGGTTCTTTCTAGCTCATTCCCAGTATAGGTGCTTATGATTGGATTTTATTGTTGTTCTGTCTAATTGTGATGTCGTCACAATTTCTTTTGTTTTGTTTTGTTTTTGTTTCTGTTTTTTTATTTCCCACTTGGAGTTCCATTGGACCCTAAGCTACTCAATAGGGGTTAGCTCTTTTCATTTCCATAAATTCCTTGTCCCCCTTCCTAGAATTAGAACTTGAGACGTTGAAGATGAAGGTCTAAGGTCTTCACTACTGGGATGTCCCTTGAGGAATGCTATGTCATTACAATTTCTATTTTTAGGGGAGACGGTGCAATTAAAAGCTTAGTCCTCATGATAACTTTTAGTGAATCTCTCCAGGCATATTTTGATGTTAGAGGCATTCTGGATTAAGAAAAAATCACTCTGCAGGATTGTGCGCTTCATTGCTTGTGGTGTAGAGAAATCAGAGCCTTTTTTCCTTCTGCTATAAGTCTTCTTGGACTGAAGAATATTTTATCAACTGTTTTTGGGCTTACTTATTGTCTTTTGCCTCGTTGGTATTGTTGACACTCCTCCTCTGACCTTCATCTTCTATTTTCTCTTTGTAGGCCTTGCGAGCAAATGCTGATCAAGCTGTCTTAAGCAAGAACTTGGTAACTAATGTCTCCTTTGTCTTTTCTTTTAGGTGGTCCTTTTTTTTTTTTTTTTTTTTGAACATGAGCACTCAGCAAGAACTTTGTATGAAACTTTTTGTGTTATGGCTGGCACATTTACGTACTGATGTTCCATTATACATGATCCCATTGGGAGATCCGAGTCATCTGACATTTAAGAAACCAAAGGTTTTTAAAATTGCAGTTTTTATTTGTGGATGAAGTTTAATGTTCTTTTTTAGGCTATGACATTTGGTCAGTAGTATTTCCTCCCAGCTTTCTTCACTGCTGCTGATGGTAGGTTGTTGTTTATTTGTCTCATAATATATTTTTCTTGAACGCAAGGGAGTAGCAATTTCAAATGTGGATGCAGGCACACTAGGAATTCAGACACTGAAAATTTTGGAATTTTTTGTTTTGACTAATACACGAGAACGGGGAGAAATTCACAAGCCTATTGACAGCCATCAGTGCATATGCTGAAGGATTTTCTGCCGATCCAATCATCAGAAGAGCTTTCTATTTGTGGAAAAAGCTTGAACAACGGTGACAATTTCAGTTGTCAATCCAGGCATTTGTCTATCTGGAGACTTGTGCAGTATCTGCATAGCTAATTGGTCTAATCCGGCTTATGTGAAATGATTGATTGTACAACGTGAATGTTCTCATTCTCAATCAAGCTTTGATCTCCTGCATCAATGTAGCTCACTAACCATGTTATTTTGGTCGTTGTAGGAAAAATCTAAGAAAATGTAAATATGAAGGAGATTGTTCTTAAAGCATTTGAAGAAAAAGAGACATTGTCATGGAAGATTCGTAACTAGTCCATTTGTGGCATATTTATTGCAAGGAACCAAAAGCCAATAAAAGTTTCCAGCAAGTTTCTCGAATATTGAGCTGCCCAGACCATTGAGATGCAGAAATTTGAAACGCTCCATGACCATGCAAGATAAGTTGGAACAGGCTACAATCTAGAACTGAAAGTTCCAACTTTCGGTTGGCATTCCCTCATTTCAAGGTTTTCTGTGAATAATCAGGGACCATCTGGAAATGGAAGAGGGCAACTCAGGATTTCACCCATGACTTTCTTAATTGTTAAGTCAATTTCCAGGACAGTGCTGGTTGTTTCACGCAATACCATACATTCACAGGATCAATCTTCTTTAGATGATGCAGCAGTTTCAGTTTTGTCAAGCTCGAGAACAGCATTAAACCCAAACTCATTTCCCGGTGCAAACAACTTCCTGAGTTCTTCAGCTTTCTGGGTTGTGGTAACTTTATTGTCTTTCACTTTCAGATTTTCCTGTTTTCAATGTCGAACATAACAAATTTTGATCTCATCGTGAAATAAAAGAAGAAGTGGCAGAAATGTGTTTACCTTCTTTGCATAGTCTGCAAGAGTTGAGCTAACCATTTCTTGAATTACGAAATTTGTGACGCGCTCTTCACCAAGAATTTGTAGTAAGAAATCCTGTGGGACCTGTTAAAGTCATTACTTAGAGATTGTAGCATCGCAAACCATCCATAGCAAAATGCAAACAAATAGGGTACTAGTTTTGCACAGAATTTGTTTAGATAGAACAGAGGATGTGAACAAAGATAAAACTCCAGCTGCTTCAGGATATGGCCTAGTCAGAGCCAACATTCTGATGAGTTCTCAGTTTCACACTGAGGTCAAAATAATACACAGTTTTCCTCCAGCTTTTCTGTCCTAAAAATTGTGGTGCAAGAATATTGTTCTAGCAAAAAATAGACCCTATAGAACAGGTTGAGGATGCTATCAAAATTTTGTGATTATGAAACCTGTGCAATTACACATGTGAATGTATGCACGAAGGGAAGAGGCAAGCATAAAAAAGCGATCTTCCCTTTCTTTAAACTGTGAATTGAATTGATCATATTAACTCCTAGGACACGCAACGATAGTCTTTCCTATATTCAATTGTATCTAGTAAACAAATTCCATTCTAATTCAAAGTCAAATTGAATTTCTAAATCTTGAGTGGGGGAGGAATTCAAGCCATCAAATGTTATAGATCTGCAAAAGTTCACAATGGAGCACACTCACCTTCGTTGTCTTTCCTGGATTAGCCCCAAACAACATGCAAAAATTTCACAAGGTTAGAACCATAGAATTGAAATTCTCAAGTTGAACATAACAAGAAATGAAGAAAATATGATGTCAAGGACAACTGTTTGAGATATCAACTTATAGTGCTGAGTTCTCTCACAGCCTAAAACTCAGTGAATTCAATGCATTGATGTCACATGGGAAAAACAATCCAGTTTGGCGACACCTAACATATCAAACATCTAGCTTAAAGATACCAACTTATCTAAGATTCTGAAGAATCTTGTGAAAATAATTTTTGACAGAAAATGCAGTCTGCATTCTGCACACTAATTCTTTGAAGTATTGGATTTTAAAATTATTTATCATTTTCCTACATAAACATAACACAATACCTCGGATGCCTATTTCGTGAAAGTTAATGCCAGACCACTAAAAGCAATACTGGTCTGGCAAGCTTGTTACCATTGGCCAGTCATATGGTGAACAAACATGAAGTAAACCTTGCCTAATACACAGTAAATGGTCTGGAATGAGCTGTTTATTACACCTTTTGCTCTTTCTGTCTTAACTCACAATGAATGCCATTTCAGACGAAAGAGTATGGGATAAACTTTCCAATGACCAGATATTTCAATGTTTCCACAACTTATCCGGCATTAACAGCCAAAAACTTCATATAAAAGTTGCTACCACGGCCACTATGTGGTGGAAACCAAGGAAGGAAATCTTCTTATATGTTGAAAATGAATGAAACATACAAGTATTACCTCCTTTTTCTCTCCGAAATCCCGGAATAGGTGGTGCAGTCCGAGCCAAATTTGTCAAAACCTTACTGAATACCCTTTGCGTCTCATCACCAGTCAAGTCCACTCTAAGCTGAAATGTTGAACTTTTAGAATTTTGCAGCAAACAGTCTCCTTAAGGCACAAGCAAGGTACACTAAAATGGGCAAAATCATAGCTTTCAGATTTATCAACCAGCCAAACCCATATGATTTCTACTTCGTCTAAAGAAGCTAGCGACCATTGTCATCAGCATTAAGCAGAAGAACTATATGTGCAAACCCATGAATCCTAAATTTGCAACAGGCATAATCATCAAAATGAGTTTCAATACAAACTTGAAAGTGGCTGCGCCAAACCTGAATCTTATCTTCGTTTCGAGACTCTTCAACAACCTTAGCATTTCTCAAGGTTATTGCAGTGTCCGCAATCGAGGCCTCAAAACCTTTTAAGTAAATAATCTCATAATTAACACTAAAAAGAAATCAACATATTACAGCATAATTTGAAGCTGAAAATTTACCTGAGCCCACTGCAGATATCGGGTTCACCACTTGCTTACCAAATTGAGACATCAACGACAACCTAAAATAAAAAGCAAATTAGCTTCCCACAATCCGATTTATCCAAGTTAATTTTTTTTTAAAACAGAAAAAGGCGAGTCTTTTAGTGTAACGGAAAGATAACTCTACTGTAAACTTTGACGAAGGGTTGAATTCCTAAAATAAAGAGAAAACTGCGAACATTGACCCTTCCCAAATCCCCACAAGCATAGGAGTCTTCTTTTCCAAAACAAAAGAATGAAAAACTACATACATCGACCTTCCCAAACCCAACAAATATGAGTCTTTACCTACCCATTGGACAAGGGTTGGTGAATCCCAAATAAATCGACGTTTCTTGCGCTGTTTCTTTCATTTCTGAAGAAACTCCTTGCTGGAAGCCACTGTAATTTGGAGTTTTCATTAGAGAGAACAATTATTTTTGTACTTAGTCCTTAAAAGAAAAAAAAAAATTTCTTTGCCTGTTTGGTTTCTGAGAATCGGAAGGAAAATGAAGAAGAAGAAAACGGAAACAGCTACTGACATTGGGATTCGGAAAACGGTAAAGCAGCGGCGAAGACGTTATAGTCGTTGGCGCCATCGTCATCATCGCAGAAATTTTCCACTTCCGAGTTCCGTCTGTGCTGGCTGCTATGTAACAGAAACAAGAGACGCCAGTGGTTCCAAATCTTTATTAAACGATGCCGTTCTTTTTTTTTTTTTTTTGGGTTTTCCTTTTCTGACGGAAAATACTTTTAAGTAAATACTTCAAATTACCATACATTTGTATACAAATTTAGTATTTATATTATGACTAATTTAATTATTTTTATAACAAAATTTATTATTTTTATAAAAAAAAATTATAATATTATTTTTTATTATAAAAATAATAAATTTTATTATAAAAATAATCAAATTAATTACAATATAAATATCAAATAAAACTATTAAAATATAAACACTAAACTTTTTTTTCCGTTAAGTAAATTCTCACTTTCTAGCATAAAAGTTCCTGCTTGGACTCTTACTCCTTCAGACGTGGGAGCGAGCTGCTTCTAATTAAAACAATTTTAAGTTTAAATTGATCTATACCATTAAAGTAACCATGAGTATTTAGTTTTTACCAGTCTCTGAAAATTAAAATTCCTCTTTTATCTTGCATTTGCATATAATTTACTAATTTGAAATAAATAAAAGTAAAAATAATTAATAATTTAGTAATGAACGTGTCAATTAGCTTTTTCTTTTTTTTTTTTTTCTAAAACCGCCCAGTATCCAGCCTAATGGGCTGACTAATTTGGACCGACTCAGGTATGATTCCGAAAGGCGATAAAGGTATCCTAGTGAGTATTTAACACGACTGTATTCTTAAAGATTCGAACTCAAAACCTCTAGTTAAACGATGACGAATCTCTACCATTTACACCAATGCTCACTGATTTCATTCAATTAGCTTTTTCTTCGGAACAAAAGTTTGCCAATATCTACCAAATCGAAGATTTCTCTCTGGTTTTTTTTTTTTTTTTTTGTACTCAAATGAAAAGTAAGAGTGATTTTCAACAACCACTCTCCAATAAAATTGATATCATAATCTTTCATGTAATGCTAGTGGAACTACGCATCTCAACATTTCTTTAGATACCCGAACAATGTCTGACATAGTTCCATTCTAGTTTATACTGTTGTATACAGGTTGATTCAATCCGATTGGAATAAGTTAACATTTCAATGTTAGGTAATTTTAGTTATAATTCAGTAGTTTTCAGGCTTGATACCTTATTTAGTGATGGTCAGTCTCACTCCTATGTACAAGTCTTTCGCTTCTTAATCCAATGATTCTGTTTCAGTCAAAAAAAATAAAAAAAACATTTCTTTAGATGCATTACCATAGGAGTCGGTGGGAAGGACCAAAGTGGCAAACCGAGGCAAAGTTTCTGGATACAATTGTAATTTTGCTTTGCATATATATATATATATATATATATAGATAGATTATCTGGTAGTCAAATAAGTAGGAAACTAGGAATCCATTTGTGGGTAGGAATCCATCTATGATAAGGGGAGAAGGGGAAAAGGGGAGATAATGGAAATAGCCGTTAAAACCCTCCTATGGGGCTTAAACCCCACCTCCAAGGTACGCCAATTTTTCATTTTCATCGAAAATCCTTCCAAACCACCTTTCCATTTTATGTTGCTTTTTCTGCTTTCGGCCTTGTTGGGTCTTTTGTAATCTATTTTAATTTGGTGGATGAGTTCAGCAAATCATCGAGACCCCACTTGATAATCTTGATGATAATTCTCTTATTTTTCTACCAGTTATATGCATAATTCTCATGCTACTTCTCTTTTTTCATTCGGTAACCAAAGTGGCAAATATTGTTAATGCTTTGTTAATACTGTACTGGATAGAAAGTCCATTCTTTGCCTTGATTTGATTGGGGTTGTAGAATTGATTTTCTTTACTTTCTTTCGTTCTTTTACTTTGGTGTTTCCTCAGTCGCAGTTAGTAAATCACAAGCAGACACAGGATGCTTTCATTCCAAGCCTTTCTTACAGGATAGCATCTCCTTCTTGTCCCATGAGCCACAGAAGTCAAGAACACTGGGGAAGGTAATGTTATGCTGCTTGGTTGATGGAATCACCTGATCTTGATCTATTCAGCACTATTTTTGTTTCACTTAAGTTTGTGCTAAGAAATTAGGCCAAGGGGTTCTTTTTTTGTTTATTTATTTGTTTATTCTCAACCCTTGTTTATTTTTACAGGGGAAGTATTATGTGCTTTCGTCCTGTTTGTGCTGTTGTGGCAGGTGTAGATTCAATTGATTCGCTTTTGGCAATGTCGTGTTCTTAATCTTGTTCTTTTGTGTCTTTAGTGTCTTCGAATTAAACTATTTGCTCCAATTTGGTGTAGAAGGAGTGTCATCCTCTCAGGTTGAAGACTTCTCAATTGTGAGTAACAACCATGAGGCTGGAGAACTTAAGGTAGACCGTTATATTCCTTAAACTTGCTTTCTTGGTTGGTAGACAAGTTAAGGTGTTTGGACTGTATGTTGATAATTTTGGCCATGCATTACCTTCACAAATTTCGGTTAGCAGATAAGCATAGAAGTTTCTGGTGCCAAAACTAGAGCCATTTTTGATGATGTTTTCAACAAAATGGTTGCTGCAGCACAGCCAATTCCTGGATTTCGAAGAGTAAAAGGAGGCAAGTATTCAAATTCACTAACTAACATTTAACAAAAGTGCTGTATCCAATAGCTTTAATATCATTTACAATTACAATTATTTTCAAAAGTTTGCTGTTCATCGTGCTTTGATCAAGCTTCAGGATTGCCCTAGGATATAATGGCTGGTATGAATATGCATTTAGTGCCTACTTGCAGCCAATTGAGAAATGTTCACCTGTGTGCTTCTTTGCTTTTGGGTTTTGTGAACATGGCGCTCATCTTCCCCAAAAGATGATGTGGGACCAATTTGAACTCCATTTGCATCAATTGACATACTGAGTTACATGATTTTTGTGATGGCTGCTGTTTAGTTTTTCTTGGTTGGTTCTAATAATAAGAAATTCTTGCATTATTTTTGAGGGTTTGGGAGTATACTAATGGTTATAGAGTTTCAAAAATAGCAGAGGAGTACTCTGCTTTTTGTTGATTAAGATAACAACGCATTGCTTTTTGTGTCTCTTGCATTTGAGATCCAACCATTGAGTTCATATAAACATACTAATATAAAACAAGTTTTGATTAAATTTAACAACTACCTGACCAGCTTAAAATTTTAAATAAGTTGTGTATTATTGAGGTCTGAATAACAGTAGTGTTGCTGAAATGTTGACTTCTTATGCTGTGTAATGCATTTTCTTTCCCTTAGATCTTTACCTTCTCTACATTTCCTTTGTCTCTCACTAATCTTTTTCTAATGAATTCCATTGGTCGAATAATTTCTGTTGGGCTCTTCGGATACTGCCAGGAAAGACACCAGATGTAAGTTTCTTCATCCTTGTATGGTATTGATAATGACCCATTTGTGGCTGTTTCTGTTAACATATATAGGGAATAGTCCTTTTAACCTGAGTAAACCTGGGGATGTCAATTCTTGACTAACTGATAACCTCAACAAGAGTGGAAGGCCATTTGAAAAAAAAATATATAATTGTTGCACTGCTTTATTCATGTTACTGTGAAAGAGCCATAATGGTTTAATAGGTGTCAATGTGCATAAACAGCAAAGTTGGGTATATCCTGGACCTTAGGACAAAAACTTATGTTGTTTAACTTCATTGTAGTTCTACACAAGCATGCATTCATGTGGGTGCTCATGCATTTGGATGTGTCTTAATATGCGTTTAAACAAGCGACATTGTGAAACAACTGACAAGTGCATTCACACCATGTAGACACAGTTACAGACGGACGCATTTTTTCGCTGTATTCAACTTATTTTCTACTGCAATTCTGCCTTGCCATGAGTTTTGCATCCAAGGGCTCTGGTGGACCAAAATGTTTTTCTTTTAGAGCCTGACATTCATCAATTAATCTGTTCAACCTAGCACGTCTAGATGCTATTTGTAATAGAGTGAAAATTTTGGCTTGCTTACCATGATCTGAATTAAAAATGGACTCATAACTTAATGATCTGGGATTTCTGTATCATAGAGATATAGCTCAACAACAATTATCTTTCTTTTTTCAAAATCACTTGGCGCACATGCATACATGTTACATCATACTTTCAACCATGGAGCTGCAATTTGCGACTAATGTTTTAAGCAGATACCCAGAGACGTTTTGTTGGAGATTCTGGGGCCTTCAAAAGTGTACAAGCAAGTGATCAAGAAAGTAATAAACTCTACTGTAGCTGAATATGTTCTAAAGGTAACTCTTACAAGATTACATTTGGGGCATTCTGATGTCTCCTCTCTTCCATTTGAGCCAGATTTCCCAGCATTTACTATGTTGTAGTCTAAATACTTTTCCAGGAAGGTTTAAAAGTCAGCAAAGAACTGAGAATTGAACAAAGCTTTGAAGAACTGGAAGAGGCATTCGAACCAGGCAACATATTCTGCTTTAATGCAATCATTCAGGTTCAAGAATCACTTGAAGTTTGAACAGCATCTATTTTGATAGGTTACACTGAACCATGTCTTGCCCTTTCAGAATTAGCCCAATTCATGTTATATTTGATTGAATTGTTCAAGTAGGGTATGCATATGTATACTCTAGGGAAAGTCACATTAAGAAAATTTATTTGTATTGACATTCTGTTAAAACACTTAAACATTTCAAGCATGTGGACTTGAAGAGGACAAAACTCTTCTATCTAAACAACACTAACCCACCAAAAAACAGCGAAAAAAAGGAGAAATTCTAGATCCTCAGGCACTCTTGACTTAAGCTGCTCTTTCACCGTTGGTTAAATACAAATGCTTCCGGTGGCATTGCTAAAACGACAACAAAAACCCCAACCACCACCAACAGACACACGCCATGGCTCACTATTTGTAAGTAATGGGGCAGAGGACCCTTTTAGTTCTAGTTGTTGAATCTCTCTTTGATTGATAAATGTGTGGCACAATTTTTTTCTCTTAAGTTTGTTGGGTGGCTAGCGGCCTTCAACCTTCATAGAAGGATTTTCTATTTTGACTCTTTTACGAGTCAAATTAAATATCAAGCGTGATGAGAGAGAAAAAAATTTAGCAGTTAAAAAAATAGTGAATAAATATGACAAGTTCGAGGAAGAATGTTCACCAATTTTTTGTTATTTCTATTCTGTAAATGCTTGTCTCGTGATTTTATTTGCTAATGATAATAGTCTTACAAATTATTATTTGCTAAGGATAACGAGTCATTATATTGTAGCTCAGACTAAAAAATAATTTATTAATAACAATTTTCCGTTTCACCAAATATAAAAGTATGAAAAAGCTCCATCTCCTCTCCTATCTTCTTGCCCTTAATTTACATTGGACAAACTATGAAAATAAATTAAAATTGTGTTGAAGTTTTAAGCTAAAAGAATGAATAAAGGAATAATTTTATATATTGATTACTCTTACATAATAAAATTTCACCGTCGATTTTGCATAAAAATCTATCATTTCACAACCAAATCAGGAAAAAAATAAAAATAAAAACACAATAGAAAGTAGTAACACAATCTAACAATTACCAAATCAAAACGAGAAGAATTGGTGATTTAGTGCCTTAGTTTTAGTTTTCTTATACAAAGTGTTGTTAGCTAGCATAAAATAGTTGTTAGGCTACTTACAAAATGATTGATTCGAGCTCAATTTAATTTGAGGTCACATTAATAGTTGTTAGGCTATTAAATGAAATGGTTGAAAAGAATGTCATAGTAGGCAGGTGAGGACAGATTAAGGATTTCATGTTGGGTTGATTCAGTAGCTGAGAATAATTAAGAAAATCGAATTCTACTCTTAACATTGTAAGAATTCTGCCATCAAATAATGACTTGAAATTCATGTGTTCTTGATGATTCCAAAAAAGAGGAACATCAAAATAAATTCTGTCAAGAGTAAGACATAAAAACGATACAACATTATATTTACTTACAAGAATAATGATATAGAGAAAAAAATGAAATATTATCAATGCAGCAGTAAACTTCAGATTTCAAATGCTTTGTTTGTTTTATAAGGTTTTCTTTTTTTTTTTTTGCTCTATTTTTTTTTTTGATAAGTTTTCATTGTTGTATAATTTCAATTTTCAATGCATTCAATTTTCATAAGAATGTCGTGTATATAACCTTATCAACCAGTGTACAAACTTTTAAACTTTTAATCTGATTACTGTCACAATTGCTTTGAGTCACCAAAAAGCAAGTGCTAATTTGACGAAGGTTGATGACTGTGTCTGCATCGATATGCTGGATTTTTCATCCTGGGAGACCCAAAAACGAAATGTTGAAATGTTCCAATTTGACTTTTTGTGGCGGAGGCTCTTGTCTTTCCATCATTGTTGTGGATTTTTGCATGTAGAGATAATAAAAACTGACTTGATTCAAATTATCTGATTTAATTTTTTTGAAATTAAGTTTGACTTAATTTTTTTTAACTAAAAAAGTTAACGACTCGTAACTTGAAGAACTTGAAACTAAAATAATCTGAAATTAAAATGATTCGAAATTTAAAAGACTCAAAACTCAAAAAATACGAAACTCACAACAATCCAAGCAAATCTAAACTTAAACCTAACCCAAAAATTTTACCTAATTTTTTATTTAATTTACTGTTATTTCATATAATAATTATTTTTTATTATTATTTAAATATTTAGATTATTATATAATTATACGGTTGATTTGTTTAAATATATTAATTATCAATTATTCAATTTTAATTTTTCAAGTGATTAAATGTAATATAACTTATATATATTTTATATAGTCAACTTTTAAGATAACTCTATACCAAATAAAATTAAAAAAAAAAGTAAAGATAAAGAAAATACAAAAAAGTTGTAATTTTGATGAATGTTGTTAAATTGTTAGAAAATTAATTAAAATAAAAATAAATTTTTATTGTAGAAAAACCTTAAAAAAAATGAAAGAAAAATAATTTTCATATAACTAATATGAAATGAATTTTTTTAATACAAATATTTTTAAGGAACAAAGTGAATGAATTATAAATAAATCAAAAGTTACTCAATTCTCATAAAATTTTTAGATAATAAAATTTTTGAAAATAATTATATATGTTTTAATAATTATAATAATCTAGTCATTGTCGTAATTAATAGAAAATTTTTAAATTTATTAATCTTATAAACTGTGATTACCAAAAGTAATCTAACTCTAAAAATGAAAAAAATGAGAAAATAGAAAAGGCATATTTATTTCATTATATATGTGTATGTGTGTGTGTGGGTGTGTCTCGATATATATATATATATTTTGTGACTACCAAAAGTAATCTAACTCTAAAATTGAAATAAATGAGAAAATAGAAAACACATCTTTATTTCATATATATATATTTAAATAAGTAATTTGAAATTGAATTATTTTACTGTAATTTTAATTAATATTTTGTCAATATACTTCAATAAGTATATTGTCTATAGTTATTATAACCTAATACTTATAACATTCAATATAAGTAAAATACTACAATATTCATTTAATGGTAATGTATTTCTTACTAATTAAATATATGTTATATTAACTATAAATATAATTGGGTGAATTATATTATTTGATATTTTTCAACAATTAAAATTTAAATTATTCATATTTTGATTGTTTTAAACATTACAGTAAAACATATATATAAACATAATTTTCGAGTTTGGTAAAAAGGTTGAAAATGATACAATAGATTAACTTGAGACTCGCCCAAATTAGACCTAAAACCTGAAGTAAACCGAAATTCGAAACTCGAAATACCCAAGATTTGAAATATTCGAAACCAATGAACCGAAGATCCGATGAATTCGAAACCGAAATGACCCAAAACTCAAATAACCTAACATGAAATCGACCCAACCCGCTCGTTTGTCTCCTCCATTTGTATGTTAGGTTGATCCAGTAGTCGATGATAAACAAGTAAATAAAATTTCAAACTCTTAACAAATTTATTTATGATTCTACTATCAAATAATTTTTTTAAAATGAATATTGAACAATGCGTTGTAATATTAGAAGTATTTAGAAATATATTAGACGAGATTTTTGCAAAAGTAGTTATACCATTCATTCATTTGAAGGTAAGAGATAAAAAGTTTTGAAATCTTTAATAAAAGTTTTGGTGATCTTGAGTCGTACGACTTGGATAAACTAGGTAAGAAACTTAAATGTAACGACAAACCCACACCCAAAAACTTGCTACAACACACAAATAAGTAATTTACGAACGCTTGCTTCCGTATCGTATGATCATAACAGGACAAGACATTTTGAGTGCACTTAATACACAAACTGAATAATATGGTATAAAATAGTATAAACTAATATAGTATAAGATATGTTAGATTATTAGCTTATATTATATTTAGATGTTAACAAATATTATAGAATAATTATCATATTTAATATTTGGATGATATGTGATAGAATAATATAATATATTAAAATTATTTTTTTATTCTTAGAGATAATTGATTTATATTTACTATTAATTTTAATATTTTTATTAAAAATAATTAAAATTAAATAATGAAATTAATATTTATTTTACATATTATTATATATTATATTATTTATAATTTTTTAATTTTTTATAAAAAATATTTTTTAAAATTAAGCACTAATTTTATTTATATAAATAAATTTTAAAATATCAAAAAAAGAGACTAATATTTTTTTTTAATTTTTTGAGAAAAAATTAAATAAATTTTAAAAGATAAATTTTCAAATTTATATGAAAAAAAAAGAAAGAATGAGCACCACAGAGAGAGAGAGAGAGAGAGAGAGAGAAAGGATGGTAGGAAAGAGGAGGGAGGGGAGAGAAAGGGAAGAGAGAGATGAGGAGTGAGAGAGAGAGAAGAGGGAGGAGAGAGAAAGGGAAGAGAGAGAGACGAGGAGAGAGAGAAAGAGGCGAGGAGTGAGAGAGAGGAGGGAGGAGAGAGAAAGGAAAGAGAGAGAAGAGGAGTGTGAGAGAGAGAAGGGAAGAGAGAGAAGATGAGAGAGATAAATTTTATATTAATTTTTTAAAAAATATTTAAAATTTATTTTAATTAAAGGATATTTTGATAAATATAATATTTATTAACACTAGTACATGATGTAGGATAGACTAATTCATAATAATTAGAGAGATAGTACCATCCTATATTCATAAGAGAATAGGCTCACACCAGCTTATCTTATACTTATTTTATTAACCAACCAAATATAAATTAAACTGGATAGTTGACCATTACTTTATCTTATCTTATTTTATCTCATAAAACAAACACAGTCGTAAAAAATTCATTGCCATACATATTTTGTTTACAGATGCGGCCTTTATTTTGAACACGTTAACAGAGGCCTTCCGTTTGAAAGTTTTCATGACAATTAATAAGTGTTGGATTAATTGTGGTTTTTCCCCCTTTAATGCATGCTTATGCATTATGATCTTCATTCTCTTTTTTTTTTGGAATGGAATATTTACGGAATCCCCATATATAGGATCAAACCTTATTCCATGGTATTTACTTCTTTCTTATCCTTAAGCAAGTCCCCGAGAGGGCTTAATTGATCCATGATTTATGTTTCATCTTTCCTTTTCGTTTGTTTCGAGAAATATAGCGATCAATTCCGATTCTTTCTTTTTCTATTGATTCTTTTCCGATCGAGATGTATGGCTCCATGAGTCTATATAGATCCTGTTCATGGATTAACGAAAATGTGCAAAAACTCTATTTGCCTCTGCCATTCTATGAGTCTCTTCCTTTTTGCGTAGGGATATACGTGGACCCCTTTTTTTCGTTCTATAATTTAGCCATAGACAAGCAAAATGTTTGCGTGGACATCTGCAAAACAATTTTCAAACTGACGATCACCAATTTAAGATAAAGTCCAACAAATATTTATCTGGATTAGATTTGTTTTACGACCCAACAAAGTTACTGAAATACTTGAACCATACCATTGACTATGATGCATTGATAAATGAGATGGCTTGGGTGACATTAGGTGCTTAAGACCTTAACAAGGCATATCCCAAAGAATCGAATCCAAATGTGTTTTTCTCATATGCACTTCCCCTAAACAGCACAATTGCAATCTGGATCCTCAACTCTGTCTTTACTACAGTGCTAGAATCTTTCTAATGAGTGGCTGGACAAATCCATTGGCTTGGTATCGAGTCATTTGGACACAGTACCAGTGGACCACACAATAGTAGAAACAAGCGGTGAGATTGGCCCAACTAAAAAAACCATCGAATTCAAACTAGTCATCTCAAAAACCAAATTACAATGTATTTGAGGTGGCACTAATACCTACCAACCAATATGAAATCGTCATCATCAAGAACCTGAACATCTTTTCCTCCTATGAAATTTTGCCGCCCGATTTTTTTTACCAAATTCACGAACTCTACCCTCTTTGCCGTAGGAAGAGGGACATATGGCAGCCTAAAAACTGTTCTGATGACCCCAAGCTGAGCGAGAGCTGTATTCAGCCCAATGGGGTTTGGCTCCTCGAAAAGCCACTGGATGAGAGGCATAAGATTTGAGTTCAAGGCAGGGTTCTTTCCCCCATACATAAGCTTTTGCACCAAACCCGGCACTAAGTTGCTGGTAACAGAAATTACACCAGTAGCACCATGATTCCATCTTGCATCATGACACTGATCATCATTCCCACTCCAGACCACAATTCCATTTTCAGTATACTGTTCCACTCGGTCATTCCCCATACATTCCTTTACGCCTGCTAGATTAGGACTCTGTGCAAGAGCATGAATCACAGATGGAGGAATATCTTGGCCAGTTCGTGATGGTACATTGTAAATAACTGTAGGTCCCATTGGTAACACACTATCAAAATGAGAAATCAAGCCATCCATTGAAGTTTTGCCATAGTAAGGGTTGATGTGAAGTGCAGCATGCATTCCAACTGCAAAACCTTGCTCTGTGGCATGAATTGCTTCCCTCGTGGAGTTGCTCCCAGTGTTCCCAATCACCTTCACTGAACCACCAAAGCAATTAACTGTGTGACCTATAAGCATTATGTGTTCATCCCAACTCATAAGCTGGCCCTCACCAGTCGTGCCACCAACAATCACACCTTCAACACCATTAACTATTTGCAAATTTATCAAGGCGTCATAGGCTTCAAGATCAAATCTACCATCAGGCAAATATGGGGTTTTGATGGCTGTTATTAATCTAAGAGATTTGATATCATCTGATGATGTCCTGCAAGATTTAACAAGCAAACAAAATGTCTTGGCATCAAACATAAGATGGCTGGGCTTTTTTCGTTTTTTCTTTTTTTAAAAAAAGCTTTAGTTTTTCAATTTATGCACCCATTGTCACAAAAAAAAAAAAAAAAAAAACTTAGTAACACAAAAATTTTATGCCAATTGCCAACAATAGGTAAATCACTCAGAAAATAGTCAGATTTGTCCACCATATTTACAGTCTCTGCGCATATAAGCCACATGGAATTGAAAGATGCACAAACATCCCTACTGCCACCGCGATCTAAAAGCCATTATACGAATAAAACGTTGAGACCCTCTGCGATACAACTTAAATGATATGCTGCATGTAAAGGGATATGATACCTGAACTGCTCTGAATTTCAACAATAAAATCATAATATTTGGTTCTCCTTATTTCCTTAGCTATCTTAGGAACCTTAAGCCTCATTTAGCAGCACAACATTATCATCCCTCCATAAATGTAATTGCAAACAAGTGCTAAATTTCAACAATGGAATAAGTTCCCTAGATCTCCAACACAACATTCACATATAAAAAACAATATATTATGCATGTTGCCCATGATTTTATTGCCAAGTATATCTACCATGTAAATGTAGATGTTTTTTTTTCTTTTTTTTCATCACAAAGGTTAGCCTATTTCTCTATGATTGAGATAACTCTTTCAAGAACTATTTATTTTTTGCATGGATTTCACTAGTTAGATAACTATTTTCGGATTTCAACTTTTACTTATTAGGTTACTGATATAGCTTGAGGGCGTCAGCTGCAATGATCCATAGAATGCGTAATATGTGCCTTACTCATTACAGAAGGAAACTACTTTCCTTTCAGGGTATGTCTATGCTCCTATCATGTGGACTTCATTTCATAATTATCTATGCCACCAACTGGAAAAGAACAGCCTTGAGCAATTCACCATCCCTGCCGTTGGGGGCGATAGATAATAGCAGAAGGATCAATATTGTATGGAATAATGAATCATCATAAAGAATATAATGTTAATAAATACCGATTTTTAACTTCAAAACTGCGCATTGGGAGATGGAAGTTGGGAATCATGGCAGCTTCTGGGGACCTCCATTTTACACTCCTTCTGTTTCACAAAAATTGTAGTAACCACCATTATGGGAAGAAAAGAAAAGCCAAGCCAAGCCAAGCAGAACTTAACTAAGAATTTGGTTGATTAATTAGTAGAATATGAAACTAGCACTCAAAACAGAGAGTTGACCATACAGTTGTAATATATATATATATATAGACACACACACACACACACACACACAGAGATACTATTCAATTCATTGAAAATATTTCTTTTATTCAGTTTCATACGAAAGCACAAATCAGATAAGGCGAAGAAAATTCCAACTTACATTTAAAAATTGATTTGGTAGGTTACAAAAAAACAAAAAGGTCGCGACTCGAGCGTTTAGTGTAACTAAAAAATTACAAACAATAAAATATGGGGAACTTGAGATTGACCTGTTGTAGGAATTGCTCGAATTGGGACGAGGCACCTGCAGAGCAGCCTCCGTGCAGCACGCGCTATGGCAACTTAACGCGGCAGCCATCCCGAAAAGCTAAAACCGGTCAGGTTCTTCGAGTTCTCCAAGTAGAGAGGTTTTGCAGTGGTAGTAGAAGGACGAGGAGGAGGATGTTCGATTGTGATTTCAGCTAATGATGATAGTTATGATAGTCGAAAAGGTAGTGGTGGTAATTGTGGTGGAGATCGGCTGCCCAGAGAAGAAGCGGAGGACGGCGGAGCTGCGGCGGAGGTTGGCGGCCATGGCGTCAAACACGAGAGCAGAGTGAAAGGAAGCTTTTAGGTCTCAGAATTGCTCCATCAAAGTGCAAATCTACGCAGACTCGGCTCCTACCGTTCCCTATCGCTTTTGCTCAATCTGAGAATTAGCGGATACAGCATCGCTCCCAGAATTGTTAAACTTTCAATTTTCAGGTTCGGGGTGGTTTTTTTTTGTTTTTTTGTTAAACTAAAATGGAAAAAGTTTGGGATACATACGTTCGTAAATATATTTGGTATACATATTGTGACAGTTTTATTCATTTCTGAAATAAACTTAATAAAATATGATATACATATTATGACAGTTTTATTCATTTTTAGAACAAACTTAATAAAATATGATATAAGAAATTAACACGTTATTTTTATTATAAAAATTATAAATTTTATCGTAAAAATAAATAAATTCGTCATAATATAAATATTAAATATAATTACTAATATATGAATAATTCCAAACTCAACTAAAATTATGAATTTTCAGACAAAAAGAAATAAAACCAGAAATAAAAATTTGCCACGTAATTTGGGTGATAAGAGCGTCACGTGACAAGAATAATGGCCGACTGATGTGATGGAAGGAGGGCAACTTTAATCAACGAAGTCGGTGATAACATGCACTAATACTATGAACCAAAGTCGAAATTGTTTCAAGTCCTCAGATCCCCCGTTAGCATATGAGTCTGCGAATTACTCTTGGATGCATTGGTTGGTGCATCGTTTACATGGGAGCATCGACTAGATACAAGTCCTCATTTGTTGGTTTGAAAGTGAACCAAACCTTAAACAGTTCTTACAAGCCGTCTCCAATCTCTGTTTTTCGGTTCTCATAACAATTTGTTAGGAAAGTTTAATATCTAAATTTAAACCACAAAAGAGTAAAATGCAAAACAATCAGACTGCAGAGTGCATTTAACCCAAAGAAAAAGGATATATATTATGAGTTTCTTAGGACATATGTGTATAGCTACCAATTCAGAAAGATCCACTACATATTATCCACATAGCAATTTTACATCGACTAATGACACAAACTCGAAAGTCCCCATTCAAGGACATGTTGCGTCGTCGCGAACTAGTGACGGAAGGAGCCAAGTAAAGAAGCCGACGTTTGTTTCTTCACTGTATCTTTGAGAAGCGTACGCCACCAACATATTCCAAAGGTCTCCAACAGTCCATCCGTGTGACAGAATCCACCGACTCACCTGCCGCGCAACAAAAAAATATACTGCTGTTAGAGTTCAATAATATGCACCACGCTGAACAAACTCGCTAAAATGATTCTAAACAGAAGCAATTTTGGCTACGTCCCTCAGTTTAAAAAAGCAACTTTAGCAGCTGGCCAACATATTACAAGGACCTGTAATGATAATCCATCAAAAAATTTTACCAGTGCCAAGATCAAGTACCTGCTCCAAGTTTTGTAATACTCCAATGCCAAATGTGTAGTACAAAATGTAGGGTCTTAATGCCTGAAAGAAATGCAGTCCGGTTTATGACAAGGTTGATATCAGCATAAACAACAATTGTGTGTTACAAATTCTACATTTCACTAATTCAAGCCGATACCAAAGTCTAATTTTATGCATGCCACATAATATTTGAGCCTCAACTAATATGCGGTCGTCTGCAAAAATGGCAAACACAGCAGATATACTTGTCCTTCCAAAAAACGTCGAGCTCTTTATCACCTGCCAAGATTCATATATTAGTCTCAGGCGCCAGTTAACAGTAGAAAAAGGATACCTGAGAAGCTGCAAGCCATTGAATTATGGTCTTCAGTTCTGTATCTCCCCCAAAAGCACCACAACCCCAATTCCCCGTTGCAACCCCAGTTTTCTCTTCATGTTGCTGCCTCATGGATTCTCCTTCGGCCATTTCAATTTCCCCCGAATTTGAGGGAGCTTCGTCCAACTGTTATTAGTACACGAACAATAAAGAAAACCACATAATAACAGAAGAAGTAACTGAATACCCAAACTTAGGAAAGTTCTTTTAATTCTTGAAGAACACCATAAAAAAGTCAGGCATATAAAATAACAGAAGAACACCTCAGCAAGGAACTCACACTAGAAGGTAGTTTGGATTCTTTATGATTTTCTTCATTCTGAGCTCCTTGATTTCCATGGTCTTGAAAAAGAGTTTCGTAACAATCAAATTTAGATTGATCAAGAAAGCCACAGAATGCCTTATTGGTCTCCCTGCCAAGACCAAACAAGTTGCTGTCAAAAAAAAAAAAAAAACACGACTAAAAAACCATCAGCAATTGCTTGAAAAGGAAAATTGCAACAGGACCCAACTAGACTAGCAACCTCCAATGGTGGAAGTTTAAAAAGGAGCTTGTTTCCTAAAGCAGATAGTGCGTGGGAAAACTTTCAGTCAAAAATGGGCAAAGTTGTCCATACAGATTGAAAATAAAAGTCAAAAAGAGATTTTTTTTTTCGGAATATATGAAGCACGGATATGATAGCGTAAAGCAGTCACCACTTGATGCATCAGTAGCTCACATATGAAGCTACCTCACATTTCTCCCAAGAAATTGGCCTTAAAAGATCAACCACAAATTCATCAGTGGGAATGTCCAACAATCAAAATATATGTGGGCATACCGGAGAAGGCATTTGAGTTTATACTGTCTCATCCTTGCATTGGATAATGCATCTATTGCGATGATCCTGGTTTTGCGTCTTCTCAAGCAGTCGAAATCCCTGTTATCCATATGATTGCCAGAGAAACGGAAAGAAGAGGCATACCTACACCACTTAGAAAGGGAAATGATGTTAAAGAAAAGCTCATAAGTCAACAAAACATAATGTCATAATTGCACAATTGACATAACAAAACAAGAAGTTTGAGCGTTGTTTCCAGGCACTGGCAAGCTTTTGGTTTGCTCCTGTTGGGTGTCCTATTGATGTGGTTAAATGACCTTAAAACTACCATGTTGTTTACCATGTTTACAAAGGGAAAGGTAGAACTATTCCTGAGCCGCGTGAGAAGAAAGAAAGATGGGTAATAATCTATCTATCGAAACTGTCAAACCTAATGATGTTTGGAGATTAATCATAGGTTGCCACTGCAAAATCACTAGATTCACATATTCCAAAGACATGGTTGCGCCACACATAGAATGTGATGTCTAAAATATAACAGGCCAGATAGCTTCAATACTCAATATTGTTTCCTTGACCTGCCCCAGAACATCATACTACCAAAAATCAACAGCAGCTGTTGAGTTTGCACATAATTAATAACTTAAAACAACACATCATCCTCATAAATTCATTTCCAAACAAGCATATGCTACATTACATTCAATTGCTATCTCCAAGAAAGTTTAAAAGTATTGAAAATAAATCTTGAGTCCAGTATTGGATAATTTCTACTCAAGGGGTACTTACCCCGTGTAATTTGAGAATCTTTCTGCACCAACAATTTCTATAGCCTCATTGTCCTCCATACAAGGCAAAAAAAGCATGCCTGCAATTAATTCAGGATTGATCATAAAACGGATTTCTTCCTGCCCAACAGCATAAAAAAAATATATATTAAAACAATTATCTCAAAGATTTGAAAAAAAAAATTTCACAAAGATAATGGCCCACGTAACATAAAATAACGGCAAAACGAGCAAGAAACTTGACTCAAGTTAGATCAACAGAAGAAGGATCAGTTATTTAACCCTGAAAATTTTAGCATGAACTGTCCCAAAAAAAAGAAACACATTATACCTGCACACAACCCCTCCCAAGAGCTCCACCTCCAAGATATCTGTTAGCAAAATCCACTTCAAGAGCTTCATCAGATTGATCTTCAATGAAGCCCGAAGTGTGAACCTAACAAAAGGTAAAAGTACCACCTACGGCTTAATCATCCACAAACCAAAAGTAAACTGATCATTTTCATCAACAAAAGTATAGGTAGACCAATGAATAAACCTGTCAATTTGTTAACTTACCTTGAATTGGCATAGAGGGATTTCAGACTTGCTCCAAAAGTCGGGCTTGGGATAAGAAACATGTAAGGGTCGTTGTTGTAGAGGAAGAAGCTTCCTCTCGAATGAGACAAAGCCTCTAGGCATACACGAACATATTCTGCCAAAATAGTGTATAATGCACCTTACTTTGTTTTCCTGATTTGCACTGTAACAGTCATAAAGACTCCTGATGAATCATAGAGTCCCCGGTTAATTTTCTGGCCCATCAAAGAGGGGTATTTGAAGCTAAAACTATAAGAACTCTAAGTGTTTTCTTAAATATGTAGTTTTGGGATCCTATGTGGTATGAGGTCACCATATTCTTTTGGGAAAACACAGAACACAAACCCGTAGAGATCATGAGAAACAAACAGAATATTCAAGATTTTATAAGCTTTCCTGCTACAATTTCTGGTAAAATGCAGTAATAAAGCTTGATAATGAATATGCATGTCATACATAGCAAAGTCCACCATGTCTACACGTTTGAACTTTTAACACAATATTTACTAATGTGAAGGCTTATGCAACATAATGCAATCATCAAAGGAAAAGTGGAACCGCCAGGTCAACATAGAAACATATTTGATATTTCATATCCCAAAGTTCTGCTTCAGAGGAACAATTGGGTATTCACTAGTTGCCCTTTTTTTAGCATGTAGCAATTAACATAGTCATACTAACTGCAAAATGAAAATGACTGTTAAAGAAGTTCTTCTGTCAGCAAAGTGAAGGCCACGTACTCGAATAGACAATTAAAATTGATCATTGGAAGATGTTTTTCATGTCGAACAGTGACTGGAAACAAACAAAAGAAAGCGCATGCCAAAAGAGCGCTGATCAATTCCTGAAAAGCATTATCAATACCAAAAAACTAAGTAATTAAGAAGAAATATACTCTTAACCGAGTACAGAAACAATGATTAAGGAATTGACCTTTGAGAACAACAAGTTTGTAACATCCTAAGAAATCCTGCCATTTCATTCACCACATCGATACATATCTGTCCAGTGCGTAATACAATAAAAAGAATGGGCCAATTGTGTATCTTTATGCAAGTCCAGTCATTGTTGCAATGAAATGTAGACAAAATTTGGATCTTAGCTTGCAAAATGATTGGAATGGGGTGAAAAGCAATAAACAATGGAAGTAAAAAATCAGGCCATTTATTTAACAAAAACCATCAGATGTCTGTGAGCAGCAGTGATAATCAACACCATAAAATTCTTGATACTATTTCATATTGATGATGAAAGACTGTACCAGGGCATCTTAAAAGAAGAAATTAGATGCTGACATACAAATGTATACATCCTAATTCAACTATCAAATTGTTAGAATGAGTAATTTGCGATCACCGACCTCTCTAAGTTCAGTCTGTATGTACACTAAAGAGAATATGAGTTGCAAATAGGGGCAACCTGGACTCCACATTAAAGGCACTATATTCATAAAACCATAATCACAAACATGCTACTCTCAGTGCCAGTTACATCTAAATTATCATCACATATTGTTGTTTTTTCGCCTCTTCAGCCTCAGATGCACTTTTATATTCGGAAAAATGGCATTCACTAATACCACCAGGATCCTCCAATTGTGAGAGCTGATCACAACGTTCCGCAATTCGGAACGACTAAATTCGAAATTCGGAACGACTAAATTCGACCTGGCTGAGTAAAACTATGCCTTGTTCCTGTGCACTCAGCAAGCGGAGACCAGTTTTGCCGCCAATCTTACCGTCACAAAGCAGGCTGTCTGCATTTTGATAGTGAAACTCCAACAGAGACGGAAGCCGCAAAAGCAAGTTAGCCAACGCTGGTAATACTTCTTCAAACCATTTTGCGGACTCCGCACGAGACATCAGCTGAACCAAAAAACCAAAAAAAAAAAAAACAAAGAAGAAAGAAATCAATCTTTATGTAGTTAAAAATAGACAATAATAAAGTAAAAAAAAAAAAAAGAAGTTCAAAGAGACGAGTAAGGAAAGAGTTATAGTTACGTCGTCGAAGAAGAGGGAGAAGCCGAGACGGGCAGAAGGGGCGAGAGGTTGCTGAGCAGAGAGAGAGGATCTGACGTCGGAGATTGCGGCGAAAAGGGAGTCCCCGGAGTTGACATTGCTGAGATTGGGTCCTTGTGAGAGGCATTTGAGGGTTTCCACCGCTTGCGGTGGCCAAAACAGTGTCAGATTCGATCGGCATATCAATGGCAATAATGGTAGAATCGACTTCAAGTCTTCTCTCCCCTCCACCTCCTCCTCCATTTTCCCTTCTTTCCTCCCTCCTCCGCCGTGCCTAACCCCCGCCACAGAATCACAACAGTCGGCCTCCAGTCCGCCCGACCCGATCAATCGGACCTAAAACCCGGCGGTTAGGAGGAGTACTGGGAGGAGAAGCGGCGGCAGATGTTCGCGCTTTTTAAGGGAAAATTACGAGTGACACGTGGACAATTTGGACTTTTTTTACGAAGAGCAACAAAAAATATATATATATATATATATATTTTTTTTTTTTTAATACAGTTACCCGACAGTTTTGTTTCAGTAAAATTGTGATTTTTATTTTTAAAATTGATATTTTTAAAATATAAAAATAAAAAGTAATTTAAAAATATTAATTTTAATTTTAATTGATATAAAATTTGACATACAGACTATCGAAATACTAATTTTTATGTTGTTAATGATTTTTAATTATTTTGTCTTTAAAATTTACGATGAGAGACAGAATAATAATAATTATTATTATTATTATTTATTATTATTATTTTCTTTCTTTTACTGAAGGACGAATAGAATAGGGTTCTTCTTCTGAAGCTCCAAGGGTGAAGTACAAACATTTCAATTTGTTGCATTTTTGTTCTGAATAGAGTTTATGAAATTACAAGCCAATGCATTAACTCAATCTGAATTTTTCGCAGAAAATAAGATTAAGAATCACTATTTTTTACAAACATGAAAAAAGAAAAAAAAACTAGAACTCAAATAATTATAAATTTTTTGGATCAAATTGTGAGTCATATTAAACAAAAAAATAAATAATTAAAGTTTAATTAATTCAATTGTAATTTATTAATAAATATATATTTATTAATTAATAATTAACTAATAATAATTATAAAAATATATTTGACAAAAAAATTTAATAATTAAATTATAATTATAGTCTAATAATTAAAAAAATTATTCATATTTAAGGTCATTAATTAAATTCATTAAAATATTTATTAGAACTATATATATATATATATATATCTCAAATGAAACTTATGAGTGGATAAAAATTAAGCATTAAATTATAAATTAGATAAAATGAATCTTAAATTGTAGTTTGTGGGACATGGGTATTTCTTTGAGATCGGAGATCTTTTGGGTGCTGTATAGAGCCCGCGACCGAACTATAATTTAAGGAACCATAAAAGCAATCGCTATTAATGCACGACGAAGAGAGGGTTTGCTCTTAGTTAGTGTTGAGTTTTGAGCTGATTATGCAATAGCTCTGTCGTTCCAATGGTATTTTTTTTTCTTCTTCTTGTTTTTGTAATTAGTTTCTTTTGTGTTTCACTTGTTTTTCTGTTTTTTTTTTTTTTTGGTTTTCTGTCACTTTCTTGGTGTTAATAACGAGCCAAATAAACATGGGTTTCTATTAATTTTCTTTAAAACTTTAATTTCTCTTTTAATTTTTGGGTGTGATTTTTTTAGGGATATCTGCAGCCAGATCCGTTTCTTAATGAACTGAGAAGCATGTATGACAACAGCACCGAAACAGGCTCCGTTTGGGTCACTTTGAAGCGATGTGAAAAAAACTATCTTACTCTATGATCATCTTTTCTTTTTTGTTTTTTTTTTTAAATCAAGATTGGATTTTTTTTAAAAAAAATTTTTGGTTTTTTTTTTTTCCTTTAAAGCATCATTGAAGTCTAAGGTGCAAAGCAATAAGATGAAAACTGCTGGTGAACCCATCGACTATAGGTGTCTAATCCGAGCCACCAATGGCAAGAAGACTATTTCTACTTCGGTATGTAAATTTACGATCTTTCTTGTTTCTTCTTGCTAAGTTTAATTTTCGATTTAAATATAGAATTATTTGCTTGTCTTTGTACTGTTTAACAAGTTTAAACGATTCAGCTTGTCGGATGAATTGCTTCTTAACATCTGTTGTCTGCTACGAAAACCGGATTTTGATGCCGCCCATGTTAATTTGATGGGTCCATGTAGAATGTCCGAGCTATTAATCTCACTATAAGTTGTAGTTGTGCCCAAATCTGGTGAATTATGGAGAAGAACAAATTTGACATTGTGAATGCATTTGAGTTGATGTTATCTTCAAGTATTTTAAAGTTCTGCAGTGGGGAGTTTGGAGCTTGTAAACAAATTCAGCCATCTTGAGATAATAAAAGCAACAATGGGGATTCTGCTATGTTTAATTTGGCAACCTATGTAGAGCTGATAAAGCTAGTGGATGGATTGGGTTTTCCCTAATTTTCTGCTCTACTGGCTGCTCATTGTTTGGTCTTACGGGCAACTTCTTCTTCACGAAACCTTTGGTTTACTGGGCTAGCTGTTCTTTAACTAGAAGATTATGAATTGATTGAAAGTTGAGGCCTTTGGAGACAACCACCTCAACATATTCCAAAAGGTTCATTTAGGTATTCTTAGTTGTCCTTTTCTGTTAAGAATTGTTGCCGACTTCCATCTGGAATCTTTAGGCTTGGCAATAGCCAGTTATTTTCCAAATAGAATTGTGGTAAGTGGAGGGAGAGGATTTTTTCTGAATGTGTCTTTAGGCAGTTTCTCTTGACAGGTCAAAATTAGCAGTTTAAGCATTTTACCTTCTTGTTATGAAAGGTCTTCGAGTTACACTCCATGAAAAAGTGCTTGTAATAAATAAGAGAAGGAAGTTCCAGACTTCCAATATTTGGTCATGTTGCGACTTTGCGAAACTTGGGCCTTGATATGAGGGGTTGAATTAAAGGTCAGTTTTCGTAGCAAGTCATAGCTCGATGGGATGATCTGATATTTGAGGTAGCTGGTTGGTAGGAATATGTTGGACATATGACAAGGTTATATCAGGAGATTTGATGCTTAATGAAACTATCCTATCATCTCCATTGATGACATGATATTTTCTCAGGCTACAAAATCAGCAGCCATAATTTCATGTGATTCTTGATTTTATATGCTGCCTCAAAATAAGAGCTAAAGAGATGAGTTTTGAATGCAAGCAAAATTTTAATTCACCGCCCTGTCCTCTCCAAAGCTTTCTGTTTTTGCCTATTCAGTGGGATTGAATGCATGCTTATGATTGTTGAGCCTGCTAATAGTTTCTTTCTGGCTTTTGTTATGAAGGTTGGAGCAAAAGATCATCAACGCTTTCAGGCTTCTTATGCAACAATCTTGAAGGCGCACATAACAGCTTTGAAAAAGAGGGAAAGGAAGGAAAAGAAGAAAGCTGCAGAGGCGGATAAGAAGGATGGGAGCTTGAAGAAGCCCAAGAGAGCCTAAATGATGAAGTCTCTCTCGGACATTGCAAACCAGTCAAGCTGACTCAAGTTTTGACACATTTTTTTTGTTTTTGTTTTTGTTTTTTTTAAAAAAAAGAACAAGAGACCCAATGGTTGATGAGTCTTGCCTAAGTTTAGCAGTTTTTTTTTTTTTAGAAATATTTTAAAACTAAACCAACTAATTCGAAGATGGAGGAACAATTTGAAAGGTCAAGAGTTCTTGATCTCCATTTTATTGAGATTAGCCTTCTTCAATTGTTATTAATTAGCTGACCATTTATTTATCAAGTCATACTTGCAAACTCTTCATAAATAATTCGTTTAATTTTGTAATTTTCACAAAAATAATAAAAAATATAAACATTTATTATTATAAATAAAGTTATAATAACAATAAAGTAATAATATTATACAAACAACTCAAAAAAAGAGTTACAAAAATGCTAATTTTAGTATATAAATATAATTATATAATATATAATTAAAAAACAGTTTATTAAGAGTCTGTTTGGAGACGCTGTTAATTTTTTGTTACTTTTTTTTTTAATTTTTGCTGTTTGTTGAATTTTTGTTTTTATTACTATTAATTTTTTTTTATAAAAATAAAAAAGTAGATAAAAAAATAGTGAGAGAAATGGTAAAAAAAGTATGAATAGAGAGAGAAAAATGAGGGAGAGTGAGATGGTAGAGAGAGAATGAGTAAAGATAATGGTAGAGAGAGAAAAAGGAGAGAGAAAGAGGGTAGAAAGAGAATGAGTAGAGAGAATGACAGAGAAAGAAGAGAGAGAGAGGGTAGAGAAAGAATGAGTAAATATAATGGTAGAGAGAGAAAAATGAGAGAGAGGGTAGAGAGAAAATGAGTAAAGAGAATGACAAATAGAGAAAAGAGAGAGAGGGGGTAGAGAAAGAATGAGCAAAGAGAATGATAGAGAGAGAGGATAGAGAGAAAATGAGTGGAGAGAATGATAAAGCGAAAAAAAAAAGAGAGAGTCTGGGTAGAGAGAGAATGAGTAGAGAGAGAATGAGTAGAGAGAATGGTAGAGAGAGAAAAAGGAGAGAGAGAGGATAGAGAGATAATGAGTACAGAGAATGGTTGAGGAGAAAAAGGAGAGAGTGTGGGTAGAGGGAAAATGAGTAGAGAGAGAAAAATGAGAGAGAGGGTAGAGAGAGAATGAGTAGAGAGAATGGTAGAGAGAAAAAAAATGAGAGAGAAGATAGCGAGAGAATGGTAGAGACAGAAAAAAATGAGAGAGAGAGGGTAGAGAGAGAATGGGTAGAAAGAGAAAGAGTATAGAGAGAAAAAATATAGAGGGACAGAGAGAGGATGAGTAAAGAGATTTATGGTGAAGAGAGTGGATAAAGGGAGAAAAAGTTGTGAGAGAAAGTATACAAAAAAAAGTGAAAAACAAAATGAGAAAGTATTTTTTATTATTTTTCAATTTTATTTTTTTTCTTTGAAAAATACTTTTAACTTTTCAATAAAAAAAAATATAAAAACGATACTAAATATATTTTCTTGTTTTGTAAAAAATAAATAGAAAATAAAAAATTTAATTCATACTGAACCTGTGCTTAAGTATATGATATAATGTTGGCGTAACTTCTTATGGATAAAGCAGACAAAGCCCATTAAACTGACTTGAGCAAATTACATCGGGAATTGCTTGGTAGAGAATTGGCCTGGCCCCAATCTATATTCCAATTTCCAAATCTACTGTAGCGTTTTGCACATAGCATTTAGCGAGAATTTCCTGCCAAACTTGCTTTGAGAAATAGTTATGTTTTATCAATACTTATTGATTCAAGTGACCGAAACTCAATTTTTTTAAGTAAAGTTTCACATTTAAATTTTGTATATGGAGAAAATAGTACTGGAAGAACTTTACTCTTCTAGTGGACCTTTTTCGGATTCGAATTAGATTAGTCGGAACTAAATGTGATTTTCAAATACAGAAATCTAGAAAAAAAAAAAAAGAAATACTCATGCTTTCCGAATCCATTTGTGGCTTTCGGTTTTGCTTGAGGTGGTTGTGACTGAAACCATTTTAATGCATATTTCTTGACGTTGGTTGGTGATCCTTGTGCACTAGAAAATCATGACCATGCGTTTAAAAGTTCTTCCTTCAAATTTTTTGGACTGACAGATTTGCAAGGTAATTCCATGTTCTGTTAACGATGATTGCAATAAGTCATGGTGAGTCATTTTGGAATAAACGAGTCGGTAACAATTTCTTATGGGAGGTCCTCGCCATATATATTTTTTTTGATCGAATAAAATATTTAGGCAAAAAAAAAAAAATTACCTCAGTTTAAAATTAAAGAAAGTCACAGATTCTAAACCTTTTAACTAGACAATGACCTTACAAATTGAACCGCCCTTTGTTGGCTCGCCGTGTCTATAGCATCTAAAGGCAACCAAAGAAAAGGGAGTATAAAAAGACTAAAGTAAAAGTCAAAATTTTCAACTAAAGTCGTTTATTTATTGTAAAATAATTTATTTTTATAAAATATTTGTAAGAAAAAAAATTTACATTAAAAATAATGATTTTCTCTTATCACTTATTTAAAATGTATTTTATATTTTTTTCTAAAAAATAATTTCAATTCAGAAAAAAAAGAAATTATTTTTTTAAAAAATTTCAAAATTTTTCCTAAAATTTTCGTTGTAAAATATTTTATATGAAATAAATGTCAGAAAATAAAAAAAAAAATTCCGTAAAATATTTTACCGCAAACAAATATACTCTAATTAAAAACAAGGTGCAATGTTCGTCCATGGACTCATCCCAACTCTAAACCCATGTTGCACATAACATAAAAAATTAGAGGTGGCAAGAAACTGAT
Source organism: Carallia pectinifolia (assembly GCA_037832335.1). NCBI lineage: Eukaryota > Viridiplantae > Streptophyta > Magnoliopsida > Malpighiales > Rhizophoraceae > Carallia > Carallia pectinifolia. Next base: position 6,055,323 of record CM075449.1, read on the forward strand.
CGACCGAGCAACACAACTTGATCCATTCAAAACCAATTTAATCCAACAAGCATTGACTAAAATACGTTGTCTTGGAACCCAATACACTCGTAACCGAGATTTATCTTATTTGTAAGCCAAATTCGGAATAAACATGTTTAAAAAATTCGCTCAGTTATTCCATAAGAATAAACCTACCATGGAGATACTAATGAGCTTGAAAGAATATCTCCACAATAAACTACAATATTAATAAGTTTAGAACTCAACAAAATATTCCAGGCATTAATCTCAAGAAATTGGAGCTGATGCATTTAAGAAGACTCAAACCTATGTCGTGAAGGAAAGAAAGCCTCCAGGTTACTGCCAAGCTACTAACATTGGTGATAGTTATTTCAAATTCAGGTTATGTGGGTTTTGAATAACTCATATTGAAAGATTTGAAACATAATAAATCCAAAATCCCATTAACTCAAAACCTTACGATTTTGAAACTCCATGTACCCCAAGACCTGAAACAATCCGAACTGACCCACCCCTTTGCCACCTTTTATGCAAAACTGTTTCTCGCCTCAACCAACATAATGGCCCGCAGACCTGGCTACATGAATGCTGATATCATTTTGTTTATAATTCATAGCTTTTTTGCCGAAATCATCTAATGCCAAGTCGGAAGAGCAAGATTGATTATTACAATAGTTGAGATTACTGGTCAGCATTCGATGCTACATAGGACCTCAGGATGCGCTTGTATTTTTCAGAACTGTCAAACCAAGTTGGAGTATTGATAATTGCCCTTTCCAACCACCACTTGTCAACCTCTTTCTTCTCAGTCAGCTTCTGGCAAAATCTCTTCCATGCAAGCATGGCTCTCTTTAGACGTACACTCTGAGGTCCTCCAAGGAGATACTTGATGTAGTCCTTCCCTAGCCGAGTCAGCTCCTCCCCACTAATGATGTAAATATACTACAATAAACAGCAGAATGAAAATGTTAACAAAAAGGGCAATGGACACTATATCGACTTTCAAAATATTTAAATTTTAAACCAAATATAAGCCTTCTAAATCTTTTTTAACTAAATGTTCATTTTAGCAAAACACACCATTTATGTCAAGAGACGCAAACTATAATCTTAGGGGTTTGGCTCAGCCTCTCAGCAGAACGAGAAAATGCAGAAGTGAAAAACATAAATAAACCCAGATTGCATGCTTGCTTTTCTAAGTAACTGACCATATGATCTTCTATGCACGAATGTAATCGTGTGTGAGAAACAGAAGAAACATGCATGTAATCGTCTACGCGAAACAGAAGAAAAGCACGCAATTTTGAAATATGGAGATATTTTAATGTCCATTCAATTTGTAGCAATCACCACTGTCAAATCCAAGTACAAAGCTAACAACAGGGGAATGAAGGTCTGAAAAACAAGGGATGTGATGTAAATCTAGCTTACTCCAATGAAATTAAAATTAAGGCACAGTTAAGTTGATGAAGACATTATTACCAGAAAGATAAAGCCAAGGGTAGCCAAGACCACTTGCACAGTTTCATCAACAATTCCAGCAAAGCCTTCATCCTCAGATCCCCCAGAACCATCTCCACCACTGCCGCCACGAGGTGGAATTTTGCCTTTTCCTCCGTCATAAAATTCTTGCTTTTCAATCTGCTGGCGTAAGACATCTTCTATTGACTGTCCCTTGAAACCTCCCATTGCATTCTGAAAAGATTTCCATGGAGATCCCTGTGAACAAATGGAAAGTGCGTTCAAACATATTCAGCATATCTGACCAAGGACGAAAGAAGCCCCCTCCCTCTGCTTAAACAGACAAAAAATCCAAAGAACCCCAAGCCCAACACATAACACTGAATTTCCTTCCACATACAGTTGTGGTACAAATTCAGGAACTAATCAAAACATCATAAAGTCAGCCTGCCAAAATATCTCAGAAATTGAAAGAGGAGGAAAAATAAGAAACATTTTCCATGGAAGAAATACTTTAGCCAATCAATTGACAACTCAAAATAATTTAGCCAAGGAATATAAAGGAATATAACAAAAGGGTATATGTATTATCATGCAGATCAACCAAAACAGGCCAAGACTAAAGTCTGCAGGGGTAACGATTTCAGGTTAACGATTACAGCATCGGCAACTAAATAGGCCTGCTTCTTTAATTATCTTAACCTATTGTGCTTTAAGTGCAAACTCTTTCAAGAGTAACAGCTTTTGCGATCAAAGACAGCCAAGGCATATCTTATACGTAAGCAGGGGTAACCCCATATCACTTCCGTTCTATTTGGTAAGAGTTAAAAACAATCACAAAGGCATTCGAGAATTGAAAATAAAACAAACAAAAATTCAATCAGTATCAAACTGAAACAAAGTAAAAATTCTTCAGCACGGTTAAGTTTGGTGATTGATTTCCTAGAAACAACTTTCCAATTATAAATTACATATCTTTTATGGGCTCGGCTAAGTTTCCCTTAAATGTCCTTTCAGAACGTCAAACCAAACTGATCCAAATAAGATAGCATTGTTTTCCCAAATTCCATCCAATTTCTAGCTCAAGTTCAACTGCATATGTAAAATAAAGGGGAAAAAAAAAGAGGAACAGAATCGTAAGAAATGAGTACAACCAGGTATCATTTAGAATTAGCCTGGCTGGAAGAAAGGCACCTTCCTTAACCAGATGATACACTCAAGTAGTCTATCTACCTAACATATATGCATGTATGTACATATGTATTCTCTACCTAACATTTATGCATGCATGTACGTATGCATTCTCTACCTAACATATATGCAAGTATGCACATATATATGTTTTTGCTCTTAATAGGAAAGAGACGTTACCTCATCGTCTCTTTCAGACTTGTCTTTACCGCCAAGTAAGCAAACAGCTGTCATTAGCTGGTATTTTTTTGCGGTGTCATGCTGTCGGCACTTAATTTCTAAGCCACACTGCTTAAGTGTTGAAGCACTAGTAGCCAGTGTCAAAGCTTTTGCTGGAACACGATTCTGGCGAACAGGTAAAACACATGGTGCAAGAGGATGATAGTGCAATTGGGATGTTTCTGAAGCAGGGAGAAAGGACCGGCGGGGAGTTCTTTGAATGCAATTTGCCATCCCTAACTAACTCTGCTGTCTCGCTAGCCACACAAAAACCTTCAAAACCCTAAATATTAACACCAGAGAGGATGAGAAACAACAATGCTGAATTGACAATAGTATTTGAAAACCTCAACAATATCATTAAACACGCGAGTGGCACCTTCATCAAATTGTAACAAAAGAAATAAATCAATTACAATCAAGAAAAAAACAAATAGCATGAAAATTCAACAATTTCCCAGTAAAAGAAATTCCCTTTACTTACTTAAAAAGCATTTATTTCAAACTAACGACCAGATGACTAACAAGAACGAACCGAAACACATGCAACGCTTTGTCACCCACAATTTAATTTCATTTTTTTTTTTTTTGTTGAATAGCTCACCTGAAAGAGAAACTCAAAGACAAAAACCCTAACCACAGAATCCTACAATTTATCAGTTTAAAAACAATTTCTCCCGCGTTTTTTTCATAATAATAACAATAATCTACAATTAATATTGATATTCGCGTAAAAAAATTTAATCTTTCGAAACCCTTTTCACGAATTCAACGGTTAACAGAAACCCTAAGAACAGTTAAGCCGGAAAATATGGGTTGGAGAGAGAGAGAGAGAGAGAGAGAGAAAGAGAGCTCGACTGCGAGAGCGACAGCTAGAGCAAGGAAACAGAATTGAAATATAGTGGCACAACTTAAAAACTTCTAATGGTGAAAATTGCATAGAGAGAGAGAGAGAGAGAGAGAGAGAAGGGATCACTAAACTCACCGGTGATCGTAGAGCCTCGGGTTTCCAATTTCCGGCGATTCTTTCCGCCTCGGCGAAGAAAATGGAGAGAGATAAGGCAGTACATAAAAACAAAAAATAAAATAAATAAATAAATAAAGAGAGCCATTATATATACACATATATATCGGAGAAGTCGGGTACATAAAACTTGTCCTGGGCCAGTGGGCCTGGATTGGACAATGTTGGACATCTTAGCCCAACGTTCTGTGGCGGTACATGTTTGATAGGCTGATTTGTCTGCGTCCACAGTGCTAACGACTCCAGAATGTTAAATGTAGATAGATAGCCACAGATAGAATGCACAAGACCACAATTGGGTTAGCTCAAGGCCCAAATTGTAGATGGGTGATTTCTCGGTGCACTTTTTTATGTTGAAGTTCTGGGGTTATAATTGATTAAAGTAATTTGGGTTGCTGTGAAAGATTATGCGAATGAAATTTTATTAAGATTGAGTGGTATAATTAAATTTATAAATCATCATTTAATGTGAAAAATATCACAATCATTTGATCACTTTGTGTCTCTTAAATACAAAATTGTAATGTTAAATGACGAGACTGTGGACAACAACCTTACTTTTCTATATAATAAACCAAAAAAAGAGGTATTACTATAATTGTGCCAAAATGGTCGCTATTTTTCTCCATCACTGGGATGGTGTAAAATCCTGTAATATTCCTCAATTTCCTTGTCTATCTGACAGCAACATGAAAATTGTGGAGACAAAAGAAACAAAAAAAAAAATAAAAAATCTTATGGCAGGTGATGGTGTCCGATTAGAACTGAAAATGAATAAATATACAATGGATTTAGCAAGGAATTGAAGAATGCCAGTTCATGAATGATGATTTGTCAAATTCAATAATTAAATTATATATATTTTCTCCACTGAAGAAGATTTATCAATCAAAGCGGAAGGGAGATAGTATGGTTCTAGAAGAAATTGTGGCTTGAGGTGTAGAAGTGGTCAGAAGCAAACACAGAGCGCAGGACATTAGGCGTTGAATTTTATTATGGTGCATCAGTCCACAACAATGTTAGGCCCGCAATTGTCGCAGAATGACCACTAAGCTTAATTACTAGCTTGCCGTGCTAGAATCAAAAGTCTTAAATTTAATTTTCAATTAATTATAAAAAAAAATAATTATAGTGAAATACATAATAGAGTCTCTACAAAAAAAAAAAAAAAAAAATACAATATAGTTCATGGTATTGTTGCGCTCATAAATCTTTTCATGAATTTTGCAATTCATATTAATCTAGCTAGGAGTTAGCCTCAGATGGGCGTAAAGAATAGATTATTCTATCTAATTTATATATTATAAACTACACAACAACTTAATTAGACCCAAAAGTTAAAAGAATTTAGATCAAATGAAGAAAAGGAGAATTACAGGGAGCAAAAATGGTAAAAAGTAAAACACGAGAACACGTCGGTGCAATTTAGGAACGAGACGAGAATGCGCTGGTGCAATTTAGAGACTAGACTTTTGTAAGCTCTCATGATGGGGACAAATTGAACATAAAAAGACTTTTTTTTTCAGCAACAACTTACTGGACTTGTCGAAAAAATAAAAAAAGCCTACCATCGAGGTCGAGATAACAATGGACTAAAACAAAAAAAGAATATAATACTTTTTTTTTTTTTTTACGAATACTCCATCATTATCTTATACAAAGTTCCAGCAGCCTGTCTCCCGAGTTAAACAAATGTGGTTTTGTTTTTTTTGTTTTTAATCTTATTGACCAAAAGTTTATTTTTGGAACCAATAAAACAGTAATTTTTTGTAAATTCTTCATTTCTTTGATCTCTACATAACTTAAGTTATATATTTTTGATTGACTCTGAACTTAAAATTATTACGTTATAGGCCAATTACTTAGACCTTTTATCACAGTAAAAAACTAATTTAAACCCCTTTTGCAGCCTTCCTAGGGCCAACAAATGGAAAATTCCATTAATTTAATCATACTTACGTGATATATGCCACAAAAAAAAAAAAAAAAGAAGCAATGGCTAATAGACTAGAACTTAAACATGGAAACCTGTAAGCTTATCCTTAGCAGCCTCATTTGAGCCTAACGTGCGATTTTGATGCGTCCAACTTTGAAGTATGTGGTGAAGCGTGTAGAATTAGGAAATCCTAGGAAGCCTGCAAATATCCGAAAGGATGGAAGAAAATGACTTGTACCAAATATAAGCCTAATTTTAATTAAAAAAAATTACAGTACCGGATAAATTGTACTCGAAGATTTTATCTGAATGTAATAGTTCTCCTTTTTTTTTTTTTTTGTAATCATGTCTTTACTTGTTATAACGAAAGAAATGAATACATTTTATTAAATTTTAATTGTAAAAAATGAAGGTCTGATTGCAAAAAAAATAAAGAACAATTATATTCAGTAAAATATTCTAATAGTGTAATAGTACCCTTGTTAATTTCTCATGTATGGTAACGTATTTTACACTCACAATTCAATTTTGCAACGTGTCCCAGTTGAATTTTCAGCCTGGAAGCACCTGCACTGCCCTATAAATATAAATATCTCAATCTCATGACCCACTAAAATTAACTCTCATCACTTGTTTCGAAAACTTAGGTACAAGTACAACATGATGAGCAACAATTTGCTAACCATCATCGTAGCCACAATTCTTGTAGCCGGGGCCATACCAAAAAATGTGATGGCTCAAAATTGTGGCTGTGCTGCAAACTTGTGTTGCAGTCAACATGGCTATTGTGGCACCGGCAATGACTATTGCGGCACCGGGTGTCGAGAGGGTCCATGTTATGCAACGACCGGCGGTAGCAGTGGTGTTTTAGTGGCTGATGTTGTTACGCCTGATTTCTTCAATAGCATAATCAACCAAGCTGCTGCAAGCTGTGCTGGGAAGAACTTTTACACACGAGATGCATTTCTTAATGCTCTGAATTCTTACCTTCAGTTTGGTAAGATTGGATCAAGTGATGACTCCAAGCGTGAGATTGCTGCATTTTTTGCTCATGTAACACATGAGACTGGGCGTAAGATTGATCTCTCTCTCTCTCTCTCCCCACCTTTATTTATACAACATGTGCAAATGTTCATATAACAAAATATTTTTCATAGAACAATTTCACAAAGAGCTTTTTAGTTGAGAATTATTTATGCGCAAAACAATTCACCACTATAACACACAATGAATTTATGTACTTATAAATATTTCAAAAAAATTATGTAGATACAGATATTAGAGATAGAGATCCATATACTCTCATCATTGAATTTTAATTATTAGTTATAATCGACACATTTTTTGATATATGGTGAATTAACTGTAACTAACAGTTAAAATTAAGTAACGTGAATCTCTATCTAATTGCTACATCAAATTTTTGGTCCATACAACAAAACTCTAATTATTTACTGCTTGCATTATTTACTTTTTTTGGTCCGTCAGTTCTAGGTTTTATATCTCACTACAATTAGTATTGAATTAATTTAATAACTACTCTAAAAAGGGAATCAAATTAGAAAATCTTCAAATATTTGTGGCACAATTCAAATAAATTCGATGTCTGATCTTTGCAGACTTCTGCTACATCGAAGAGATAGATGGTGCCTCCAAGGACTACTGCGACGAATCAAACAAACAGTACCCATGTGTGGCAGGCAAGAACTACTACGGCCGCGGACCACTTCAATTGACATGGAATTACAACTACGGAGCAGCTGGGAACGCCAACAACTTCAATGGATTAAACTCGCCTGAAACCGTGGCCAACGACCGCGTCGTGTCGTTCAAGACGGCCTTGTGGTTTTGGATGACCAATGTTCGCTCTGTTGTGACTCAGGGGTTCGGAGCGACAATCAGAGCCATTAATGGTGCAGTTGAATGCAATGGCGGAAATCCTGGGGCTGTTCAGGCTCGTATTGGTTATTACAGGGATTATTGTAACAAGTTTGGTGTTGCACCTGGCGATAATCTTAGTTGCTAGGCCAACTAAAGATAAGTAATTATGCAATTCTTCATTTTCCTTGCCTGTTGGGGTGGCTCGAATAATCAAGGAAAATGTATCACCTATTAATAATCGAATAATTCGAAACATGAGGAATTTGCTTAAATTATATAGTATTTGCAAGTACACCCCTTTAAATTTTCGTCGGTTTTCTTTGCTCCACAAATAGACCGATGTTGCCGGAAAATGTTAATTCGAACGTTTGCTGGGTTTCATTGCATACTCAGCCATATTTTAGTCCCACGCCCAAGCGTTCCTGTTGCAATTGTCAATGGATAATTAGTTTCCATAAGGGTTTGGGGTCTCGTAACTGCAGCAAAGATACAATCAATTTTTTTAAAAGCTGTACCGATATTTTACTTTAATTGTTTGCACATCCTACTTGACATTATGGACATCACATGTTTTTTTTCAAAAGGTGTGTAGGTCTTACACGGACTTACAATCTCTCATATATAGTGTTTTCATTCTATTTATCTCTTGTGCTTCTCTAATTCTTTTCTTTCCATAAAATACAATATATATATATATATATATATAGACACAAACATAATTCTATCTAACATATGTTTTAGGGAAAAAAATTTGAAAATCTAGTTTGCTTTATGTAATATTTACTCAAAAAATAGCACAGTGGAACCTAGAGCCCTTTTGAGTTTTGCGATGCACATTACTGGACCTGGGTCAGGACTCTGAAGAAGGACTCTTTCCGATTTCCTGATTTCTTGGGCCTTTAGTTTTTCATCCAAGTAGTCCTGAACTCCATCCTTGACCACGCCCACTGGTCCTAAACAGCTCTTGGTCATTACTATTTACTCTCAGTCAAACCAGTGATTTCTTCAAAAACAAAAAAAAAAGTCACCCATTGAGAGCATAAAATCAGCTCACATCTACAACATATAAGGCGTTCTATCAAATAAAGGAATTCAATTTAATATTGTTACTTGAAGATACATACAAATTATAAGAGTTTAATCGGTTTAAATAAGCTAACTGTTATGAGGATTACCTTCTATAATAGTAATTTACACCATAAAATTATAATTCTGAACAACATGAGGGAACTTTCTTATGCTTCAAACATGTTTTTAATTATTTTGCTATTTAACCTTGACACTTGTCATTTTGCTTTTTGTTCTTTTCTTGATGTCGTACTTCTTCTTGACGACCACAAATTACAATGGGACTATTGTTGTTGGATGAAAACAATTTCATCAGCATTTTCAAAACTAAAAGGCAAAATAAAATAAAATGGGCATATCTGTTTCGCTAATTATTTCCAGCACTCTTGACTTGGTCAGGTGTTTGTTCTCAGAGGCTATCGAAAAAGCGAATGCAAATCCTGTGGAACTAACGACAATTCAGATTTACTAACAGCAACGTGAAAATTGTCGAGAAAAAAAACAAAAAAACAATATTATGGCAAGCGGTGGTGTCCGATGAAGAAATATACAACGGATTTAGCAAGGAATTGAAGTATGCCAGTTCATGAATGATGATTTGTCAAATTCAATGACTAAATTATATATATATTTTTTCCATTGAAAAAGATTTATCAATCAAAAGGGAAATATTATCGTTCTAGAAGAAAATATGGGTTGAGGTGTAAAAGAGGTCAAGTGGCAAACACAGAGAGCAAGACATTAGGCGTTGAATTTTATTGTGGTGTATCATTCCACAATAATGTTAGGCCCGCGATTGTCGCGAATTGACCATTAAGCTTGGTCACTAGTTTGCGGATTCAAGTCCTAATCAATACCAATTAATCAAAAAAAAAAAAAAAAAAGCAAAATACACAATATAGTTAATGGTATTGTTGCGCTCATAATCATTTCACGAATTTTTCAATTCTTATTAATCTAACTAAGAGCTAGCCTCAGATGGGCGTAAATAATATATTATTTTATTTAATTTATATTTGATATCCTTCACAACAACTTAATAAGTTAAAAGAATTTAGATCAAATGAAGAAAAGGAGAATTACAGGGAGAAAAAAAAAAAGGCAAAAGTAAAACACGAGAACATAAAAAGAGAAGAGAATGCGTTGGAGCAATTCGGAGACGAGACTTTTGTGAGCTCCTATGAAGCATGAACGCGAGTATGACAATACAGATACGATATGAATATGACGGTATATTAATCTTAAAAAAATTAAAATACGGACATAAATCGGACACGACTTTTATATATATATATATATTCCTATAAAGCATGAACACGAGTATGATGATATGAATACGACACGACACGAATACGGCGATACATTAATCTTAAAAAAAATTAAGACATGAATATAGTTCGGGCACGACTTATATATATATCATTTAATTTGAAAACAACACCATTATATATTTATATATATAGTTACAACATCATGAGGGCCGTATAAAAATGCAAAGAAGCGAAAATGCAGCACAAGTAGAAATTCTCTCCGATTTGAGATATTCGAGCAGTCAATTGTATCCCATTTTCTTTTTATTTTATTTGAATTTTTTTTATTTTATTATAAAACCAGAGTTATTTTTTAAGAAAAGCAAGAGAGAAGGAAGAAACAAAAACTGAAAGAAGATGAAAAGAACAATCAACGAAAAAAAACACCTTTTTAGATATAGTGTTGTTTTAGAGAGAGACAAGGCTGATAACATCTATAAGAAAGAAGAAGACGAAGATAAGGCGGAGGCAAGAGCGTCGTGGCTGGGTGCTTGATTGCGTGAGAGATCGAGAGAGAAGAGATTTAGATTTGAAGTCAATTTTATTTATTTTTTTTTCTAACCGTCAAACGGAAAAACAAGTTGAAACAGTGACGCTGAAGCCACCATATTAAAGATAAAGTTTTTAAGTTTTCTTTTTTTCTAATTTTTTGTTATTAAAAATTATGAAATTAAATACCCAAATGTGTCAATAAAGTGTCGATAATTCTGATTCTCATATTCAATATATGTATCTAAACTTTTTTTAAAAAAATTTTTAACAAACACTTTTAAAGATATCTAATATATATCTATCACGTATCTAATACATATCTAACATATGCCAGTAACTTGCCCATATCAAATGCGCGTTTAACACATGGAATTAAGAACCAGACCGGACCGGCCAGTTCAACCGAAAAAACTGGGAACCGATCCTAAGTCCGGTCCGGTTCAAGTCTAAAAATAGAATTCGGACTGAACTGGAAAAAATCGGTCAAAAATCAGAAAAACCGGTCAAAAATCGGGAAAACCGAGACCGGTTGAACCGGTTCAATTTAAACCAAAAATTTTTAAATTATAATTAAAACTCTAATTTTAACTAAAAATTTTAATTTAGTCCTCAATTGATTAAAATTTTCAATTTAATCTTTAAATTTAAAAATTAATATTTAATCACTATTTATAAATATTATTTTTTGAATTAATTTTTATAAATTATATTTTGTTAAATATACTAATTGTAATATCTTTAATGTATGTAAATATTAATATAATTCTTAAAATAAACTTTATTTTAAATATTTATTATTATTCTTATATAATATAATATTTTATATAATTATATAATTATATAAAAATTTAATTTTTATATATTTAATATTAAATACCGATTTTACCGGTTTAATCGCAGTTTTACCGGTCGAACCACTTGAACCTTAAATCTCCAAACTTTTCAATTCAATGATCGATTCAATTCTGATAACTTTAATTTAATACTCTCCGCCTCCACGATATCCCGTATCATGCTCCATTGGTGCGCTCTCATGATAGGGACATATTGAACAGAAAAAGACTTTTTTATTGTCTTTTTGGAGCACGACAACAAAAAATCCTAACAATGAGGTGGCGATAACAATGGACTAAAAAATAATAATAATAATATACTTCGTTTTTTTTTTTTATGAAGACTCCATCATTATCTTACACAAAGTTCCAGCAGCTTGTCTCTCGAGTTAAACATAAGTTTTTTTTTTAATCTTATTGACCAAAAGTTTATTTTTAGAACCAATAAAACACTAATTTTTTTAAATTCTTTGATCTCTACATAACTTAAGTTATATATTTTTGATCGACTCTGAACTTAAAATTATTACATTACAGGCCAATTAATTACGTACTTTACCACAGAAAAAAACCAATTAACTCCCTTTAGCAGCCTTTCTAGAGCCTACAAATGGAAAGTTCCATTGAATTAATAATACGTGATATATCCAAGGAAAAAAAAAAAAAAGCATTGGCTAATCGACTAGAACTTAAACATGATACCCTGTTAGCATATCCTTAGCAGCCTCTGTTGTGAATGGACCCACTAAATTACGGATCTAACCTGATTAATTTTGCGGAATATCAACAGCCTCAGTTGAGCCTAACCTGCAATTTTGATGTGTCCAACTTCGAAGTATGCGGTGAAACGTGTAGAATTAGGGAATCTTAGGAAGCATGCAAACATCCGAAAAGATGGAAGAAAATGACTTGTGCCAAATAAGCCCAACAGCAAAAATTTTTTGCCACACAATCACGAGAGCGTGGTATTTATAGAGTAATTTAAATCACGAGAGCGTGGTATTTATAGAGTAATTTAAATGGTTAAATTGTAAAGTATATTTTGAATTTAAAAAAATTTTAAAAAGATAATTTTTTTTATTTATAAAAAACTCTATTGAGCTGAGAGGAAGAACTGAGGTTAAGTATGGTTTAAACTTTCCATTCAATAGTTGAAGGACACTCTATTTAACTAGTTAAGTAAATATTCAACTTCAAAATAAATAAATTATTTAAATTAAAACATACTTCTTTCATATTTCTCTAAATGTGCCTATTTATTTATCTGTGTCTACATAACTTACTTTAAGCCTAATTATTAATTTCACATGCGTCCTACGTAGTATAAACTCACAACTCAATTTTGCAAGGTGGTCAAGTTGAATTTTCAGCCTGGAAGCACCTGCATTGGCCTGTAAACACCTCAATCTCATGACCCACTAAAATTAGCTCTTATCACTTATTTCGAAAACTTAGGTAAGTACAACATGATGAGCAACAATTTTTAAGATATTAATATTTTTAATTTTTAATTTTTAAATTTTTTTCATGTTTGAATCTTAAATTTTTTTGACATTTCATTTGAATTTTAAATTTTTTGATTTCATACTACATCAGTCCTTTAAGTTACAAAAAGTGGTCGATCGATTAATAAATGCATAGTTTTAAAAACCGGACCGGTTATTGAACCGGTGAGAAGACTGGGTTAGTGGGTTAGCGGTCCAACCGGAAAACCGGCGGTTGAACCGGCGGGTCAATTCTGATTTGATAAAATAATAATTAATACTTATAATTTTTCATTTTTTAATAACAAATAATGAGTATAACTATAAAAAATATAATATGAGTTTACTTAAATTTAAAATAAAATTAAAATACAAGATATTTATGATAATTTTTTAATTAAATAAATTAATAAAGTATAAATATCAATTAAAATTTTGATAAAAATTCTTAAAAAATTATTTTTCAATGTAAATTGTAACATATTACTTAATATATGAAGTTATGAACAACGTTAAATTATTATATAATATATACAGAAAAATATATAGTGAAAAGTAAAAAATGCTTAAATTGTACAAGAAAATACTATATAATATTGTTTAGTATTATGAAAATATTATTTTTATCATTCACACAATAAAAAGATAAAAATATAATAAATTTTAGTATGTAAATATTATGTAAATATTATTGTTGATGTAATAAAAAGTTAAAAAAATATATAATTTTTACTGTATAAATACTGTTTATTATTAAAAAAATATTATTTTTACTGTTTACACAATAAACAATGAAAAAAATAATTTTTTATTATTTAATTGTCTCTGTTACTGTTCATTTTTTACTGTTTATCATTAAAAAAATATTATTTATACTGTTTGTACAGTAAAAAGTACAAAAAAAAATAATTTTTTATTACTTAATTGACCCGGTAATTATTTATGTGAACCGGCCCGGCCCAGTGCCCGGGTCACCGGGCCGCCGGTCCGACCGGCCGGGCCGGGCCGGGTTTAAAAACAATGAATAAATGAGTTTAACTTAATAAAAATTATTTAAAAAATATTAAATACATGAATTAAATATATTTTTATCAACAAAATATACACATTAAATATTTTTTTAATTAACAAATATACGAACTAAATAAGTAACATATATATTTTTGATAGAAAAGACATTCAATTCATATATTTAATATTTTTTAAAATAATTTTTTGTAAAGTTAAAATTATTTTTTAATAGATTGATCACTTTTGGTAAACAGATAAACTGATTTGGTAGAAAATCAAAAAATTTAGAAATCAAATGAAATGTCAAAAAGATTTAGAACTCGAATATAAAAAAATTTAAAAGTTTAGAATTACAAATATTGATATCTCAACAATTTTCTACATAGTTTTAAAAACCGGACCGGTTATTGAACCGGTGAGAAGACTGGGTTAGTGGGTTAGCGGTCCAACCGGAAAACCGGCGGTTGAACCGGCGGGTCAATTCTGATTTGATAAAATAATAATTAATACTTATAATTTTTCATTTTTTAATAACAAATAATGAGTATAACTATAAAAAATATAATATGAGTTTACTTAAATTTAAAATAAAATTAAAATACAAGATATTTATGATAATTTTTTAATTAAATAAATTAATAAAGTATAAATATCAATTAAAATTTTGATAAAAATTCTTAAAAAATTATTTTTCAATGTAAATTGTAACATATTACTTAATATATGAAGTTATGAACAACGTTAAATTATTATATAATATATACAGAAAAATATATAGTGAAAAGTAAAAAATGCTTAAATTGTACAAGAAAATACTATATAATATTGTTTAGTATTATGAAAATATTATTTTTATCATTCACACAATAAAAAGATAAAAATATAATAAATTTTAGTATGTAAATATTATGTAAATATTATTGTTGATGTAATAAAAAGTTAAAAAAATATATAATTTTTACTGTATAAATACTGTTTATTATTAAAAAAATATTATTTTTACTGTTTACACAATAAACAATGAAAAAAATAATTTTTTATTATTTAATTGTCTCTGTTACTGTTCATTTTTTACTGTTTATCATTAAAAAAATATTATTTATACTGTTTGTACAGTAAAAAGTACAAAAAAAATAATTTTTTATTACTTAATTGACCCGGTAATTATTTATGTGAACCGGCCCGGCCCAGTGCCCGGGTCACCGGGCCGCCGGTCCGACCGGCCGGGCCGGGCCGGGTTTAAAAACAATGATTTTCTAACCGTCATCCTAGCCACAATTCTTGTAGCCGGGGCCATACCAAAAAAGGTGTTGGCTCAAAATTGTGGCTGCGCTGCAAACTTGTGTTGCAGTCAACATGGCTACTGTGACACCGGCAATGACTATTGCGGCACCGGGTGCGGAGAGGGTCCATGTTATGCAACGCTGGGCGGCAGCACCGGTGTTTCAGTGACTGATGTTGTTACACCTGCTTTCTTCAATGGCATAATCAACCAAGCTGCTGCAACTTGTGCCGGGAAGAACTTTTATACGTGAGATGCATTTCTTAATGCTCTGAATTCTTACCCTCAGTTTGGTAAGATTGGATCAAGTGATGACTCCAAGCGTGAGATTGTTGTATTTTTCGCTCACGTAACACATGAGACTAGGTGTAAAATCGATCTCTCTCTCCTCACCTTTATTTATACAATATGTGCATATGTTCATGTAGCAAAATATTTTTCATAGCACAATTTCACAAAGAGCTTTTCAATTGAGAATTATTTATGCGCAAAGCAATTCACATGTATAACACGCAATAAATTTATGTACTTATAAATATTTTTAAAATATTATATAAATACAGATTTTAGAAGTGGAGATTCATATATTCATATAATTGAATCTTAATCATTAGTTATATTAAACACATCTTTTGATATATGATGAGTTAGTTGTAACTACGGAAAAAATTTAGTGACGTGAGTTTGCATCTAATCGTTGCATCAAGTTTTAGGGTTCATAAAACAAAACTCTAATTATTTACTGTTTGCTTTGTTAACTTTTTTTTTTTTATGTCAGTTTACTAGGTTTTATGTATCTGCACATTTAGTATTGAATTAATTTGATTACTACTCTAAAAAAGGAATCAAATTAAAAAATCTTTAATATTTGTGGAACTATTCAAATAAATTCGATGTCTAATTTTCACAGACTTCTGCTACATCGAAGAGATAGATGGTGCCTCCAAAGACTACTGTAACGAATCAAACAAACAGTACCCATGTGTGGCAGGCAAGAAATACTAAGGCTGCAGACCACTTCAGCTGACATGGAATTATAATTACGGTGCAGCTGAGAATGCCAACAACTTCAACAGATTAAACTCACCTGAAACCGTGGCCAACGACCGCGTCGTGTCATTCAAGGTAGCCTTATGGTTCTGGATGACCAATGTCCGCCCCGACGTGACTCAAGGATTCAGAGCCATGATCAAAGCCATTAATGGTACAGTTGAATGCAATGGCAGAAATGCTGGTGCTGTTCAGGCTTGTATTGGTTATTACAGGGATTATTGTCACAAGTTTGGCGTTGCACCTGGCAATAATCTTAGTTGCTAGGCCAACGAAAGATTAGTAAATATGCAATTCTTCATTTTCCTTGCCTGCTGGAGGAGCTTGTATAATCAAAGAAAATGTATCACGTATTAATAATCGAATAATTGGAAACATGAAGAATTTGTTTATATTACATGGTATTTGCAAGTGCTCTTTTTTTATTTTCGCCGGTTCTTTTTTTCACAAATAGACCAATATTGCCAGAAAATGTTAATTCGCACGTTTGCTGGATTTCATTGCATACTCAACCACATTTCAGTCCCACAACCAAGCGTTCCCGTTGCAATTGTTAATAGATGATTAGTTTCCATTAATGTTGAAAGAATCAAATCAGATTGGTCGATTTAATTGAAAACATTGGAAATTGGTTCAAGATCTAGTCCGGTCCAGTTAGCTCTAAAAATTTGTTGGGGTAAAAAATCAGCCAATTAAACAGGAAACCAGTGAATCGGCCGCAGTTTTTTCGGCCAAAAAGGTTAGGTTCAAAGGGAAAAAAAAGCATAAAAAAAATGAATGTCAATAAATGCCAACATACCTTAGTTAAAATTAATTAATACTTTTACCTTGTCACGTATCTACATGCCTAATTTCTCTCAACAGTTATTAATGTATAATTATTTTTCAAAAATAATTAATAAATTACTATTTTTAATAGTAATTAACATATTTCTATTTTACTAAAAATATTCACTACTTTATAAAAATACTAATAGTATATTTTTAGAAATAAATTAAATAAGTCATTGATATTCAACGGTCATTTTTTGAAATATACGTTAAAATATATTATGATAATACAAATTTACAAATCATAGAGTAAGATTAATAAGTGTCTATTTTAGAATAAATTGTAAATCACATATATTAAGGCTACAAATATAAGTATTCCAACACACACACACATACACATATATATAATATTACATTTTAAATATTAATATATTATATAAATATACATAAATATTTAATTTTAATATATTTAATATTAAATATCAATTTTACTAGTTCAATCAAAGTTAAACCGGTTTTATCGATTCCTAAAACCTTGGTTTCCATAAGGGTCTGGTCTCTCAATCGTAGCAAAAACACAACCAATTTTTTATTTTCTTTACGGCTATACGCATATTTTACTTTAACTATTTGTATAACTTACTTAACATCACGCACATCATATTTTTTTCAAAAAAATGTATGGGTCCTACACATACCTACAACCTCTCTCACATAGCATTCACATTCTATCATTCTCCTGCAGTTCTCTAATTTTTTTTTCATATATATATATATATATAGCACAAACATAATTCTAACATATGTTTTAGGAAAAAAAATTGAAAATCTAGTTTTCTTTGTGTAATATTTACTCAAAAAAAATAGCTGCCTCCGACCTAGGGTACTTCTGAGTTTTGCCACAGACACATTACTGGACCTGGGTCAGGACTCTGAAAATTGACTCTCTCTGACTTCTCGATTTCTTGGGCCTTTACTTTTTCGTCTAAGTCCTCCTTAACTCCAACCGCGATCACGCCCACTAATCCTAAACTGCTCTTGGCCTTTACTATTTACTCTCAGTTAACCCAATGATTCCTTCCAAAAAAAAAAAACTCACCCATTGGGACCATAAAATCGGCTGAGATCTATAGCATAAAAGGCATTCTATAAAATAAAGGAATTCAATTTAATTTTGTTACTTTACGAAGCATAAGAGTTTAATCGCTTTAAATAAACTAAATGTTGTGAGGATTACCTTCTATAGTAGCAGCTTACACCACAAAATTATAATATTCTAAATTGAGTAGTGATATATAGTATAAAATTTTTTTTCACTGATTCTTTATGAATTAGGTTTATTATTGATCTAACAGGGATTTTTTTTTGTAATTTTATTTTTGTTTTCTAAAACTAAATTTTAAGTAGACTTAATATTATTTTAAAATTTAAAATTTTTTATAAAATTTCATGAAAAATTTTTTATAATGGTTATTTTTATTCTTCTAAATAACATGAGGGAAACTTTCTTATGTTTCAAACTTGTTCTTAATTATTTTGCTTTTTAACCTCGACACTTGTCATTTTGCTTTTTGTTCTTTTCTTGATGTCTAAATTCTAATCGCCTTCTTGGCGACCAAAATGGGACTGTTGTAGGATGAAAACAATTTCATTAGCATTTGCAAAACTAAAAGACAAAATAAAATAAAATCGATTTATCTATTTCGCTAATTTTCAGTTCAAGCAAAAGGGTAGGGTGCACCGCCACATGGAAATTTAAAATTTAATCCAGAGGGGACGTCGGTCAAACCAGTCCTTTTGACCCGGTCAAGTGCTTGTTCTCTGGGGCTAAGGGAAAAGCAAATGCAAATCTTGCGGAACTGACGCCAATTCAAATTTACTGACAGATTTAATATTTTTCAGATAAAAATCTCGTGTCATTAAAATTAAATATCTTTAATATAAAAATTTTAGGTACTCATATTTTAAGATTTGATATTTTTTAATATGAAAACTCATTTTATGAGAATTATAATTTAATATCGTTAACATAAAACTCTTCATCCTCGCATGATTAGGATTTGATATTATTAATAAAAAAGCTTGTAATTCTCTTAGAATTAGGATTTGAGATATTTAAAATAAAAATTTCTATTTCTTGTGATATTAAAATTTGACAACTTTAATATCAAACTCTTAATTCTTGTCACATTAAGATTTCACATTTTCAATATAAAAACTTCTAATCCTTATAGTATTAGGATTTGTTATCTTTAATGTAAAACAAATTCTTATGGCACTAAGATTTAATATATTTAATGTAAAAACTCTTATTCCTTGTGGTATTAAGATTTGTTATTTTTGATATAAAAATTCTTAATTTTTGTTGTATTAAGATTTGTTATCTTTAACATAAAAACTGATGATCCTTATCACATTTGAATTTAATATTTTTAATGTAAAAACTCATAATTCTTGTGGTATTAAGATTTGATATATATAATATAAAAACTCTCAATCCTTTAACATTAGGATTTGTTATGTTAAATTTGAAAATTCCATTGTGGAAATAAAAAAAAAAGTTGGAAGAAAAATTTTTAAGTTTATCTCCTAATAGTTATGACATTAAGACTTGATATATGTTAATACAAAAGCTCCATTATAGTGGCCAATTATTTTCTTTGTTAGGGTGGCAGCTGCTTGGTTTCTTGATAATTGACATATAAGAAGATTAAATAGAATACAAAGATACAAAATTTGTTAATACAGGAACCCAATATTCCACTCCATTACATACAAAGGTAAAAATTTTCTCCTTTAATATCATTGAATTTTTTAGATCCATAAAATGGAAGTCTTGAGTACACGTCTTTTTATCATTGAATCTCGTTGAGATGTAAAATTAAGGGAAAAAAAAAAGTATGACCACCACAATCTTTTGATGGGAATGTAAGGTGTCATTTTTGTTTTTTCATTTTAAAAATAAAAAAATGGCGGTAATAAGATAATAAATGCCAAGAAGAGTAGAATAAAGGATAAATCTTGTTTGACAACTAACGCGTGCAATTTGAGCATTTTACTAATCAATCTTATCCCAACGCCAAAGCAGAACAAAAGAAATAATATGTAACTGCCAATTGCATAGAAAACGCAATTAAATTTGTCCCTTCGTAAATCGGATTATTATTATTATTAATTTTTTTTTCAATAGGCTGACTCAGTCATGAATAGTTAATTAACTCGCCGAGAAACACAAAAGACAAGCTTAGCCATCGCCTAATTGACGTCTGTAGTGCTCGTCCTTATGATTCCCCTCAAAATGGAGAATCAAGTTTATTTCTCTACACGTTATGGGCCCAGTTATCGCTATAATTAATTAATAGCCCCCACATATTACCTACTTAATTAATTCTCATTTTGTGCACAATTTTTTTTTTTGGTCTTATATTTTGCACAAATTTTAATTATTAAGAATGATGAGAAAAATTTCCTAACAAAGTGGCACTTCCTGCAGCTGCAGGCATACCCAAAAGGGAAAAGATAACTAGACGCGGCTCCCTTACTTGACCTCTTCCTCAAAATTCTCCTAAGCCAACTTTTGATAAGAGCTTGAGGTGGTGATGTAAATAACTGCAAATACCGTTGGTGCGTAAACAAGCAAGTCAGCTTTTTTAATAAATAAATGAAAATAATTTAGGAACTTGATTTAAATAACTTTAAAATAATTATAAAGTGATATATATTATTCGATAATTAAATTTATAAAAAAAGTAAAAATATAAAAACTATTAAATTCCTTAAATGAGATTTTACAGCTACTTATTACTTCTTATGTAAAGTCATAGTGTTTTCCTAAAAACATTAAGTTTTACTTGTCTATATCCATTTTTCCAATGAATAGGCCGACTTGGTTCTTTTTTTTTTTTTTTTTTTATATATCAGTCAAAACATATTATATAATCAACTCCAACAAAATACAAATAGAGAAACCTCTAAAAAATGATAGAAGAACTCCTGCCACCGTAGAATAATCCTACGAAAAAATTAATCTAATAGTTCCCTGAATGAGTACAAAAATAATTAAGACCCTCCTATATCTATCAAAAATTTCCATAAAAACCCAGTATATTCTATAATTAGGCCGACTTGGTCTTGAATGTCTGTAAGATTTGTCCTATATACTTTGAATAAAAAAATTTATGAAAAATGTCTATAATCTATTTGTCCTCCATTTCACCTTTGTGGTGGGAATGAAAATTTGGCTATGAGCAATAG
The DNA here is from genome assembly GCA_037832335.1 of Carallia pectinifolia. Lineage (NCBI taxonomy): Eukaryota > Viridiplantae > Streptophyta > Magnoliopsida > Malpighiales > Rhizophoraceae > Carallia > Carallia pectinifolia. The sequence goes on from CM075449.1 coordinate 6,076,596, forward strand.
ATAAGGTGCTGCAGTACTCTATCAATTGACTTTTAACAGTGTTCAATTTGAATTTTTAACATTTAGTACCCATTTACAATATTAATGAGTTATAAATTAATTAATATTAAGATCATCTTTAATATTAAAAATCTCAAATTTAGACTTTTGATCACAGTTAGGACCGATTATTTTGGTCAAAAAACATCATAAAAAAGACTAGAAAAAAAGAGTATTATTTTTTCTTTAATCTTATTGACCAAAAGTTTACTTTTGGAAAGAATAAGACAGTAATTTTTGTAAATTCTTTGATCACTACATAAGTTACATATTTTTGATCGACTCTGAACTTAAAATAATTACAAGATAGGCCAGTTACGTATACTTTATCACAGTAAATAACCAATTTAAACCCTTTAGCAGCCTTTCTCGGGCCAACAAATGGAAAGTTCCATTAATTTAATCATACGTGATATATCCAAGGAAAAAAAAAAAAAGCATTGGCTAATCGACTAGAACTTAAACATGAAAACCCTGTTAGCATATCTCTGGCAGCCTCATCTGAGCATAACCTGCAATTTTGATGTGTCCAACTTCGAAGCACGTGGTGAAACGTGTAGAATTAGGAAATCCTAGGAAGCCTACAAATATCCGAAAAGACAGAAGAAAATGACTTGTACCAAATAAGCCTAATTATTTACGCAAAAAAAAAAAAAAAAATACAATCGACTGATTAAATTTTATAATTAAATAATTAAAATTTATAATAAAAATAAATATATTTTTTATTAATTTTTTATTATAAATAATAATCACTTAATTATACAAATTAATTAATCGATTACACCGTAATCTTCTCCTACCTCCGTAATTAGACTCAATTATTAATTTCACATGCATGGTACATCGTCTACACTCTCAATTCAATTTTGCAACGAGTTCAAGTTGAAATTTTCAGCCTGGAAGCGCCTGCATTGCCTATAAATATCTCAATCTCATGACCCGCTAAAATTAACTCTCATCACTTGTTTCGAAAGCCTAGGTACATGTACAACATGATGAGCTACAATTTTCTAACCATCATCCTAGCTACAATTGTTGTAGCCGGGGCCATACCAAATTATGTGGTGGCTCAAAATTGTGGCTGTGCTGCAAACTTGTGTTGCAGTCAATTTGGCTTCTGTGGCACCGGTAATGACTATTGCGGCACCGGGTGCCGAGAAGGGTCCATGTTATGCAACACCCAGCGGCAGTAGTGGTGTTTCGGTGGCTGATGTCGTTACGCTTGATTTCTTCAATGGCATAATCAACCAAGCTCCTGCAAGCTGTGCCGGGAAGAGCTTTTATACGTGAAATGCATTTCTTAATGCTCTGAATTCTTACCCTCAGTTCGGTAAGATTGGATCAAGTGATGACTCCAAGCGCGAGATTGCTGCATTTTTTGCTCATATGACACATGAGACTGGGCGTAAGATCCTTTCTCTTTCCCCTGTATTTATACAATATGTGCTTATGGTCATGTAGCAAAATATTTCTCATAGCACAATTTCACAAAGAACTTTTCAGTTGAGTATTATTTATGTGCAAAACAATTACCTGTATAACACGCAATGAATTTATGTATTTGTAAATATTTCAAACAAATTATGTAGATGAAGATGTTGGAGGTAGAGATTTATACACCCACATCATTGAATGCTAACCATTAGATATAATTGACACATCTTTTGACAATTAATAATTAAAATTGAGTAACGTAAGTCTGCATCTAATCTTTACATCAAATTTTCAGGTTCATATAACAAAACTCTAATTATTTACTGCTTGCTTTGTTTTTTTTTTTCTTTTTTGTGAGTTTAGTAGGTTTTATATCTCACCACAATTAGTATTGAATTAATTTGATTACTGCTCTAAAAAAGGAATCAAATTAGAAAATCTTTAATTATTTGTGGCGCAATTCAAATAAATTCGATGTCTGGTCTTCACAGAATTCTGCTACATCGAAGAGATAGATGGAGCCTCCAAGGACTACTGCGACGAATCAAACAAACAGTACCCATGTGTGGCAGGGAAGAAATACTACGGCCGCGGACCACTTCAACTGACATGGAATTACAACTACGGTACAGCTGGGAACGCCAATAACTTCAACGGATTAAACTCGCCTGAAACCGTGGCCAACGACCCCGTCGTGTCGTTTAAGACAGCCTTGTGGTTCTGGATGACCAATGTCCGTCCTGTTGTGACTCAGGGGTTCGGAGCGACGATCAGAGCCATTAATGGTGCAGTTGAATGCAATGGCGGAAATCCTGGGGCTGTTCAAGCTCGTATTGGTTATTACAGGGGCTATTGTAACAAGTTTGGCGTTGCACCTGGCGATAATCTTAGTTGCTAGGCCAACTAAAGATTAGTAATTATACAATTCTTCATTGTCCTTGGCTGCTGGGGTGGCCCGAATAACTGCTGGGGTGGCCTGAATAATCAAAGGAAATGTATTACCCATTAATAATCGAATAATTGGAAACATGAGGAATTTGCTTAAATTATTTAGTATTTGCGAGTATACCCTTTTTAATTTTCGTCGTTTTTCTTTGCTCCACAAATAGACCGATATTTCCGGAAAATGTTAATTCGCACGTTTGCTGGGCTTCATTGCATACTCACCCATATTTTAGTCCCACACCCAAGCGTTCCCGTTGCAATTGTCAATAGATGATTAGTTTTCATAATGCTATGTTTGGGAACTTTGCAATGGAAAAGGAAAAGAAAAAGAAAGAAAACTACTTTTTATTTATTTTTTTTTATTTATTTTCTATCAATCTAAATATTTAATTTTTACTTTTTCTCTTAAAAATTACTATTCATTTTCTTTCTTATAATTTTTTAATTTTTTTTATCAATTATAATATCATTATAATTATACTATTTATTATTATTATTTTTTTTATTCATTTTCTTTCAATCCAAACAAAGTATAAGGGTCCAAGTCCTGTACCTACAGCAAAGATACGGTCAATCTTTTTTAAAAGTTATATGCACATGTTATTATAACTGTTTGCACTTACTTAATGTCATACACATCATTTTTTTTTTTTTGTCAAAAAGCGTTTGCATCCCACGTAGACCAACAACTTCTCTCACATAATGTCTCTACTCTGTTTATCTTTTGTGCCTCTCTAATTTTTTTTCTTTCCACAGACACAAACATAATTGTAGCTAACATACGTTTTAGAGAAAAAAAAATTGAAAATGTAGTTTTCTTCTTGTAATATTTACCCAAAAAATAGCTGACTCAAACCTAGAGTACTTCTGAGTTTTGAAGATTGCTCTTCCGGACTTCTTGATTTCTTGGGCCTAGACTTTTTCGTCCAAGTAATCCTGAACTCCATCCTTGACAGCGCGGTCCAGGCCCACTGGTCCTAAACAGCCCTCGGCGTTTACTATTTACTCTCGGTCAAACCAGGGATTTCTTCCGAAAAGAAAAAAGTCATCCAAATGGGAGCAAAAAATTAAGTTAATTTCGATATGTATAGGCTTTGACTTTTCTCACTTACTAAAAAAAAAAAAAAAAAAAGTCATCCATTGGGTGCAAAAAATCAGCTGAGATCTGCAACATAAAAGGCAATTTACCCGGAAAAAAAAAATTCAATTTAATTTTTTTACTTGAAGCTACGTAACAAGCATAAGTTTAATCTCTTTAAATAAACTAACTATTCTGAAGATTACCTTCTATATTAGCAACTTACACCACAACCACGGAGTGGTGTGGTTTAGTGGCAAAATCACTGCTGAGGCAATCGCTTAACCAAAAATTCGAGTATTTTAGGCACTATAGAGTTTATTCTTCTATAAGTTTAATAAGCAGTTCAACTCACTGTGCAGTACGTTCAGCACAATTTTTTCTGATGAAACTGTGGGATAACTATTCCTACTTTCTTTTTTTTTTTAAAAAAGAAACAACAACTTAGGCCACATAATTGATTCTAAATAACAAGAGGGAACTTTCTTCTGTTTCAAACTTATTCTTAATTATTTTGTCGACACTTGTCATTTTGATTTTTGATTTTTTATTGGTGGCGTATCGCCTTCTTCACAACCAAAATGGGACTGTTGTAGGATAAAAACAATCTCATCAGCATTTTCAAAACTGAAAGACAAAATAATACAAAATCGATATATCTGTTTTGCTAAATATTTTTAGGACTTGAATTTGAAATTTTAAGTTCAAACAAAGGGTAGGGCCCCACTGCCACCTGAAAATTTAAAATTTAATCCGGAGAGGACTTCAGTCCTGCTCTTGGTCAACCTAACCCTCTTGGCCTGGTCAGGTGCTTGTTCTTAGAGGCTATCAGAAAAGCGGGCGCAAATCATTCGGAGCGGAAGGCAATTCAGGCGGCTGCCAAGCTGTGTTCTGAGAGAGAGTGGGGCATGCACGTTTCTTTAATTATAGAATGCAACTCAAGACCTGATTCTGAGAGGATAGTCAAAGAAATTGTGCAGCTATGTGTTTTAATTTGGTTGTTTTGTTGTTCTGGTGTTTGCATTCCAGCGGAAGTGCAGGTTTTGTGGGGGGCCTCATTTTCTTTGCAAAAGTTTTACCTGCGCGGATTTTAGATCTTTGGCATTTAAAATTCCATTTGCAGTTCACAAAAGAAAAGATTCAATCAAAAGCCAGCCAACAATACAGAATTTTGTGTGAAACGTATTACTCCAATCAATTTTTCTTTATAAATATTGTAATATTATTCAATATTAGAAGTCTTTAACACTACGATGCTAAAAATATTTTCCCCAATTATCATTGAATTTATTCCAACTCACTAACAGATTTTATATCTTTGAGACAAAAAATCTCGTGGCATGAAAATTAGATATCTTTAGTATAAAAACTCTGAGTGCTCGTAAAATTAAGATTGGATATTTTCTTATATGAAAACTTATTCCATAAGAATTAGAATTTAGTATCTTTAATATAAAACGCCTAATCCTCGTAAGATTAGGACTTGATATTTTTAATATAAAAACTAGTAATTTTTATTGAATTAGAATTTAATATTTTTAAAATAAAAATTTCTATTTCTTGTGAAATTAAAATTTGACATCTTTAATATCAAACTCCTAATTCTTGTTACATTAAGATTTTATATTTTCAATATAAAAACTTATAATCCTTGCGACAATAAGATTTAATATATTTAATATAAAAACACTTAATTCTTATGTTATTAGAATTTGTTATTTTTAATATAAAAACTCATAATCATTGTGGCATTAAAATTTATTATCTTTAATATAAAAATTATTAATCCTTATCGCATTGGGATTTGATATTTTAATATAAAAAGTCATAAGATTTGTGGTATTAAGATTTGATATATTTAATATAAAACATCTCAATCCTTAAGCATTAGGATTTGTTATCTTAACTATAAAAACTCCATTGTGAAAATGAAAAAAAAAAGTGTGAAGTAAAATTCTAGTATATCTCCTAATACTTATGATAATAAGATTTGATATATGTAATACAAAAACTCCATTATAGCGGGAAATTCTTTTCTTTGTTAGGGTGGCAGCTGCTTGGATTTTAATATATTTTTTTGACATAAGGATTTTTAATAGTTGACATATAAGAAAATTCAATCAAATACAAACATACAAAATTTGTTAATACTTGGAATCCAATATTCCACTTGAGTGTATACAAAGGTGATATTTTTCTCCTTTAATATCATTGAATTTTTTAGACCCATAAGGTGTAAGTCTTAAGTATGGGTCTTTTTATCATTGAATCCTGTTGAGGTGTGAAATTAAGGGAAAAAAAAAGTATAATAAGTGTCATCTTTTTTAATGGGATAGTAGAATGTCATGTTTGTTTTCTCATTATAGTAGAATGTCATGTTTGTTTTCTCATTTTAAATGCCAAAAATAACAAATAAAATAATGCAGGTAATATGACAATAAATGCCAAGAAGAGTAGAATAAAGGATAAATTTTGTTCGACAATTAACGCGTGCAATTGAGCATTTTACGAATCATCTTATCCCAACGCCAAAGCAGAACAAACAAAATAATATGTTACTGCCAATGGCATAGAAAACGAAATTAAATTTGTCCCTTCTTAAATCTGATTTTTATTTTTATTTTTGAAAAAATGGACTGCCAGAGAGAAGGAGACAGAAGAAGTGCTAATAATATATTAACGAGTAATATTTTTATAATTGCGTTGATTTTTTTTTACGACAAAAAATAACGTGATGATTTTTTTGTACTATATTTTATTAATTTTATTATAAAAATAATTAAGATCGTTGTGTTATTAATACTCTTTCCGACCACCTCCCTCTTGCCGTACACCCGGACCCTTCTTTGTTTTTTTTTGTCCAATAATCTGACTCAGTCATGAATACTAATTAACTAGCCGAGAAACACAAAAAAACAAGCTTAGTCATCACCTAATTGACGTCTGTAGAGCTCGTGCATATGACTCTCCTCAAAATGGAGAATCAAGTCGATTGCTCTACACGTTATGGGCCCGGTTATCGCTACAATTGATTAATAGCCCCCACAAATTACCCACTTAATTAATTCTCATTTTGTGCACAATTTTTTTTTGTTGGTCTTATTTTGTACACAAATTTTAGTTGTTAAGAATGATGACAAAAATTTCCTAGCAAAATGGCACTTCTTGCAGCCGCGGCTCCCTCACTTGACCTCTTCCTCAAAAATCTCCTAAGCGAACTTTTGATAAGAGCTTGAGGTGGTGATGTAAATAACTGCAAATACAATCGGTGCGTAGACAACCAAGCCAACCAAGAAAGAACATGCAACGCTTTTTCACCCGCAATTTAATTTGATCTTCTGCTTTTTTTTTTTTTTTTTTTGAATAGCTCTCCCAAAAGAGAACTCGCAGGCAAAAACCCTAACCACAGAAACATGCAATATCTCTGTTAAAAACAATTTTCCCACGTTTTTTCATAACAATAACACAATTAATATTGATATTCACGTAAAAAATTTAATCTTTGAAATCCTTTACCACGAATTCAACGGCAAAGTGAAACTCTAATACTCTGTTTGGGAGGGAGGAAAGTGAGGGAAGAGAGAGGAAGTGAGATGATTAAAGTAAATTGTTGTATTTGGGAAATGTTTGAAAAGTGAGTAAGAGGAAAGTTTCTAATTTCCCTAATACTCCTTACCTCACCAAAACCAATCATCCCAAAAATAAGAGAAAAATTATTAGTTCTCTTATTAAATTTATTAAATGACTCAATTACCCCTCACATAATTTAAAAATTATAATTTTACCTAAACAAAATATTTTAATAGAATTTATTATGAAGGATAAAATTATTATTTAAACACATTTTATATTTTTCTCCTCCACTTTCCACCTTTTTCAAACGAAAGAATTTATAATTTTCCTCTCTCTTATCTCTTCTTTCTAAACAAGATGATAGAAAATATTCTTTTTCTCTAATGATCATCTCCTCCACTTTTCTCTCCCTCATTTTTCTCTCTCTCAAGAATTTTATTCAAATACAGTGTAAAACAGTTAAGCCGAAAAATATGGGTTGAATATATATATACACAGAGAGAGAGAGAGAGAGAGAGAGAGAGAGAGAGAGAGAGAGAGAGAGAGAGAGAGAGAGAGAGAGAGAGAGAGAGAGAGAGAGAGAGAGGCTGGAATGTGGGAAAAAAAAAAAAAAGGCATCAATGAACTCACCGGTGATCGTACAGCGTCGGGTTTCCCAATTTCCGGCGATTCTTTCCTCTTCGGCGAAGAAAACGGAGAGACAAGGCAATACAGAAAAAATGAGAGCTTATATATATAGCAGAGAAGTCGGTACACATTACTTACGCTGGGCCAGTGGGCCTCGATTGGACTATATTGGGCATATTAGCCCAACATTCTGTGGCGGTTAATGTTCAAATTACAGGCCTATTTACAGTTGATAGGCTTATTTGTCCATATCCACAGTGGTGACAACTCCAGAACTTTAAATATAGACAGCCACATCTAGAGAACACAAGACAGCAATTGGGTCAGCTCAAGGCCCAAACTATAGATTGGTGATTTTCCGGTGCACTTGTTGAAGTTGTGTGCTTCAATGGCTAGACAGTAGTTTAGATGATTAGGGGTGGGGATAGGTATAAATTAAATTCTAAATTTTTTTATTTTTTTATATTTAAATTTTAAATTTTTTTGACATTTCATTTGAATTCTAAATCTTTCGATCTCTTACCACATCAGTCTTTTTATTATGAAAAATAGTCAATATGTTACTAAATGAATTTAAATTAATGCAAATTATTAAAAAAAGGTTAAATATATGAACTAAATATTTTTTTATTAGTAAAATATACACATTAAATATTTTTTTAATCAACAAATACACGAATTAAATAAGTAATATACATATTATTTGATAGAAAAAACGTTCAATTTATATATTAATATTTTTTCAAATAATTTTTTGTAAAGTCAAAATTATTTTTTGATAGATTGATCACTTTTCATCAATAAAATAACTGATTTGGTAGAAAATAAAAAACTTTAGGATTTAAATGAAATCTTAAAAGGATTTAGCATTCAAATGTAAAAAAAACTTAAAGTTTAAGACTTAATTTATACATATCCCGTTAGAGATGTGTCCCCTACTACCTGAGCAAGGGTTGAAATCCTATCTGACCATACTCTCCTCCCCTATGCATGTTTATAAGGCTCTCTTTCAACCAAATATTTTTTTATTAACAAAATATGCACATTAAATATTTTTTTAATCAACAAATACATGAATTAAATAGGTAATATGTATATTATTTGATAGAAAAAACGTTCAATTTATATATTTAACATTTTTTCAAATAATTTTTTGTAAAGTCAAAATTATTTTTTAATAGATTGATCACTTTTCATTAATAGAAGGATTTATTTGGTAGAAAATTAAAAAACTTAGGATTTAAATGAAATCTTAAAAAAATTTAGCATTCAAATATAAAAAAAAAAATTAAAAATTTAAAACTTAATTTATACATATCCCGTTAGAGGTGTGTCCCCTACTACCCGAGCGAGAGTTGAAATCCTATCTGACCATACTCTCCTCCCCTATATATGTTTATAAGGCTCTCTCTCAACCAAAAAAAAAAGTTGTGTGCTTCATCAAAGAAATTCAGGTCTTTAACCAAAAAAAAAAAAAAAATGATGAAGAAATTCAAATCCATGTAAAAAATTAAAAGTGGTGGGATTAAATTGTTAACTTATTACTTAACATAAAAAATATAGTAATTATCTGATTATTTTGCGCACCCTAAACAAAAAATGACAATGCTGCATGATAGGACTTTAAGCACTAACCATAAGGACATTGCTAGAATTGTGCGAAAATGGTTGCTATTTTTCTCCATCACTGGAATGGTGTAAAATACCGTAATATTCCTCAATTTCCTGGTCTATCTGATAGCAACCAGAAAATTGTCGACAAAAAAAAAAAAAAAAACAATCTCATGGCAAGCGGTGGTGTCCAATTAGAACTGTAAATGAAGAAACATAAAATGGATTTAGTAAGGAATTGAAGTATGCCGGTTCCTGAATGATGATTTGTCACAATGATTAAGTTATATACATCTATGTATATTTTTTCCATTGAAAAAGATTTATCAATCAAAGGGTTCCAGAAGAAAATGTGGGTTGAGCTGTAAAACAGGTCAAGTAGCAAACACACAGCGCAGGACATTAGGCGTTGAATTTTATTATGGTGTTACTATTATTCCACAAAAATGTTACGCCCGAAATTGTAGCAAAATGACTAATAACCTTAATCACTAGTTTGTCATGCTTAAAATTAATAAAAGTCTCGAGTTCAAATTTCAGTCAACACCAATTAATTAAAAAAAAAATTGTAGCAAAATACACAATATAGTTAATTGCATTGCTGCGCTCATAAATGTTTTCACGAATTTCGGAATTCATAGTAATCTAGCTAGGAGCTAGCCTCAGATGGGCGTAAAGAATTGATTATTCTATTTAATTTGTGTATGTAACCTTCGCAATAACTTAATTTAGACCCAAAAGTTAAACGAATTTAGATCAAATGAGGGAAAGGAGAATTACAGGGACAAAAAAAAAAAAGGTAAATGTAAAACGCGAGAACACGTTGGTGCAATTTAGGGACGAGACGAGACTTTTGTGAGCTCTCTTGATAGGAACATATTGAACATATCTGATGAATACACCATCATTATCTTAATTTTTTTTTTTGAAAAAAAAAATCTTAGTGACCAAAAGTTTATTTTTAGAACCAATAAAAAAGTAATTTTTGTAAATTCTTTGATCTCTACATAAGTTATATATTTTTAATCGGCTCTGAACTTAAAATTATTACGTTATAGGCCAATTACGTACTTTATCACAGAAAAAAACCAATTAACTCCCTTTAGCAGCATTTTTAGAGCCAACAAATGGAAAGTTCCATTGATTTAATCATACGTGATATATCCAAGGAAAAAAAAAAAAGCATGGCTAATCGACTAAAACGTAAACGCGGAAAACCTGTTAGCATATCCTTTGTAGCCTCATATGAGCCTAACCTGCAATTTTGATCTGCCCAACTTCGAAGTATGTGGGGAAACCTCTAGAATTAGGAAATCCTAGGAAGCCTACAAACATCCGAAGACATTTAAGAAAATGACTAGTACCAAATAAGCCTAACAGAAAAATTTTTTTACCACGCAATCATAGGAGCGTGGTAAGTATGAAATGATCTAAATTGTTAAATTATAAAAAATGTATTAAATTTAAAAAATTTAAAATTAATAAATTATTAGATATCATCAAATTAAAATATGTTTCTTTTGTAATTTACTAAATGTGTACATATAGTTTTACTCTAAGCCTAAATATTAATTTCTCATGCATGGTACATAGTCTAATCTCACAATTCAATTTTGCAACGTGTTCAAGTTGAATTTTCAGCCTGGAAGCACCTGCATTGCCCTATAAATATCTCAATCTCATGATCCACTAAAATTAACTCTCCTCACTTGTTTCGAAAACTTAGGTACAAGTAGAACATGATGAGCAACAATTTTCTAACTATCTTCCTAGCCACAATTCTTGTAGCCGGGGCCATACCAAAAAATGTGGTGGCTCAAAATTGTGGCTGTGCTTCAAACTTGTGTTGCAGTCAATATGGCTACTGTGGCACCGGCAATGCCTATTGCGGCACCGGGTGCCGAGAGGGTCCGTGTTATGTAACGCCCGGCGGTAGCAGTGGTGTTTCGGTGGCTGATGTCGTTACGCCTGATTTCTTCAATGGCATAATCAACCAAGCTCCTGCAGGCTGTGCCGGGAAGAGCTTTTACACGCGAGATGCATTTCTTAATGTTCTGAATTCTTACCCTCAATTTGGTAAGATTGGATCAAGTGATGACTCCAAGCGTGAGATTGCTGCATTTTTTGCTCATGTAACACATGAGACTGAGCGTAAGATCTCTCTCTTTCCCCTTTATCTATACAATATGTGCTTATGTTCATGTAGCAAAATATGTTTCATAGCACAATTTCGCAAAAAATTTTTCAGTTAAGAATTATTTATGCACAAAGCAATTCACCTGTATAAAACGCAATGAATTTATACGCTTGTAAATATTTTAACAAAATTATGTAGATTCAGATATTAGAGGTAGAGATCCACATACCCACATATTGAATTTTAACCATTAATTATAATTGACACATTTTTTGATATACGGTGAATTAACTGTAATTAACAGTTAGAATTGAGTGATATAAGTGTCCATCTGATCGTTGTATCAAGCTTTCCGTCCATATAGCATAACTCTAATTATTTGCTGCTTGATTTATTTACTTTTTTTTGCCCGTGAGTTTAATAGGTTTTATGTCTCACCACAATTAGCATTGAATTAATTTGACTACTACTCTAAACAAAAGGAATCAAATTAGAAAATCTTTAAATATTTGTGGCACAATTCAAATAAATTCGATGTCTGATCTTCACAGACTTCTGTTACATCGAAGAGATAGATGGTGCCTCCAAGAACTACTGCGATGCATCAAACAAACAGTACCCATGTGTGGCAGGCAAGAAATACTACGGCCGCGGACCACTTCAATTGACATGGAATTACAACTACGGAGCAGCTGGGAACGCCAACAACTTCAATGGATTAAACTCGCCTGAAACCGTGGCCAACGACCGCGTCGTGTCGTTCAAGACAGCCTTGTGGTTTTGGATGACCAATGTTCGCCCTGTCGTGACTCAGGGGTTCGGAGCCACAATCAGAGCCATCAATGGTGCAGTTGAATGCAATGGTGGAAATCCTGGAGCTGTTCAAGCTCGTATTAGTTATTACAGGGATTATTGTAACAAGTTTGGCGTTGCACCTGGCGGTAATCTTAGTTGCTAGGCCAACTATAAATTAGTAACCATGCAATTCTTCATTTTCCTTGGCTAACAATCAAAGAAAATGTATCACCTATTAATAATCGAATAATTGGAAACATGAAGAATTTGCTTATATTATCTTACAGTATTTGCAAGTATGCCTTTTCTTTTTTTTATTTTCGCCGGTTCTTTGCTTTGCAAATAGACCAATACTGCCATAAAAGGTTTATTCGCACGTTTGCTGGGTTTCTTTGCATGCTCCGCCACATTTCGTTCCCACATCCAAGCGTTCCCGTTGTAATTGTTAATAGATGATTAATTTCCATAAGGGCCCGAGCCTCTTAGCCGCTGTGAAGACACGGTTATTATTATTTTTTTTCACGGTTGTACACAGATTTTATTTTTTTTTTCTTCCACAGTTATACACACGTTAAGATTTGATATTTTTAATATAAAAACTCACAACCGTTATTGTATTAAGATTTGATATATTTAATATAAAAACTCTCAATCCTTTAGCATTAGGATTTGTTATCTTAAATATGAAAACTCCGAAAGTGGAAATTTAAAAAAAAAAAATTGAAGTAAAATTCTAGAATTTCTCCTAATACTTATGACATTAAGATTTGATATATGTAATACAAAAACTCCGTTATAGTGGGCAATTATTTTCTTTGTTAGGGTAGGAGTTGTGTGGATTTTTAATATTTGACATATAAGAAGATTCAATACAAACATACAAAATTTGTTAATAGAGGAACACAATATTCCACTCGAGTAAACACAAAGGTGAAATTTTTTCCTTTGATATCATTGAATTTTTCAGACCCATCACGTGTAAGTCTTGAGTACACGTCTTTTTATCATTGAATCCTATTGAGATGTAAAATTAAGAAATATAAATAGTATGATTAGTGTAATCTTCTTTAATTAGATTGTAGGGTGTCATATATATTTTTTTCATTTTAAATACTAAAAATAAAAAAAATAAAAAGTGCCGGTAGTAAGATAATAAGATGCTTGCTAATTTTATAATCTTTTTTTTTTAATAAAACTAACTCATGATCTAATATCATTCAAATATTATTATTAATTTTTTTATTCAACTAGACTCTATTTATTGTATGGTGTAAGATCATAAGTAAATTAGATAAACTTAAAAAAGGAAGTTAAAATAGAAATCCCCAGATAGAATAAATGTAAAGAAGAAGAGTAGAATAAAGGATAAATTTTGTTTGACAATTAACGCGTGCAATTGAGCATTTTGCTAATCAGTCTTATCCCAACGCCAAAGCAGAACAAATAACGAAGATAAAGAAAAGCCTCCTGTGCTATCATGATATTATCTTGAATGGCTATACCACGAACGAAGGCATTCTGGAGAGGAGATATGATTAAATCCAACAATGGTTTAAGGCGATTGGCCATGATTTTGGAGATGATCTTATAGGTGAAGTTACAGAGGTTGATTGGACGGAACATAGAGACACATTCGGGATTCTTTGTTTTTGGGATTAAGACCAGCAAGTTCTATTGAGCCCCGGCCGGATAACAAGCTATTGGAAAAAATCAGCGACAAGTCTAACGGCATCACAACCAATAATATCCCAATAGTGATGGAAAAACATACCCAGAAAGTCGTCCAGTCTCAGGGCTTTCAAACCACCAAACCACCAAGCTGGAACGCTCCCTTACGAATCTCCTCCTCCGTCACTTCACATAGAAGTCCCTCATTCATCTCTGCTGTTACCATGTTGGGGATATAGTTCACCACATAGTCTGCAGTAGAGGGGCTATCTGAGGAATGGAGCTTCTTAAAGAAGTGGAGAATATGGTTTCTAATATCCCCTTCTTCCTGCATCCAAATACCATTCTCGTCCTTCAATTTGAGGATCAAGTTCCTTCTACGCCGGCTGGAAGCACATTGGTGAAAGAAGCTCGTATTCTTGTCTCCTAGCCTTAGCCAGTCAATTCTGTATCTTTGCTTCCAAAAGCTTTCCTCCATAACCCAGCATTCATCAATTTCCCTTGCAATTTTGAGCTCTCTTTCCTTCGATTCTACTGTGTAGATTCTCGACTGAGTAAATATTTTTTTTTTTTTTAGTCTAGACCGTCCAGTATCCAGCTTATTGGGCTGACTAATCTGTATCGATTAAGGTAGGATTTCGAAGAGCGATAAAGATTTTCCAACAAGTATTTAATACGACTGCATTTTCAGGACTCGAAACCGAAATCTCTTGTTAAACGAACTCAAACTCTTACCATTTAAACCTGTTGGTAGTAACATTTAATTGTTCCAGCAGCTGCCTAATTCTAGTGTTGTTGCTGGGCCAAGTTTGATGGGCCTAGGATTGAAGAGAGGCTTGACACGCTATCAGTCTATTAGTCCAGCCCTCCACCCTGTTGTTATTCCAGGCCTGGCGAATAATCTCTGTACATTGAGAATTGGATGACCACTAGTCCTCAAAGCGAAACAAACGAGTTCTTCGAGGGATGTGAGCGACAGTAGATAGCACTAGGGGACTATGATCTGACCCAATTCTCGGCTCTACAAAGACGGTGGCCGTAGGGAACATGCCAAGCCATTCAGCATTGACTAGTGCCGGGTCCAGCCTTTGTAGGATAGTACCCAATCCTCCTTGATTGTTGGACCATGTATAGGCTTGTCCCTTGAAACCCAAGTCCAACAGAGCATATTTATCCATGAAGTTAGCAAGAGGGTCGCATTGTTGTTTTTGAATTGGCCTTCTTTCGATCTTCTCAGAATCATCCCGTAGACAATTAAGATCCGCTATACATAACCAAGGCAAGTTTAAGTTGGGGATGGACCGTTCCATTGATTCCCATGCCAAAGCTCGATCCTTCCTCTGTGGCTTCCCGTAGATGCAAGAGAGGAGCTATTCACTGCCATCATGACAGTCGCAAATGCTATTAATAATGTTTGGCGAGCTATTAATAACCTGAAGCTTAATATCATCAGTCCACCAAATCGCCAAATCCCCTTTCTTACCACGGAGTTCGACATACCTCGCATAGGCATGACGAAACATACATCTTAGTCTCTCCAGTCTTCCACTTTTATGCATAGTTTCAGACAAAAATACGACCACCGGGCGGTGCTTCTGAATGAGCTCTCAAAGAACTCGAATTGTCAAGGATAACCTGATTCCTTGACAGTTCCAGGCCAATATCTTTATTGGGCTATCGTGTGGCTATAGGCCAGCCATCACTGCCATATCTATATTCGCAAGAGCAACAGTACATGCTTGAGAAGGAAGGTCACTGTCTGCAGGATACATAGTTTCAATCGAGCCTTGTGCAGAAACTGAGTATTTGCTCTCAGTTTGGTCTGGACAGGGGTTTGAATTACGTCTGGCTCGGGCTTTGAGCCTTAAAGAACTGGTTACTGGAGGTTGGGGTAAGTTGGGCTGGTTGATCTGCTGTGGGCTTTTGGGCTTGGGTACTGTGGTGGGAAGATTCGGGTTAGTGGTGCCAGGGCCCTCTGCTAGAGAGGTGATGTGCGAGGCAGGGGGTAGGCGTTGGGGTTGTTGGTCAAAGCTTTTTGTCTTTTTAATTTTGAATTGTTTGTCTGACACTTTTTCAGGGCTAAAAAATTTTCTTTTTGGGTGCGAGGTGATTGCGTTGGCTTTAGGGTTTTGCTTATCAGGCTTAGCACAGAAAGTATTTGGGGAAAGTGTTGGAGTTGGTATAGGGTAGGTTATAAGGTCAGATGGGTTCAAACGACAGGTTTTTATTCTGTCTAGCAGGGGTCGGCACGAGCAGCTACTATCCATGTCAGGCCCCATGCCAAGACATGCGCTGCATGCACCAAAGTCAAAGTTTCCGGCCTGCTTCGGCCGGTGTGCTCTGGTTTACTTTTCGAATCATGCCTGGCCAGCGAAGATTCTAGGATCAAGGCTTTGCTACTCTCCCTCCGTACGTCGGCGATTGACCGGCCGGGTCTGCTCAGAATAGCTAGACCGGCTCTCATGTGTGGCCCATAAGGACGGCTTCGAAGAGAACTGGTTCATCTGATCTGCTCTGAATCTCAAAGAGAGCAATATCTATCTGTATGGCCTAAGACACCACACTAGAAACACATCTCAGGCAACCGCTCATATCTTAGAGAAACCCATCCTAGACCATCAGATTTTTTGTCGTTAATATAAACGAAAAAAAGAAAAAAAGGTTAAAATCGTTGCAGATTTTAAAGTCGGCAACGCTAATTAAAAAAAAAAAAAAATTCATAGTGAATACTTACCGCTACAGTTAAAACCAATCAACAAAGGCTACTCCACACAAAACTGGACTAGGAGGCGCATATACCCATTCAGTGCTTTCGAAGATTCCAAAGAGAAATCAGTTTCCACCAAGCCAGAGAATAGGTCACTGATAGAGATAATCCATGAACTTGCACCCATATAACCGATGTTGATAGATTTACTTCCTCCAGCGCGCAATTAGGAGGCCATTTTTTAATAACAAGATGGTACCCAGCTAGGGACCAAGGTACTCCTTTCAAAATCCTTTTCCTTTCTTCCTCGAACTGAAAGGACAGCAGGAAAACATTTGTCTTAAGGCCTTTAACTTCAAGCTCACCCTGTAAGCCCCATGCTCTTCTCAGCGCCTCTCTAACCACTATTGCCCCAAATTGTTTCTCTGACACCACCCGCCCAAGCAAGATGGATTTTGTGACCTTAGTGGTAGCCTGGACATTCCCTAACAGGCTTATCTAGCTCCATATGGCTCCAGTTGGGGTTGAGAGGAGGGGATAGTGAGGTGGGAAGTTGAGAGAAGAAAGTAGAGGAAATTACAACTAGTAAACAACTAGATAAGACTGCTTGGAAGTGAGAAGCAGAGAAGCAACCTCACCAAGGAAGAAAAGAAACCTAACTAAGGAGGAGATATATTGCATTGAGCAGCTTCAATCTCTCTATCAATTGACTTTTAGTGGTAAAAATAAAACGTTATGCATAAAAATACATAAAAAAAAAGAAAAAAAAAACATATTGTATAACGTGAAACTTCGTTGTATACGCCTTGCATCAAGAGTGTTTTTTTTTTACCCATTGCATAAAGAGTGTTTGTGTCCATCTAATCAAACTTATATATTTTTTTTGATTTTTCTGTTTTTTTTTTATTTAATGAACTAAAGAGTCTATACCTTGAACCAAAAAATTATTTTGGGGCGTAAATAGAATATCTTTTTTTTGAACTCGAAAAAAAAATATTTATCGTCAGTATGTAAAGTTGTCGGATGCGTGAGCTCATCATGTTCTTATTCAATTTTTCCTAAAGAGAAAATCCGTCACTCAAGTACTGATGGAGCCAAATGGACTTCCCTACGTCTTGTCTCAGTGTTAACGAGTTTTGAATCAAATACTGCACTATAACAACCTTGCCTACTTTGTGGGAAAAGCGACGACAGTAAAACTCGAATCTGTACCAATGTGAAAATAGGTTCACTGACTTACCGTCAACCAACTACTGTAATGGTGAATAGAATATCTTATGTCCACTGTAAAAGTCCAATTTTATCTACTAACGTGTTGTACGAAGCAAGTTAATTCCATGGATTTATCCACACACATGTTGAACCGCACCTAATTTTATCAGTGTTCAATTTTAATTTTCAAACTCTTTACCTGCACATGTTGACCCGCAACTAGTATTCATCCGCAATGTTAAAGAGTTACATATCAATTGATATTAGAGTCGTTTTTAATATTAAAAGTCTCGAGTTTGAATTTCACTCAGAACCAACTAATGCAAAAAAAAAAGCATTCAGATGCAATTCTGCCATAGATTAAGTCAAACCATTCTTGTGCTATCGTGCTATTGTGCGCCTTCTGTGCTAAAAAGCGTCGAGAGCTCTTTCTTGCCGATCTTTGTCGCTCGGTCGTTGGACTGAGCGTTGGTGCCCCGTTTGTGGGCTTGTTAGCCCTTTGTGGGTTCTGTAGGGGCGGCTGTCCCATTGGTTGGTCTCTACTCGGTGATTTCTCGGGACGTTTGTGTGCTCTGATTGTTTTTGGTGGTTTCTGTTTGGTTTTGGTGCCTGATTCGGGGTTGGGCTTCCCTAGTGCTCTCCCCTGCCGACGAAGGTGGGGGAGGGGTGGCTTTTGGAACTCGAGGGTCGCCGTGTATAGCTTGCCTCGCCTGTCTTTTGCTCGTCTGTCGGTCACTGTGTTTTGTTTGACCTTCTTCAGTCCGGCCTCTATGTTCTCCATGGTGTTTAGGTGTTGTATGCTCTCTGTGATGGCGCCATGGCGTGATCAGCGTGTGATCAGCCTTGAGCTGGGATCCTACCGCCGTCGGTCCTTTGGGACTAACCATTCTCCCCAGTGGTCGGCGTTGTTGCCGCTGCTTGGTGGTGTAGGGTCGGAGATGCACAGGTCTCTGTCTCTCATTTATGCCTCCACTTGCGGATTGGTGTTCTTGAGCTTTGGGCCCGGGTCGGATTTTCTATTGGGCCGCAAGTTTGCTGAGGGGTACTTGGGCTGGTTTGAGTTGATAGTTGGGTATATCTTGTGTATCCTAGTGATTGGGCAGTCGACTTTCTGTAATGTTGGTGTGAGCTCTTGTATAAGTGGCCCTCTTTGTATATGGTTTATCTACTTATAATATGAATTGGATTCTGTTTGGTAAAAAAAAAAAAAAAAGTCAAACCATTCCAATGGATACTCATGGACCACCAATGTCTACAATCATATCTAAATTTTAAAATGTTCAAGTTGAACTTTTTTTTTCAAAATGTTAAGTATGCAATTAGCGCCTGCAATTCCATTATAGATAATTCACTCTTCCTCACCCATCAATCAACTCCCATTCCTACCCAAAGCTTGAGTATACCGAATAATGAGAAATCATCACCTAACTATCATCCTGGCAACAATTCTTGCAGTTGCGGCCATACCCAAGAATGTGGTGGCTCAAACCTGTGGTTGTGCTTCAAACTTCTGTTGCAGTCGACATGGCTATTGTGGTACCGGCAATGTCTATTGTGGCCAAGGGTGTCGAGCCGGTCCTTTTTTTGCAACAGCTACGCCATCCGGCAGGAGCAGTGTTTCGGTAGCTAACATTGTTACTCCTGCATTCTTTAATAGTATAATCAATCAGGCTGCTTCGAGTTGTGCCAAGAAAAGCTTCTACGCCCGATCTGCATTCCTCAGCGCTCTCAATTCATATCCTCAATTTGGTAAAATTGGAGCAAGTGATGATTATAAACGTGAGATTGCCACATTATTTGTTCACGTCACTCATAGGACAGAACGTAAGATCTCTTCTCTCCCAATCTTTATTTTTTTAATCAATATTGCATAATTGCATATTTATAGTTATAAATTATTACTGAGTGTTTTCTGGATATTTCAGTAAGTGTGCTCATGTAGACGAACTCATATATCAAATACGCCTACAAATTAAACAACTGCAGTTCCCCAACAACATCCTTATACTGCTCATTGATGTTTATGTCTCCGTTCCGCTAGTTTTTTGGAATTTTTCTTTAGCAATTAGACCCTGTAATTTCCTTCAGGACCGCCTTACGGTTTGTGGTATTGGATGACCAATGTCCAATCTGTTATAGGACAAGGTTTCGGGGCCACCATTCGAGCCATTGATGGTAGGCTTGAATGTGATGGTGCCAATCCTCCTACGGTTCAATCTCGCGTGCAATATTATACAGAGTATTGCACCCAAATTGGCGTTGCTCCTGGAGACAATCCTACTTGTTAGGATACAATACAATACAATACAATACAAAATGTCTATTTCTATAAACATTATATCTCTTTTTTAAGATTAGAATTCAAGTCTTTAAAAAAATTAGTCTAAGCTTTTAATCACCAAAATATCTCCTGTAGAGGACTTGCAAAAGATTTTCTCATGTGAGGTAGATCCGTGTGTTATGGAACCAACCTCACTAGTGATTTTTTTTTTTATTTTCTTTTTTTAAGCAAAAATCAAAATCATAACGAATTGAATCTTAATAGCAATTGTCACGTCTTTTGCTAGATGATTGTCCAATTGCAAATAACAATTAAAATGGAATGATAGTGAATTTGTGTCCAATCCCTGCATTCAGTTCTCGTGTCTACATAAAATAACTCTATTTTTCTTTTATTGTTCCAGTAATTCTAAATATTTACTACTGTGAGTTTAGTAGGTTTTATGTCACACAAAATTGGGTCTATTTAATTTTTTAATTTAATTTTTTTTCCTCCCCACATTTAGTATTGAACTAATTTGATTACTTTTATACGAATCAAATTAGAAAATCTTTAAATATTTGTGGCACAATCCAAACAAATTCCATGTCTAATCTTCACTGACTTCTGCTGTATCAAAGAGATAAATGGTGCCTCCAAGGACTACTGAGACGAATCAAACACACAGTACCCATGTTCGGCAGGCAAGAAATACCATGGCCGCAGACCACTTCAACTGTCATGGAATTACAACTACGGTGTAGCTCCAGATCTTTGTTAGGCCGCTAGTCGACTCCCATTGTGTGCGCCACTGCAGCCGCCGTTCCATCGCCTGACAAACTGCACACCGCCAGAGACGCCTTCCTCGAGTCTGCCTCCATCCGTCTCCGACGCGCCCAACCGCCATGACAGGAAAGTTCGTCGTGCCACCACAAAGGACCACAAAAACTCTTTGTCCTGAGGTCCGCCCGTCGACTCCTCAGGTTCATTAGGTTTGATTTTGAAGGAAAGAATATGGGGGTAGACTCCCAATAAGTTTAGGAGATAATTATTTTTAAGAGTTTCTTCTTTTTTAAAATATGTTGTTTAATACAACATTATTTTTATTTTTTTTTATTTTTTCTTGATTTTAATACACTTAAAATACATATTTTTTATTCTTAATAATTTTAATTTGTGGTCAAATACGGCACTTAATGATCAAACCCCCCTCTGTCCAAAATAGAACTCAATTGGAATGTATTTTTAATATTTGGGAACTTAATTAAAACGATCTTAACATGTAAAATTTAATTGAAAAAACATAAAACATATAAGACCAAATATTTGCTTATCTCCTCATTCGAGCCTAACGTGAGATTTTGATGTGTCCAACTTCGAATTATGTGGTGCAACGTGTAGAATTAGGAAATCTTAGGAAGCCTACAAACATCCCAAAAGATGGAAGAAAATGGCTAGCACCAAATAAGCCTAATTATTAATTGAGCACAATTTTAGTGTCAAAGGATTTTAATTTAAGAAATTATTTTAAATGTAATAGCTTGTTAATTTTAAATAATAACTTTTATATTTTATATAATAAAATTTTTATAATATAAAATATAAAAATTATTACTTAAAATTAATAATTTATTATATTTCAAACACATTCTTAAATCAAAATCCTCCTGCAAATAGTCTACACTCACAATTCAATTTTGCAACATGTCCGAGTTGACTTTTCAGCCTGGGAGCACCTGCATTCCCCAATAAATATCTCAATCTCGTGGCCCACTAAACTTAACTCGTCACTTGTTTTGAAAACTTAAGCCCTGTTTCCGCTGCCTTTTAAATATTATTGTTATTAATTATTATTATTAATTATTATTATAAATTATTAATTATTGATTATTAATTTTTATTTTTTATTATTAATTATTAATAAAATTAATAAAATATTTAATTAATTTTATACTTACTGTTACTATTAAATAGTAAAATATCTAATTTAAGTATTTAATATATATATATATATATATTAAAATTTTTATTTTTATATTTTATAATTTGATATTTTTAGAATAATATTCTATATATAATATTGAGAATTTTTTACTTAATTTTTTACTTTTTAAAAAAAAATTAATTTTTATTAGTAAATAATATAACATTTAAGATTCTTTTTATGAGTGTTAATATTATATAAAATTGAAATTAAAAAATATTATTTAAAAATAATTAAAAAAAGATAATATTGTATTTATATAAATATTAATGAAATAAATTAATATATCTAATTCATGTGACAAGTAAAAAAAATAAAAAATAACTTAAAAAGTAATGAAAAATAATTTTGAACTATTTTTTAATTAATTATTGTTATGAAGTCGTATAAACAAATAAGTTAAATTAAACAATAAAATAAAAAAATTATCCAACACTTATTTTTTTATTTTTTAAAATAAAATATAAATATATTCGTTAAAAATTTACTTAAATACTTTCGTTATGTATAAGTACAACAGGATGAGCGGCAATTTTTTAACCATCATCGTAGCCACAATTCTTGTAGCCGGGGCCACTCCCAAAAATGTGGTGGCTCAAAGTTGTGGCTGTGCTGCAAACTTGTGTCGCAGTCAACATGACTACTGTGTTGCAGCCATCATATCCTATAAATTTACATTTTTTCCATTGAGTTCTGGACGTTAGAATCATTTTATTTAAATTAAAAAATTAGTACATCCATTTAAACCAATTTAGACTTGAACAAGCGCTATTTAACCAATAAACTTAGTTTTGACCACATTTTTGTATTAAAAAAAATTAGAAATATACTATTTTAGCATATTAAAGCAAATAAAAAAATCAAAATAAGTCATTTTAACTAAAAATACATAAATACAATAATAAAAAAAACAAAAAAACCATAAAAATTTCAATAAAGCTAAAAACAAATAAAAAAGAAAAAAAATTAAAGAAACCCCAAATAAGCAAAAATACCACCATTGCCGGTTCAGCTCATTACCACCGTCTCAGTTCATCCCTAGTTGTAGTTCACCACCACTGTCGCAACCATCACTGCCGATGCGCTTTGCAATTCATATCCATTCCTTACCTTTTTCGTTACGTACGTAATACACTAGCATGTTATATAATAAAAAAGGTGATGACATATAACTTCATATTAATTATAGGTGAAAAAAATATTTCAACAATATATCTCGTCATATTAATTATGTCACTTAATATGTTACTCAGTAAAAAAATATTCATATCACTTGAATGTAATAATTTATTAATTTTAAATAATAATATTTATATTTTAAGTCATAAAATTTTTTATTGTGTAAAATATAAAAATTATTACTTAAATTAATAATTTATTATATTTCAACACATTCTTAAATCAAAATCCTCCCGCAAATAGTCTACACTCACAATTCAATTTTGCAACATGTCCGAGTTCAATTTTCAGCCTGGAAGCACCTGCATTCCCCTGTAAATATCTCATTCTCGTGACCCACTAAACTTAACTGTTGTCACTTTGTTTCGAAAACTTAACGGCGTGTTTGTTTTGCAACAAAAGGGTAGGGAAGGAAAGAAAATTATAATTATTATTATTTATTTTTTTCTACACTTTTTTTTTCTTAATGTTTTACACTTATCTAAATAATTTATTTTTTCACCATATTTTTTTTCATAATTACCATTTATTTTTTTTTACCATACTTTTTCTTAAAAAATTTTCATTACTCTAAATATTTTTATTCTTTTATATTTTCTTTCTCTTTTCTCATTTTTATTCTCTTTTCCTCTCACTCCAAATACACCGATTAGCTACAAGTACAACAGGATGAGCGGCAATTTTCTAACCATCATCATAGCCACAATTCTTGTCGCCGGGGCCACTCCAAAAAATGTGGTGGCTCAAAATTGTGGCTGTACTGCAAACAAACTTGTGTGGCAGTCATGACTACTGTGTTTCAGCCATCATAGTACTATACATTTTCATTTTTTTATTGAATTTTGAATGTTAGGATCCTTTTATTTAACACATAAAAATCAGTATATTTATTTTAATTAAGTCTAAATTTAAACGAGAGTTATTTAACTGATAAATTTAATTTTAACCACATTTTTATATTAAAAATATTAAAAAATATTATTATAGCATATTATAGTGAATAAAAAAATAAAAATAAGTTATTTTAATTAAATATATGTAAATACAATCATAAAAAAAACAAAAAAAAACATAAAAATTTCAATAAAGTTAAAAACAAAAATAAAAAATATTAAAGAAATCCAAATAAGCAAAAATACCACCACCACCGGTTCAATTTATCATCGTCGTCTCACTTCATCCCCAGTTACAGTTCACCACTACTGTCGCAACCACCGCTACCACCGACGCGCTTTACAGTTCATATCCATTCCTTACCTTTTTCATTAAGTACGCATACATAAGCATGTCGTGTTATCAAAAGATGATAACCTATCACGTCATATTAATTTTGAGTAAAAAAATATTTTAACAATATATCACCTCATATTAATTATGTCACTCAGTATGTATGTCACGTTATTAATACGTAGCATATGAAATATTTTTTTTAAGAATTTCTTAACAAGAGAAAAAAAACAGTAAAAGAAAATTTTAAATTTTGGTTTGTAAAAAAATTATTATTTTTTTAAAATATTTTTAAAATTAAAAAAATTAAAAAAATTAAAAAATATATAAAAGAAAATTAAAAAAAATTCATTCTCTCTCTTCTTCCCTCTTCTCTTTCTCTCTCCTAAGCTCTCTCCTTCCTCCTCTCTGTCTCTCTCTCCTTCCTCTCTCTCTGGTCTCTCCTCCCTCTCTTTTCCTTCCTCCCTCCTCATCAGATAACTTCATGGTTTGTGTGAAAGAAGATCCAATTTTCTATTCATATAATCTAACAGTTTTTTTTTTACAAAAATGTGAAAGAAAGGGAAATAGAGGAAGATGACTAGGAGAGAGAAAGGGATGAAGTAAAAGAGAGGGAAAGGAGGAAGGAGGGAGGAGAGAGAGGAAGGAGAAAGAGGCAAGGAGAGAGAAAGAGAGGAGGGAGGAGAGAGAGGCAATGAGAAAGAGGGGAAGGATGAGAGAGAAAGGAGGAAGGAGGAGAGAGAAGTTATTTTTTTTACATTTTCTTGTACTTTATTTTTTTAATTTTTAATAGTTTTCAAAACATTTCAAAAAAATTAATTATTTTATTTTATTAACTTTCAGGTTTCTTTAAATTTTTTTCTTTTTTTTTCTTAAATTTATTGAAATTTTAATTTTTTTATTTTTTAACAATTATATTTACGTATATTTAGACAACATGTCGTATTTTTATTTTTTTGTAATATTTTAATGTTGTCAAAATCGTATTTAACAGTCAACTGAATCTCTTTTCAAATTTAGATTTGATTGAAGTGAATGTACTAACGTTTAAAATTTAAATAAAATAACTCAAATATTTTAAACTCAATTAAAAAATATAAACATATAAAATTAAAAATATGTTTATGCCTTGAATTTTCAGCCTGGGAGCACCTGCATTCCCCTATAAGTATCTCAATCTCACGACCCACTAAAATTAACTCTCATCACTTGTTTCGAAAACTTAGGTACAACTACAACAGGATGAGCAACAACTTTCTAACCGTCATCATAGCCACAATTCTTGTAGCCGGGGCCATACCCAAAAATGTGGTGGCTCAAAATTGTGGCTGTGCTGCAAACTTGTGTTGCAGTCAATATGGCTACTGTGGCACCGGCAATGCCTATTGCGACACCGGGTGCCGAGAGGGTCCGTGTTATGCAACGCCCGGCGGCAGCAGTGGTGTTTCGGTGGCTGATGTCGTTACGCCTGATTTCTTCAATGGCATAATCAACCAAGCTCCTGCAGGCTGTGCCGGGAAGAGTTTTTACACGCGAGATGCATTTCTTAATGCTCTGAATTCTTACCCTCAATTTGGTAAGATTGGATCAAGTGATGACTCCAAGCGTGAGATTGCTGCATTTTTCGCTCATGTAACACATGAGACTGGACGTAAGATCTCTCTCTCTTTCCCCTTTATTTATATAACATGTGCTTATGTTTATGTAGCAAAATATTTTTCATAGCACAATTTCACAAAGAGCTTTTTAGTTGAGAATTATTTATGGATAAAGCAATTCACCCGTATAACACGTAATAAATTTATGTACTTACAAATGCTTTAAAAAATTATGTAGATACAGATATTAAAAGTAGAGATCTATATACTCACATGATTGAATTTTAATTATTTGTTATAATTAACACATCTTTTAATATATGATAAATTTACTGTAATTAACAGTTAGAATGGAGTGACGTGAGTCTCCATTTAATCGCTGAATCAACCCTTTAGTCCATATAGTAGAACTGTAATTATTTGCAGCTTTCTTTATTTACTTTTTTTTGTCCTTGAGTTTAGTAGGTTTTATATCTCACCACAATTTGTATTGAACTAATTTGATTACTACTTTAAAAAAGGAATCAAATTAGAAAATCTTTGAATATTTGTGGCACAATTCAAACAAATTCAATGTCTAATCTTCACAGACTTCTGCTACATCGAAGAGATAGATGGCGCCTCCAAGGACTACTGCAACAAATCATACACACAGTACCCTTGTGTGGCAGGCAAGAAGTACTACGGCCGCGGACCACTTCAACTGACATGGAATTACAACTATGGTGCATGTGGGAACGCCAACAACTTCGACGGATTAAACTCGCCTGAAACCGTGGCCAACTACCGCGTCGTGTCGTTCAAGGCAGCCTTGTGGTTCTGGATCACCAATGTCCGCCCCGTCGTGACTCGGGGGTTTGGAGCCACAATCAGAGCCATCAATGGTGCAGTTGAATGCAATGGTGGAGATCCTGTGGCTGTTCGGGCTCGTATTGGTTATTACAGTGATTATTGTAACAAGTTTGGCGTTGCACCTGGCGGTAATCTTGGTTGCTAGGCCAACTAAAAATTAGCAATCAAGCAATTCTTCATTTTCCTTGCCTGTTGGGGTGGCTCGAACAATGAAAGAAAATGTATCACCTATTAGAAATCGAATAATTGGAAACGTGAAGAATTTGCTTATATTATCTTATAGTATTTGCAAGTATGCCCTTTTTTTAATTATTATTTTCGGCGGTTCTTTGCTTCGCAAATAGAACAATATTGCCAGAAAAGGTTTATTCGCACATTTGCTGGGTTTCTTTGCATAATCAGCCACATTTCATTCCCACATCCAAGCGTTTCCGTTGCAATTGTCAATAGATGATTAATTTCCAACGGTGCATGCTATTTATATTCACATAAGATGTGAGTATAATAAACTCATCCAAGAATAAATGGACAACGGGTTTTAAAGGTTAGCAGAAGAAAAAAGAATTGTGTCCTAAAATATTGAAAATTGATAGAAAAAAAAAAAAAGAAGAAGAAAATGAAAACTGTCCCTCAAAATACGTTCTTCTCTTCAATTTAGAATCGCCGAACCCCTCAAACCCTAGTCCCTCCAAATTGTCGTCCTCTAAACAAGCAACAGTGCTAGCACAATTGTGTGCTGGTAAGGCCTATGAAATTCCTATCACTCACCAACTCCTTTTTCGGCCTCTGCAGTGCCGTCCTTTTTTGCCCCTCCTCCGTTGCCTCTCGCTCATTTTCATCAGCCGCGGCGGCTCTCATTCTGCCAGGAGCTTCTCTGTTAAAGCCGGTGTATGTTGCAATTCCCTATTCCCATCCATTCACCATAGGAAGCAATCCCCTTCGTTTTTAATTCTTGTTTGAATTTGTCTTATGTTTTTTTTTTTTTTTTTTTTTAAATGTGGTGTTGTTTCTCTTCACTTTTCTTTTAGCTGGTTGAACTTCCCTTAGTTGGAAACAAGGCCCCGGATTTCAAGGCAGAGGCTGTTTCTGATCAGGAATTCATTAAGGTACTTTACGAAGAAACCAAATGTTCTCCCATTATCTTCTAATTATTATTGACTGTCAATTGTCTCTGGAGCCAACTTATCACTTTTTGAGATTTGGGTTTGAATTTCTTATGGATTTAAGGACGTTTATTTCCTCAGGGTGCTTGGCAAACTAGTTTTAAAAAGGAAGCCAATGGCCTTTCCCAGTTTTTTACTTACGGAAAGTTTTCAATAGTTTCTTTATGGCCCTTTTGTTGAGAAGCAAAATATAATTCTGCAGCAAATAAGACTTTGTTTCATATTTAATTTTTATGTAGACTCTGTTTCCAATTTAGTTTTTATGTTTCATTTTATGTGCTTAAATGGCATCGCGTGGATCAAATAATTGAGTCCTGTATTGTTCTGCAATCGAAATTCTTGAGCCACTGTTAGAATTTACTGACCACAAAAGGAGTTGTTAGTTAAATATGCCTAGCAGTGTCAAAGTCATCAATTGCTGGCAAGAATTGGGAAGAATATTGAATGTTTTCTGTATCCATGCCATTATCAATTTGCTTATTGTGTGTCAAAAGCCTCCTTGTCTTCGTAAATTCATGGACTTAGAAACAAAATAGAAACAATGAAATAATTAGGTTGCTTGATCTCAATACAGCTTTTTCTTATACAATATGAATGTAAGTGAGGATTTGATTGTATGGACCAGCTATGGATAAGAAAAAGTGAATCAAAAGTATTAAGAAATTTCATTTTCAGTACGCTTTTTACTTCTTTAAAACTAAATGCAAAGAATGTTAGTTTTATTTTTCCTTATGAAGGTCCTAACAGTTTTGAACCAATCAGAGGCTTGATAGGGTATATTAAGTTATGTTCAACTATGTACTGCTTTGTTTGGCAAAGCATAGGAAAGAGTAGAAAAAAAAAAAATGATAAGAAACTACTTTCTATTCATATTCTTTTTCTATTTATTTTCTATCAATTTAAACAACTAATTTTTACTTTTTCTCTCACAAATTACTATTCATTTTCTTTCTCACAATTTTCTAATCATTACTTTTTATCAATTATAACATCATCATTATTATAATATTTTCTATTCTCTTTCTTTTTCATTTTTTTTCTTGCTAATCCAAACAAAGTATAAGTGTTTTAGGAATTTTTATTAGAACGATAAATCAGACCCATTGAAGACAAGTTCTTTTAATGGGCTTCATCAACTTAAGGTACTGGCGATCTCTGTTGCAAGGCATGGGTCTTGCAGCATTCTTTAGCTACAATGATGAAGTTCTCTCTCTATCCTTCTCTCTCTCATACACACACAAAGCTATGTAAAATTGATTCTTTGTTTTTGAGGAGTGACTGGCCTGAGGAAATTCTTGTTTTCTACATAGCAATAAAAATGTTGAACCTTTATTTCTATTTTTCTCGAAAATTATTGTATTGTTTATGAATGCAATAAATCTAGTTCAAATGCAGACTAAATTAATTAAAGTTACAAGTAGTTTGCTTTGTTCTAATCCGCAAGATTCGATAAAAGAGAATTTCATTATAATCTATCAGTTTTCAGTTTGTTAACGTTATAAGTTTGCAAAATAGAAGATTAGGCTAATCATTAATTTTTTTGTGCAAGATGTGTTGGCTTATATTGAATCCAGTGTAATTAAAATCAGACCGAACCGGTCGGTTCAACCGGTTGGACTGGTGATCGGTCCTAAGTCTGGTCCAATTTAGGCCTAAAAATGGAAGGCAGACCGGACCGGTTAAAATCGGTCAAAAATCGGATCGATTCAACCAGTTCAATTCAACCCAAAAAATTTTATATTATACTTTGATCCAAAACTTTGTCTGAATTATAATTAAAGTTTTAATTTTAACTAAAAATTTTAATTTAGTCTTAAATTGATTAAAACTTTCAATATAATTTTTAAAACAAAAAATATATATATTTAACTACTATTTATAAATATCATTTTTTAAATTAATTTTTATAAATATATATATTATTAAATATCTGTTCAAATATCGGTTTAACCGATTTAACTTTGATCTCTAATGTTTTTAGTTCGATAATCGGTTCGGTTCTGACAACCTTGACTGAACCAAATAAAAGGGAGATGATTAAATGGCTGATTATGCACCCTGCGAGTAAACTTCGTAGGATGATCATTGGCGATGCTCTCGGCTATAGTCGTTGTATTGATACGAATGCAACTTTATAAGAACTTAGAAGAATTAGAGGAACTTTGGGCGTTAACATGTACAGAGTCCTATATTTTGATTTTACAATTTTAATGCTTTAACTTAACTATTAATAATGTTTACTTAGTGGTGTATGGATTGGTTTGTGCCAATTGATGAACGTACAAAAATCATATTTCACTTATCAAATGTCATCTTTCTCGTTCGTATGCTTTATTTTCTCTTGTCGAATAAAAAAAGAAAATTCTTATCAAAATAAAATGGTCAAATGGACAATAAGCTTCAATTAGATGAGTATCAAAAATCTTGAAATGCTGGGAAGTTTGTGGATTCAGTTCACTATGCTAATGCACGCTTCTTTCTTAATGAGAACATTTATCGGTTGGAATTTGTAAGTTGCTATTCACCTGCTCCTCCATTCTCTTGTTTGTTGATCATCGTATATGCACCCAAAAAAAAAAAAAAACAATCATGGTAAAAAAAAATATACATTTTAATTTCAATTGACGTTTACTCATTAGTCATTAAAAACACCCAGGTCATTTTACTACCTTTTTTTTTTTTTGAAGAAAAAAAATCTTTGTCATGTTGTTGACACTTGACCTCTCAATTTTCAAATACTAGTCAAGTTTTAGTGATTTGATAATGCCAAAAAAAAGGGCAAAAACAACTAATACCAAGCTAATAAAATATGTTTGATGAAAGAAGTAAAATTTCAAATCATTTTTTTATCGTGGATTAAAAAAATGATAGTTTTTCATAAAATAATATCAAGCTACTAAAATATGTTTGATGAATATTTTTTAAAACTGTTTTTTCTCAAATCACAATATAATGATAATAATATAATTTGAGTAGTTAGATATTTAAAACTAAAATTTTTTTAATTATACTTAACTTTCAAGTATTTGTATATAACTTTAAAAATTTGAGTAATTAGTACATAAAACTAAAAGGTTTTTGTAAAAGTACTAAAAATTTAAGCTTATTTTTACTTAAATTTTGAGTATTTGTATATATTTTTAAAAATTTGGGTAGTTAGTACTTAAAATTAAAAAATTGAGTAAAAGTATTAAAAATTTGAGTATACTTTTACTCAAATTTTGAGTATTTATACATAATTTTACAAAATTTAAATAGTTGGTCAATAAAACTAAAAATTTTAGTAAAAGTACTAAAATTTGAGTCTATTTATACTCAAATTTGAGTATTTGTGCATAATTTTAAAACTTTAAGTAGCTAGGTGCTCAATACTAGAAATTTGAGTAAAAGTACTAAAAATTTGAATATACTATTACTCAAATTTTAAATATTTGTACATAATTTTCAAATTTTGAGTATTTAGTGCAAAAAATTAAAATTTTAAATAGAAATACTAAAAATTTGAGTTTTTTTTACTCAAAATTTGAATATTTGTACATATTTTTTAAATTTTCAGTAGTTAAGTAATTAAAACTAAAAATTTGAGTAAAAATACTAAAATTTTGAGTAAAAGTACTAAAAATTTAAATATTAATACTAGAATTTGAATAAAGTACTACAAATTTTTATTTTTTAAAAAAATCCATATAATTTATTTTTTTATTTTATATTCAAAATAAATCTTGCATGCATGTTATTATATAATGAAAATATTAATATAACAAAATATTTTAAATCCACTTGTAACAGATAATAAATTCGAGAGAAAAAAATAAAATTAGCAGTGTAACAAGATTTGTTCCAAAAAAATAAAAAAATTTGCTAAAGCTAAAAAAAAAAACAGTTGTTGCAAATGTTAAAGAAGGGAAAAAAAAAACTCAAAAAAAAAAATAAGTGGACAATAAAAATGCAGTTGCCACGTTCATGGGAGAAAACAACTTTGAAAAAAAAAAGAGGTGGGCAACCGGTTGTTAAATCAAACAACCGGTTGCCCCTATAATAATAGTTATTGAGTATTTTTTACTCACTTAGTAGAGTGAGTTTAAATAGACTTTACCTTTACTTTAACTACCTTTACTTTAACTGTTTGCATATCTTATTTAATGTAATGCACGTCACTTTTTTTCTTCAAAAAGAGTGGATTTCACGTGCATTCACAATCTCTCTAATACAATGTCTTCACTTTGTCTATTTCTTATGCCTCTTTAATTTTTTTTCTATAAAATGCAAATATACATACATGACACAAACATAATTCTATCCTAACATATGTTTTAGGAAAAAAAATTGGAAATCTAGTTTTCTTTATGTAATATTTACTCCAAAAAAAAAAAAAAAGCTGGCTCAAACTAAGAATACTTTTGAGTTTTGCGCCGGACACATTACTGGCCCTGGGTCAGGGCTCTGACGATTGACTCTCCCCAACTTCTGAATTTCTTGGGCCTCGACTTTTTCGTCCAAGTACTCCTGAACTCCATCCTTGACCACGCCGCCCACGCCCACTGGTCCTAATCATCCTGGCCTTTACTATTTACTCTCAGTCAAACCAGGGATTTCTTTTCCAAAAAGAAAAAAGTCATCCATTGGGAGTACAAAATCAGCTGGGATCTGCAACATAAAAGGCGTTCTACCAAATAAAAGGATTCAATTTAATTTTGTTACTTGAAGTTACATAACAAACATAAGAGTTTAATCCCTTTAAATAAATTTACTGTTGTGAGGATTACCTTCTATGTTAGCAACTTATACCACATAATTGATTCTATTCTTATGTCGCAAACCTCTTCTTAATTATTGTGCTTTTTTGACCTTGACACTTGTCATTTTGATTTTTGTTCTTTCATTAGGGTCGTATCGCCTTCTTGACGACCAAAATGGAACTGCTGTGGGATAAAAACAATTTCATCAGCGTTTTGAAAAAAGGCAAAACAATATAAAATTGATGTGTCTGTTTTACTAAATATTTTTAGGACCCGAAATTGAGATTTTCAGTTCAAGCAAGCCGCCACTGCCACATGAAAATTTAAAATTTAATCTGGAAGGGACGTCGGTCCTGCTCTTGCTCAACCTGATCAGGCCAACCCTCTTGGCCTGGTCAGGTGTTTGTTTTTAGAGGCTCTCAGAAAAGCGGGTGCAAATCCTGCGGAGCTGAAGGCAATTCAGGCGGCCGCCAAGCTGTGTTCTGAGAGAGAGTGGGGCATGGACGTTTCTTTAATTATAGAATGCAACTAAAGACCTGATTCTGAGAGGATGGTCAAAGAAATTGTGCAGCTATGTGTTTTAATTTGGTTGTTTTGTTGTTCTGGTGTTTGTATTCCAGCGTACGGGCAGGTTTTGTAGGGGCCTCATTTTCTTTGTAAAAGTTTTACCTGCGTGGACTTTAGAACTTCGGCATTTAAAATTCCATTTCCAGTTCACAAAAAAAAAGATTCAATCAAAAGCCAGCTAACAATCCAGAATTTTGTGTGAAAAGTATAACTCCTATCAATTTTTCTTTATAAATATTGTATTATTATTCGATATTAGAAGTCTTAAACACTACCATGGCAAAAATAATTTCCCCAAGTATCATTGAATTTTTTCTAACTCACTAACAGATTTTATATCTTTGAGACAAAAAATCTCGTCACATGAAAATTAGATATTTTTAGTAGAAAAACTCTTAAGAGCTCGTAGAATTAAGATTGGATATTTTTTTTTATATGAAAACTCATTCCATGGGAATTAGAATTTGGCATCTTGAATATACAACTCCTAAACCTGCTAAGATTAGGATTTAATATCTTTAACATAAAAACTAGTAATTTTTACAGAATTAGGATTTAACATCTTTAAAATAAAAATTTATATTTCTTGTAGAATTAAAATTTGACATCTTTAATACCAAACTCCTAATTCTTGTCACATTAGGATTTCATATTTTCCACATAAAAATTCCCAATGCTTGTGCTACTAGGATTTGATATGTTTAATGTAAAAACTCATAATCCTTATGGCATTAGGATTTGTTATCTTTAGTATAAAAATCCATAATCATTGTAATATTAAGATTTGTTATTTTTAATATAAAAATTCATAATTCTTATCGCATTAGGATTTGATATTTTAATATAAAAACTCATAAGATTTGTAGTAACAAGATTTGATATATTTAATATAAAAAATCTCAATCCTTTAGCATTATGATTTGTTATCTTAAATATGAAAACTCGGTTATGAAAATTAAAAATAAAAAGTTTGAAATAAAATTCTAGTATATCTCCTAATACTTATGACATTAAGATTTGATATGTATAGTACAAAAACTCCATTATAGTGGGCAATTATTTTCTTTGTTAGGGTGGCAGCTGCTTATATTTTTAATTTTTGACATATAAGAAGATTCAATGAAATACAAACATACAAAATTTGTTGATACAGGAATCCAATATTCCGCTCGAGTACATACAAAGGTGGAATTTTCCTCCTTTAATATCATTGAATTTTTTAGACCCATAATGTGTAAGTCTTGAGTACACGTCTTTTCATCATTGAATCCTGTTGAGATGTGAAATTAAGAAATATAAACAGCATGAATAGCACAATCTTCTTTAATTAGATCGTATAGTATCATGTTTGCTTTCTCATTTTAAATACCCAAAAAATAAAAAAAATTGCCGGTAGCAAGATCATAAATGCCAAGAAGAGTAGACTAAAGGATAAATTTTGTTTGACGATTAACGCGTGCAATTGAGCATTTTGCTAATCAACCTTATCCCAACGCCAATGCAGAACAAACAAAATAATATGTACCTGCAAATAGCATAGAATGCGAAATTAATTAAATTTGTCCCTTCGTAAATCTGATTTTTATTATGATTATTTTTTCAATAAGCTGACTCGGTCATGAACAGTTAATTAGCTAGCCGAGAAACGCAAAAGACAAGCTTAGTCATCACCTAATTCACGTCTCTAGTGCTCGTCCCTATTTCCTTTCCTTTTGCGGCGGTTATTGTACCAAATGATTATTCAAGTTTTACGATTTTCAAGTTGGGGAATTTTTAGTTTGACGCCTCTAAAATAGAGAAGGGTGAAGGTACAGCACCCGATCATGTATCCAGATCATATATCTGGACTAAAGTATAGGTACTTAAAAGCTATAATTGCCCGTTAATTTAGTATAATTATATTAAAAAAATTTAAAGTAAAAAATTGTAAAATTAAATAAATATTATTTTAAAATTTAAAATATATATTCTACATAGTATACGTTAATTTTTTTTTATTTTTTAAATTTGTTATAAAAAATTAACATAATTACACTTAAATTATAATCGATTGTATTTTGTTGGTTTTCTAAAAAGTGGCATCCAGATGCTCTGTCTGGTGCACCACCTTTCACTAATGGAGAATCAAGGTGATTTCAAATTTTCTATACACGTTATGGGCCTAGTTATCGCTATAATTAATAGCCCCCCACAAATCACCCGCTTAATTTAATTTCATTTTGCGCACAAAATTTAATTATTAATAATGATGACAAAACATTTCCCGACAAAGTGGCAATTCTTGCAGCTGCATACATACCCAAAACGGAAAGGAAAAAAGTTAGTGTTTTCGGTAGTTTTTATTTCAAAATTTATTTCAGTTAAAATGATAATTGATATTTTTGAAATAAATATTAATATTTTTAAAATACTTGTTATTTTTAAATTTTAAAAATATCAATTATCATTTTAAAAATAATAGTTATAATTTCGTCCGAAATATTTTTTAAAACAAAAAATCCGAAATATGGACGGACACTCAAAAGGAAAAGATACGCGGCACCCCAACTTGACCTCTTCCTCAAAAATCTACTAAGCCAACTTTTGATAAGAGCTTGAGGTGGTGATGTGAATAACTGCAAATACCATCGGTGCGTAGAATACTAAGCCCATTTTTTTAATAAATAAACAAAAAAAGTTTAGTAATTTTGTTTAAATAATTATAAAATGATATAAGTCGTTAGATAATTAAATTTATAAAAAAATAAAAATAAAAAAATTATTAAATATTATTAGATGAAATTTTGTAATTATTTATTAATTTTAATGTAAAACCACTTAATGTTACTATGAATAAATGTGTATCCATTTATCTAATGAATACGTCGACTTGGTCTTTTTTTATTTTAAATCAGTCAAAACATATTATAAATTCAACTCCAAAAAAATATAAATTGAGGAACCCCTGAGAGCCCCTGTAATGAGTTGTCTCCTACAATAATCCTACAAAAAAAAAAAAAAATCATTCAAGAGTCTCCTGAATAAGTACAAAAACTCAGTACAATAATCTATAATTAGGGCGACATGGTCTTGAATGTCTGTAATATTTGTACTATGTATTTTGAATAAAAAATTTTATGACCAAAACAAAAATTATGAAAAAAAAAACCGAAGATTTGCCTGTCCGCATGTAATTGATGCCTATAATCTATTTTGTCCTCCATATCACCTTTGTTGTGAGAGTGGATATTTGGTCCGAGCAATAGACAGGGTGCTGCAGTACTCTATCAATTGACTTTTTGTGGCAAAAATAAAACGTTATGCATAAAAAAACATTAAAAAATATATATATTGTACAACATGAACATTCATTGTATACGTCTTGCATCAAGATAGTTTGTGTCCATCTACTCAAACTAAAAATTTTATTTTGATTTTTTCTTTTTTGTTTTAATCTAATACATTGGAAGTTGGAACTGAACTAAAGAGTCTATATCTTGGACCAAAAAACTATTTCTTGGCGTAAATAGCATATCTTATGTGCACTGTAAAAGTCCAATTTTATCTACTAAAATGTTGTACCAACTGAGTTAATTCCATGGATTTATCCACACACATGTTGACCCGCATCTAAATTTATCATTGTTCAGTTTTAATATTCAACTCTTTATCTACACATGTTCACCCACATCTCGTATTCTAATAAGTTACAACTCAATTAGTATTAGACTCATCTTTAACATTAAAAATTTATAGTTTGAATTTCAATCGCAACCAATTAATTTAAAAAAAGTATTCACATGCAATTCTGCCATAGACTAAGTCAAACCATTCCTGGATATTCATGGACCACTAGTGGCTACAATCGTATCTAAATTTTAAATTGTTCAAGTTGAACTTTTTTTCAAAGCGTTAAGTATGCAATCAGCGCCTGCAATTCCATTATAAATAATTCACTCTTCCTTACCCATCAATCAACTCCCATTCCTACCGAAAACTCGGGTTTACAGAATGATGAGAAAACATCACATAACCATCATCCTGGCAACAATCCTTGCAGTTGCGGCCATACCCAAGAATGTGGTGGTGGCTCAAAACTGTGGTTGTGCTTCGAACTTGTGTTGCAGTCAACATGGCTATTGTGGTACCGGCAATGCCTATTGTGGCCAAGGGTGTCGAGCCGGTCCTTGTTATACAAGAGCTACGCCATCCGGCTGCGGTGTTTCGGTAGCTAACATTGTTACGCCTGCTTTCTTTAACAGAATAATCAATCAGGCCCCGCCGAGATGTGCCGGGAAAAGCTTCTACACCCGATCTGCATTCCTCAGCGCTCTCAATTCTTACCCTCAATTTGGTAAAATTGGAACAAGTGATGATTCTAAACGCGAGATTGCTGCATTTTTTGCTCATGTTACCCATGAGACTGGATGTAAGATATATATATATCTCTCCCTATCTTAATTTCTTTTTAATTGACATTGTATAATTGCATATTTATAATTGTAAATTGTTACTAAGTTCTTTATGTATGTTTCACTAAGTGTGCTCACGTAGTCAAACTCATATAGCAAATACGCCTACAAATTAAATGACCCCAGTTCCCTAACAACATCCTTATACTACTCATTGATGTTTTTGTCTCTGTTCCGTTAGTTTTTTGGAAATTTTCTTTAGCAATTAGACCCTGCATGTGATTTCCTTCAGGACCGCCTCGTGGATTGTGTTATTGGATGACCAATGTCCAATCCGTTCTAGGACAAGGTTACGGGGCCTTGGTACACGGTGGTCTAATTGCAGCTAACATCTAAAATTAAATGATAGTAAATTTAGGTCTAATCTCTGCATCTAATTTTAGCGTCTATATAAGGTAACTCTAAATATTTACTGCTTGTATTGTTTACTTTTTTTTTTCTTCAGTGAGTTTAGTAGGTTTTATGTCACACAAAATTGGTATTAATTTTTTTTTATTTTACTCTCCACGTTCAGTATTGAATTAATTTGATTACTTTTAAAGGAATCTTAATCAAATTAGAAAATCTTGAATTATTTGTGGTATGATCCAAACAAATTCGATGTCCGATCTTCACAGACTTCTGCTATATCGAAGAGATAAATGGTGCCTCCAAGGACTATTGCGACGAATCAAACACACAGTACCCATGTTCGGCAGGCAAGAAATACCACGGCCGCGGACCACTTCAACTGTCATGGAATTACAACTACGGTGCAGCAGGGAAAGCCAACAATTTCAACGGATTAAACTCGCCTGAAACCGTGGCCAACGACCCAGTCGTGTCCTTCGAGACGGCCTTGTGGTTCTGGATGACCAACGTCCGCCCCGTCGTGACTCGGGGGTTCGGAGCAACGATCAGAGCCATCAATGGTGCGGTGGAATGCAATGGCGGAAATCCTGGGGCTGTTCAGGCTCGTATCAGTTATTACAGGGACTATTGTAACAAGTTTGGTGTTGAACCTAGTGGTAATCTTAGTTGCTAGGCCAACGATAAATTAATTAGTAATCATGCGATTATTCATTTTCCTTGCTGGCCGGGGTGGCTTGAATGATCAAAGAAAATGTATCACCTATTTGCAATCGAATAATTGTGAAGAATTTGCTTATATATTATAGTTTAGGACTGTAAAAAAGGACTCTGAAGATTGGCTCTCCAGGACTCTTGATTTCTTGGCCTTTTACTTTTTCGGCTAAGTACTCGTGAGCTCCATCCTTGACCACGCCCACTCGTCCTAAACTGCTCTTGGCCTTTACTATTTACTCACAGTCAAACTAGTGTTCTCTTCAAGAAAAAAAAAAAAAAAAAGCAAAAAACAAACAAAAATGCTTGTTGACAACACTTGTTGAGACATACAGTAGACACTTAGGGTGCGTTTGGTACATAAATTAGATAATGCGGTATAAAATAGTATAGGCTAATATAGTATATGATAGGCTAGATTACTAGCCTATATTATGTTTAGATGTCATCAAATAGTATCGAATAGTTATCCTATATAATATTTGGATGATATGAGATAGAATAGTATAGTATATCAAAATTACTTTTTTACCCTTAGAAATAATTAATTTATATTTATTATTAATTTTAATCTTTTTATTAAAAATAATTAAAATTAAGTAATGAAATTAATATTTATTTTATATGTTATTATACATTATACTGTTTATAATTTTTTAATTTTGTATAAAAAATATTTTTTAAAATTAAGTATTAATTTTATTTATACAAATAAATTTTAAAATATAAAAAAAAAGATTAATATTTTTTTAATTTTTTGAGGAAAAATTAAATAAGTTTTAAAAGATAAATTTTCAAATTTATATTAAAAAAAAGAATGAATGAGCACGAGAGAGAGAGAGAGAGAGAGCGAGGAGAGAGAAAGGAAGGGAGGAAGGAAGAGAGAGGGAGGAGAGAGAAAGGGAAGAGAGAGAGACAAGGATTGAGAGAGAGAAAGGAAAGAGAGAGAGACGAGGAGTGAGAGAGGGGAGGGAGGAGAGAGAAAGGAAAGAGGGAGGAGAGAGAAAGGAAGAGAGAGAAGGAAAGAGAGAGAAGATGAGAGAGAAATGAATTTTTTAAATTTTATGTTAATTTTTTAAAAAATGTTTAAAATTTATTTTAATTAAGAGGATATTTTAGTAAATATATAATTTATTAATACTATTTTATGATTTGAGATAGACTAACTTATAGGAATTAGAGGGATAGTATTATCTCATATTCATGGGATAGTAAGCCGACACTAGCTTATCATATACCTATCTTATTGACCAACCAAATATGAGTTAAGGTAGGATAGTTGACCACTAGTCTATTCTATCATATTCTATCTCATGAAACAAACGCACCCTTAGTGATATAGACCATTAGATTATAAAATATGTTTTGAGAAAAAAGAAAAAGCCAATGGATATCGTTATATCACGTGCCTCACTAATCAAACTTAAAAAAAAAAAAAAAAAAAAGAAAGTCACCATTGGAGTCTTTAATTTATTACAATATGTATAAAATTCGATATTATGCGCGCTCCATACATGGGTAATTTGATATGTTTATAAAATCAGTTGAGTTCGACAATATAAAAGGCATTATATCAAACAAAAGAATTCAATTTAAATTTGTTACTTGAAGATACCTACCATTACCAAGCATATGAGTTTAATCTCTTTAAATAAACTAACTGCTTTGAGGATTATCTTTTATAATAGCAATTACATCCCAAAATTAATTACAAATACGGGAACAGTCAGTGGCTATAGAAATAGACCAGAAGCAGCATCCAAAGTGACATGACTCGTTTAGGAAAAAAAACTTTGAAAAAAAAAATTAAAATCCTAAGAAAATACTTAGTACATTTAAAGTAATATGAAGAATATTTAGAGTTTAATTTTTTTTAAAAAAAAATTAAAAGTCTCTTAATGAAACTTTCTTATATTTTAACTCGTTCTTAATTATTTTGCTTTTTGACCTTCACACTTGTCATTTTGCTTCTTGTTCTTTTCTCGATGTCGTATGGCCTTTTTCTTGACCAAAATGGGACCGTTGTAGGATGAAAACAATTTCATCAGCATTTTCAAACTACAATACAAAATATAATAAAATCGATTTGTCTATTTCAGTGCATATTTTTGTTTTCAATTATTTGATTCCAACTAAAACTCGGGTTTGAGATACTCAGTCCAAGCAAAAAGTAGGATTGAGCTATTGTAATAGGTGCTACCATCACATGGAAGTTTTTCAAATTTAATCCAGAGGGGACGTCAGTCTTGCTCTTGGTCAACCTGGTCATCTTGGTCCTGGTCAGGTGTTTGTTCTCAGAGGCTATCGGAAAAGCAGATACAAATGCTGCGGAAATTAAGGCAATTCAGGCGGCCGCCGTGCTGTGTGGGCTGAGAGGGAGTGGAGCATGGGTGTTTCGTTAATTATAGAAAGCAACTCAAGACCATGGTAATAAAAATCGGACTGGACCGACCGGTTTAACTGGAAAAATTGAAAATCGGTCCTTCATCCGGTCTGGTTCACACAAAAAATCGGTTCGATTGAGAATCAGTCTAAGAACCGAAAAACCGATCGGTTCAATCGGAAACTTGTGAACCGGTCCCGGTAAAACTGGTTGGACCGGTTTGAGTTTTTATTAATTTTTTTAAAATTTTTAAAATATAAATATATAATTTATAAAGTAATTTTTTTAACTTATTGTATTCTTCAAATTGAAAATTTAAAAACTATACTGCAAAATTTAATAAATCCTTATCTTCTCAATCTTCTTGTATTAAACTATAATATCTTTAACATAAATTAAAAAATAATAATTTATATAAATATAGTTCCTAAAATGTAATTTGCTTTAAATACTTATTATCTTTGATTAAAAT
The DNA here is from genome assembly GCA_037832335.1 of Carallia pectinifolia. Taxonomy (NCBI): domain Eukaryota; kingdom Viridiplantae; phylum Streptophyta; class Magnoliopsida; order Malpighiales; family Rhizophoraceae; genus Carallia; species Carallia pectinifolia. The sequence continues at coordinate 6,118,362 of CM075449.1, forward strand.
TTTTTATCATAGTATTTGAAAATAACAACAATATAATTTAAATATTGTTTTTAACTCGTGTGCAATCAAAATTTATTTATATTATTTATATATAAAACTATGTTTTAAATATATTTACATATATTAATTTATTAATTTTACTTTACAATAAATTATAAATAATATATGTTAAATCTAAAAGTATATGTATTCTACTATATACATATATATAATATTTATATCTTATATAATTTTTTATATATATTATATACACATAATATTTAATATTAAATATCAATTTTATTGATTTAACTGCGGTTGAATCGATTAAATTTTAAACCTCTTAACTTTTCAGTTCAATAACTGTTTTGATTCTAATAAGCTTTCTCAATACATGATTACGAGTGGGGGTAGTCAAAGAAATTATGCAGCTATCTGTTTTAATTTGCTTGTTTAGTACTGGTGTTTGTATTCCGGCGTGCGTGCAGGTTTTGTAGGCCCTTATTTCCTTTGTTAACGTGACATATGCATGGACTCTTAATCTTTGGCATCAATTAAAATTTCGTATATTTAATATAAAAATTTTAATTTTCGTTGAATAAAAATTTTAAGTTTTTATAAAATTCTTGATATCTATGAAATTAAAAGTTGATATTTTTAATATAAAATTTTCATAATTCTCGTGACATTAAAATTTGATATTTTTAATTGAACAAATTCCTAAACACTCGTGACATTAAATTCAATATTTTTAATATAAAAATTTATAATCTTTATGATATTAGAATTTGTTATCTTTAATGTAAGAACTTGTAATTCTTGTGACATTAGGATCTGTTATCTTTAATATTAAAATTCCTGATTCTTGTGTCATTAGATTTATTATCGTTAATATAAAAACTTCAAATTCCATGTGTCATTAAGATTTGTTATCTTAAATATAAAATCTCCTAATGTTTGTGGAATCGGGATTTGATATTTTTCTCTTAATCTTTGTGGCATTAAGACTTATTATCTTTAATATAAAAACTCATAATTCTTGTGACATATCAATTTGATATTATTAATATAAAAACTCCTAATTCTTGTGGAATTAAAATTTATTATCTTTGATATGTAAATTCTTAATTCTTGTAGTATTAAGATTTGTTATCTTTGATATGAAAATTCATAATTCTTGTGACATTAGGATTCAATATTTTTAATAATGAAACCTTAATCCTTATTACGTTAGGATATGTTATCTTTAATTTAAAAAAAAACCTCTTAATCCTAGTGACAATAGGATTTGACATTTTTGATATAAAAACTTATAATTCTTGTGATAATAAGATTTGATGTATTTAATATAAAAACACTCCATAGCATCGGGATTTGTTATATTTAATATGAAAACTCCATTGTAGAATTAACAAAAAAAGAGTCTGAAGAAAAATCCTAGCATATTTTCTAATTCTTGTAAAATTAAGATTTGATATATTTAATATATAAAAACTCTATTATAGTGGAAAATTATTTCCTTTATTAGGGTGGCACCTGCATGGCTTTTTTTGTTTGGAACAGCAGAATATCTCTTTATCTTATTCATGGCAACCCACAAAATGTAGGCACCCAAAAGCATATAATCTAGGATAGTTTCTTTTTATTTTTCTTGATAAAAAAAAATGTGTTGTCAGCATGTGTGGCCTGAGGTCGGGATCACCGTTACTGTACTCATTCAACTTATTCTATAGATATGACCTACCATCCGAATATTATTAAAACTGAGCGTGACTTCCCCAAATCGACCATGACCTGGGCGGATTGTAACTTAGCACCTGCACGCTCGCAGCTTTACTGCTAAGCATTAGAGAATATTGCTTCCAACTTACGCTGGGACTTAAACTTATATTTTAAATAGAAGAAGCACACCAAATTATCACCTAAGACAGCAAAACCAACCCCCTGCCCCCCCCGGGGGGGCGTTCAAGAGGACCCCAAGTCTGACAACAAGGCACCCAAAAGTATTACAGTGGGTTTTTTTAATATTTGACATGCAGCAATCCATTTGCAGTTAGACAAAATGATTCAATCAAATAATGTGTGCACATCAATTTTGCTAATACAGGAATCCAAATTCCACCGGAGTACATTAAAAATGGAGGTGTAAACGAGGGCAAAGTAATTTTTGTGGGTCACTGCTTTTTTTGTTTTGGTCCATAGAAAATGGGAGCCGAAGCCCTAAGCTTAGGATACATGCTTCCAGGTCCAGCCCAACTTGTGGCCCAAACAGCTTTTTATTTTTTATTTTTTAAAAAAAACAGAGAAATAAAAGATGATGGACAATAGTTGTTCAGTATTTGGGGTGAGAATATATTTGGACACAAGCTTACGCTACAATGGAGACTAAATCTTTTGTGGACCCTTGACCTCTTCCTGATAAATCTCCTAAGTCAACCCTAATAAAGTAATAAGAGCTTGAGGAGGTGACGAGATTGAAAATTTGTCTGGTTTTGATAAATAAATCAAGTTTTGCTTGTGAATATCGAATAATCTAATTGATAGGCCGACTTGGTCTTGAATTTCTGTTCTATTTGTCCTATATACTTTGAATAAGAATTTTTCTGAAAAAGACCGATGATTTGCCCAGTCCGCACATAATTAATTGATGTCCATACTCCATTTTTCTCCTCCATATAAATCTTTGTGGTGGGAGTGGAAATTTGGCTTTTGAGCAATAGATAAGGTGCTCCAGTACCATATCAATTGACTTTTGGTGGTAAAAGTAAAACGTTATGTACTCTGAGTTTTATCTCAGTTGATTATTAGTTTTTATGATTAAAGGAGTAGTATGGGTTTAATGTCCGCAATTCTTACTCCTTTTTTCTATTTGTATGAACAATAGTCCTACCTCAAGATCAAAATAAAAAAAAAAATAAAACATTAGGAATAAAAATACATAAAAAAAATTATTATGCTCTATTAGCAAGAATTTTGGTTGTATATTTTATAATAAGTACGATCATAATTAACTATACTCACTGTGAATATGTAATTGATAGTTGTTATTTTATCTGCTTTCGTCTTGTATCAGGTTAGTTCCCATCCATCTAATTAAACTTAAAATTTTATTTTTCAGTATATATAATTGCGCTAAACAGTCTCTCTCTCTCTCTCTCTCTTTCTCTCTCTCTGTTTTTTTTTTTTGTATATTGGAAGTCGGAACTAAACCGAAGAGTCTATATATTGAACCAAAAAATCATTTGGTTGCACAAAGAGAATATCTTATATCCTCTGTAAAATTCCACCAATTTTATCTACTAAAATGCTGTAGCAAGTCAGCTCATTCCATAGATTCATCCATACACCACCCATAGATCCGATAAATTCGTTCCATATATTCATCCATACACTACCCAAGTCTCTGACTCGCTTCTAATGTTAACAACGAAAAAACTAAATGGCAAATATATAGATAAAAATGCAGTAGATATACAGTTATTTAGAACCGTAAAAAGTATATAAAATTTAAAAAAATAAAAAATAAATAAATTATTAAATATCATTAAATTAACTACATGCCTCTTACTTGTCTTAGTAAGAATATCTACGTAGTCAAACTTTTTTCATAATGTTCAAGATGAATTTTCAACTCATTATGTACTTACCTAGCCAGTAGTCACCTGCAATTCCGCTATAGATTAAGTCATACCACTCCAATGGACATTCATGAAGTACCAATGTCTGCAATCACACGTCTAAATTTTTAATGTTCAAGTTGAATTTTTTTTTTCCCCAAAATGTTGAGTAACAACTAGGGCTTGCAAATCCAATCCACTATAAATAACTTGCTCTCCCTCAAGCCTCACCCATCAATCAACTCCCATCCCTAGCCAAAACCGACTTTACAAAAATAATGAGAAAACATCTCCTAACGATCATTGCTGCAGCAATTCTTGTAGCTGTGGCCATACCCAAAAATGTGGTGGCTCAAAACTGTGGTTGTGCTTCAAACTTATGTTGCAGTCAATATGGCTATTGTGGTACTACCAGTGCCTATTGTGGCCAAGGGTGCCAAGCCGGTCCTTGTTATGCAACACCTCCGCCATCGGGCAGCAGCGGCGGTGTTTCGGTGGCTAGCATTGTTACGCCTGCTTTCTTTAATGGTATAATTAATCAGGCTAGTTCCAGTTGTGAAGGGATTAGCTTCTACACCCGAGATGCATTCCTCAATGCTCTCAATTTATACCCTCAATTCGGGCAACTTGGAACAAGCGATGATTCCAAGCGTGAGATTGCAGCATTTTTTGCTCACGTTGCTCATGAAACTGGACGTAAGATGTCTCTCTCCTTCTTACTTCTATTTTTTTCAACAAAAGCTTAGGGTAGGGGGTATCTAGCCTAAGGTGAGGGAATGCTTATAGGGTTAGAGAGCGTTTTTTTTGTCTTACAATACTTATAGATGTTTTTTTATCTGTTCGGCTAGTTTTTTTCCTTTCTTTTGGCTTTCAAACTCTCAAATTTCGAAGCTACACTATTGTTGTAAAAATTGGATTGAATTAGTCAGTCTAACTGGTGTAATTGGTGGAACCTGATTTTCTATCATGACCGATTCAATGCTAAATTCTACACCAGTCAAAATTATGCTAGACGGACCGGTCAAACTGGAATAATAAATCTCAAAAATTATAATTAAACTCTAAATTTTATTTAAATTATGACGTAAGCACTTAGTTTAATTAAAATTTTCAATTTAATCTTTAAAATTAAAAAATTAATATCCAATTATTACCTGTAAATATTAATTTTTCAGTATTTTTATAAATATATATTTATTATTAAACACCGGTTGTGTTCATTCGAATACTGATTAAACTTTAAACTACTAATTTTTTTAATTTAATATCTGATCAGATTCCCAAGCTAAAACAAACTATATTTTCTGTCTTTGCAGACTTCTGCTACATCAACGAGATAGCTGGTGGGGTCTATTGCGACAGCTCAAACACACAGTACCCTTGTGCCCCGGGAAGGCAATACTACGGTCGTGGACCTCTACAACTAACATGGAATTATAACTATGGTGCAGCTGGAGCAGCCCTCAACTTAGACTTATTAAACTCTCCTCAAATTGTGGCCAATGATCCTGTTGTGTCCTTTAAGACAGCTTTGTGGTTTTGGATGACTAATGTTCGTCCTGTTGTGACTCAAGGGTTTGGAGCAACGATCCGCGCTATCAATGGCGGGGAATGTAATGGTGGAAACCCTGCTGCAGTTCAGGCTCGTGTTGGGTATTACCAGGATTATTGTAACCAGTTTGGGGTTTCCCCTGGCAATAATCTTAGTTGTTAGTTTCTAAATCAATTCCATTGGCTAACTAAATAATGTAGAATTGATCATGAGCATTAGTTCAAGTGGTCACTGACCATGTTGGCCAATAACATGATCGAATGTTCTGACTGTCAATGCATCTCCTTCTCTTTGTATGCGTTTAATCTTCCTTTAAAACCAAAAAAAAAAAAAAAAACTGTACAACTTCTCTTTCCTTACTGGAAATCTGGAGTGGCTTTGAAAGATCACTGTAATCCACTGTTTTTTTTTTTTTGATAAATCAATAAATATTTTATTAATGATACTTAGTAAAATACAGATTCAACTAAGTATCTCATATAAACTCAGTAATAAAATGAACTGAAGTTGTAAGCAATTTTAAGAATAAAAATTGAGAGCTTAATAGAAAGCACCAAAGCCAAAAAAAAAAAAGAAAGAAAGGGAAACAACTAAGTAATTAATCAGTTGAAAATCAATTTAATCTGCTTGAATGTGATGCACACCTGGACTGAAATTTTTGTATCGAATTATAAGATACGAACATATACAATATAATTGGGGATTTGCTACCCCGCAAATTTTCGTTATTTTGGAGGGCAAAGGAAAAAGTCTAGAATACAAATTAAACATCTTGGAGAGGAGACTATGGGGCAAACTTGCATCTTATTTTCAGGCTTTTTCTTCAAATAGGTGAAAGGGTGCAAATAAAAAAAAAATTGAATTTAGGTGTTGGCACTTAAAATAAAATACAATTTGCAGGCCGCCTGCACATTTTCGTGGGAAAGGAATTTTATAACGGTGGTGAAATTTTGGTTTCTTTCTTTTATTAATGAATTCTTTTCTATTAGAGTTGTACAGTTTTATTTGACACAATTTTTTTAGCGAAGAGATGTAGTCAATGTCTGTATCATGTCTCTAAGATTTGTCCTAAATCTGTATATATATATAGAGCACGCTAATATAGGTGATAGCGCATTCGAAATAACATAGTGAGCATACCTTGATATAGTATAATCTAGTAAAAAGTTTATTAAATTAAAAAAAATAATAAATATAATCAGATGACCCACTGAATCGACTGTGTAAACCCTACATATCTCTTAGTACATTGTTAAATAACATTCAACTTATGGTCATAATTCTAAAGGGTAAGCTAGCTCTTTTCGTTGTGTCATTAATTACGGTCATACTATTCAACTTAAAATTAGGTTAGCTACCACTTTCTTTTGTGATCATAAGCTAGACATCACTTCTTACCTTATGCGTGTATCCATGTGCAAGTATGGCTAGTACATTGACTTGCCTCCAATGAATTTAAGTAATGAAGTTAACTTGTTGAAAAAATAAGCACGTTTATTTAATGCGGCGCGTTTGAAGTTTGCTGTTGTAGCTACCGGTCAAAGCCAAGGAAAAAGTATGTGGGACATAAGATTAAAGTGATAATTGATTTATTGCGAAAAAAATAAGCAGGTGTGCGTTTGAAGTTTGTTTTTGTAGCTAACGATGAAAGCCAAGGAAAAAGTATGTGGGACATAGGATTAAAGTTATATTTGATTTATTGTGAAAAAAAATAAGCACGTTTATTTAATGTAGTGCGTTTGAAGTTTGTCGTTGTAGCCAACGATGAAAGCCAAGGAAAAAAGTATGTGGGAAATAAGATTATAGTGATACTTGATTTATTGTGAAAAAAATAAGCACGTTTATTTAATGTAATGCCTTTGAAGTTTGTTGTTGTAGCTAACGATGAAAGCAAAGAAAAAAGTATGTGGGACATAAGATTAAAATGATATTTGATTTACTGTGAATCCAATATTCGTTGTAATAATTTTTTATTTTTGCATCTTTGAGCATGTCCGTGTGGTGAGGCTCGTGAAATAGATACTATCAATCACAAATCTGAGAGGTTAATCCTCCAAATTCTCCCACGTTTTAGCTTGTTAGGATGTTCCTTGGGTTATGAATTTCAGCGAGGGGCTTGACTACCTTATCTCATAAATTAATCATACTTGTCTTCGAATGCAAAACCCACAATTTGATAGTTTAAATTCTTAAACACCCAGACCAAAGCCTAATTAATCTTCAATTGGGTTTATGACTTGGAGTTTATAATTACTAGCAACTACCATATATAGAAATTGAATTGCAAAATGTAACATGCCCGTGAATATTAGAGGTACTTATTTCGGAATTGGGAGAATTACGTCGTCAAGCAATTAATTACTCATTTCTCGACATTAACTCTACAAATACAATCAAATGAATAGTTGTGCGCTATTAGAAAATTAATAAAAGAACCGAATTAATGACTTATTGATCTTGTTGTGAGGTGTATGAGAGAGATGATAAGGATAATATTAGTTCAATATTCTTAAAATCCGAACAATGGCCAATACTTTTATCGGGATCACTCTAAATCTCACCACTAAAGCCATGGACCTAGTGTAAAGCGTAAATTTCGAGTCTAAAACAATTAAACTCGAAAATATAAAAATAAATTACAAATAAAAATTGTAAAGTAAAAGAAAATTTACGTGGGCTCGATCTCTGTAGATCCTCCGATTAGTGTTCCTTTTTTGACTCCGTCAAGGGCTGCACGAGCTTGATCTTGACAGAAATAATTTCCACCGCTTTTTCTTGAACTGGATAGACTGAAACTGTATCTGATTTGGACGTTTAGACTACGGTTAAGGACCGCAGAGACCAGATCTAAGCTGATTTGACTTAATTTCACCGAGGGTCGAAGGGACTTATTCTCGGATGAGTTGCCTGGATTTTGCTGAGGGCCGTATGAGGTTTAATCCCAGCCGGATTTGTAATATTTTGATTTTTTTTTTTACTATCTCTCTCTTTTTTTTTTCTTTTTTTTTTTCTTCTTTTTTTTTTTTCCGCCTGCTTTGCGCTTGCTTCGCTGCTGGCTTCTCTTTTTTCTTCTTCTGCTTCTTTTTCTCTTTTGCGCTTTTCTTTTTCTTCTCTGCTTCTGCTGGCTCCCCTCTACATTTCATTTAATTGGGGAGGCCATTTATAGGCCTCCCCCATGCCTGCCTGCCACCAACCAAATGGTTGGTGGCATTAATTAGGTTGGCAGCCGCCAACCTTCAAGGTTGGCGGCTGCCAACCATATAATTTTTTTTTTTTTTAAATTCGTTTACAAATGCCCCCACTTCAAGGGTCGGTAAGAAAGATTTTTACAGAGATGATTCGAACCGAGTCTTAAAGTCCAGTTTGAAATTTGGAAAGTCCTGATAAATATTGAATCTTGGAGTCTTCTATCTTTGACCATGCCTGTTGTTGTTGGATCGCAATAGGAATCCGATACGATCTTGAAAAAAATTAGCAGCCCAGCCAATATAGAAATTGAATGCTTGGCTCCAGGTGCATTCGAACTTCCATAGCCCGCAAAGGATTTTTTTATATCTCTTAAAGTTCCAGAGCTCTGGTGAGGATGATCCGGTAGTCAAAGAACTTGAACCTCCCCAAGAGGAAGGCCCAGCACTTTGGAACTTTAAGACCTGCGCACAGAGAGACTGACTGTAGTGATGATTCCTAAGTCTGCTTCGACGTAAGGAGAGTAGTTGGAACTTCCCCGTACATCGCGGCATCCAAGGAAGATTAGGATAATTGCAGCGTCTCATCCCTCTGTAGTAGATGTGAACTAAGGAGAGTAGTTGGAACTCCATGACACTGATGGCGTTAGGGATCCCTCGAGGAAGACTACTCTTTCTTTTCTTAGCTCGTGCGCCTCCAACTTCTTGATCGAAGAACTTCCTGAGACAAGTGCAGAGACTAGCCATTTTCTTTTGAGAAAGAAGAGCTGAGGGGTGAGTATTATAACTCGGGAATGCAAGATATATATATACATACGATAAAGGGTTTTTTTTTTTTTTTTTTTGAAAAGTCAAAAAAAAGGTACGCAGATTCGAGTAGGGCTATCCACGTCCCTTTCCTGCATAAGAGACAAAAGAGGCAGCGGCTGACGCGTGTCACGAAAGTCGTTACCGTGTGTTGCAGAAGTCGTTGCCGTGTGCTGCAGAAGTCGTTGCACCTTATCTTGTCGGCCGTCCTAGCGGGGCCCGAGGTGCAACTCCAAGTCAAGCTCGACCTCGTCTGGTGGGCCGATGATGTTGACGTCGCTTTCCGGCTGATTGATGCTGTCGGAATATTCTGGAAAGAGAGGCAAAGTTTCGCCGGAATAACTCCTTTCTGCTAGAAAAGTTCCTCCTAGACTTAAGTATCTAGGAGGGATTAACTCTTGGCTGACTCCGTAAGACCACCAGGACCAGCATGCATTCTCCCATGGGCTACGACTTTGATGAACATACCGTGGAGAGACCATTGCAGTGGAAGAACTCGGACCTGCTTCATTTGAGGGCGAAGCTGTACCAGTGGGATTTACTATTGGAATGACAGACTGTTCTTTCGAAGAAGCAGTTCTCAGTGCTGGTTTCTTTCTGTTTCTCCGATTCTGGAACCAATAAAACACATTTTTTCCTTCGATTGCCCCGAGCGGGCGCAATCGTGAAACAAGTTGGTAAATTTGAGGTGCACTAGGAATAATACCTCCATTGTTGTGGAAGACTTCCTCCAAAATTTCCAATTGTGCCATGGTCGGTTGCCACCTTGTGCGGGGTGATCTTTCTTCTCCCTTGTCTTGAGGTTCTGCAACTGGTTCCATCTTTCTTGTGGAAGAGGAGTAAAGGTCTTGGTATGTGGTGAAGATCGGTTGAGACTGATGCTGAGTTTCAGACTCAAACCCTCCGTTGCTTTTATATTTTTGGGCCGTTCACAGTTTATACTCATGCGGGCCAGGAGTTGGATTGGATTTTGAACTTGGGTTTTGGATTGTGTCTAGAACTTGGAATTTTTGGGTTTTGGGTTTTGGATCGGTTTTGGGTCGAGTGTTTGGGCTTCTAGACTTGAATTTTTGGACTTGGGTCGAGTGTTTGGGTTTTGGATTTGAATTTTTTGGATTTGGGTCGAGTGTTTGGGTTTTGGTTTTTTTTTGGTTTGGGTTTTCGATTGGACTTTCAGATCGGGACTTCCGAATTTTTTTTTTTCGCTTTTTTTTTTGATTTTTTTTGTTTTTTTTTTTATTTTTTTTTCTTTTTTCTATTTTTTTTTGATTTTTTTTTAAACATATTTATACATAATACTGTTTCAAAAATTTACCATTGATCGGGTTGATTCGGACGCCTTATTGGTCTGACAGCATGTAAGCGTTGTGAGTGTAGGCCTCCTGCACTAAGTATAGCCCGTCCCATTTGGAAGTAAGCTTGTCACCAGGCCGATGCTTCATGTTGATGGGCCGTCGCACTGCAAGAACAAGGTCTCCAACTTGAAAAGATCGAGGGCGGACCCTGCGGTTGAATGTGTTGGTGACCGGGCTTGGTAGCACTCAAGTTGCTGTTGTGCTTCGAGCCTCCTTTCATCGAGAGCTTCTAACTCATCCAGACGTAGGCGAGCATTCTCCTCCTGTGTGAGTCCTTCTAGAACCGCCATGCGCAGAGATGGAATCTGTGTTTCCAACGGCAGTATTGCTTCGACACCGTAGACAAGTGAGTATGGAGTCGCCTGTGTTGGAGTCCGATAAGTTGTACGATACGCCCATAATGCCTCCAGAATTCTGTCATGCCAATCTCTTTTAGATTTAGAGACTACCTTCCGCAACAGGTTGCATAAGGTCTTGTTGAATGCTTCAGCCAAGCCATTTGTCGGGGCATTGTACATGGATGACTTGTACTGCTTGAACTTGAACTTCTCGCAGAGCTTGTCGATTAAGCTGTTGTAGAACTGCTTACCATTATCAGTGATGATGAATCGAGGGACTTCATAGCGATAGATCAGCTGAGTCCGGATGAAATTGGCAACATGCTCCTTCTTTACCTCTCTAAGTGGAATGGCTTCGGCCCATTTTGAGAAGTAGTCGGTTGCTGTGAGGATGTACAGGTGACCTAGGGATGACTTTGGCAAGGGCCCCACTAAGTCGAGACCCCAAGCTTCAAAGGGCCAGGATGAGACAGTTGGATACAGTGGCTCCGGTGGTTGATGTATGTAATTGGCATGAAATTGACAAGCTTGACAAGTTTTAGCAAACTCAATGGAATCACGTACCATGGTTGGCCAGTAGTATCCCATCCTTCTGAGTTAGAAATGCAACTTAGGCCCCGATTGATGTCCGCCACAAACACCTGAATGTGCTTCAGCGAGAGCTTGTTTTGCCTCTTCATTGGCTAGGCAGCGAACTAGAACTCCATCAAAAGACCTTCGATACAGAGCATCCTTGAGATATATGAACCGGGGAGCTCGTCGTTGAATTTCTGTTTTATGACGACGATCTTCGGGCAGCTTCCCATGCTGTAGATAGTCAATGATTGGTTGGCGCCAATCTTCGTCCTCCGCGAGACGTATAGATACAGCATTGGCTGCTGTAGTTTCTTCATCATCCTTCTGCGGCACTATCCATTTCTGGCACACGGCAACAACTGTAGCCTGGATTTCTGACTTTGCAAGAGAGGTGGTCAGGTTAGCCAACGCGTCTGCCTGAGTGTTTTCTCGTCGAGGCACATGCTCCAAGGTGATGCTTTCAAATTCATCCATTAGCTGTCGAGCACGTTGATGGTAAGGCGCAAGATCCTCTTTCTTCACGTCATACAATCCTGTAAGTTGGTTGATGACGAGCTGGGAATCTCCATGGACTTCTATAGTTGGAATCTTCATATCGACAGCCATTTGAAGACCAATGATCAAAGCCTGGTATTCAGCAACATTATTTGAACATAACTCACCGAGAATGATAGCATATGGTAGTATTTGTCGTTGAGGAGTGACAAACACTATGCCGGCACCAGCACCATCACGCCTTGCTGCACCATCAAAGAACATCGTCCATGGTGGCAGTGTCTCAATATAAAAGACCTCTTCATCTGGAAGATCGTCTGTGAACTCCCAATCTGACGGAACAGGGTGATCTGCAAGGAAGTCTGGTAGAGCTTGTCCTTTAACTGCTTTTTGAGGCACATAGACAATGTCGTAGCTTTGTAGGATTACTGCCCACTTGGCAAGTCGTCCTGACAAGATTGGTCTAAATAAGATATATTTGACAGGATCAGCTCTGGCAATGAGACGTACCGTGTGAGTCTGCATGTAGTGTCTCAGCTTGTCAATGGCAAAGAACAGTGCTAGACATGTCTTTTCAATGGGCGAATAACTCAGCTCCGGACCGTTTAGTGTTCTACTCAAGTAGTACAGGGCAACTTCCTTTCCCTGCTCGTTTTCCTGTGCAAGCAAGGCTCCCAAAGATCTTTCCTGTGCTGCAATGTAGAGAATCAATGACTTTCCTTGAATTGGAGCACCTAGGACCGGTGGATTGGAAAGGTACTTCTTTATGCTCTCAAAGGCTTTGCTGCAAGTTTCGTCCCACTCGAAGTTGACATCCTTCTTCATCAACCGATGGAAAGGTTCACATATCCCAGCTAAATTGGAGATGAAACGGCGAATGTAGGCCAGCTTTCCTTGTAGACTTCGCAGCTCGTGCAGGTTTTTAGGTTCAGGCATCTTTTGAATTGCCTCAACCTTTGACTGATCAACTTCGATTCCACGATAGCGCACCACGAACCCAAGAAACTTTCCTGATGTGACACCGAATGCACACTTGAGAGGGTTCATTTTGAGCTGATGCCTCCGAAGTCTTTCGAACACTGTCTTGAGATCCTCGAGGTGGTCTTTGCGCTTCTTAGTCTTTACAACTAAGTCATCAACATAACATTCTACAATCTTGTGCAGCATGTCATCAAAAATTTTTTGCATAGCACGTTGATAAGTGGCGCTAGCATTTTTCAATCCAAACGGCATAACTTTGTAGCAGTATATACCTTTTGGGGTGCGGAATGCTGTCAACTCCTCGTCTTCTGGTGCCATTCTGATTTGGTTATAGCCTGAAGAACCATCCATGAAAGACAATGCTTCGTGACCCGTTGTTGCATCGACTGTGATCTCCGTTATGGGCAACGGAAAGTCATCTTTCGGGCAGGCCTTGTTAAGATCTCGAAAATCAACACATACCCTCAACTGTCCATTCTTCTTTCCTACTGGGACAATGTTGGCAATCCACGTTGGGTAGGTGACCTCTCGGATGAAGCCGGCATTGATCAGCTTGTTCACCTCCTCCTCGATTTATGGAATGAGTTTCGGGCGGAACCGTTGTTGTGGCTGCTTGACAGAACGAACACCCTTCTTTATTGCTAGACGATGCACCGCAATTTTTGGGTCAAGTCCAGGCATTTCTTTGTAACTCCATGCGAACACATCCCTGTATTGACTTAATACCTGAACATATTCTTGCTCTTCTTCTGCAGTAAGTAAAGCACTTACAAATGTAGGTCGGGGATCTTCCGGAGAGCCAAGATTGACCTCCTTGAGTTCATCAACAGTCGCTTGGCCACCGTCTTCAAGTTCCGGGGGAGCCTCCTTCACTTCACCATCTGATGAGTCGGAATCAGCCTCCTCGCTAATTGTGACATGAAATGCAGAACCTCTGACTTCACCTTCTTTGTTTGACTGGATAAGCCTGTCTTGTTTGGTGGTGGTGGTGATGGCACGTACATCAGCTGCTCGGCTTCGACTCTTTAGCGTGATCCGCACAGGTAACTTCTCCTGATAGCTTAAGCCAGGTCGGGACTGTGATGTTTGAGAAGCGGCGCCATGTGTGGATGGCAGCGTACCCATTGTGCTCGGGTTTGAAAAGTCATAGCCTGCCTTTGCCAAAAGCTTATATGCATTAGGATCAAATCCTTCATGTGTTCTTCTTTCTGGAAGTGAGCCGCCTTCGACTGCCCCCGTGTGTGGTTTGACGAAGCCTTTTAATGGTTTTGAGGACAAAGCCGGCTCAATCTTTGGTATCGGCAGAGTGTAAGTCTCCTTCAGGTTGTGCAGCTCCTTTGTTTTGGGTCGGCTATGACCTTACTCCTGTTTAAGATCAATACAATAAGAGAAAGGGGGTTGACCTTCTGAGCGTCGTGACTTCGACACATAGCGTAGGACTGGAGTGGAGCTTGAAGATGCAACATCCTTCGGACGGAGTTCAGCAGGCTGCGACAGCTTTTCATTTGTCGGAGTCTGAGGTTGAGCATTGGCAGGTTCTTCGACAGCTTTTCGCTTTTTGTGGATGCCCCCAGTCCAAGTAGCTTTTGATGGAATGATCTCCGGATTGTCTGTATCAGTGTAGAAGACTGCATCCGCCAAATGTGATTCAGCATCATCGAACGGCTTTAAGTCAGCATTGACCTTTTGAACGCCACCATTGTAATACTTGAAGCACTGATGCAAGCTTGAAAGCACAACTCCATTTCCATGAATCCATGGTCGTCCTCGCAACATCTTATATGTGGTACGTGCATCAATCACGTGAAATAGAGTGCTAGAAGTGAGATTACCGATAGTTAGCTCCAAGCGAATCATCCCGATTGATTTCTGTCCTCCTTGATTAAAGCCATGAATCATCAAGCGGCTATCTGATAATTCATCAATGCCAATACCGAGCTCCTTTATAGTCGATTTTGGGATAATATTGACTGCTGAACCATCGTCAATCAGAATACGTCGGACCTTCTGCTCTCTCACATAGCCTGATACATACAGCAGCCGATTGTGGGGTTTGGACCCCAGCAGGAGATCCTCATCTGAAAATGAGATGGCAGAGTAACATCCGACGTGATTTTGGTCCGCCTGTTGCTCCGCTGAGTTAGAATCATTTGATGGTTGTGATTCAGCTGAGGTCTGGAGAGTATTGCTGACTTGATTTGGCCACACTTCTGTTGATTGCAAGGCTATAAACAGCTGAGGGTTAGCAATAAGGGTTTGGAGAGCTTCATATACCTTCTCCGTTGTCGACTTTTTGTTGTCGAGCGGCTCCTCCTTACGGTGTGTCACTTCTTCTGATGGTTTTGAAGTGATAGTGGTCTGGTTTGCCGAGGTTACGCCTTCCTGATCCAGAATGATTTTATTCTGGCTTTTGAGCTTCATGATTAGCTCCTTCAGGACGAAACACTTCTCAGTTGGATGACTTACTATCCGGTGATATTTGCAGAATCTCGGATCGCTGACTCGATCCTTTTCATTCGGCCGCTTGCACTCTGGGAGTTCGATCAGCTTCGCATCCAAGAGTTGTTCAAGAATGTCGGGGACGTCTGAGTCGGGGAATGGATACTGCTTCTGCTCCAGCTCTCGCAATGTCACCTTCCGCCTTTCCTGTTGTTTTGGCTAAGTTATTTGGGTCGGAGGATTTACCTTGGATTTAGCTCCCACTTTTACTGGTGCGGCTTTAACAGTCATTACTTCTTTCCCTTTTCCGGAGCTGTTGGGTTTCTTAATCTCCCTTCTGCCCCCTTGCTGGTCCAACTGGATGGGAACCGTGCCTCCGGAAGTTTGAATGCTTATCTCTATATCATGTGCGCGGGTTGCCAGTTCTTCGAAAGTTCGGGGTTTGACACCCTGCAGGATGTATAACAACTCCCAAAGCATTCCCTGGATGCACATCTCTACGGCAGAAGTCTCCGTCAGGCGATCTTTGCAGTCCAAGCTGAGGGCACGCCATCTGTTTATGTATTCGATAACGGGCTCTCCTTTCCTTTGTTTGGTGCTGGTAAGCTCCATCATACTTACCGTCCTTTGAGTGCTGAAAAATCTGTTGAGAAACTCTCGTTGTAGCTGTTCCCAACTGTCGATCGATTCTGGTTCAAGATTTATGAACCAGGTGAAAGCGGTCTCCCTGAGTGAACGAACAAACTGCTTCACCAAGAGATCTCCGTAAGTCCCTGCGTTGTTGCAGGTTTCAACGAAGTGGGCGATGTGCTGTTTGGGATCGCCTCGTCCGTCGAATTGTTGAAATTTGGGCGGTTGGTAGCCCAGAGGCATGTTGAGACTTTCGATCCGTCTGGTGTACGGTTTGACGTACATCTGTGATCCTTGGAATGATGTGGTTTGTTGCAGTCGGATCGTATTAGCTATCATTTCCTGCAATTGTTGAACAGATAGCGAAGCTACAGAATTTGAGGGTGGCAGCTGTGTAGAACTACCTGGTCGCTTTTCTGCAGGGAAGACGTCGGCTAGTGTGGCTTCTGGAGTGAAACCGGGTGGATATGGCTGCTCCTCGCGGATTTCGGGATCAACTTGGATCGGGGCTTTTCCTTTGAGAGCTGCGATCTGTTGATCTTTTTCCTCCACGACTCTGATCAGCTGTAAAATTTTGTTCTCCAATTCTGAAATTCTTTCCTCTGTACTGGTTGTGTTGGTCATCATGACGGCAACAGATGAGGCTCCGGGAAAGACTGGGGGAGAAAACTCTTCTGATTCTTCTGTGTGAGTCAGATTTTGTTGAGCAGGCTTCGTCGTGTTGCCCCCGACTTCGATAGGGGTGGGTGATCGACTCCTCCATGCGGCAAGAGAGTCAGGGGAGAGATCCTGTTGTGCGAGCTGTGGACTCTCCATTTCGACATTTTGTCGGGTTTGGACGGCAAGAAATTGTGTCCGTCCCCGGGTTTCTGGACCTGCGTACCCAGGTAGGGTAGTTGATGCAGGCAATGGAGCCATTGCCTTCTTTTTTGTGGCAGCAGTTGTACTCTTTTTCGGTGTCATTTGATGTGCTGAACACCTGTAAAATTTTTTTTTTTTTTTTACTTTTTACTTTTTTACTTTTTACTTTTTACTTTTACTTTTTTTTTTTACTCTCGGCTCCCCTTTTACCTCTTTTTTTTTTTTTTTAGGAACAAGAGATGGGAGGTGAAGTTGTCCCACCGAGCGTGCCAAAAATTTGTAAAGCGTAAATTTCGAGTCTAAAACAATTAAACTCGAAAATACAAAAATAAATTACAAATAAAAATTGTAAAGTAAAAGAAAATTTACGTGGGGTCGATCTCCGTAGATCCTCCGATTAATGTTCCTTTTTTGGCTCCGTCAAGGGCTGCACGAGCTTGATCTTGACAGAAATAATTTCCACCGCTTTTTCTTGAACTGGATAGACTGAAACTGAATCTGATTTGGACGTTTAGACTACGGTTAAGGACCGCAGAGACCAGATCTGAGCTGATTTGACTTAATTTCACCGAGGGTCGAAGGGACTTGTTCTCGGATGAGTTGCCTGGATTTTGCTGAGGGTCGTATGAGGCTTAATCCCAGCCGGATTTGTAATATTTTGATTTTTTTTTTTTACTATCTCTCTCTTTTTTTTTTCTTTTTTTTTCTTCTTTTTTTTTTTCCGCCTGCTTTGCGCTTGCTTCGCTACTGGCTTCTCTTTTTTCTTCTTCTGCTTCTTTTTCTCTTTTGCGCTTTTCTTTTTCTTCTCTGCTTCTGCTGGCTCCCCTCTGCATTTCATTTAATTGGGGAGGCCATTTATAAGCCTCCCCCATGCCTGCCTGCCACCAACCAAATGGTTGGTGGCATTAATTAGGTTGGCAGCTGCCAACCTTCAAGGTTGGCGGCTACCAACCATATAATTTTTTTTTTTTTTTAAATTCGTTTACACCTAGTTTTGTAGAAGTACATTTCCACTAACAAGTCACGTATCAGACAAGACACTTCAAATGCCTTACTCTTTTTTATTTGGACTGTTCTTTAGCCAATAAAAGTCTATTAAAGCTCCTATATATAACCTTAAAGGGCATAATTCCCAAGGCAATCCTTATTTTTTCTTCTACAGACCACATTTGATTACCTTATTTACACATTGTTAATTTAAGTATCTAAATACTTACATCGAATCTTGACACTCTATAACTTTCCTCTATTTTATAGGTTATGATCTAGATCCTTCTCCCTTCAATCTCAGTGAATCGGTCCGCTTCCTATCTTTTGGAATTCTAGTTCAATCAAGAGAGAGGGAGAGAGAGAGATGCTTTAGAGATTAATGTTGAATTTGTAAAGGAGTTCTGTTAGATGAGTCAGGACTTTTGTCTCGACGCGCATCTAACTTGCTAACGTGATAGTTTTTTTTTTTTTAAAATTAAATTCTAAATAATATCTAATATTATCCTAAACATATTATACTATAAGGGTGCGTTTAGTACACAGACTGGATAGTATAGTATAAGATAGTATAGACTAATAAAGTATAAGATAGATTAAATTATTAGCCTATTTTATATTTAGATGTCATCAAATAGTATAAAATAATTATCTTATTTAATATTTAGATGATATAGGATAGAATACTATAGTATATCAAAATGATTTTTTTACCCTTGGAAATAATTGATTTACATTTATTATTAATTTTAATATTTTTATTAAAAATAATTAAAATTAAGTAATAAAATTAATATTTATTTTACATACTATTATACATTATATTGTTTATAATTTTTTAATTTTGTATAAAAAATATTTTTTAAAATTAAGCATTAATTTTATTTATACAAATAAATTTTAAGATATCAAAGAAAAGATATTAATATTTTTCAAATTTTTTAAGGAAAAAATTAAATAAATTTTAAGTTATAAATTTTCAAATTTATATGAAAGAAAATGAAAGAATGAGAGAGAGAGTGAGAGAGAGAGAGAGAAGAGGAAGGAGGACAGAGAAAGGAAGGGAAGAAGGAGGAGAAAGGAAGGAGGGAGAGGAAAGAAAGGGGAGAGAGAGAGATGAGGAGTGAGAGAGAGAGAGGAAGGAGGAGAGAGAAAGGAAAGAGGATCGAGAGAGAAAGGAAAGAAAAGAGAGAATGTGAGAGAGAAATGAATTTTTTAAATTTTATGTTAATTTTTTAAAAAATATTTAAAATTTATTTTAATTAAGATGATATTTTAGTAAATATATAATTTATTAACATTAGTCCATGAAGTGGAATAAACTAGCTCGTAGGAGTGAGAGAGATACATATTCATGAATAGTAAGCTCACACTAACCTATCACATACTTATCTTATTAATCAATCAAATATAAGTTAAAGTGAGATAATTGTCTACTAGTTTAGTCTATCTTATTTTATCCTATCTTAGGGTGTGATTGGATAATGAGAAATTGAATAGAAAGTGAATAGAAAAGAAAATGAATAGAAAATAGTACAATAATGATGATATTATAATTGATAAAAAAGTAATGATTAGAAAGTTGCGAGAAAAAAATGAATAGTAATCTGTATAAAGAAAAAGTAAAAGATAATTATTTGAATTGATAAAATATAAATAAAAAAAATTAATAGAAAATGAATAATTTTTTCATTTTCATTTTTTTTCAATAGAAATTTGTCAATCATAATGTAAATCTTTTGTTTTGAAGCAAAATATATTCTGTTAATGCCGGGTTGGGGCCGGGAGACAAATCCCGGGCCCACCAACCTTATCTCTTTGCCAAGCTAAATTTTCCAAAGCTTTGCAAAGCAAACTATTAGGAGCATTGAAAAGGTCAAAGTCAACTCACATACTCGGAATGCACGCATCTTCTAGACAACGTCGCATGGTCAACTTGAACTTTCTGAGCACATAGTTGACAATTGACATTTCAAAACCCCTCTACAACCAACCACTATAAGTATCTATGCATTCTAATCCATTTCTTCCCATCAAACATTTTTTTCCCCTTTCATCCTTTTGTATATCAAAACGTATCATCCAATCAGGAAAAATGGCAAGCCTCTATACCAAAGAATTGGTCCCTAATTCTCTTAGTGGGACTTTTTCTTGCTGGGGCTGTGCCGGGCCATGTAGTGGCTCAGAATTGTGGTTGTGCCTCAGACCAGTGCTGCAGCCGGTGGGGTTATTGCGGCACCACCGTTGAATATTGCGGAACCGGGTGCCAAGAGGGGCCGTGCTTTGCTCCGCCTCCCACGAACGACGTGTCGGTGCCCGATATCGTGACAACCGAGTTTTTCAATGCCATACTCGACCAGGCTGATGCGAGTTGCGTTGGAAAGACATTCTACTCACGGGCCGTTTTCCTTGAGGCACTTGAGTCCTATCCTCGGTTTGGCAAAGTTGGATCCGCCGACGATTCCAAGCGTGAGATCGCTGCATTCTTTGCGCATGTCACTCATGAGACTGGACGTAAGTTTATTATTGTAGTTCTATTTATTTCCATAAATCTCATGTTTATTCTTAATATTAAATTCTGAGATATCGAAGATAGAAATCTAAGTTCTTAAAGTTCCCCCTGCTTGCTCTTCTATTGATTATATAGCACAAACTTTCCTTGTCCAGGAATTCAGCAAATGTAACTCTTAAATCTAGTTTTTTCACATTTACCTGACGTAATATTGCTGATTACTAAACTTTGCATAATGTGCAAATTCAAGAATTTATACATTAGTGCGAAGTTTAGGGACGTTTATAACTATTTTGTTGTTTTTTTTTTTTTTTTTTGTCTTAACAGGGCTAATTAGCCCACTGCTTTGACAATTAGAACGAATCAAATGATGAAATCAACAAAAATTGTTTCCTGTTTGTGCAGACTTCTGCTACATAGAAGAGATAAATGGTGCATCAAGAGACTATTGCGACGAGACCAACACCCAATATCCATGCAATCCCAATGAAGGCTACTATGGTCGTGGACCAATTCAGCTATCCTGGAACTTCAACTATGGTCCGGCCGGCGAAAGCATAGGCTTCGACGGGTTAAATTCTCCTGAAACCGTGGCCAATGACCCCGTAATTTCCTTCAGGACAGCCCTGTGGTATTGGATGAACAATGTCCAATCTGTTCTAGGACAAGGTTTCGGGGCCACCATTCGAGCCATTAATGGTAGGCTTGAATGTGATGGTGCCAATCCAGCTACTGTTCAAGCTCGCGTGCGATATTATACCGAGTATTGCAACCAACTTGGTGTTGCTCCTGGAGACAATCTTACATGTTAGGATGCAATACAATACAATATTCGCTTGTGTCTCTCTCTCCCTCTCTTTGTTTTTTTTTTTTTTTTTTCAGCGTTGTTTGAATATTTTGTTAAATGAATTGTACTCTATATGGTCGGTAGTTTGGATTACTGTGGATGAATAGCCCAAAATGAAATAGAGAAAATAAAAATTATGATTGATTGTAAGAAAATATGTCAGACTTTGCGTTACAACTGAGTCATCAATCTTATATTGCTTTTTAATTTGATGTTATGTTATCCTATAACTACCCTAATTTATTCCAAACAAAAATTTTACTGTGGAGGACTTTTTTTTGTTGTTGTTTATTAGGGAGCTAAAAAAGTGGTGAGTTAAATAATAAAAGTATATTTCTTCATTTTTATAAATATTTATTTTCATAAAATTCATATATCCTTTTTAAGATTGGAATTTAAGGCCTCTCAAAAATAAAAGATCCGTGTGCTTATGGAACCAACCTCACTTGTGATTATTTTCTTTTCATGAAAAAAAAAAAAAAAAACAGAGACATCAAGCATTTTTTTTTGCTAAGATGTAGAAATATTCAAAGATATAACGAAACTTATTGACAGGTTCCTAATTAATTCACGGTTTCTTCCGTGAACCAGTCATCCCGCTATACGTACGAGAGACTGAATTGTTCAAATTCTTAAAACATACATAAAAAGGAAAAACGAATTTCTTTTTTTTTTTTTTTTTTTTTTGGATCCAAGGAAAAACGAATTCTTGAAACAAGGAGTGGAGAGAATAAAAGGGCCCATTGTTATGGGCCCTGCACATCTTGGCCCGATATGGGTTCCACGTAATTACACCAACCCATACAGAGACAGGCTACACGCACAGCCACCCAGCCCAATTTAGATTTCAAAAGGTTTCCTTAGCTACGCAAACATTAAAAGTATCTGAATACAGAAAAAAAATATTAAAAGATATAACATCTTTTCTAACTTTTTTTTCGCTTGTTATTAAAAAAAAGAAATTTTTTTGTTTAAAAAATTTATGTCCATAAGCCATCCGAAAAGCATCATCGTCCTGCCAGCAGGCTGCACAGGAG
Source organism: Carallia pectinifolia (assembly GCA_037832335.1). Lineage (NCBI taxonomy): Eukaryota > Viridiplantae > Streptophyta > Magnoliopsida > Malpighiales > Rhizophoraceae > Carallia > Carallia pectinifolia. The sequence continues at coordinate 6,140,560 of CM075449.1, forward strand.
CTATAGTCTCAATGGCCAAAAGGTCCTGCTGCTGTGGAATCGAGGCATAATAGCCTAAACGACCATTAACACAGACAAAAGATCCAATTCTGACAAACAAATGTAATTCTTACTAATATCTCGAACAAACAACTCTTACAAATACATCCAACTGCCAATAAAAACATGCTGCAAAATATAGCACCTGAATGAACTGCTATAGAATAACAGTTAGTAAATATCCCATATATTCGTAAGAAATATAAGGAACCTTTCCCAACTAAATATTGTTGCTTGTCATGCATATCTTGCTTGTCATGCATATCAAAGTGCCTAAACAAAAGCATTCAAAATCCAGGCTAGTATGATACAATGGACGCTCGCTTGTGTCTAAATAAGGAGGCAAATCTGCAGTTGGCATTTCACCATGCCCATCCAAAAAAAATTAACAAGTCTATTTGACTTAGGACTATCTATACAATGGCTGTCTGTTTGGCCTTTACCTATTCAAAGTTTATGCGCTGCCAAGACAAAGACCCATCCAATTCTTGTGCTCGAAAGTGCCAAATACAATACTTTAGAATTCCCTTCTCTTTTGTCTCAGTTCATTAAGTTCCATCTCGATCTCAGGATCTCGAAATGGAGTACTTGCACTTGCAATAACTGTTCTTCCAGGTGGAAGTTCTCCTTTCTGCGAGGGAAGATAAATAAACAATCACTAACAGCTTTAAACATAGCAGGTCCTTGATGCCTGGTGCCTAGTGCTACTGCTTTCTTTTTATCTTCCTCAAATAGTAACGCAACACCAGGGCAGTTTTCAAGAGCGCTAAAGGAATTTTCCTGACTCTTTCTCTCAGTCTGGCTCTCTAGACTAAAGAATTTGCCTAATGGGGCATCCCCAGAGGCTAAGAACTAGACCTTTATCTTTGAGGTCTCAATTAACCTGGGAAGGAGGAGGGGGTATACCATATAAGCATTATCAGTTTAACATTCTCTATCATTAAAAGGATTAATCTCCTCTTTTCATTTGGGCACTACAAATATTCTCTCAGAAATCAACACTTGAAATCTGTCTGAAGACTACCAGCCTCAGTCTCAGTCCCAGTATTTCTTCCCATTTTCGGTATGCAACATCCCCCTCACCCTTTTTACTAAGGGCCCTTGTCTACGAAGAAGCAACAGTTTAAAGAACACAAAAAGTTGCAGCATCCCAGTGCATGAGCGTAATTAATAAGTTCCTCTAAGCAGTTAGAAAAAGACAAAAAGGCAGACTTACTCTAGCTGCTTACTTTGCAGATATACGTGAGCAGAAAATTACGTACAACGTCGAGTTTCTGACAAGATGTGTAAGGCATACCTTTGAGCTACTAGATACCTCCTTCTTTAGCTTCTCAAGATCATCATCAACTGATGAGGTTTCAAGTAATGCAAACTGCATTAAATATCAGAAGCACTAATTGAGGCTGGTGACACATGAAGTTTAATGGTTATGAAATCTGATTAGCAATTAAATTTGTACTCAATCTTCAAGAGAATGAAGAATGCATGAACAGAAAGAAGCATAAAAAGATTTAATAGAAAACAAAAAAGAAAAAAAGGATTCTACTTGAAAGTGAGACCACTTAATTAAAAACTATCCAACACCTATTTTCTGATCAAAAGCTCTCTTCACTGGTGTGGGATTAACTTTGTAAGACTGGCTTCTGAGGAGAATCTTCTACTCAAACCTCACCTCTGCTTGTTTGCAAACAGATAGCATGGGAAGCGTACTCATTTACCTTTCCTTTCTCAGCCACAGTGACTTTTCACATTTCACATCATTTAAGTTTAAAAGTGAAAGAACCACAAACATAGAAAAAGAAAGAATTGCAGATGGGTGGCAGGTAATACTGCCTCCATGGGATTCTAATGCCTGCATCTTGAACAGGCTTGTATTGTTGAAACATCATCTTGAAGGGTTTGGAATCAAACAGTCATCTAAATCACCAAAATGTAAGCAAATTGTTATGTGATAATCATGGACATAATGACAGAGGTATTTTTTTGAAAGGGTTCATTGGTGTATGTACTTTTCTGTTTAATGTATTTACTGCACATAAGAGTCTTCAAAAGGCTGAATTTATATTCGACCAGATCAGTCTTCAATACAATAGAATATGGTAACCACTGCCCTTTACATCTTTCTACACACTCTTCTTGCAACATAGATATGGCAGCAATTAGGCCGATGCAAATGTTTCGACTTTTGAGAAAGTTTGTATGCGGAAGATACGATAAAAGAGTGCACAAACATCCAGCACAAACATAGAAGGAGAGAGAAAAGAAGATACCTTTCCTTCCAGATCATCAGTAGTTAACTGGCCAAGGGCTTCTGCTTGTGATTCCATTGCCAATACTACCAAAATGCAAATCAAGAGACACTAAAGAACTCAAATTCAATCTAGAGCTATTTCTGCATTAGAAGTGACAGATAGATATAGAGAGAACAAAAGTAGGATGCCTGAATCCAAAAGTGATCAGCCCTAAAACAAGCATGAATTAAACTTCAAGCACTCAAAAAATCACATTTTGTGAACAATCTGAAAAAATGCAGCCACTATGGTTGTGTCTCACAATTCTCAGACATGTTAATGCACAATATGGAAGAAGATAATCCAATGGTTGATTATAATCAATGGAAAGGAAGGAGACGAAAAGGGTGGGCCTTGACAATGAAAAACACAGTTTGCACAGCTATAGATTGAAATTGGGATGAAATAGCTATATATTTCACCAGACTTGCAGAAGTAACAACTAAATGCTTCTCATAATAATTTGATTCTCTTGTTGGTAAGTGTTTGATCACAGTAATTCATGCCAAAGCTAAGATCAAGGGTTCAATTTGCATGAAAGGCGCACTACTTGCAGCAGGTGCTACTGAGGAATGCAGGGAAGTGATTAATGGGTGTAGAGGCCAGGCTGTGGCAAGTCCAGCATCCTGCAGTGGTGTATCCAGGGTTATCAGATTGTGAGGCTTCAGTGGCTTACAACCCAATTTAAGGAAACAAAATTGCACTTCTCCTAATAAGGTTTTAACATGGGAGAAAAATTAATTACATTAAGCTGCAATAGAATGTTGCAATCAATCACTTTGGCAGTCACAAGTGGATTGGAAATGCCTCCAGGGCATGTCAAGTGAGGGATATGTCCTATGGCCATCTGCAAAATGTTCGGCTATAAACAAATATAATTGGATTCTACAACAAACACCATTTACTCATGGAATAACATTCTTCTTCTTATTCTCTCTTTTTCTTAATTAAAAAAAAAAAAGAGTAATATCAGCCAACCCAACTGTGTCGAAGTTTTCGTAGCAGAAGCAGTTAGACAATGATATGCACAAAGATATATACTCTGGATATTCAGATCACTCATCTTACCCTTCTCTTCCATCTTTTCGAAAGCTGAGAGAGCATTACTCGTATTAACATTCCCCAACATCTCATTCACTTTCGTTGCAGTCCTAAGCAACAACAGCAGCATTAAGGAAGTAAACCACTTAAATGCAAAAGTAACAAAAAGATGTAAATAGTAATAGGTACAAACTTTGCAGACTGAGCACGTGCTTTGAGAGTATCTTTCTTTGACCGTGCTTCCTGTATCTTGCTTTCCAAAAGCTGCACAAATTGCAGTTTGCAAAATTTAATAAGCAATCAATTTCTTAAAAGAGGGAACACCTAAACGATCTTTAAGGAATCAGTCCCTAGGAGTGGAGCATAAAGGTCATTGTTATCCCCCTTTCTTGTGAATCTTGTTGGAAATGTCAATTTAGGCATTCGACATCTATTCATGCCTTTAATTTACAATGACAACACAGGATATCAGAGCGATGCTTTATGAAATTTAGGCCAAGCCAATGTATTTAACTTTTAATACATGGGACCCAGCATCGCAAAAGAAAATCAGTTTCCCAAACAGGCCAAACTTGGGAATGTGCAAGAAACTTAACCTATGAGTATGATACAGGCAATAGCAGTATTAGAGTACCCGAGTATTGGAGACAAGATTATCAACAACACCTTTTTGCTGTTCAAGTTGAGCCTTCAAAGCATTAGCATTATCCTGCACAAACGAAACCAGAAAATTAATCTTCAGAATATTTGTTGCGAATGTGATACAGCATATATTAGATATTGCTGCTTTATTTTAAAGTATTGCATGCTTTATCCTAAAGTTCACAAGCATTTAATCAAAAAGAGGAACTCAATTTGGGAGCCCTCCCAACTTTTTCTTTTGGCCAAAAGCGACTCATTTTGCCAGCTCAAGCATCATTTACATGCAGCTGTACGAATGCAATTGATCAGCAGTGATAAAATTCATCCCGGTGTCTCCTAGTAGCATGTCAATAGTTACAAACAAGGTAGACCAAAGTCCAGAGTGGATAATGGAAGAAACGATTTGGACATTTATGGGAGCTCATATTTCAAAACGCCAGATCAATTCACTCCAAGCACTGTGTGACAAAATATATTGTATTGTGTGCCAAACAGTAATATGATTAAATGAAGAAAGAAAACAAAATGGAACACTCTTAAAAACGTTAAGTGGCAATTCCAACAGGGCATAGGATTCAGACTAAGATGTAACTTGAACACAACATAAAGACTTCAGTGGGATGTTGACTTACAGCATAGGATTTACGCCTCTTCAGTGCTTCACGTGCAAGATCTTCCTCTCCCTTTTGAAGAGCAAGCTGTGCCCTTCGATACCTGCATGAAATTAGCCAAGAACCCATTCCAATTGTACCACTCAATAGATAATCAAACAATAATTCTCACCATCATTGTCACCAATGACTAATCGGTATTACCAGTCTTCAGAAGCTTGCTCAGCAGCTTTGTATTTATTTTCCAATCGTTTTTGAGATGCCAACACCTGCATAGAACATAACATACAAAAAGGAGGGTGATCCCCAACATATCTTTAGCCTACTAAGAATTCACTCTAATACTAGTTACATGTGAATGGCCAATACATCACAGTACAGTATTCACCTTGTAACAAAGAAGGAAAGAAGAGAAATGAACAGTATGCCAAAATTACAATGGCAAAACAAGACGAAAAGGACCCAAAAAAAAAAAAAAATCAAGAAAAGAACACGCAAGAGCTTGATGCTTACTTGTGCTGTGGCTTGACGCATCTTTGTCAAGTCATCATTCATTTCAAGTACTGCCTGATCTAAAATTTTCTCTGGGTCTTCAAAGGAACTTAAAATTGCATTCGCATATGACTGAAATCGGGTGAGAAATGAGCTAAGTTAACAGTAAGCTAAAAATGGCAACTATTAACAATGATGAATGTTTGAAAGATGCAAGGGTATCACTGTATAATGCAGGCCAAAATATCCTACCCTGACAACTCTAGCAAACCGATCAAAGATATTCATACGAGTACCAAGGGCACCTCCACCTTGCCTGTAACAATGGGTGCGACAAGAAGGACCAGTTCTTAGCCTGGGAAATTTTAGAGCTCCGACTGCATGAAAGGTAATGTTTCAATAAACACCAACATGAGGTGTAGCATATGGACAGAGTTGCAATTGCATGCGTGTGTATTTGTGTGGGGGAGAGAGAGTGTGGGCGAGACTGAGTTCGACATTGAGTTCAGACATTTGATCTCAACTAAGGTTATCACAAAATGATTGAACCTTCACAAACTAGCTTCTATAAAGTGTCTGCTCTTGACTACTACAATTCGCCATATGTCAAAAACTAATTTCTTTTTCTCCCTTTTTGCCAACATATCAGTTGCTTCCACAAAAACTTGCCATAGCGCATTGACCAAAAATTGAAACTCACATCTCTAAGTCCTGAAAGAATCCAGGTTCAGAACATGCCATCAAACAGAAGCCAGAATTACTAGAACAAACCAAGGTCTTGCACATAATTTACAACATTCTCGAAAAGTGGTTTACGGAGAAATTCTTTCAACCTATTTATCTTTTATGGGTATGAAAATAAAAGACACCCAAATCAAGTACTTGAAGGAATAACTTAGTACACAAATTAATTTCTTGAAATTGTAAATCTCTCCTCAAAATTGGACAGCCTATCTGGGTCTACTCTAACAACGTTAAATCTATCAAAGAATCAATCCAAAGTGCAAGAAACTAAAAGGCCTCAATACCTACGTCGTTCATGATTATGAAAACAGAACAGAATCAAAGAACGTCAAGAAAACGTAAACTAAGTGATACCCATCAAAGATTAAGCAAAAGAGAGTTACCTCCGCCACCAAGAAACGACGTCGCAAGACGAGGCGGCCGCTTCACCATACAGAGGGTGTTGCTTTTGTTGTTGCCGGATCTTGAGGAGGTGGAAGGAGGAGGAGGCGGCGGGGGGAATGGCAGGGTCATTCCTGTAAATACGTGTGGTTTTGAGGCCATTATCATGGCTCCTTTTCCAATTGTCGCCGGAAATAGAATGGTTTCAAAAATCTCTGTTTTTTTTCTTTCCTTATGTTTCTTTGCCTTTTTCTCTGGATAGAAGAAGAAGAGGAAGAAGAGACCGGACAGGAATGGACCGGATCAGATGGTGAACCGGGTCTAGTACCCTAGGACCATCACATTGTGTCTGAGAGGAGAGAAAAATAAGAGAGTGAAAGGAAAATAATAGAATTAAAATAAATTATTGTATTTAAAAAATATTTGAAAAGTGAGAGAGAGAAAAAGTTTTAATTCTTTTAATACTCTTTATTTTACTAGAATCAATCTTTTTAAAAATAAGAAAATAGTTATTAATTTTTTAATTAAATTTATTAAATGACTCAATTACTTATCATATAATTTAAAAATTATAATTTTATTTAAATAAAATATTTAAATAAAATTTATTATAAAAAATAAAATTATTATTCTAATATATTTTATATTCTTCTTCTTGATTTTCTATTTTTTTCTAAATAAAAGAATTTACAATTTTTTTCTCTCTCATCACTTCTTCTCAAACATAAGAGATGATAAAAAATATTTCTCTCTTCTAATGATCATTTTCTCTATTTTTCTCTTTTTCACTTTCCTTTCCCCTAAGAATTATATCCAAATATAGTTTCAGTTTCTCATCTGTTTGGTTTGTTTCGTTTTGTCTTATGTTCTCAGAGTAAATGTTGTAAGGAAAAAATTACACTTCTAAAATTCTTATTGTCCGATCATTTGTCATAATTTTGATTTTTTTTAATTATGGTAATATTTTTATAATAAAAAAATATATTTTTTATTATAAAAAATATTATTATAGTTATAAAAAATCAAAAAATTGTTATATTTTAGCAAAATATTGGACAAACAATTTTCTAAAGTGTGAGGAAACTTGTGTTGTAATAAAGATTATTTTCCCTATTTTTTTTTTCTTGGACTTTTATTTTTCCGTAAACGTAAAATAATTTCTTCAAATTGGTTACACACCGTTCCTTTTTTTTAAAGAAAATGAGAAAATAAGATGTTACCTATAAATTTATTTAAAAAATTATATTATGCACAACATATAATAGATTGAGCCACTACATTTAACTTTTGAAAGAATAAGTTTGACAATATTCAACAAGAGTTACAAATATTAACAAAAATTCAAACTCATGATCCAAGCAATCGGTAGTGCAATACTTCGTTGCTTCGATCTTTCGTAGTATTGTCATTTGTTTCTTCTTCGGAAATTATTCCTTTTATGACAAAATTACGTGATTAAAGTTTCAAATATAGAGTGATATTTTACGTCACTGACAATTAAAATTTTTCTTCTATAAAAAGTAAAAAGATTACATGATTGTTTTGAGGTTGGCAAAATGTTGCCTTTTTCCTTTTTTTTTTTTTATTTCTAAATGCAATTCTCCGCAAGTGTCTAACTTAAAATATTAATTTCCTTATATTGCTTTCATGACTGTTTTGAGTAATCTTTGTTTTTTCACGAGCTTTAGTGATAAATTACAGAATTACAAAAAATACAGATTTTAGTCCAATATTTAAAAAACTGTTAATACATCCAAGATTAAAAAAAAAAATTTTCCCTTAGACCACAAAAGGTTGCAAGAGTTTTTTTTTTTTTTAACAAAAAAAAATGTATTATCTTTATGAGTCTCGTTACGTGGACGCAGAAAAAAAGACGCGGAGAAGACGGAAAAAAGTTTTTGTGCAACTAACTAACTTATTTGTACAATAAGACGCCTAATTTCTACAACGAAAAATAAATTAAAAAATACTTTTATTTTTTTTTATAATAATTCAGTATTTCGTTGCACAAATAACTCAACTGGTTGGACAAAAAAATTTTCTCTTCTTTTCTGCGTCCTCCTTTTCCCGTCCACCTATATTTACCCTATCTTTATATAAGTTATCGCACTTATAAGTTGAAATTTGAAGTTACCTGTTGACATTTTCATTTAACTTCTGTAAAAAAAAATCTACTACCACAATAATAAGTCTGAGCGTGACTCTTTCATAACCCATTTAGCAAGTATTGAATATGAGCCATACGGCTAGCTGTCATTAGATTCTCAAACTCACGTTAAGGTAATTAAGGAAATTATTCAATTTAAAAATTCAAATTTAAATCGACTGTATACAACATACGTTAAATCATCATTCATACAATGACTTCGAGAGTGATAATTGTAAGGGCGTTTATTTCTTATCATATCCAACATCATAAATTTGAGTCTCGGGTAAAAATATTTTAACATACTAAACGTACATTTTTAAACTTTATTACTTCAATAAATTTATTATTATTTTAAATTATTATTAAAGATAGTAGTTAAAATAATAATTCAACTTATTTTTCACGACAGTGACTCAACGTTTAAGTCTTTGCATTTTTATCTGTTAAATGCGAGGTATCTGCTTTTATAGAAAAAAAATTGTCGCAGTCTCAATCAATTGAATCTCGTTCGGCCACTTCAGCCTCATCTCGTTTGGTTTTATTGACGCACAAGTAAGGTGTGCACCCTATAAGATTACTCCGACGTCAGTCGGTGCGATGATCTATGTATTTTTATGTTAAAAAAATTATTAATTTAATAAGAGCTCATGCTTTTCTAATTAAGTGTAATTACATATTTCAACGATTTTATCTTAGAATTAATTTTAAGTGAAATTGTAACTGATATTTTTAAAATATAAAAATAATAAATATTTTAAAAATATTAATTTTAATTTTAAAAATAATAATATCAATTTTAATACATATAAAATTTAACACACAAATTATTGAAATACTAATTTTTATTCTTTTTAATTTATACTTTAAAAAAAATATTTGCCTTTTTCCGGACCAGCCGATAACAGCTACTCGACTATATGTAAAGAGGTAAATAAATTCCACCCTTGCTTGCCACTTCTATCTGCCACCTCTCTCATGATTTTGTCCTCCTTCTCTGTAAGTAAAACCTCTCTTTCCTTTCTGTCTGGTTCCCAAGAAAGCTGAGGAAAAAAAACAAAATTTGCTCCCATTCCCCTCCTCAAATCATTTTTTTCTTATACGTACATATAGTTGCCCCATGATTTAACTTTGACATAGATTCCCAGTTTGAAGTTAGGAAATTTTTATTTGATATTATGCAATTTTGTTTCTTTTTGGGTTATTTTGGTTATTTTTCCCCATGATTTCTTTTTCCATGGAGTTGGTAAAAATTTGCTTCCTTTTTATTATTGTTTATTACTTTGTTTTTCTGTTTGCTTGCTGGGAAAATGCTGGGTTGTGAAGCAGTTGTTGTGTTATTTTCACTTGGGTAAATTTTGTTTATCTTCCTTTGTGAAAGTGGGTGAGTGTGGGTGTTTTGGTTGCTGATGTATTACATTGTGAAGAGCTGATCTAGATGTACGAGGGAATGAATTATAAGCCATGGGTCTTGCCCGTTTTCTGTTTTGGGATGCTGATAGTTTATGATGTTAATGGAGTTTTGTCTGTTGAAGATTACTGACTTCTTCATTAAACCTTTGTCTTTCTTTGTTGAATCTGGTTTCATTCCTTAATGAGCTATGAATTCTTGATTTGTATGCTGTTTTGTTGGCCTGAAAATGGCACCGGAGTGAAATAAGTTGCAAATTTTAACCCCAGCAAGTACAATTTGGATTATCTTTAGCCTTTCCCCTCTCTCTCTGGTTGCGGGTGGTGCCTGGTGGGTGTGGGGAGCTCAAATTTAATAATGTTGATTTGTTTTCAATTTTTGCTTATCTTTGGGTTTATGGTGAATTTGGGCACCGAATTTCCTTTCAAAAATGATGAATTTTTTGAGCTCCCTCCATCTTTATTTTTTAAATTAGTTTCATAAGGTAAATTTTCATTTAATTATTGATTGACGACTTAAAGGCTGATTTCTTATTTTTATGTTATAATCCTTTTGCTAATCTAGTCTGAATTGGGATGAACTATGCAGATGCAACTGTGTAATGGCCAGACAAGTGAGGCGCTTTTCACTGAGAAATAATAAAACAGATATGCAGAAGGAATTTTTTTGAGGTGGATTATCAGTAATGATTCCTCTAAGGATACTTGTGTGATTAGCATATATTTATTGATGATCTGCATCTTGGTAAGAGGTAGTGCATGCACTTCCCATCTCAGATAAGTGAATTCTTTGGGTTTTGGCTTCCTGACTTGTTGTAGTGCCTGAACATTGTTATCTTTTTCGGCTGAGTACAATTGTAATAGTTGTAATGCTTGATTGGTTCACTGTGGTAAGTGCACTGCGCATCTTGGGTAAGGACAGCCATCTTTGTCATTGCACAAGTGATTATTCTGCATTGAAGTCCTAAAGTTGCAGATAATTGCCTACTGGGCAATATGTTAATTCAATCCTTCTGTGTATGGGAGTGGACTCAATTGTTTGTTAACATGTCTGAGATGAATAATTGTTTGATGAGAATGCTGAGAGTCTTGGTCACCTCAATGCAGGAAATCAGATCCACGCACAAAGGAGGCAAGCCAATCTTAGAATGCTGGTCTGAGGTTTGTGAGTGAAAGGTGAATCATACAATGGGAAATGTACTGCAAAAAACACGAGAGACAGAAGTAGAAGTTCAACAAGCACAGCAGTCAGAAGAGGCGTCGGAGTTCACTTGTGAGATATGTGTCGAACCAATGGATTCAAATAGGAAGTTCAAGAACGGTGGCTTGTGCTGTCATCCTTTCTGCTTTGACTGCATAGCCAAGTACATTGAAGTAAAACTTGAAGGTGTGGCAACCAGTGGCAATATTGAATGCCCTGGGGTGAGGTGCAAACACCCACTGGACCCTATTTCATGCAGGCCTATCATCTCGAAACAGCTGTTTGTTAAGTGGTGTGACCATCTCTGTGATTCAGTTGTTTTAAGGTTTGAAAGGTGCTATTGCCCACATCGAGATTGCTCAGCGTTGGTTTTGAATGAGTGTAAAGAGAAAGCCAAGAAAATAAAGTGTTCCAACTGCAAAAAGGACTTTTGCTTCCACTGCAAAATTCCATGGCATGCTGGATATCATTGCAATGAGAGTGGACAATTGAGAGATAGAAATGATGTTCTGATTGGGGAGCTCATAGAACAGAAAAAGTGGACAAGATGTTACAATTGCGGTCACTCTGTTGAGCGAGTTAGTGGTTGCAGGGATATAAATTGCAAGTATGCCTTCTCTCTCTTTCTCTGTCTCTCTCTGCGGCTGTGATGGGTGGGATTGGGTATTCTTGCACGTAAACCGCAACATACCTGAATATTTGTGCGTGGATCGGTGTGAGACTCGGAATGCACCTTCTATCCCAGACTATAAATGGTTGCTGACATGATTACCTTTTGAAAATTGTTTTCACTGATAAAGGGAACTTAAAATGAGAATTACATCTGTTCCTTTTAATAAGCAAGAAGCACTTTTTTTGTATAGAACTATGAATTGCACTGGATTTGATCTATATATCTGATCTCAGTTTGGTTGTTGATGTAGGTGCGGTGTTCGGTTTTGCCATCAGTGTGGAGGACGGTACCATTTGGGTCCCTGCAAGCACAAGTGTTGTGGAGACGCTTTGTGCACTATATTCATTTTGACAATCTTGGCAGTCTTTTGCTTTTTTCTGTATCACCAAATTTCTTCAATATCTCCACGGCACACGTAGCAGAGCAGCATACAACGTTGCCCCCAAAAGACCTTAGTTACATTATGTAAGTAGTAAATATCTTGTAAATAATGTCTTCACCATGACTGCAAAAGTCCATGTTCACCACCATCACAGTCTGTTGTTTCGTGTAGCAGGTTCACACTCTACTCTACCATATCCATATCTGGCAATATAAGTTTACATTACTTTTCCCATGAACCTTTCCACTCTTTCTGTGATAAATGTGTTACTTTTCTGTATGCTGTTGTGTTTTGTGAATTATGGCGCCATCGAAGTTTCTGAGGATAAAAATTATCAAAAGGAACAACGCCTGGGAAAGAAGAGAACTGGAGATTCTGATTTTAAACACACAAATCATATCATATTTAACCCTTTGTTTTCGTTATCCCTTCACGATGTGACAGATATAGCTAATCTTTGAACTTCAATATAAATGATTATTTTCCAGACTTATTTTCCTCAACTGGAAATTCAGAGTGAAAGCAAGTTTATTTCCCTGAGGAATTATGAGACAGCTCAACTTGGTAAAAAAAAAAAGAGCAAAAAAAGAAGAGAATGGATGGGATTTCAGGTCAACTTCCTCATGCAAAGAAAGTATTTTTGATCTAGCTCGAAGTCAGTCACATAACTGGGATTGCCCTTCAGCATCATCAGGAGGCCGCCAAAAGAAATGAATACCTCCCTGAAGCCAAGAACCCAAAAGAGAGCGATTAGAACTGAAGCTCTTGCATAATCCTGTGTAGCAAAGCCGCATAATTGAGAGGGAAAACATGGTTGCTGCACCACACATTTATAGTCGCAAAATTTGATTGATAATAGACAAACTGAATGGAATAAGATAGGAACTAACTACATACGCTTTAGCATCTGATCCAGCACCTTCCTCCTGGATCTTGTATAATCTACCATGCATTATATACTCGTATTTGTCAGCAATTGATCCCTGCTTGCTCTGTAACATAGAGCACAAGAATTTAAGATGTCCGAATTTAGAACAGGAAATCAAAGATTACCAATGTTCAAAAACCAGCTGGCAAACATTAACCGATTAAATATGAGACTGTCATTTGACATAATATCAGATGCTCCGAACTCCAGATTGAAAGTATCGATTATATGGGAAGTTTCATAAAAAAATGAAAACTAGATCTGACATTAAAATTGCCAGTGGTGTAGGACTGAACTGAATTGCCATCTACGCACGAGAAAAAACTTGCAGCACTAAATTTGCTGCGTAGGAAATTGCTTAAATCTGCAACCTGCAGGAACAGCCTCCGAATACTTATAGGCAAATATGCATTGTCATGAACACCAACGAAAATGTTTTTAAAAACCTGCAGCACTGTCCTACAGATTGTTTCAAACGTTTTAAGCTGCTTTCAAACAGACATGATCTAAGCTAAGATGTAATCCTGAAATGTCACCAATGTTCGAATCGATGGCCCTGCGATAAGATTTTAACGATTTAAGATAGCTCAACCGAGAAGGAAACTCATGACAAGCAATCAGCAAATATAGACTTGCAATAATTGCATATCAAACCGTAAAAGAAAACATGAATACCTCAAAATAATAACCACTATCAGCTGTTCCATCGGCATTCAGTGTAGGAGTTATTAGCAAGGCAAACTTCTCATCACTTTTAATTGGATAAATTTCCGTATTCACATCAAGCTGCATGAACATTTCAAGTCTCTCGCTCCGTGCTTCTATCCGAGAAACTGGAGAAACATATTTAGCATACTATAAGTAAGTTTAGAAAGAGAGAGATGTGCATTTATCGGTGTGTGCCTACGTATTCCAAACTATAAAAGCATTTGAATAATGTCAAAGAAAAAGTATAGACAAGAAGTTATCACATTAAAATGAGGTTTGATTGTTTTGTGTTATAGGAAATTCAAGGAAGTAACCATTTGGCTAGCATAAGTGACCCCATCACCTTACAGGCCACGGCAATCATCTATGTCTCTAATTCCTATTTGGGAGGGTTGATATACCTCTTTTGTGATATCCAAAGAATTATAAATCAAACAGTTAGTTTGAACCAATTAATTTATTAGCATTATGTTAGGGAAGAGGGCAGGAGTTTGACCCTATCTCTTTCAAATCTTTCATTCTCTAATTATAATACGAGTTTCGACTTTTTTTTAGGATAAAATAATAATACTAATAATAATAATAATAAAGGATTTACGAGTCTCTTCCACTAATTACTAACAAATTTAACCAACTGATGTGTTAGAGCAATTCAAGGCATGGGAAATTGTGAGAGGCAAAGGTAAGCCAAATTGTTACATTCACTAGTCTTTAATAGAGGAAAAGTAGAACATTAGGCGAATGATCAAACTGTAGACAGCAAAATAATAATCAAGAATATTTTTGGGCATTCATGTAATCGATTGTAACTTATAAGTCTGTATACATCCTGCCAAAATATAACCAACAAAACCAACGCACAAAATAAAACATTTGGGTGGAGAAACGAAAGATGAATGAGGATCAAGAAGCACCTTTCTCAAATCTTTGGTCAACTGCATCCACCGTGAAAATGTCTTCCATCCCTCAGGCGAAATTGTCTGCCAACAGCAGTAGAACGCCTGCAAGTAGATAACCACGATAAAGAAATGCGCAACTCTCGGAGCACAAAAACATAGCGGATAACATATTGGCCAATACCAAAACTGTTAACAAATTAACAAATTATCCATTGATTAACGCATGTGATTACAGATAAATATCAGTTATTTATTTTTTTAAATAATAATTAAGGAGATAAATAGATCGATAATTACTCATTATGTTTATCGCTCAAAGATATCTAAATTAAGTTTAAACTAGTTATATCCACTTACTTTGAATAAGTGGCTAAAAAAAAAAATACCATTATAAGCTAAAAGGTTCTATCACTACAAACATTCTCTGTTTTTCAGTTAATTGTGGCCTTCATTATTATGTGCACTTGGTAAAATATTTACACAACTATTTTTATGGTTAATACAGCACGGGACATCCAATAATCCATCCATATGCAGAAAATTAATACAATAATAGTTCACGTGTAGGTGTGTGTACTCAAATGCTTGTGTATGATCAATAATCTGGTATGCATAAGGACAAAAAGATAAAAAAACATTAATCAAAATTGAACACAAAATCAAAACATTAATCAAAATAGAACTCGCAAAAATCATGAACTGCCGCAAATAAAAAAGTGGGGGCAGAGGCGGCGAGTGAGAGAGAGAAAGAGAATGATTCTGGAAGAAAGTACATGAATGAGACCTAATCCAAAATGTAATTGTCTATAAATAATATATCAAAAAAAAAAGAGAAAAATCTCAAATTTGAAGTTATTTCATATGTATCATATATGGGACTATTAGATATTGTATTGCATTCTGCATTCACTATTCATTATTATTTTTTTTTAATGTTCCTTTCACTCTCTGATTTCGAAAACCTCAA
The DNA here is from genome assembly GCA_037832335.1 of Carallia pectinifolia. NCBI lineage: Eukaryota > Viridiplantae > Streptophyta > Magnoliopsida > Malpighiales > Rhizophoraceae > Carallia > Carallia pectinifolia. Next base: position 6,156,115 of record CM075449.1, read on the forward strand.
CAACAAGATGAATTATCAAATGGGTGTGAGATGCATATATTTAAATTTTAACGCTTTAGCATAAAGAATTATGTTTAATTCAAATTGGCAATAAGAGACAGAATACATGGCTTTTCGTAAATTTCTCACCGAATTCTAACAAAAATCAAAAGTCCCAATCAAGATTGACAAGGATAAAAAGGGTAATTGGGAGAATTAAAACTGACCCAATGCAGAAAAGTTCAGTTTGGCTTTAAGAAAAAGAAAAAGAAAAGCGCTTTGGAATTAAAACCCTAAAATAAAAAAGTACTCAGTTTGTGAAGCCTGGACAGAAAGTCAAAGGAAGAGCATTATCCAGTACATGTGTTCGTATACGACAATCACTTGCCTGGAATGAACCTGGTGATAGTAGCCGTCCGATTATCCTTACCCACAAATGAATTTAATAAATTGGGCGAAAATTGGGCTTTTATCTTAAAATGTCTATTACAAGCCCATTTAAGTCTACGTCACACAAGAGGGGGAAAACCACTATCGGGTCGATTCGTTTGTTTTTCCATTGAATGGTTTGATATGAATTTCTTCACTTGTCTGTTTTTCAATAAACGAAAAAACTCTCTAGGTAAGTACTTTGGTATGCCTTCTTTGAATGGCCATGTTTCATCAGCTACTTACAAAGAGTTACTTGCAAAAGTTCAATCCAAGCTCTCGGGTTGGAAAGCCAAGCAACTTTCCTTTGCTGGCAGACTTACGCTTATCAAATCGGTGACTGCAGCAATACCCACATATACGATGCAAACTTCAATGCTCCCTTTGTCTTTCTGTAAGAAGCTGGATCAATGTAACCAAAATTTCTTGTGGGGTGACACAGATGCTAAGAAGAGGGTCCATTTGGTACAGTGGAAAACAGTTTGTCAACCGAAGTCTAGTGGAGGCCTTGGTGTTCGGGAAGCTCACCTGCAAAATAAAGCACTCCTAGCCAAACTCAATTGGCGTTTTTTCACTGAGCATGGCAGCATATGGGTTTGTCTTTTAAAGGGCAAGTATTACAGGGGAGGGCTCTCTTCAATCCAATATAAAAGGGTTGCATCGCATACTTGGCGAAGCATGGTTAAGGTGCAACATATTGTGGATGCTGGAATGAAATGGCGGCTGGGTAACGGTCAATCAGTAAATTTCTCGATTGACTTGTGGAGTAACAATGGGCCTTTAATTCTGATTGCCAACTATCAGCTGCTTCCAGAGGAGGAACATATGAAAGTTGTCGATTTTTGGGACCATGGTTATGGGTGGAATTGGCACAAATTGCGTTCAGTTTTGCCTCCGGTGGTTATAAACTCCCTTGCCCCTATTGCTTTAAGTTCTCAGGTTGATAGCCCAGATGTTCGTTCATGGTTTTGGACTTCTGATGGTCAATTTTCTTGTAAGTCTGCATACCAGTCCCTCTTGTGTCCTATAGCTCGCAATTGTTGGCATAAGGACAAAAAGATTAAAAAAAAAATTAATCAAAATTGAACACAAAATCAAAACATTAATCAAAATAGAACTCGCAAAAATCATGAATTGCTGCAAATAAAGAAATGGGGGCCAGAGGCGGCGAGTGACAGAGAGAAAGAGCATGTTTCTGGAAGAAAGTATATGAATGAGACCTAATCCAAAATGTAATTGTCTATAAATAATATATCAAAAAAAAAAATCTCAAATTTGAAGTTATTTCATATGTATCATATATAGGACTATTAGATATTGTATTGCATTCTGCATTCACTATTCATTATTATTATTTTTTTTTAATGTTCTTTTCACTCTCTGATTTCGAAAACCTCAACAACAAGATGAATTATCAAATGGGTGTGAGATGCATATATTTAAATTTTAACGCTTTAGCATAAAGAATTATGTTTAATTCAAATTGGCAATAAGAGACAGAATTCCTGGCTTTTCGTAAATTTCTCACCGAATTCTAACAAAAATCAAAAGTCCCAATCAAGATTGACAAGGATAAAAAGGGTAATTGGGAGAATTGAAACTGACCCAATGCAGAAAAGTTCAGTTCGGCTTCAAGAAAAAGAAAAAGAAAGGCGCTTTGGAATTAAAACCCTAAAATAAAAAAGTACCCAGTTTGTGAAGCCTGGACAGAAAGTCAAAGGAAGAGCATTATCCAGTACATGTGTTCGTATACGACAATCACTTGCCTGGAATGAACCTGGTGATAGTAGCCGTCCAATTATCCTTACCCACAAACGAATTTAATAAATTGGGTGAAAATTGGGCTTTTATCTTAAAATGTCTCTTACAAGCCCATTTAAGTCTAAGTCACACAAGAGGGGGAAAACCACCATCGGGTCGATCCGTTTGTTTTTCCCTTGAATGGTTTGATATGAATTTCTTCACTCGTCTGTTTTTCAATAAACGAAAAAAACTCTCTAATATTCTCTGAAGCAGCAATGGAAATCGATTCTCTCGTCTCTGCCGAGGAAGCTGATCAACTTGCTCGCCAGCTATTCTCATATCGTGATGCTTTCTTGGCCACATCGCATGATGGTTCATCAATGGCTGATATAGAGGACTTGTCTGGCTCAGATGAGGAAGTACTTTCAGATGATGATCTTGATGAGGGAAACAGGGACTGTCCACTTGTTGCCCTCTCGGCCGTTGAGAAGGTAGTCATACGTCAACCTTGGAGGAAGACCTTAATCGTGAAATTGTTGGGACGCCACTTGGGGTATTCTTTTCTCCAGAAGAGGCTTTCTCAACTTTGGAACCCCACTAGTCATTTCAATTTAATGGACTTAGGTAATGACTTTTTCCTTGTCAAGTTTGAAAGTTTGGAGGATTATGACTTGGTCCTTCACGGTGGCCTATGGCTTGTTCTTGGTCACTATCTCATGGTTCGCCGTTGGCAACCAGATTTTGATCCTGAGTTAGCCGAAATTGAGAAATTGGCTGCATGGATCCGTCTGCCAAACCTTCCAGTGGAGTATTATGATTTGAAAATTCTATGGAGGTTAGGTAATAAAGTTGGGAAGACCATGAAGGTTGATGATAATACTATGGGAGCGCTTTGGGGTAACTATGCACGACTGTGTGTTGAGATAGACTTGGCTAGACCTTTGATCACTCGCTATGTGCTTGGTGGTAAGGTTAAAAGAGTTGAATACGAAGGTATCCATCTGGTTTGTTTTGACTGTAGTCGCTACGGACATGCCACTGGGAATTGTGGTGAAAATGGAAAACAGGCATCAGAGGAGCAGGCTAACGATAAAGCAGATCATCCCTTGAAGCCAGAGCAGAAAGAGGCCTATGGGCCTTGGATGTTGGTGAAACTGCCAGTTCGCCGGCGTACGAACAGTAAGACTAGGTCAGAATCTTCTAATGCCAATCTGCCGACGGCAGATAAGAATTTCGATGATGGATCAAGGTTCGAAGTTCTGAATTCTGTGGAGGAAATTTCAGGGAATCATGCACCACGTTCTCAGGATCCTAAACACGTTCTCAGACTTACGCTTATCAAATCGGTGACTGCAGCAATACCCACATATACGATGCAAACTTCAATGCTCCCTTTGGCTTTCTGTAAGAAGCTGGATCAATGTAACCGAAATTTCTTTTGGGGTGACATAGATGCTAAGAAGAGGGTCCATTTGGTACGGTGAAAAACAGTTTGTCGACCGAAGCCTAGTGGAGGCCTTGGTGTTCGGGAAGCTCACCTGCAAAATCAAGCACTCTTAGCCAAACTCAATTGGCGTTTTTTCACTGAACATGACAGCCTATGGGCTCGTCTTTTAAAGGGCAAGTATTACAGGGGAGGGCTCTCTTCAATCCAATATAAAAGGGTTGCATCGCATACTTGGCAAAACATGGTTAAGGTGCAACATATTGTGGATGCTGGAATGAAATGGCAGCTGGGTAACGATCAATCAGTAAATTTCAGGGTTGACTTGTGGAGTAACAATGGGCCTTTAACTCTGATTGCCAATCGTCAGCTGCTTCTAGAGGAGGAACATATGAAAGTTGCCGATTTTTGGGACTATGGTTATGAGTGGAATTGGCGCAAATTGCGTTCAGTTTTGCCTCCGGTGGTTATAAACTCCCTTGCCCCTATTGCTTTAAGTTCTCATGTTGATAGCGCAGATGTTCGTTCATGGTCTTGGACTTCTGATGGTCAATTTTCTTGTAAGTCTGCATTCAAGTCCCTCTTGCGTCCTGTAGCACGCAATTGTTGGCATAAGGACAAAAAGATAAAAGAAAAAACATTAATCAAAATTGAACACAAAATCAAAACATTAATCAAAATAGAACTCGCAAAAATCATGAATTGCCGCAAATAAAGAAATGGGGGCAGAGGTAGTGGGTAAGAGAGAGAAAGAGCATGTTTATGGAAGAAAGTACATGAATGAGACCGAATCCAAAATGTAATTGTCTATAAATAATATATCAAAAAAAAAAGAGAAAAATCTCAAATTTGAAGTTATTTCATATGTATCATATATGGGACTATTAGATATTGTATTGCATTCTGCATTTACTATTCATTATTTTTTTTTTTTAATGTTCTTATCACTCTCTGATTTCGAAAACCTCAACAACAAGATGAATTATCAAATGGGTGTGACATGAATACATTTAAATTTTAACGCTTTAGCGTAAAGAATTAGGTTTAATTCAAATTGGCAATAAGAGACAGAATACATGACTTTTTGTAAATTTCTCACCAAATTCTGACAAAAATCAAAAGTGCCAATCAAGATTGACAAGGAAAAAACGGGTAATTGGGAGAATTAAAATTGACCCAGCGCAGAAAAGTTCAGTTTGGCTTCAAGAAAAAGAAAAAGAAAGGCGCTTTGGAATTAAAGCCCTAAAATAAAAAATTACCCAGTTTGTGAAGCCTTGACTAAAAGTCAAAGGAAGAGCATTATCCAGTACATGTGTTCGTATACGACAATCACTCACCTGGAATGAACCTAGTGATAGTAGTCGTCTGATTATCCTTACCCACAAACGAATTTAATAAATTGGGCGAAAATTGGGCTTTTATCTTAAAATGTCTCTTACAAGCCCATTTAAGTCTAAGTCACACTAAATGGGAAAAACTACCATCGGGTCAATCCGTTTGTTTTTCCCTTGAATGGTTTGGTATGAATTTCTTAATTTGTCTGTTTTTCAATAAACGAAAATTTATATAGAGTGTACGATATTGAATTTCAGATTCTCATCTCTTAGTAAATGAACATTTACGTCAAAAACACTATAAGGAGATATATAAGAAATTCATCGGAATCCAATAATATTTGTATAATAAAATTTTTTTAATATACCAATAAATCTGAAATGCACTTTGTTTGAAAATAAAAAAATAAAAGGAAAACCAAACTAGCATATTGGAACCTGCGCATAAAATTATTATTATTTCCACAAATAATTTTAACCTGTCAAGATCATAAGGGCACGAGGCAATCCAAGGGCCAACAAGATTTCGTTATCCACTTTTCAACGTTTGACGAGATTGAGAAGCTCCTCACTGCTTTCTCAACCAGCAAAATAAGGAAAAGGGAAAAAAATGGCTTCTTCCCTTCTGCTTTCATCTCTGCCACTCCCAGTCCCAGTTGGTAATTTCAGCCTCACGTTGCACAATCTTGTTTTCCAAATAATTTCTTTATCTCTACCGAACCTGTTGGCAGCTATATGGGTTTCTTTTCTTTTCTTTTCTTTTTATTTTACGAATAGTGAAAATGTAGATCAGATACTCAAACTGCACTTTCAAAACCCAAATCTTGGAACTTGGATGAACTTTTAATATGATGAGCCACAAGGGCTTTTCTCAATTATCCATTTTAAGGCCTATTCTTGAATTTGGTGCTGTGTTGTCCTTCCCTTTAAGGAATGCTTCATGGGTTTGTTCACATTGTCTTGAATCTTATGACAATTATACCTACTTTTTGTTTCCAATGTTTTTCATTTCTTGTTTGTTAGGCTCTGCCTATGGAAAAAGTTTGCCTGCCAATGCTAAGGTTACTACTACTTCCTTTGACAAAGTTCAAGGCTTTGTTATTAGTTGCTCGGATCTAGGAGTCAGAATTACGACTTCAAGGACCAGAAACTACAGGGATGATAGTTGTTTAATTAAGCGTAGGGATGTGTTTGGGCTGGCTTTCGGACTTTCAAGACTCCTGATAGATACATTTGATGCCAGGGGAGCTGGCTTGCCTCCAGAACAAAAATTAAGACTTTGTGATGATATCTGTGAGAAAGAGCTTAAAAATGTAGGGTGAGATTGCATAACTCCCTTATTCGCTTTCTATTTCATATTCTGTAATCCGATTGTGATTCTTTCTTGGTAATATAAAGATCATTTCATTGTTACTGCAAATAGTGTCACTTTGAACTTGTTTTCTTCGTGCAAATTGATGACTTGTCAGTTACCAGAATGATATGCAAATTGCAGATTGATGATTTTGAGATTTAATTGTTCCCTGTTTTTGAATTGGGGAAAAAGATTAGCGGTTATCGATTGCAAGAATAGGAATGTTAAGACTTACATCACAAGAACTCTGGTGCATTTTAGTGCAAAACTCTGTGAGAATACTCAGCTATTTGATGCTCAAGCCGTATTCCTTGCTGAAGTTGGCATTTCATTTCGACTGTAAACAGTTTGTAATGTTTTTATGAAAACTTAATATTACTACTCAGCCTACTGCCATAAAGCTTGTTGTAAGTTTGCCATTTATCTTTTATGATTCGTGTGCTGTGGTGATCTTGAATTTGACGTCAATCAATGCTCGCCCTTTACATATTGGTATAAGAACCATCAGTTAATCATCATGCCTGAATTTGATGTTAATGATCATGCTATCAACAGAAACATGTCCTTGTTGAAATTTGTTGCTGGCTTATGAAAAAACAACTTACGTTGGCTTGTGGGACAATCTTTAGCTCTAAGCATGGATTTGATCTATTTATTTATTTGAAGGTACCTATGGTGACCACAGAGTCTGGATTGCAGTACAAGGATATCAAAGTTGGTGGAGGCCCTAGTCCTCCAGTTGGATTTCAGGTGTGTGAATTTCTCTGGCTTGTATATAATACTAGAAAGACGACCACGCCATCTTTTAAAGGTGCATCCCTTGTCAAAAACCTAGTTAGCAATGATAATTCTGTTACAGCTACCCTTCCCTGATACTCTTTATAAAGCACTTGTAATAGAGTCATATTACAGCTATCTGAAGAATCTCATTACAGATACATAATGAATTACAGCCTGTTTATACCTTCTTCCATCTCACTGCATCTCACACCACTATTATTCATGGTGACAGGTGGCTGCCAATTATGTTGCCATGGTTCCATCTGGTCAAATATTTGACAGGTAATTTATTGTTTTCATCTTACATGTTCAACTACTGAAAATATTCATAACACTTGTTCTGGGTTACTCATGTTCTGCTACTTTCATATTAAAATTCGTTATGCATCTATTATTATGATTCTTTAAGGTACTCCAGAAGCTATGACCAGGGTTTGTTCTAAAATTCTGCCACCCATTTTGCAGTTCATTGGAGAAAGGGCAGCCATATATTTTTCGTGTTGGCTCTGGCCAGGTAAGAAACATAACAGGTCCCATTGTGTCTTTTCACAGCAGTATAATCCCAAATTTATTTCATTGTACGCTTTACATCACAAGGCGGGCATCGTTCCCAGAGTACAAATATCTGATGTGTAGCGTTTCTGTTTTTGGCAAGGCCGTTTCATTGTCAATTAATGGAGTCTATATGGGGCACTTTGGTAGTAATATGGACAAATAGTCTCAGTAGGCAGAAAAAGGTTTTTGTTGATTCCTGAATTCTTTTTTTCCACTTGTTTGCTTATTTTGACTAGAATAGGTGATCAAGGGACTCGACGAAGGCATCCTAAGCATGAAAGTTGGAGGGAAGCGCCGACTGTACATTCCAGGATCGGTAATTTATGTTGCTTTCTTAACTTGTTTGATTGCCAAAGAAGGCGAAAAAAAGTTCACTTTGGAATGTAAATTTTTTCACATTTCTCCACACACAATCAAATGAAGACTATTTAACTTTTAAGTAGTTCTGCTAGTAACCTCTAAATTGAATCTTTTGACTTGTTCCTGGCATTAGTTGGCATTTCCAAAAGGTCTCAATTCAGCTCCAGGAAGACCAAGGGTGGCTCCAAGTAGTCCTGTAATTTTTGACGTCAGTTTAGAATACATACCAGGGCTTGAAGCAGACGAAGAGTAAGAGTGTTCACTAAAGTCTTCTTCTCAGGCACTTCATCATGGCTCTCTCGCTTCTTACAAGTGGTCAACAGCAGGTTAACATGCATTCTTGCTCTATTTTCCGTCCGTAATTAATTCATTCTTTTACTATTGTACACATCAAAACTAGTCCAGATCTTGGAACAGGTTCTGCATTTATAAATCAAATGTGGATGTCTTTCAAAATCATCTCAAGCAATCTTTCTCTCGTTTATTTTTTCTGGTCATTTTCTCAAGATTTTGTAGACATGGACCAGGCATCTTTTACCAACGCATACAATTGACCCGGCACACGAGTCTTCTTTAGGGGGGGTTTGTATCATGAACTAATTGCTTTTTTTCTTAACAAACGTCCTTCCATTTTCCAAAGTAGTCAACATGGTGTTATATTAACAAATATGTAAATGTTACATCTATCAAATATTTAGGCAAGGGAGGTTGCCATTTTATAACTAACGGTCCATTTGTTTGCTGTAAAATAACTTACATTTATAAAATATTTGCAGTGAAAATAATGATTTTCCTTTATCATTTACTTATAATATAGTTTGTGTTTTCCCTGAAAATAACTTCAGCTCTGCAAAATGAGAAGTTATTTTACCTAAAAATTTTCTTCAAATTTTGTCTATGTAAAATATTTTCCGTGAAACAAACACCAGAAAACCTGTAAAATTTTTTCCTGTAAAATGTTTTACAGGAAACAAACACACCCTAAGTTACACAAGAAAAGGAGAAGGGGATGTTTGTTAGAGAATTTTTGCAGTGCATTGTTTGGCTGGTAGGTGAAAACTTGTTCTGTTTAGCTTGAACTAACGAAAGAGACCATCTCATTAATGGTCCTGAAGTTGGGTTTGGAGGGGAGCATCTGATGGTTGTGAAGTTTTCAGTTAACTTGTGGACCCAGAAATCCTGGCTAGTTTTCATTAGGTGACGAGGAAACATCTAACGGCAATGATCATACTTTCCAAGCTACATGAAGAAAGTAGCTCATCTAAATATATAATTAATTGGGGGCGCTGTTAGGTAGGTGGATTAGGCTTTCCACCAATAAAATGTTCATAACAACATTCTCTTCAGTTCATTCTAATGAGTCCATCTGCATTACAACGATAACATGACTTCCGTTGAATGGCAAGCATGGCTCATATTTAGTCACCCTAAGTTTTTGGTGGCCCAACTGGGAAGGTTAGTTATTTCCTCAAGTGACCTTCGATGGTTAAGAACATAGACCTTCATTTTCAAAGTCTCAAGTTCTAAATTCGAAGATGGGGCATATAGAAAAAAGATTTATTTTATTGTACAGTTCACAGCTCGATAGACTTATTCATGGGGAAAAAAAAAAAAAGGAAGGAAACAATGCCAAAATTAAGGATATGGGCTTAGCTCCTTGTCTTTAAAATGACCACCGCTAGTAGTTGATTAACATGCAAGCTAAAACAATTAAGAGTTTAATCTCCAACATAAAGAAAAGACAAAGCCAATTAAAAAAAAAACAAAAAAAAAAAAAAAGAAGCAGACGTTCGTTCTTTCTGGAAGCAAAACTAACTCTTGGGAATTAGGAATATGATCAATGACAGCATAGTAGGTGAAACAGGTTAACTGTCGATGTGGGCGTGCGTGGGGGCTAGCCAATGCCACAATGCCGCAGTTTTCCAATCCGTTGTGCTATGATTTTTGTCCCCCCTAGAGTAAGTTTAATACTGGAATTATACTAATATATTTTTATAAATCTCACATGGTAACTATATATTATATTTCGTTTTGTTGATTCAATCTTATATCTGCGCCAATCAATGATATATTACAAGGAAAATATTAGGATTTCGCTAAGGCTGTGCATTGACTTCGTTGTTCACCGGGTTTTAATGATCAAGACCTTTTGTCCTGATCACCGTGGCTCATTAGGTTCACACGGTAACTAGGTTGTGCATTAACTTCGTTTATTTTTTTCCTTTTAATAACTCCCATGTTTTAGCTATAATAATGGACTTTGTTTGTTAATTCACCTCCATGATTTTGCTAATCACCCATGATTAGTTTTAGCGATCGCTCGTGCTTTTAATACAATTGATTGAAATATTTTGTTCTAACTTCTTAATCATGCATTCGAATTCTAATAATTCTATCATCAATTTTTAGCATTTTGGCCTCTCTTGTAATAAAAAAAAAAAAAAGAAAACAAAAAAAAGAGTACGGTGATATGAATAAGATTGCATGAGTTAGATGCATAGTCCTGTGTTTGAATCTTCCCAGCATTTCCATATAACTTGAGAGTGGAGCCACAAATGCGTGAGATTTTTTCATTTTTTTCGCTATAAGGAAAGTCAAATGACAATGAAAAGAGAATAAAAGTCATTAAAAAGTGAATGTATAACCATAAAATTTTAATAAAGTGTCTTAACCAGTTGTGCACTACTAGAGACGGATTCATAAAAAAATTTTAGGAGGGACAAAATTTATATATGTAAATACAATAATAAAAGTCATATATAAAATAAAAAATTAAAAAATTATATTAATTATTTTGAATAACAAATATTATATTTATATTTTGTGAATTTTTATGTTTTGAAATTATTTTTTAATTAGAATCAATTTTACAAACAAATATACATATAAATATACCATTTGTTTCTAAATATTTTTTTTCTTGTTTTGCGTCCATTTCTAATAATTTGTTTTATTAAAATATAAAATATTTCTAAAAAGGATATAAAAATAAGACAAATTTATTCACACAATTTTGATAATAAATGGAAAATTTTAATGAATTATTTTTTTCATTAACATTGCAAATAGGGAAGATGAAAAGAAAAACTGCATTTGAAAGCCCTAAGAAAAAAAAAATGTTCTGTCAACATTAAGGAAGCAAAAAAAAAAAAAAAAAGCCCTTAAGGAAAGGAAAAAAAAGGTGCATTCAAACCTTAAGAAAACATGAAAGTAATTAAAAAAAAAATCAAATGCTTATGAGAAGTCTTGAACCAGTAATAAGAGGGACAACGCATGAGGCAGAGGGGCAGCACACACTTGCCAATGGATCAAGTCATTTTATGAGTATTCTTTACTCTTAAATTTATAATAATTTAATAAACTTTAAGGAGGCAATTGTCCCCCCTCTTGTCCTTAATTAAATCCGCTCTTGTGCACCACCATGTAAATTATTATCCTTCTAGAAGCATGACTACATGTACGACCATGTATGGCCCTCTTGGCAAATATCTCTTTTCATATTTTTCAATAGCAACTAAACAATGCGAGGAAGCAAGGGCTGACGGCTGAATCTAATGGGGGCGTAGGCACTGTCCCTTCAATATACATATATATTTTGCATAAATTTTTAAGTTATCACTTCTCATTATATATTCCTTCTCGACTCCATTCTTTTAAAACTGTTCAACCTAATTATTTCCCCACAGCTTCTTATAAAGCTTTCCTTCAAATTTTTTTCATTCCCAAATCTTACCAAATTACAGGCCTGTGATACTCTTTTAAAGATGTAAGAGGGATGAATTATATCTTTAATTGATAGCATGCACAAAAAAATAAAAACATCATTCAAATGATTTGAAATATGAAAATTCATAAAAAAAAATTAATTTTAATGTTTATTGTTCCAAATAACTATTTTTTTTTCTTTATTAAACTATTATGTCTACCGCTTGGAGGGAGGAGGAGACATCACATGATTAACAAAGAAGCATGTAGTTGTACAATGGATGTTCCGAGCCTCCACGTGCAGTGTTGGAAGTTAAACTGTTAGTTAGTTAGGTATTTAGGTCTGAAAGTTCATCAAAACCCCAAGACCTAATGGCATTTCCTACGTATGCATGCAAGCATGACAAAAACCTTTCACGTTAATCGAACTCTTATCTACTTACTAGACACAATTTCTTCCCTGATAAAACTAAAACCTAGCTGCTTCTCTTTTTTTTTTAGTCATTTTACAATTTTTCGTTATATTTGTATCACAAATTAATATAGAATATTTAGGCTAACTTGGGCTTTTTTAATATAATCTATATTTAAGTTTTATGTACCTGCGTTCAACTAATTATATGTCATTCATTCATATATATTGGAGCTTGATCAAGAATTACGTACTTTGTCATAATTTAGCCTTGCCAAAAATCGAAATTTGAACCTTGATTGACAAAACTGTGATTAATTAACAAGAAGAAATGTGCATTTCGATAACTTTCTCAAATTAATTTTTTCCGTTACTTTCAGTGATCTAATGTAATTAGTATAATCTCTATATATCCATATTGATTTAATATGAGCGTCCTGGTCACAATATAGAAAGAGAGAAACAAAAATGGATTACTTTTTTCTCTTTTTATCTTAAAAAGAGTCGTCACAACACATACTAAGATGAGGTAAGTGAGGAGTAAACAGAAGTTCAAACACTGCAATGAGACACACCAGCAATGAACAAATGCCACGCCTTTGTTTTTGGATTTCGAAAATTATAAAGAGAGAAAAATAAATAAATAAATAAAATATATATATATATATATATATATATATTGAATGAGGAAAAAATGTGTTGAAGGTGGGTTATAAGTAGAGGTTGTAGGTTAGAAACCTGGAAAGACGTTGAAAGGAGAACGAAATAATCCAGCCCACAAAGCAACCTCTCTCTCTTTCTCTCTCTCTCTCTCTCTCTCTCTCTCTCTCTCAACAAAACAGAAGAGAAGGTGTACAGTAGAAAATAATAGGGCGATTGGAGGAGGATTACTTGTAAAGGGTTTTGTTTGTTAGCCTGGACGTTTGCATCAGTCGCTGGTAGAGATCTATCTAAACCCCCCCCCCCCCCCCCTCCACACACACACACACAATTCCCCCAACTCGTCCCTCTAACGGAAACCCACTTCTTCCCATGATCCCCAAACTTTTTTTTCCATCCGTGTATGTTTTTCGTTGTATAGGCAGATATTCTTTTCTTTTAAAATCCAAGAGTCCCTTTATTTCCTTATGTGCCATCCTCTTTGCCTTCTTAATTTGTCACCCCAATTCTCTAACTATCTGATTCTCTCTCTCTCTCTCTCCCTAGATCTGAGGTTTCAATTTCATACATAGATTTTGATTGTTTTAAGATTTTTTTTTTTCTTGATTTCTTTGGATAGTTGTCCAAGAAAGTGGAGAAGAACAGGAACCTTGCAGGCCAGCTGGAACATACTAGGTTTTCATGCCATCTATAGGTTTCTGTTGGTGCAGTAGCATATTGTAGAGAGCTCTTTTTGTACAGTAATACCCAATAATTCACCAGATGTGTAGCAGAGGCCACTGGAGGGCAGCTGAAGATGAAAAGCTTAGGGAGTTGGTGGCTCGTTATGGTCCTCATAACTGGAACGCCATAGCCGAAAAGCTTGGTGGAAGATCAGGTAGGGTTAATCAATAACTAAACCTAGCTACTAGCTGTTTATATCTCATTTTAATTATTGACCATGGCTTTTGATTGCTAACTTTACCAATATTGTATGTTTGAAGTTCCACTAGGGTTAGGTTCTTATGGTTGCAGAATATAAACATGTAGTTTACCAAACCGGAGATCCAATTTCTGAATTGGAATTTTATTATATAGATACAAAAAAAAATAAATATAACTTGTTACACGACTTACTTTTTTGTTATCATACTATTCATGTAAGAAAAAATGTGAAAATTATAACTAATAGGTAACAGTTATATTATATATTTGTAGATTTGTGTTTGTAATTATATATATTTTCCTATATTGTACTTTTTTAAAAGTTTTTGTATGATATGCTCCTTAAACTTAAATTTGGCGGAAGAAAAATTATGCATGTAGCTCTCAGCAGCATGACTGTGACGACTAAACTAATTAACTAACACAAAGAAAGTGAAAAATCATGTCAGGGAAGAGCTGTAGGTTGAGGTGGTTCAATCAGTTGGATCCAAGAATCAACCGAAGCCCTTTCACCGAAGAGGAAGAAGAGCGGCTTCTTGCTGTTCACAGAGTTCATGGGAATAGATGGGCCGTTATATCACGGCTTTTTCCCGGCCGCACGGACAATGCTGTCAAGAACCACTGGCATGTTATAATGGCAAGAAGAAGCAGAGAAAGATTAAAGCTTCAAGCAAAAAGTGCTGCTAATTACCAATCTTTGATGATGAACGGTCAGCCAAAAAATCCACCACCAAAACAAGATTTTCCCATGATCGATCAGGCGAAGTACTCTGTTTCTATTATCGACGAGTACCGCGCGAGATTCTATGATCAGTATTCGATAATTAGCAGGAAACAAGGTAACTAGCTAGATTTTTAACACGAGAATTTTGCATGGAATTGAAAAAGGAAAAAAAAAAAAAAGGAAAGAAAGAGACAACTGGTCTTAGACCAGTTGGCCACTTTCGCAAATTCTTACAAATTTGTGGGAGTGGGGCTTTGCCCCTTGGGGTCCTTTCTGTTTTGTTTTCTCCACTAATAACTAATAAGCTAACTATTAATTACTTTTTTATGTTTACAAAAAAAAAAAAAAAAAAAAAGTGATTCATGGGTGAACGAGCCATGGTTAGTCCTAATTACTTAATTGCAGGTTGATTCATAAGCCAAAACTCAAGCACATAGAATCTGATTTTTGTTTTCTAGTTAGTGTAATATGGGAATACCTATTATTATTCTACTATAGTAAATTACATAACATATATAGTTATCGCGTCGTTTAATAAAATATCTTTAGCAAAATTTTATAGATGGTCATGGTGGTGGTTTTCAAAAGAGCTTGATATCCATTTAGTCCGGGGTTTGTATAAATTATATTGTGAGATTTTGTTTACTGGCATGACTATTTTTGGGAAATTGTCTATCTGTGCATGACTGTTCTTGGGAAATATTAAATGAAATTTTTGTTCAAAAGAAATTAGTATCATTAGCATTATTCTTACCAGTAGAAATAAAATCTTAATCTGTTTATAAAAAAAAAAAACATTTTTCTTTTTGTTTATCTCAAACTTAAATATGATATAAATGGACTTTAGTTGCTAATTAATTCATTGCTCGTGTCATGTCTCTTTCTATGGTACTGCAGATAAAAATAAGTCCATTGAGTTTTATGATTTTCTCCAACTAAACGCTGATTCCAACAAAAGTGAAGTGACAGACAATGCACGAAGAGAAGATGAGGAGATAGATCAAGAAGCAGCCATGGAACAACAGCAGAGAAAGGCTGGTTTTCCATTTATTGATTTTTTAGATGTCGGAAACTCTTCATATACTGCATCCTCTCTCGATCAGGAGCGATGATATGCATATACTTGTGTATATGTGTATGTATCAAATGAAATATTTGACCTACCCAAGCAAATGTAGATTACAAAGCAGAAGCTTTTGTAACGCGTTACCATCAACATGTAAACCTAAATATTGAAGTCTGACTTGTCCGGACTCTCGCGTTTTTCCTGCAATAAAAGACATGAGTAATAGACACAACAAAGAGATACGTCCATAAACATATAATTATAACCATTAATTGTAGTTTCCATATTTTTTATACTTAATAATCAATAATTACTATTAAATAATTAAAGTGGACCCAAGTCCGACTCATATCCATTCGACGTCTGTGATTAAATTCTAACTTTTCTTGTTGACCCTTGATGACTTGTGCACGTGAGGTTAATTGCTCCAGGTATAGATATTTATAAATGGAGGATTTCATTTGAATTCATTGAATCCATACAGCTGCATGCTGCCTCGTCACATGCATTCTTCTCTTGAAATAATTATTTCACAAAAATAGCATGATAAATTTCAGTGTGAGGGCCAAGAAGATTCATGTGTGGTCAAATAGATGTAGTTTGCATGCGGTGGAATTCAAACTTGAAATATACATTCAAGTTTAATCTTTCGCCACGCGAGCCAACTTGTGTAGAATGGTTTATTAGTAATAAATATTTTTACCATTTTTAAACCACGTACGCATATGCAAGTTTCACAGTCACTTTAAACCAAATGCAAGGTTAACAATTCTGTTGAAGCATGATATATTTTACAGTGGGCTCCGTATATGACTTGTAGCAACCCAATAAATCAATGTGTTATTGCAATGTTTCAGCGACAATAAAGGCTGTAAAATATATAGTTGTTTTAGCTTTGGGAATTTAAAATAATTATGATCGGTCCGTGTTTCATATATCTTAATTATCACTGACTATCTCGCATGATTTTAGTCTCATTTATATATTGTATACCCTCTTATATATGCAGTATTTTATTACGAAGTTATTAATCACAAAATTTAATAGTAGAGTCAACTGAATTTTTTCAAGTTTAATATTCAATTCGTAATCTTTACAAAAGAAACAAAAAAATATATATATATATATATTCCATAACAAACCAAAGCGAACGCTAGCAACCAATAATAATGTTCGACAGAAGCACCAGTCTCAAGCCTGCTTACAAGGTTGCAATTGCAATAGTACTAGCATATATGGCACACTGGTTGGTGATGTGGGATAGCTGGAAAGGTGACAATATTATTGACAGAAATAAATAAGGTCAGAGATCCTTTGTTTTTTTTTTTTTTTTCAGTTTCAATTTATTAATTTCAGGATGTATTCTTGTTTTTCCGAGAGCAACCCTGCACGCAGCATCTTAACTTGCCTCGTTCCTCTCCAAAGCTCACATTCCTTGTACCTCTCAAATTAACGGAAAACGGAATTTAAATCATAGTATTGGCCACGCAGAAAAAATAAGTTGCAGAAAAGCAGAGTAGTTGGTAAATGGGTCTGGAACGTTAAAAAAAATAATGTTTATAAATTTTTTATCAAAAAATACAATAAAATTTTCAAAAATAATAAATTTTCATTCTATCACTACTGTCCGTCACCTCATTCTGGGCAGAAATAATTTGCCACCAACCTTTTCTTGTTGGCCAACAACAACAGACCCGACTGGTGGGGAGTTGGCAAGGGAGCGTCGGACGCGACTTGTTTTGTTTCCATGGCCTACGACGTCGTTTGTATTCTCGTCTTTTTCACTGCTAGTGCTACTGTGCCAGGGAAAAAAACAAAAACTTAAAACCGAAATTTGGGTTGATTTGCCCCAACTTCATAATTTATTAATGAAACTGATATAAAATTTTTTTTATTTCAATTACAATTTTTAATTTTAAAAAAGTTTAATTAATTAAATTAAATATTTATTATATGTATTTTTTACTTTTTTATTACTAATATTATGTGTAATAAATAAAATAATAAGTGTCATTAAAATATTATTATATTTTTAATACTTATTCATTTATTTTATATATAATAATAATTCGGTTCATTTTTTGGACTTGACAACGGAACAGAACGATAAGGGGTTGCGGCTTTGGCACCAGCATTCATGACTGACATGATGAAATCCAGAATAATGGGGACTGTGAAGCTCAACTTCATCCCTCAGCCGAAATTTCAAGAAATTCTCGAAAAACCCAATCTGGGTTCGTCCATTGTAACCTGCAGATTGAGAAAGAAGCCTAGAGAACCGGGTTGGAGGTCGAAGAGGATATCTACAGAAGCCATACAAGTAGTACAGTCCCTCAAGTTGGCTAAGGCCAGCAGATTACAGCAGGTTTTTGATACTAAACTCAACAGGCTCGTCAAGTCTGATTTGCTGGACACTCTTGAAGTTCTCCAATCCCAAAATGAATTGGATTTGGCCCTCAAGGTATTTGTTTTGTATTAATGTTACCCCCAACCCCAAATTATAATTGGTTTAAGCCCTTGTTAGGTTGTGGCTTTGTCATTTTGTTAATGGTTATGTCGATTTGTTTTGGATATTAAGAACGAGGTAGTTGGAGTGGGAGTGGGAATGGCAATGAATTGAGGGCTCAATTAATTGATAAAGATTTGATCTTTTTTGATATATTCATCTTTTTGTCTATATTTTTGGTTTTTTTTTTTTAAAAAACTTTTGTTAATGGTTGTGTAGATGTGTTTTGGATATTAAGAATGAGGCAGTGGGAGTGGAAGTGGGAATGGGAATGCATTGAAGGCTCAATTAATCGATAAAGATTTGATCTTTTTTTGATATATTCATCTTTTTGTCTTTTTTTTTTTTTGGTTTTTTTTTTTCAATAGTTTTCCCCCAATTGTGTTTTATCTAATGGAATCAGGTTGCAGGTTTTCGAATTCGTGCAGAAGGAAGTGTGGTATAAACCAGAGGTATCATTGTTTCATAACATGATCCAGATGCTTGGGAGGAACAAATTAATTGAAATGGCTGAAGAATTGTTTTCTAACCTGGAGAAGGAAGGGTTGAAACCGGACACAAGAGCATTCACTGAAATGATTGGGGCATATCTGCAAGTGGACATGATTGAAAAGGCAATGGAAATGTATGAAAGAATGAAATCATCAGGTTGTTCGCCGGATGAGTTAACCTTCACAATTTTGATTAGGAACCTTGAGGGTGCTGGAAAAGAAGAGCTTGCAGCCAGTATAAAGAAAGAATGTGGTGAATATATGGATTATCCAGAGAAATTTATTGAACAACTTGAGCGCAAAAAGAATGTAAGTATGTCTCCCAAATTAAAGCTAGGGACTTCTTTTTTTGGTTCGTTTTCTGCATCGGTTGGTTTATACAAACTGCAATTAAAAGTAATTTTTCTCTAATTGTCAATGGCCATGGTGATTGGATATTTTGGCACTTCCTCGCATTTGAGCACTATGCAATGCAAAGTATCTATCACATAATTTTCCTGATATATTAAGGCTGGAATTTGATATTCCAAGGAAGAAAACTGGAAAGTCTTCTCTGTTAATACTTATGGAACTATCTAAGCTAGGCCAAAAATTAGCATTTAGTCCCTGAGCTAATCCTTCAGTGAATTATGTTTGCCTATTCAGAGATAAGTTCCCTCCAATTAAGCGACAAAGCTTGTCCATTTTAGGAATTTTCTGATGTACAGATTACCTTCTCACTGTTATCTGTTGATATCTAACTATTTGCTCCTTGTGACCTTCAGAGTTGCCTAAATAGTCTTTTTGTACCCCAGAGTGTGGGAGCCTTATGCATTAGGATACCCTTTTTAACTATTTGCTCACGTAGTCAAGCAGTCTTGATCTGAGCAAATAGTAAAAAAAAATGATGAAGAAGGGCAGATGACCGTCATGATCACGCTGGTGGTGGCTGCTATAGAAGCCTGAAACTGCCAAATAGCACACACTGGAGAATTGATAGTTTCTCATTGACTTTTGCTTGAATGGCTTTCCAAGTGCTTGCTATCATGAATTGTTATTTTATACAAATATAATATGCCAAACTGCAATGCATCGACGTGTGTGTGCACGAATGAAGTAATGGTTTGTATTCTTATTAAACTTTACCTGGTAAAAATTGCTGAATTTGTGTTATGTTTGCAGGCAAGAAGGAAGTGGCTTAAACTTGTATGAATCTTAAGATATATATATATAAGCATGATCTGAGAATTGCGGAGCTCCCATTGCCCTATTGCTTTTATCAGAGCTGCCTAGTGGAGGAACAGTGCACAAGAATTTTTGTTGAAGCAACAGAGAATTTGATGAACTATGTTTTTTCTTTTTATTTTTTTTTTTGACCTTTCCATCGTGCAGTACATTTGGAAGGGTTCCATCTGCTAAAATTTGTTGGTTTCATATATGTCAAACAATTACTAATTTGGGGGGAAAAAAAAAGAGGGGGGCCTTTTTATTGGCTAAGGTGGCACTTGTTGTACTTATATAGCAATGCCCTCAATTTTCTTTCTTTTTTTTTTTTTTTTTCTAACATCACTATATATCAATAGACAATTGAGTTAGCGTATGTATCATAGCTATCCTGGGACATCAGTCAAATAACGGAGATCTGTAGCAACTGCAGATATGCACCTTATACTGTTAAGCTTAAAGTTCTGCAGTTTCGAAACCAGGATGCCAATTCCACAATAATATCTCATTGACCAAACAGCGCACTTTGAACCATGCCTGGCTTAGATGGGAATTTGTTTTGAGATGGTGATGCTTTTTCATCCACATTTTTGTTAATCAAAACGCGAAGCCTTGTATAGAATTTTGAATTATTGTGATTCTGTGATCATATCTTCACTAGCCATTAATCCATCAAATTCAGCAGGTGTACATACATTTGGCGGGTGTGAAAGTATATTGTTACAGTACACAGAAAAGCAGCAAAGAAAATTTCTTCATACCCATTTCTCATAAATCTTTTTACTCCCATATCCCGAAAACATTATGCTAATTTGGATTATTTATGAAACCCCAAATAGTGATAACAACTATGATTTTTGGTCCAGTAGGGCTCCGCAGGTATAAGATATGATAGTAGACGAAAATGGACATAATGCCAACATCTCAGTTCTTATTAGTCAAATGAAAGCTCTTTTCAATAAATAAATAGTTGTCTTTCCTTTCTTTATCCAATGGTAAACGTAAAGAAATGCTTGAAATTACAAAAATTTGGAAGCTACAAAGCCAATGACAAGTAAGGTTATGTCCTCGAATGGAATCAGCCAATTGCAAATTTGCAGTCATCATTTATTTGTTTGAATAAAATTTGAGATTAAATTCATAGTTGAGACCTCCATGTTAAACTGTAGAACTTACAAAATATAAGAATTATTTCATAACAAAAATAAAATAACTCTTGCTCTGTTGCCAATCCCCTTCCAATAGCTAACAACCCCATATCCGCGCGAGAATTAAATCATAATTAATTTAAGGTCATGCCCAATCTTAGAAGTTTTGCAACCATAGTGGCAGCTAATCCTGCAGTTGCCACCAAGCCACAAAGGAGATCCCATATTCATTTATAAGGATTACCGCATGTGGTTTCAGAATATAATTTTTCTTTTTTTTTTTTGAACTTTCTTAAATCTAGACTAATAAGTTGGGAGAGAAAAATAATTTGAGAGGTCGAGAGTTCAATCCCCAGACCTCTCAGTTGCTGACATACTATTAATACTATTTGAAATACAAACTTACCACATTTCAGAATATAATTACTATCTTCGAGTCTTTAGATGCTTATATTAGAATGCGAGGTACTATTTGCAGCCAAAACAAAAATTGCATGGTATGACACTTCGGAAAGGATTTTAAATCAACTAAATTTCGCACCCACAGATAAAAAAAAAAAAAGGGTTCTTTCTCCTACATTAGAACTTTAATAGCACAATTACAACTCCATAAATAAATGATTCTAACATTCATAAGTCACCGAAAACTTCATAAAGGCTAAATAATCAGTTTTTTAAGTTAGATAAACACAAATTCCAAAAGACTTCAGTTGAGTTGGCACATCATTAACTGGGAAAACAAAAGGCAATGCCACAATTCAGAGATCACCGACGAACTCCATAAAAGCATAATCAGCTTGCCTGCATGGACAGATAGACATGTATTTCGTTAAAATGCAACCAATAATAAGTGCTGGAGAAAATTTTATATATATATATATTAAAAGGTAGAGCTTGCACAAGATAATGAGTAATACAAAAAATGTTATAGACCAATGTGCAATTCCAATCAACATATATCGATGTAACAAAAGTTGATAAATGTAAATTGCACATCATTTAGCAGTTTGGGCCACATCAAAACAACATTCAAAGCCAGCCACGTCAAACTGAAATATGTTAAATCTCATATCAAAATGATACATGCTTCTACGTTTAATCCCACCTAGAGGCCTTCTTGCAGTCCAAAAAGGGTACAATGTCATTAAAAAGTGATCAGCCCAACCAAAGGGCAAAAGAGGTGCGCATGCACGGGTCCAAGCCCTGCACACCTTAGACAAATATGGTTCATAATTACGGAAAACAAGGATGCTAAACCAAAAATTATGTCACTGAAGGAATCATTATGCAACAATGACAATGCATACTGTCCAGTACCGAGGGACGACACGTTAAACACGTCTTATGAGCCTCAAGATATGATGGAACACTGGAGTACTGCCTGCTGGGTTGGTAGACTGGCCTTGGGAGAACAATTCCTTTCATTTTGGGTTCAATTCCTTTCATTTTGGAATCAACTTGAGACGGAGGCTGCAGAGCTCGTTTAGCCAACCTCTTCTACCATTCTTCACTAAAAGAATTATAACCAATGATGAATCCATTCTCATCATAAGTTGGTCTGGGTGGTGAAAGACAGAAAGGACAGCACCGAATTCCAAGATGGTATAAACCTTCTGTGGTGCCATTTGTGCAAAATTTTGTTGGTTGGAATCTATTTCAAAGACAAGACAAGCAAGTCAATCATTCTTTTAAGAAATTAGGACGAAGCTAGAAGAATGTTTGCGAGGACCTTCAGGTATCCAAAGTAATCAAATAATCGGCAAGAAAAATGAATTGAACAAATATAACTTGAACACGACACAAGGCTATCTCCTCCTCCCCCCATCCTCCCCAAACCACACCGAACATACAAGTCATACCATGCAAAAGGAAAAAAAAATGCCATCGAAACAAAACTTGGACATTCACGTCTTCTTGTCAAACGGTACAAGGGCAAATAAACACATCCACATAACCACTTGCTGTAACAGTAAACACAATACGCATTAAGTTGTAAGTGAAAATAAGATCCTCGCTAAGTTACAGGCAGGTTATGGATAATGTTGTGAATGGACCCCCTAAATCACGGATCTAACTTGATTAATTTTGCGGAATGAATTTGACAAAAAATAATAACACGACACGACACAAGAATTTACGTGGTTCGTCCTAAAACCTACGTCCACGGCAAAGACGATCAGAGAATATTCCACTATAAAAAACAGGAAATTTTACAAGCTGCACACAATATACCTCACTGCCCAAATCCCACATACACCCAATGTCATTCAAGTATTTCTCTCTAAATACTTTCTCTCTCTTGATTCTCTCCCACTCTTGAATACATCTCTATCAAAATCATGGACATATATATAGGCATTGGAGTCATCTATATGCATTCAAAGTCATACATGTGAAAAGGATCATTTAAAGTCTGATTTGGCAACTTCAATATTAGTAGGTTAGTCAAGTTTGTGAACTTCAACTATGATAAGTTAGTTAAAGTTTGATAACTTTAACTTTGTTATTGTTAGATTAAAAATAAAGACACGTGTTTCTTACTCCAATTACAAAGTATCAACTTCAACAGATAAATAAAGTCATATGTACACATGACCGTTCCCCAACCCTACAGTGTAGAAGCCTCACACGCCCTTCTATGTTGCGATGAATTGAATTTAAGCTCTTATCTCTATTATTTATTAAATTCATTGAATGGAGGTTCCAACAAACAAGCTTCGGGAAAAGCAACCACGAAGTGTACGGGACAAAGCATGCGTGTTCCATTAGCTTTGCTTATCTCCTCTCAGGCCCCTCCCACCCCCAACCCCCGAAGAAAGTACAAAAGACATCGAAAACTGTTTTATCTTACTCTTAACTTTTTTGAAGAAAACCATAGAAGGTTCCTGGGCCAGCTCATGACAGTCAGTCTGCGGAGGATATAGTGATGCAGACCTCCCTGTGTTAAAAGAGGAAAGAGGGATAAGCCATTAGAAAAATTATAAACATCAACTATCTATACCTTCGGGGAGGAGGAAATGACCTGAGAATTTTGCTGTTTCACCCTCTTCATCGGGCGGATAGCGATACCTTCGAAGGAAGAAAAAATATTAGCCAGGAAAAGTACACGGTAAATAACTTAAAATGTATGCGATTCAAAAATCCAACTGGTAAGGCCAACAAAAGCACTCAGGTTCCTAACCAGTCGAGATTGCTTAAATCAATATCATTTTCATTCAACTGAAACCCTTCACGAGCAAGGAGAGATGTGACATATTGAATAACCTCCTCATGGGACACCTTGCAAGACCATCATTGCACATAATTTGAAGGATCTGAAAGCATTAACGAGCACGAAAATCGGAGTCTAGAGGCAATTGACAACATCATGGCATCCAAATACTTTTTCTTTTTCCAGAAAGAAGCAAATATGACAAACACGATTTAGCTACAGATCTCCACCATATAAGGTGGGACCATTGAAGAAGCTCGCAGCTCTAAAAGTGTAGGCGAAGAGTAATGTCATAGGCAGGCCTTTCCATATGTTTTGCAAAGAGATAATTTCTACAAGTCGAACCATTAACCTTCCACTCAGAAAACTTACTGTTGAAACAAATTTGGACCTCGTTTGACGAGGAAACAAAAAAAAGAAAATCAATCTTCAGATGAACTTTAGCTGCCAAAAGCAAGAGCACTTTCTTGTCACTTGTTTATTCTTCTTAAGTTTAACTGATTGCAGAGGAAATGGGCAGCAGAACAGCACGGCTCACCCCAGAATGGAGAGTTTGACGAAACTCTTCAAGATTATCACCAATTTTCCCTATCAATTCGCAAATTAGGCGTGCAGACGCTATAGTCTTCAACTTCAACTTGCATCCTTCAACTGACAAACCATTCTTTGGCCTGTTGGGTATTTTCTCTGCCTCTAAGGTCAGAAATATGATGGCATCATCAAATTACCTCAGGATTAACTCCATTGCACTTATGCTCTTACCATCTCTGTCTTGAAAAGTGGTAGACATAATTTGTCTAAGAGCTGCTATGAATAGGACTGCCATCTGAAGGAGCTTTTCTTGTTGAACATAGTTTCAAAGTTCATCAAATGTTTGGCTTGTGCGCTGTGCGAGCACGCTAATGGAATCCAAAAATATTTTCTGTCAAAAGAAGGACAGAACACACAACAACAGCTACAAACGACCCCATATAGCATAAACCAGCAAAAAATAAAATAAAAAAGGATGAAAAAGAAAAGCTGTGTGATGCAAGATTAGAAAGCATGAGTTAACTTAAACTTAAATGGGTGCAAGAGTAATGGAACGAAAATTGCATAAGCAAAATATGAAAATTCAAGACAGACCATCTCAGGAAGAGAAAGCAAAAGGATGAGCTTGCCCAACACTTCAGATACGTATGAAGGCTGCAGCAGCAAACAAGAGACACACATTGAATCATCATTGGGAAGCTTATTTCAGTTTAAGGCAAGTAAAAAGAAATCAACTTTTGCAGAGTTACAAGAGAGAAATTTAAAATAACAAAAGGTCCACGGCACCATGTGTCTTCAACTGCAACGTTGAGAGGGAGAGGCCCCTCAATCACTTGGGGGGCCAATGGTTCGGATATCGGTGCGAGCTCCTCCATGATCAACAAGTACCTCCAAAAATTCAGGGGAGAAACTTGCGGCAACTTGGTGAAGAGGATAGGTTCCATCTTCAAAAGGGTAGTTGAGATTGACTTTCCAAAGACAGTGTCCTTGGAGCAGTGCCTTTGCACATTTAGCAGCATTGGCATAGCAGATGAAAAAGAAAAGGGAAGGCCTGGAGTAGCCATTGACTCCGAAGTAAGGGTTGTAGATAACCAAATTCAAAAATCTAAACAGACCATCAGCATTAACTACGTTTTCGAATCTGTAGTGTACATCCTCAACCATATCCCATTGCTCATGAGCATCCCGCTCTCTCTGCTCTTACAGTATATATGCACAAATACAACAATAAATGAATAAATAAGTAAATAAATAAACAGCATTAGTGTCTGCAGTTCGGGTTAGGATTTTGGAACTCAAATTCGACAAGAATGAAAAATTGATGGAATTGCTATTGAGTGGTAACATCTGCATGCATGCTGTGCGGAATTAATCTTAAACTACCATACAAATTCATTGTTATGCTGGATTTTGATATTTTTATTTGTATTCTAAATAAAAAAAGATTAACAATTTTTAAACTAATATTAATAATTTTGAAAATAAAATTTAAAAATTTTTTTAACAAAAATTATTCATCTCTTTTAAGAAATTATTAATTTTATTTTCTTTAAAATATTAAACGAAATATTAATACATGCATTCTAATTATTCCTGAATTCAAAGACCACGAGAAAGGAGGACAAAGAAGAAGAAGAAAGTAGCATACCATAGCTTCCTCATCCATCTCTCCATCAGAATCAAGTGTGAAAGCGTCATAATATGGAATCATATCCTCAGATTATTATAATCTTACAATGGTCAGCGGTTGGTTTAGGGAAAGCCGGGGCAGAGCGGCGGGAGCAGAGGCGAAGAAGAAGAAGAAGAGACTGAAAATTGGATATGTAATTCATATGCACAAAAATAAAGAAAAAGGTGATATCTATTGGTATAATTACGATCCAATCCTTAAATTTGCCTCGTTCCTCTATTAACGTTTTTCCATTCCCAAATCAGGATAAGCAAAGTTTTGGTATTAAAGCAAATTTTTAGAACAGAACGATAATGGCTGCGGCTTTCTCGCACCAAAATTCCGCGACTGCCATGATGAAATCCAGTCTAATGGGAACTGTGAAGTTCTAAGTTCATTGCTCAGGCCGGTAGTCTAATCAAATGGGAACGATAAGGTCCCTCTTGCGCTGTAGCTTTTATCAGAGCCTGCCTGCTGAGGAGCAGGGCACAAGAATTTTTGTTGAAGCAACAGAGAATTTGATGAACTAAGGAATGTGATTAAGCCTTGTTTTTCTTTGACCTTTCCATCGTGCAGTCCATTTGGAAGGGTTCCGTATGCCGAATGTGTTCGTATCGTCAATATTTTTAATCTTAAACTTTTAAAATTTTTTATATTTGAGTTCTAAATATTTTTGAACATTTCATTTGAATCCTAAATTTTTTAATTTCATACTATATCAGTACTTTAAGTTATAAAAAGTAGTCAATCGATTAATAAATGAGTTTAACTTAATAAAAATTATTTAAAAAAGATTAAATATATGAATTAAATATTTTTTTCATCAATAAAATATGCACATTAAATATTTTTTAATCAACAAATATACGAATTAAATAAGTAACATATATATTTTTGATAGAAAAGACATTCAATTCATATATTTAATATTTTTTAAAATAATTTTTTGTAAAGTTAAAATTATTTTTTAATAGATTGATCACTTTTAATAAACAGAAGGATTGATTTGGAAAAAAATCAAAAGGTTTACGAACTCAAATGAAATATCAAAAAAATTTAAAATTCAACATAAAAAAAATTTAAAAATTTAGAACTAAAAATATTACCAGTTTCTTATAGTTTCTTCTATGTCAAACAAACTAAATTTGAGGGAGAAAAAAAAAAAGTCCAATTTATGGTTAATATGCCACCTGTTATACGGCACTGCCCTTAATTTTCTTTTTTTTTTTTTTTTTTTTGGTATTCCCTAACATTGCAATACATCAACAGTGTTAGTGTAAGTGTATGTATCGTAGCTATCGTGGGACATCTGTCAAATAACGGAGATTGAGATCTGAAAATTGGAGTAACTGTAGATATACACCTTATACTATTAAGCTCAAAGTTTTGCAGTTTCCAAACTGGGATGCCAATTCCATAAGAATATCCCATTGACTAGATGGTGCACTTTTGAACCATTTTCTTGCTTAGATGGAAATATGATTTGAGATGGGGGATACTTTTTGATCCACATTTTTATTTATTAGGACACCAAGCCTTATACAGAAGTTTGTATTGCTGTGAGTCTATGATGAGATCTTCACTAACAGTCAATCCATCAAATTCAACAGGTGTACTATATCTAGTTTATCTAGCGGGTAAGATGAAAACATATGGTTACATTACATAGTACACTAAAAAGTAACAAAAAAAAATTCGTTCATGCTTATTTTTCAAAATCTTTTTGCTCCCATATCCTAAAACCATTATGCTAATTTGGACAATTTCCAAATATGGAACCCCAAATAGTGATAATAATTATGATTTTTGATCCGATAGGACACATAAGATATCATAGTGGATGAAAACATACATAATGTCAACATCTCAGTACTTCCTATTAGTCAAACGAGAACTCTCTTATATAAAGAAATAGTTGTCTTTCCTTTCTTCATCCAATAGTAAATGTAAAAAGGAATGCTTAAAATTACAAAAATTTACAAGCTACAATGCGAATGACAAGTACAGTTATGTCCTCCAATGGAATCAAACACAACGTGCACTTACAAATAAAAACTTCAAATCAACCAACAACCATGGAAACAAAAATTAATAGAAAGGAAGTTGCTTGAGGCTATTATTGAGGAGAAATATATCTCTCTTCTAGCTGGCTAAGTGGCTGGGGCAGCTATTCAACATACTATGTCGCATGTAAGCTCTAGAAAGCGCCCTCTCAAGCTCTTAGTGAGTCCAGTTCTACGTTGGAAGGTGTTGAAGAAACATTACCATTTCTTGGAAATCAAGCTTCTAAAGCTTATCTAACCACTATCAAAAAAAATAATATAACAATAATAATAATAATGGCATGGTTAGGTAACAATTGTGTAATCTCTCAATGACAGGTAGAGTTAGAAGAAAGGAAAGATTAACTTGGACATAAAAACAACTATGAGACAAGTCAACCACACACAAAAAAGTTTCAACTGACAAAAAACCAAATTCATCTCACAATAGGAATATTTTATAATGCACCTAAAGCAATGACTCTTGTCAAAAGTAAAGTGATACAACAGTAGAAGTATATTATACTACAGTAACCAAATTACAAAAAACCCGTAAGAGCTGTTATTAGTGTTGAAAAATAACACGTAAAACACAAGCTTGAAAAGTTTTGAAGGTTTGACAAGAGAATAACCCACTTATCTTATTGAAAGGTTTGAAAAGGAATTTTGTCCTGAACTTGAATATTTGGGAATATTCAAACGTGGGCCAATAGAGTATTATAAAGAGTGGCATTTGACTGAGATTTTTCGAAGGAATGTGAATACCTTGTATTATTTAACGAAGTTAGATTGGATGTTTTGGTACTTATTGCTCCTTGTCAAGAACAGGTAGGCCATCATCCCATTCTGTGTAAAATACAGGGTGTTTGTAATGAACGAATGTGGGGAATATTCGCTTTTGAAATGTCCCATAATTACTGAATTTTATGACCATGGATGTCTACTGAGTGGGACAAAAATTGAATCTTCGCATAAGCTCATTTTCTATGGGTCTTGTATGGAAGATGGGAGTGATGTAGCTAAATCTTGGTATAAAGATAATTTCGACGGGTCTTGGATGGAAGATGGGAGTGCTGGAGGCAGAGCACTTATTAGACTTGGACCACGGCTTATTGCGGTTAAATTGATTTATATTGATGACTCAAAATTTGTGGAAGAAGGTGAATTGGCAGGAGCATACTCTTTGGTTGCATTAGCCGAGGAAAAAATATTTAAATTGTTAGAGATTGTAGAGGATTATAGACATGTGATAAATGTGTTCCGTGGTGTAAAACAATTCAATTATTTTCAACCAAATGGTACTTTTCTTCCTCAATTTGGATTAATACTAAAGAAGTTTGAGTACTTGGAAGATTATACTCGGCGATGGCAATATCGTCAAGCCAACGTCGTAGCTTTCTTAGCGCATTCATCCATTCTTGTTGGCACATATAAGAGATCTCACTATTCAACATCCAAGCTGAATTATTATGTGAGGAAGGATAATATAGGAGATCCCTATTTTCGAATAGTTCAAGTCAAGGATAAATGTCCTCTCTTTGCAATACCAAACAAGGGTATGAAGTTTTTATTTTATTATTATTTTTCTATAATTTTTGCATAACAATTTATTGTTATTTTTTAATTTATTTTGATGCGTGAATGTATATCATAGTCCATATTTTGACATTGATGTTGAAGAGAATCAACAATGAATGAAGCAACTTAGCTTTTATTTTGCATCATTTTAACATTACTTTCTTGGTATTTTTTTTGTCCACTTGTTTTGTGTTAGGACCTCAGTAAATTGAGGGAAAATAGAAGAAAAAAATTGAAAGACAGAGAAGAATTAGAGATGAGGAAAAAGGAAAAGAGAGGGTGAGTGTGAGGACCTGCGCTTAGAATCAAAGATTCAAAAAAAGAGAGAGAGAGAGCAGAAGAGACAAGAAAGAGAAGGATTTCTAGAAGAGAGAGAAAATCATTGCATAATCATCATTCTATAACTGCCAGCAAGATTCTCCTAGCTCAGTACCATTCACTGACCACCTCTTATTTACTATGGACTATTATCATCCTAACTGGGGCCAGCAACATTCTCCTAGCTTAGTACCATTCATTAACTGTCTTATTCACTATGAACTATTACCATCCTAACTAGGCCTCCCACACTACTGATGGATCATTCGTGGGGTGCAACTCACTGTTCCAAACAGTGAGTTGCAGAGAATTAAAAAAAAATGAAATTTATGAGTGAGAAACAAATTTGATATATAATTCTTTCTTCATGCTCTTACAGCTACAAAAAAAGGATTTAACTATTACAGCAAGTTTCTGACATTACAATGTTGCAGGAGTTTATTTTAACACAAGAATCTGCTGCTTTTATAAACAAAAATTTAAGGACTCTTCAAGTATTTAGGGTCCATGGTATTTATAGACCTTTTTCATCTCTTCTGCGTCTCCTTACTTCTCCTATGGCTTTGTTGGTTGCCTTTTTCGAAGGGGAGTCTCATCCAAAAGAGGAGTTTTGTCCATTGATATCCACATGCAGCTTCCCAGACTTCTTAGGGGTCTGCTAGCAGATACTTTAAAAATGGCATTTTACTCTTAAACTAATATATAAAAGATTCTTATGAAATGATACAGATATGGTTAAACTTTTTAATTCACATTTTCATTTGTCAGGACACAAAGCCTTTTATATTGTCATGCGTCTGTGATGAGATCTTTCCGAACAATTAATCCATCAAATTTAGCAAGCTCATGCACATATGGCGAGTAACATAAAAGCACACTATTATAGTACACTGAAAAGGGCGAACAAATTTCTTCGTGCTTATTTTTCATAAATCTTTTTGCTCCTATATCCTAAAAACATAATGTTAATTTCATATTTTCAACATATGAAACCCCATAATAATATGATTTTTGACCCAGTAGGGCTCTGCAAGCATAAGATATCATAATATATGAAACTATACATAAAGTTGCTATTAGTCAAACGAGAACTCTAATATAAAAGAAACATTTGTCTTCCCTTTTTTTCATCAAATGGTAAATGTAAAAAGGAATGCTTAAAATTACAAAAATTTGCAGGCTACAATAGAAATGACAAGTATGGTTATATCCTCCAGTAGAATCAGACAAGAGGTGCACTTACAAATATTAACTTCAAAGGAACCAAGAATCACGGAAACAAAAATTAATAGAAAGAAAATTGCTTGAGGCTGTTGTTGAGGAGAAATATATTTCTCATCTAACTAGCTAAGTGGCTGGGACAGCTATTAAACATACTATGCCACATGTAAGCTGTAGAAAGCACCATCTCAAGCTCTTGGTGAGTCCAATTCTGTGTTGGAAGGTGTTGAAGAAACATTACCATTTCTTGGAAATCAAGCTTCTGAAGCTTATCTGACCACTGTCAAAGAAAGAAAGAAAAAAAAAAAAAGATAACATAGTTAGGTAACAATTGTGTAATCTCTTAGTGACAAGCAGAGTTAGATGAAATGAATGATTTAACTTGGACATAAAACTAAGAGACCAGTCAACCACACACAAAAAAGTTTCAACTGGCACATAAAACACAAGCTTTTATCCCAGACCGATCAATTGACGGTTAAAAAAAAAATAGTAGTCAATCAGAAAAATTTGGAAGGATGAGAGTTTTCATATAAATGTGGAAGAATGAGAATATTTTGCGGGACACTGCTAATGAATTTCAAACATATCATCGAATAATTTATACGGCTCAAAACAGCTGATTATTTTCTCACCGTCAAAAGAAAACTGGCAAATATGTACACAAGGAAATCTGGCAATGCATCTCCTTCAGCAAGGTATGTGTCCCACAACCGAGTAACAAGATGAAAGGGGATCTGTCAAGGCAAATCCAAGCATTAGCTTAAGAATGAGCAATCAAAGCAGACGATTTAAACTCGAGTACCATAGTAGAGATGTTTGTGCCACTTTGTTAACAGAAAGAGGAGAAATCTGGTGCGTAGATGTAACAATTGCAAGAATTGAAAAAACAAACCTCACGTATTAAGAGACAGTTGAACCAGCGAAAAGCGAATTGAAGAAATTCAAGCCCCTGTTCTTCCATGTGCCTCGAGACAGGTTCTGGGTCAATTACAATAACAGACTCCTCAATGGGCCATACACACACTTAGATCAAACGACAAAAGTACAATCATAAACAAGCTAATTTTCCTATACACGAGATAAGGTTAACATTCTGAAGAATAGCGTACAATAGACTCAGATGAACACAAAATACAAGCTTTTTGAAGATGATGCATTTTTTAAGGAACAGATAATGCAAAATACTTCCAAAGGAGCAAACAGAGAAATGCAGTTTACCGTCAATCCGTCTCACTAATTCCTTCAGCTTAAACACTAATCTTTGTATTCCTGGTTGAGCAAATGTGTAATGATCTTGCATGCCATCTAGTAACTTTGATAGGCAACAATAACAGTCGGCCTCTATGTCAGAGATTTTATCAGGTGATAGATCAGAGATTGACCAGTTATCAATGTCTCCTTCCAAGTATTCAGACAAGAAAACAACCAGAAAAGGTGTAGCAAGATCATTTATTCCTTGAACATATCCACTGGCAGGATGTCGGATGGCCCTGGAAAGAAATTAAGAAATATAACACCCAAAGAAATATATTTCCAATTACATAGTAAGGAAAGATTTTGGATAAGATATTGACAGCCACACACCACAACATTACCAACTTCTTTCCATCATTAAACATCATTAATCAGTAACAGATATCCAGATGTGGGGAATACAAGGGATGCACATATATTTATTTCACGCATAATAGAGCAACCAAAAGGGAAGTGATGGATATATTTTGTGCTAATTTAACAATATCTCAGAAAGTGAGGAATAACACAAGATCCATTCTGACTATAAGGAGCAATGGATTGTATTGCAGGCAAGGCAATAAGATTGGATTTATGGAATTCTACTTAGAATTTCAGACATAGTTTATTGTAAGCTTTATCTAGTCACAATATATGGTTTACTTATATATATATATATATATATACATATACATATTCAGGCAGAGCTAATCAACAATTGAAACACTAACAAACCTTAGAATGAACACTTGCCACAGACACTAACAGTGAGGATCAAATCATATCACGGATGCAAGGCTGGTCATGGTCTCCATAAATGAAAAGTGAGAATCCGATTATCATTCACTTATTTAACGAATAATTCAAAGCTATTTTCATATCTCCTCCAATACTCATTGTTAACACATCACCTAATCATTATCCCGGAAACAGACTTGTACCGATTGCAAAACTGACATTCACAAGAAAAGAATGACGTAGAAATACTTGTTTCACAAATGTAAGTGAAAGAGTAAAAAATATATTGACAGATTGGACACATCAACCTAAAAGTTAGCCTTTTACAGCTTAGTTTCAATCACATTTAGCCAAGCATGTCAAATCATCTAATGTTCCCATAGAGCCAATGAAATTGCACATAAGTTAAAATCTACTATTAAATTCACCAAAAAAAAAAAAAATCTACTGGTAAAAAGAAGACAAAGGAAAAAAAAATCCTAACCATGTATAAAGAATGCGCTCCAAAGATTTCTGAACTTGTGGTTCTTGGAAGAAAGTGACATCGGGTACAGTTCGTGGACAGTCAACAGAAATCTACCAAAGCATTAGTCAATAATCCAAAATCCTGGAAAAGCATAAATGCAGTATCAATTCAGTCAGGAATACCTGGCGAAGCATATTGATCTCATCATCTGAACGTTCTGTATCTGGAATGTCATAAAATTGAGCAACAGAGTCAAGGTACTCCTGGCGCTTCCTTCGTAGAACCCCCTCCCTTCTATCTGAATTAGGTGGTGCACATCCCTGTCGTCAGCTTATTTTTTAATTTAAAACAACCAAAAAATTATGATGGTATAAGAGGCATTTTAGGTTAGCCCAAAATGATCAGAACAATGTTCTCTTCAATGCATGCTTTATTAACCATTTACACGGAATCAACGGTAATAAATTAATTGGAAAAACTGCCAGCCTGTCAATTACAATATTTGTTTTCAATCAGAAGCATTTTAACTATACTAGAGAGTTGAGACGTATAAGATGAATCCAGCCATATGATCCCGAAAAAACCAAATTTAAGGGGCCCACATGCCACAAGGGAATATCTGTCAAAACTGCATTGCTTTACGTGCCATCCTATCAGTCTCTACATTTTAAAAATATTAACTTCCACATCAGATAACACATTCTTTTCCATGCATGGCAGAAAAGCTTGAGTTGTAAAAGCATGCATCTCTATTTCTTGTTTTTTCCTTTTGATAAGTTGCCTCGCTATTTCATGATACTCAGCTTGAATTCCATTGGACTATAAGACTATAACTCTTTAGCAATTTTCATAAGGAGAGAGCTTTACTAAACCCATGCAAGGCACTGATGAGCAAGCAGAAATGGGATTTATTACTTCTATCTCTTTCAGTCTCTAGTACACTGTTATAGAAACGTCGGACTGAACTGCAATTCATGAACAAGTTCTTAATATGCACCAGTGCTATTGATAATTGATATGCTGGTGAATTTTATCAATACTACTAGGTACAAACTGTGCCACAACCAATCATAAAGAAGTAAGCAAATCCAATGAAGCTAGAAATATATAGTTGCCACATTAAATTGTAAACCTTTCATTGCATGAAGTAGCAGATATAAGAAGGATCTACCTAGAATTTGAATCAAACAAAATGACACCAATTGCATGGTAATTCACTGAGCAACATCAAAATTGTACTCTTAATATTATTTCCAAAATGATGACAACATTTGATGTATCAACCTTACCAAGAGAAGCCTCCATACTGTGGGGCGCATATATGATGGTACACCACTCCATGCTAACTCACGCAATCTCTCTGCATAAGGAATTTTAGAAGAAATTAAAGGAAGATTGATTGTCTCTTTGTTTTTTTGATTGTCTATCTGTTTTTTTTTTTGTGGGTGTTTATGAAAGAAGGGTAATGCCATACTTCATGAGTCTAGCTGGAACTAATAAGATGTGTGAAACTAACAAATGCAATAAGGACCGATATCAAAGGGATAAATATTTGAAAGCTGCTCAGCTATCAATATCTTATTTCCAAGGGATTTTTTCTCGGGGCTAGAAACCGAAAGTCTGTATGAATTGCATAATACAAGCTACTGTTAATAATGGTGCACCAAAAATTCATAATTAACAGGGGGAAAAACAACAGACGGCTACGTGCATACAAAATTGAGTTGATATTCCCATGCAAAACCATTTTCATTCAGTAAAAATAGAATCAAAGTTAGTAGAAGAGCATATAATCACACTACAGACCCACATGTTAGCTCAAAAAAAATGTATCCATAAGCAGGCAACCAATATTCAAAATAAATGAGTCTGAATGATAAAACACTTTCAATTGGAATAGGCTTCCAAATACTCGCCCTTGCGAGGGTCTGCTTGTGTTTTCAATTTTGAACCTCCATCAATAGTGTAATATACAAGAATAAAAATGTTCTGTGGAGAAAATCACCTAGCATGACAGTTGATGAGGACAGCTCCTTGGTAAACTTCATAACTCTTGCAGAATCTGTAGATCTGGCACCTGTGGGGGGCTTTTGTACTTCTTTGGACATGGTTTCGATATTTGAAATAGTGCTTTTTAACTTATTTGCAGTTGGATTGCTATTTTGCTTCTGGACTTCCGCCTACAATAGGGCAAGATTCTCCTCACTTGACTTCTCTATTGCTAGCTTTAACAATTTAAATGCTATATAGAAGGCAACTATTTTCAGGATGATGTTAATTATCAAAAATACCTCTCCTGACATGTCCATTCGATCACTTGTGCCAGCATCATTTTCTGAAAGGCTCCTTCCAAAACTCGGAGATCGTAAGCTTGGCTCCTCTGGTGGATCTGACCTCCTGGTCAGTAAAACTTTGCCAGGAATACTCCGCCCTTTAAGCAACCTAGATTGAAGTCAAGATTTAAAATTTTTTTCTTTCCAATAAACGAGAAACAAAATACAAATTAAAATAGTAGCATCTATTTTTTCAAATAAGAAGAACCCGTATAAATTCAATCAACCACACCATCCAGTCATGATCAAAGAAATCTTTTAAACTACTGACCTTTTAGCATACATGCTAATAAAATTCTCAAACCTGAGCATAAACAGCAACAACTTGAAGCCAATAAACGGCAAATCCTATCATCTTGGTCAATTCAACCATATAAAATGAAGCTCATTTTCCCAAAACAACAATAAAATAAAATACCCATCAAATCCAACACCAAAAACTAATAGAAATTTGAGAGATCTAAAGCAAATTCACAGATGGGTATTTTAAAATCAAACTAAAAACAGAGAATTCTGAAAAATAAAACGAGAAAAAAGGGGAATTTCTTTGACATACCCTTGGACATTCTTGAGGGTCTGGTTGAACCTTGAATCCAAACTTGAATTGTTGTCGTCGTCGTTGTTGTTCTTCATGGCTGAATTTCTCTACGCATCTGATATTTCTGCGTGATGGGAATGAGCATGTTCAGTCCTTTTCTTCTCGATTAAATTCAGAATCACATGCCCGACCCGAAAAAGATTATTTCCATTTCATTACCTTTGACCTCTCTGAGCAGGAAATTTTACTCTTTATTTTTTTAATTTCTTTCATTATTCTGGGAGGAAGGAAAGAATTACATGGAAAAAAGATCTTTCTTTTTTCCTTTTTTTGGCAATTACAAAGATAGCCTTCATTCATCTTCTAAATATATACATCATATATCAAAATACATTTTTTTGTGAAAAAAAATTAATAGGACATTAAAAATAATCATGAAGTAATTACAATGAAAAATTCTTTTAACAAAAAAAAAATCAAAGGTTAAGATAAAGGTTGAATTTTCAAAAAAAAAAAAAATTTAATTATTTGTTAAAAATTAAACTTATTTCTGTGTCTTTTTAATCAAATTTTTTTTATTCCAATTCATGCACATCTGAATTTTTAAGAAACGTTAAGTTCATAAACTTTTCCCTGAGACCACAAAATCATCGGTCCAAATACTTTCGATTTTTTTTCAATTGGGACAAAATAATATTACTATATTTTCAGCATCAATTTTTTAAACATTAATTTTTTCTTGTGAAGTCCATAATTCCAATTTTAAAAACTTCTTTACTCTTCTTTCAAATCCTTCAAATATAAAATCTAAAGGAAGACCCCATTTAACTTCAAACTTAATTAAATGACATATAAAAACAAATATGTAAGAGACGCGTAAATTATTAAATAATATTTAATTTTTTTATTCATTTTTTATTAAAATTTAATATAAAAATAAAAGGAATATTCTTTAATTTTTTCTTATCATAAAAACAAAAAATAAAAAAATAAGAAATAAAATAAAAAAGGATCAAATTTGGTTCGGGTGTCGTTCAAGGACAACGAACGCAGACGCTTGCCATCGTTTTAACGTGTATAACGTTTGTAACGGAAACATGCCATGCCCGTCTAATTAATCAAAACCCAATCAAAGGAGGACTGACTGCCTTAAAAACCTTAAAAAAAAACAAAAACAAAAACAAATTCCGACATTAATAAAACCCTACAGACCCTTTCTTCCGGCGCCGCAAAACCCTCTCTCGAGTTCCCGTCGACCGACGCCGAAACCCTCAGCCACCGCCCGCCGCCGCCTCCTCTCGGCTATTTGCTGAAACCCTTCAACTCAAGCCCTGCCATTTCCCTCCAATTTTACTTCTTTTTCTGTCCACCAAAACCTCCCTCACCTTGTCCAGTTGAGCAAAAGAGCAATCTTCCTCTTGTACCCCCAAAAAAGAAGCAATCTTTCTCGGACTTTCATACTCAAATTTATCTCGCCAGGACCCGCAACTTCTTCTTTTTGCTGCTGGAGTTTTTTTTCCTTCCTTTTTTTTTGATATTTTTCTTTAAAATTTGGGGTTGAACTACTCTATAATGGCTGGCGACGGTGGTGGCCTAGATCAGCCGCATAAGGCTCACCGGTCCCGTCAGGCGGGTCCCTCCGCCAAGAAAAAGGGCAATTCAGACCGGAAGAAGAAGAAGAAAAGCGATAACTCCGCGGACCCCAAGACCCAAAACCCGAAGGTTTTCTTTTATTATCTTCCCCTTTATTCTCTTTATCATTCATCATCATTATTGTTTTTTTTTTTTTTTTGAAAGATTAGCCATGCTTGAATATGCAAATCATTGCTGGTAATGTGTTTATTATATAGGCATTCGCATTTAAGTCAGCGGTAAAAGCCAAGCGCTTGCAATCCCATGCCGTGGAGAAAGAGCAGCGCAGGCTTCATATTCCAACCATTGATCGGACTTATGGGGAGCCTGCTCCTTATGTTGTTGTTGTGCACGGCCCGCCCAAGGTATTCAAACGTCTTTCTTTTTTTTTGAAGAAATTAAAAATCTTGAAATAATTCAAGAATCCGAAATTGAAGTCATTAGCATTAATTAATTGCCTGTTTGTTTTGCAGAATAAACTTGTAACTTACCATTGTTTTTAGTTGATTCGCTCTTTGGTATTCTTGGACAGTATTTTGTTTTTCCCCCTTCTAATGTATGGTCGTATTTGATGGCAGGTTGGGAAGTCACTTTTGATAAAATGTCTTGTAAAACATTACACAAAACACAATTTACCTGAGGTTCGAGGTCCAATTACTATTGTATCAGGTTTGTGTTTGTATGTACTTGAAGTGATAGTGTAAAATTGTTCTTCTATTGTGATTGATTTTTTGGAGCTATCTTTAACATATATATCTTTTTTTTTTAATTCAAAAAATTGTCTCAGGCAAGCAGCGGCGGGTTCAATTCGTGGAATGCCCAAATGACATCAATGGCATGGTTGATTGTGCAAAATTTGCTGATCTGGCATTGCTTCTAATTGATGGAAGTTATGGCTTTGAAATGGTAAGATATCTTGTTTATGATTTGCTTCTGGGAATTCTTTTTACCTTTTCAGAATTTTATGCTTTATATATTTCGCCAGATTAATCCTTCCTTGTCGAGTCATTTGATGTTTTCTTACTTTTATATTTTGCTATATTTATTGTGAGACCATGACTATGGTTGCTTGTATATATCAACTTGGAGCTTCTCAGTTTCTCTTGATCCTACCTTTATGCCGAATGTTTGAGGCCCGAAGAATTTTGAGTCATTGATTCAGTCAGACATTTAAATGATTTTGCATTTTCATTTTGTGTTGCAGGAAACTTTCGAATTTCTTAATATTTTGCAAGTTCATGGATTTCCAAAAATTATGGGTGTCCTTACTCATCTTGATAAGTTTAAGGATGCAAAGAAATTAAAGAAAACAAAGCAGCGTCTTAAACATCGTTTCTGGACAGAAATATATGATGGGGCAAAATTGTTCTATTTGTCTGGCCTTATTCATGGGAAGTAAGTACCTTGATGTTTCATCTGCTTCAATTATAGACTCATCATTATCTGTAAATCAATGTTTTGCCCGCTTATTTTGAATCAAAATTGTTGTACTTTTTGGTGTTAACTTAACTCTTCATTACATAAACAATCAGGTACACTAAACGAGAGATTCACAATCTTGCACGATTTATTTCTGTTATGAAGTTCAGTCCATTGTCTTGGCGAACTTCCCATCCATATGTTTTAGTAGATCGTTTTGAAGATGTAACTCCTCCTGAAAGGGTGCAAATGAATGGCAAATGTGACAGAAATGTGACGTTATATGGTTATTTGCGTGGGTGTAATTTGAAAAAAGGGACCAAGGTAAGATTCTTTCACCACTTGGCATTATCTACAGTCAGTGTTTTCTATAATTCAAATATTATATTTTTTAATATTATTTCATTAAAATATGTAGAAGTATGTTATGGTTGTTAGTGAACATGAATAGATGTGTTCTTTTTCATATTTGAATTGTGACATGGAAAGTGAGATGGTTTCGGGTGGTGTGCCTCAGGTTTTAATTTATTTATGTAACACTAATGAATGAAAAGGGAAATGTGCGCTTTATGCATCTGTTATTTGCCAACCGTAGCACCAACAGATGCCCTTGCTTGATGTTCTC
This sequence comes from Carallia pectinifolia, assembly GCA_037832335.1. Taxonomy (NCBI): domain Eukaryota; kingdom Viridiplantae; phylum Streptophyta; class Magnoliopsida; order Malpighiales; family Rhizophoraceae; genus Carallia; species Carallia pectinifolia. Next base: position 6,196,489 of record CM075449.1, read on the forward strand.
CTCACATTTTGATATCTGTGATCTAATGGAGAGTTTGTAAAATAGGTACATGTTGCTGGAGTAGGCGATTACAGTTTGGCTGGTGTTACTGCCTTGGCTGATCCTTGTCCTTTACCGTCAGCTGGCAAAAAGAAAGGATTGCGTGACAAGGAAAAACTATTTTATGGACCCATGTCTGGACTTGGGGATTTACTGTATGATAAAGATGCAGTCTACATAAACATAAACGACCATTTTGTTCAGTTCTCCCAAGTTGAGAATGAAGATGGTGAAAAGGCAAATAAAGGTTTCAAATTTGCTATCACACTTCTTCCCTTCCCCCCCCCCAAAAAAAACTGAATATTTCTTCCTTGAAAGGGCTTTTTCCATTAATCTTTTTTTTTTTAACTACCTGCAAACAGCTTTGTTTATCATTTGATCCTTGTGCTTTTCCTATTTGGTATGTGATATTATATGCAACATAATGTAAGGAATGATTGCCTTTTCAGTTGTGAATTCGTTGCTAATGGGGCCTGTGTTCCTGTCTCACTAGGAAAGCATAAAGATGTCGGCGAAGTCTTGGTTAAATCCTTGCAGAATACAAAGTACTCCGTTGATGAGAAGCTAGAAAGGAGCTTTATTAACCTTTTCAGCCAGAGACTTGTTCCATCAACGGAAGCTCAGAATGATTTAAAGGATAGTTGTGCTGCTGTGGAGCAGACGGGTAGTATAGAACCCATGAGCCTGGCTCAAGAAAGCAGCGACGAAAATTTGGATGACTCAGATTCTTCAGATCAAGATGAAGCTGTTAAAAAAGATGCTGCATCACAGGAGCAAGCTAACCTTAACGGTCATTTGAAGCAACAAGTTGAGTTTCATGGTGGGAGGCTGAGAAGGAAAACTTTGTTCGAAAATGAAATAGATGATAATGACCTGGAGGTAAATGGTCACATTACTTCCTATGCTTTTTGAAGGCACTGGCTTATGGCAAGGAAAAGGGACCTTGCAAGACCTTGTTTTCGGATACTTTTATGTCTTGTTCATACTGCATGATGATGCTCTTTGTGTTTCTCTGTACTTCTAGATGTTGATTTTCTTTCATTTAAACACTGTCAACGTTTTTCGTACTTACCGAATATGCATAAGAATCGGTTCCATAAAAAAATGAATTATCTAAATGGGTAAGTGAAATAAGTGTACAACTCTGAAAAGAAAAAAGCAAAATTGGTCTGAAATGTATGGGTTTCAGATGATATTACACTTAGTACTGCAACGCATATTGCAACCACTTTCCCTTTAGTTTTAAAGTGACTTTTATGTTGCAACATGTAGATTTACTTTGGTTTGGAATACTAATACTAGTCATCACTGCAGGATTTGGATGATGGCAGTGAAGATGATGATGGTGATGATGAAGATTCTGATGAGCAATCTGCTAATGGTTCGGATTATTCAGATGAAGATGGAGAGCATCAAAAGGAAGATGGTATTCCCTTTTATGTTCATTTCCACAGGCTAATCTTACGCTGTCTAAATTCAATTAGTATTTGCGGGTGTGCTTTCATGGATGTATGCTATAGTCTGGTAGGTTTATTTCGCAGATTAACTTAAGGTGGGATGAGTAAAGAATCTTCTGAAAAAATATAGAGAGATTTTACCATCATTTGCTTCATTATCTAAATGCTCATAAATATTTGGAGTGCTTTTTCATGCATGAAATTTGGATCAGTTCTAGCTTTTACTGTTGCTACTTTTTCAGAAGATGACATGGGAAGTGTATCGAAGTGGAAGAGTACAATCTCAAGACCATATACTAATCTCATGCAACTTGTGTATGGGAAACCGGCCACTGCATCTACAACATTAACACATGACAAGCAGGATGATAGTGATGATGAGGAAAATGGAGATGATAACTTTTTTAGACCAAAAGGGGAAATAAACAAGGTTTGCCACATCACTTTTGATAACTATTGATGGCTTCACAGAACTATTAATAACTAGTTATTGATTATAAAAAAAAAAAACTATTTCAGTGTTCAGATTATGGGTATTTGCTATCCTTGTTGAATTTATTAACATGTTTCATTCCTTCTTGGATATCTCAGAAAGGGACCAAAAAATTGGATGGTGCAAACCTCAATGCTGAGGACTGTTCTAAGTTTACACATAATGGGGACCATAAAAATTGGAAAGAGGAAAATACATATGAAAATATTCGCAACCGTTTTGTCACTGGTGATTGGTCGAAAGCTGCTGAAAGAAATCAGTTATCTGAGGCTAACAATGAAGATGATGACGTTGCAATATATGGTGACTTTGAGGATTTAGAAACTGGGCAGAAGCATGAGAGTGGTGCTGTGGGTGGTAATGGCGCTGCGGAGAATGAGGATGCAGCAATTGAGGAGCGGAGAAAAAAAAAGCTTGCCCTTCGAGCAAGATTTGATGCTGAATATCCTTGTAATTTTAATGTCTGCTTATATAGGGAATTTAAAATTAGTATTTCTAATAATTGACTGACTTCCCTTCCTGCATAATCCCCATTTTTGGTGGGCTAGAGCCTAGAAGTGCAACATCATTTTTAGTTTATTCATGTATGGCCTTGTGAAATAGGCTTTTGTGACTTTTGTGACTTTTGTGAACTTAATTTTTGTTTACATATGATGGATCGGAATCACCAGAGGAAGCTGATGGGAAAGATGGAGCAAAGCTTCATCGCACTCAAGCCAATGAAAGTGGATATTATGATAAGGTATGGTTTCTGGACCCAAATTAACATGGTCTACACCACTTTACTGTTTGAAGACTCAGTGTTGTGATTTATGGTTGGTTATCATGGTTTGCCTTTTCAGTTGAAGGAGGAGATTGAACTACAGAAGCAAAGGAATATAGCTGAACTAAATGATCTTGATGAGGAAACTCGATTAGATATCGAGGGATTTCGAACGGGAATGTACTTAAGATTGGTGATCCATGATGTTCCTTTTGAGATGGTCGAGCATTTTGATCCCTGCCATCCAATCCTGGTCGGAGGGATTGGTCTTGGCGAAGAAAACGTTGGATACATGCAGGTTAGATAAATGCTAAATGCTAAATTCTATGTTATTTCTTATGATAATACTATTTGGATGATTTTAATCCTTTGTCTTCGTCATTGCATGGGGCATTTGATTTTCTTACATCATCAGTGGGTATATAATGGTGGTCATGTGTTTGGATGGATTGATCTTTTAAGATATTAGACTAATACTGAAGGACAGGAAATGCATTATTTGCTGATATCTCCACGTCAATCAGTTTAGTGGAGCTGAAACTAGTAGTAAATGAAAGTTTATCTTTGCTCAGAACAGCAATTATGGACGATTTGGAGTTTGATAATCTATTTCATTAAGTTGGGATTATTGATGTCTGTATTTCTCGCCCTCTTATAAACTCTACGTTGTGATCTGAAGACATCATGATCGAGGAATTTTAGTCTGTTAGCCCGCGAAGAAGTTCTGGAAAATTTTTTAAGAAAATGGAAAACAGTTAGAAACTTGCTAACTAACTTTTAAATGAAAATAACTTTCTTCAAGAACCTGGTTTTTGGTTCTTCTTCTTCTTCTTCTTCTACTTCTTTTCTTCTTTTTTTTGAGACTAGACTTTGAAAGGTACTTTTTATGGTTTTCCAAGTTATTATGTCACTTATGGACAAATGGAGAAATCCAGTTTTCTATTGTTGCCAATTTCATTTCAAAACATGTTTCCCTTTTTATAAGAAATTCTGTTGAGTTTCAATGAGTGTACAAATCTTAATTTTATTTTTGGGAATGGAATTAAGAAACAGGGGGAAAAAAAATGGAAATTAGAATTGAAATGAGAGGAGAGGGATTTCTGGATTTCTATCATCAACTAATTAATAAGGCTTACGTGAAGTTACCATATATGTGAGGCAAATATTCTAATGAAATTGAATGTATTATGGACTGCCTATTAGAACAAAAATAGTTTAAAGAAAAGGCAGGAGAAGAACAGAAATTTAGGATTAACTTGGTTGTGTTTGCATCCTGCTGTTTTTAAGTTCAAATTATTCCTAGCATGTGTCGTATATGTCTTGTTTCTTTTCGTACAGGCTAGGCTAAAACGCCATAGGTGGCATGGAAAAGTACTGAAAACAAGAGACCCAATTATTGTATCTATTGGTTGGAGGCGATACCAAACTACTCCTGTCTATGCCATTGAGGATCGCAATGGACGGCTTCGCATGCTCAAGTACACTCCAGAGCACATGCACTGTCTTGCCATGTTTTGGGGTCCCCTCGCTCCTCCCCACACTGGAATTGTTGCTGTGCAGAATTTATCCAATAATCAGGTTAACCATATGTTTATTTTTGCCATTCTTGAATTCAGTGAATGCATTGGATTGTTCTAACCAGCATTATGATAATATTGTACTTCTTAAACAAATCTATGAAAGTTGTGTGTGGATGTATAAGTGGCTTTCACTTCTCTGCATATTGTGGTTTGAAAGGGGGTGATTGAGTACTTGGCTAGAGACATAATCAACCCAAGGTAGAGTTGTTAGTTGATTTCCTTCAAAATGTGGAACAGTTTAAGATTCCTTGTCTGTCTATGCTGGATAGATTTTAGTTATTTGAATGGTTAAAAAGACCATTTTACTTTTCTGCTTTTGGGTTTACCCTTTCCCCCTTTTTTTTTTTTTTTTTTTTTACTTTTTCTCTCATTCCCTTATCTTGTTTTCTTTAATTTTTAGGCAGCATTTCGGATCACAGCAACTGCAGTTCTCCTTGAGTTCAATCATGCAGCGAAGATAGTGAAGAAAATCAAGATGGTTGGCCACCCTTGTAAGATTTTCAAGAAGACTGCCCTTATTAAGGATATGTTTACTTCAGATCTTGAGGTGGCTCGGTTTGAAGGCGCTGCTGTTCGAACTGTCAGCGGGATACGTGGGCAGGTTAAAAAGGTATGCTTCCTTGTGAAAAGCTTATATAAGAATTCTTCTGGCATGTTGTAGACACTTGTATTTCCCTGCTCTAGTTGAAGGTTGATTGAAAGGATTGCTATTGCTACTGATGTTGTTATGTTTGTTCTTTTCTTGTTCTTCTTATTATCTTTGTGGGCAGGCTGCAAAAGAAGAAATCGGTAACCAACCAAAAAAGAAGGGAGGAGCTCCAAAAGAAGGGATTGCTAGGTGCACCTTTGAGGACAGAATCCTCATGAGTGACATTGTTTTCCTTCGTGCATGGAGTCAAGTTGAAGTTCCTCGCTTTTATAACCCACTGACCACAGCATTGCAACCCCGTGATGAGACCTGGCAGGGAATGAAAACTATGGCTGAATTGAGGAGGGAACACAATCTTCCTGTTCCTGTCAACAAGGATTCATTGTACAAGGTAATTCTGATGGCAAAAATTTAAGTTTTTGCCTTGCTTTTTTGTTTCCTGATATCCCTTCCCATCTGTCCACTTAGGAAAACCTTGAACTTTGTACAAGGTAATTCTGATGGCAAAAATTTAAGTTTTTGCCTTGCTTTTTTTTTTCCTGATATCCCTTCCCATCTGTCCACTTAGGAAAACCTTGAACTTTCTCACATTGTTTGTCAATTTCTTTGGCCTGTTCAGCCAATTGAAAGGAAACCAAGGAAGTTCAATCCACTGGTGATTTCCAAGTCACTTCAAGCTAAACTTCCATTCTCATCCAAGTCCAAGGATAAACCAAGCCAAAGACGGATACCTCTTGATAAGAGGAGAGCTGTTGTCATGGAGCCTCATGAACGCAAAGTACACACTCTTATACAGCACCTTCAACAGATTAGACATGAGAAGGTAATGTTTTAAAGCAAGACCAATACACTTCCATTGTTTACCTGATTAATGAAAGGAAAAGTTCTATGAAAAGAAAGTTTACTTCAGTAAAAAGACTACCCAGAGCTGTGACTTTGGAGGGAGGGGACTATGTAATGGCTTTCTCAACTTCCATGAATGTCAGAGAGACCTAGAATGCAATGTATGTTTAAATAGTTCGCATGCTTCTCTAACGTGTGTTTGAGCCTTGTGGACACAACTTTTTGAATGTTTTTGGAATTCGAAGAATGATAAAGGACAAGCTGACAAAGAATAAAGCTGCATCCTTATATTTTTGTGGCGTCATTTGTATGAGATTATTATTGTCTTTGTTTCTATGGTCAATGCAGTTGACTACACTTTGTTGAGAAACTTCTCAATCTAAGTCCTCATGCATTCAAACCTTAAAAAATGTGGTTGCAGATGAAGAAGCAAAAGCTGAAGGCAGATCAGAAGAGAAAAGAACATAAAGCAGAGAAAGCAAAGGATGAGCAATTGTCGAGAAAGCGCCAGAGAGAAGAAAGGCGGGAGAGATACCGCGTCCAGGACAAACTAAATAAGAAAATGCGGAGAAATTGAGATTCCTTATGGTCTCGTAGCAGGGTTATCCCCTTGGTCCCGTGCCGGAAATCAGCTGCATGACATAGTTCCGGAATGAGCAGCCACAATTTTGCTTGCACTCAAGACAATTTCTGTAGGACACACCTGTCAGTGTATCAACTGCCTTTTGACTGTTGAAGCTCCTGCAGGTTCTGGTTCATCATCAGCAGATATGTTCGAACTTGAAAGAACTTGAGAGCAATTTAACGAGTGCTCCTTGAAAAAGGAAAACGGCCAGAGTCTTCTCTATTTAAAAAGAAAATGAAAAGTCATCGTTAGTTTTCGTAAAGAAAGTTCAAATGAAAGTTCAATTGGCTGAAACAAAAAATGGATTCTTGTCATTGTAACAGCTAGGGTAACAGATAACAGAGCATATGTGGAAGAAGCATCAACATCCCGGAAATAAGATCGTGTTATGTAAATGCTAACCAATTATGCTCAACAACAATTTTTCTAACCAATTTATTAGATGTGTTGGGGTGACGCAATGGCGCCTGGTGGTAATATCTTTCAGCAAGTTTTGCGATCGAAAGTCCTGAGCTTTGCCAACAACCCCAATAGCTCAACTTTCGTAACGCGGCCAGTCAGCTGACATGGATATGTCGGCCAACGAGCAACAATGGCTGGCCGCGGACAACTGACGAGTAAGTTGCCGATGATCAAAATTGTTGTTAGGTGGATTGAGGTTGTCTGACATTGCTAGTCAGGTGATGTTTGTCATTCGGCATGTTTTTCAAGATCCACCCCATATCAGCATTTACTTTCTATGATTATGTCAAACGAACGGGAAAAGAGGGCCTGGCAATTTTCTCATGACTTCGCCTTCCTTTCTGTCACCAACTATGCAACGACGGAAGTGAGTTGCAACTTGCAACAACCTTAAAAGCAACTGAAATGGTCTGAGATTGCGGTCACGTCATATCATACTTTCCAAAGGTTATGCATCTTCTCCATGGCGGCTGTTTTTAATTAAGCGCTAACTGAGTTGAGGTTAATATAATCTTCGATATATTATAAGACAATCAATGTTACATTCTTTTGTTCTTAAAAAAAAAAAATAAAAAAAAGGAATTTAAGCCATAACAATACCCTGAACTGCATAACAAAGTAATCGATTACTAAAAGTAATCCATGGCTGACACAGTCCTGTGCTCTAAATTGGTACTTCTACTTCCCCTGCATAAATTTAGATGTAAGCTGACACATGAGGAATGTTGACGTCGTCTCCCAACATACGAGCATCGTCTAAACGCTACAACAAAATTTTATTCTAGCTCCTTCGCTTTTGGATTCCCAAGTAAAGCAGGCTTTAGACATCTCTTTTAGCAGTGAACAGCAAAAAATAATCATCATGGCAGAATCTTCCGTCTACGGCGCGGAGTCTCCCGTTTTAAGTATACCTTCTCCGTCTCATTCAATGGTCGGCTTGACCCATCAGCCAAGCTTACAAACTTCCAGCCGCCGCCACCTCCACGCTTGCCTCGAGGTCCTAGTTTCTCCACTGTAAAGTTCCAACCCTCAGAAGGACGCCGCCTACTATACTTGTGGCATTTCACCTTTCCTGCTATCTGTAGACAGGAAAACAACATCATCCAGAGGAATAAAATGGCTAACAAAATTATAACTGGATCGCCACGCTAAATTACTCCCTGATAAAATAATTAAGGGAAGGCTAGACTTCATAGGGTTAATAATGTGGAACACCTACGCTACTCTAACAAAACAATCAGTACCTAAAACCTGTCACCTAAACAGGTTTCTGCCATCACTAGCCACTGTAATATAAAATCAGCAGGCAAATTGAACATACAACCACCCTTATTTCGCTCCATGCCTAGCCTAAAGTTTCCTATTCTAAAAATTAAGGTTCACTGAATATCCTCTGCAGTGTCACTTTACATGTTCAGGTACGTAAATGTTAGCAAAAACTGTCACTGTTCAAGGTGTGTGTGTGCGCATCTCCCATATTTATTCGCCTGATTTTCTTTCATCTTTGTTGCTTTTGTTTTGGGAAAGGAATGGTGGTGGTGTGGGGTGGGGTGCGACAAGAACAAACTAATGTATATGCAGTGAGAAATGAGGGGAAAAAACACGATCAGATTATGGCTGTGACAATCAGGACAATTGTAATTGACAATTCAGTTCCTTCTTGCAGGTTAAACAAAAGGAGAACATTAAACTTACTTTCATTTTGTTGAAGTTCATTCGCTGGACAAACTCCTCATAAAGCATATCATCCTCTTTCTTGGATATCTCATAGTGGACTTCATCCGGATCTCTAGTGGTGCCATCCCAATCCTCTGGCATGACCTTGAAATCAGGCTTATATGGAAGGGATGCTACATGAAATTCTCGGTCATGGGAAATAAAAAATCTGCAAGAGTAAAGAGACAGTTTGAAAGATATAAAACTATTCTTTTGAAGGCACAAAGATGAATGTTGTACAATTGGCCATCTAACAGACACACTTTACATTGAAGTTATACAGTTTCACCTCCACATATACGCGCACGCACTTATGTTCATGAGGAAGCAAAACTACATGAAGTTATGAGCATTACATAAAGAGCACCAATGGGACGGCAGATGTAACTCAAGTAGCAAGTACTGAAGCGAAATAAGTACCATTCACCAGAATTGGGCATTTTTCATCTCCAAAGGAGGTCAACCAGCAGTCATCTCTATAAATCAATCCCCATCAACAATGACTAATCAAACCACTGTGACCTTCAAAAGCATCAAATGCTACAAGTTTCAATCTGCTAAACCAGGTGTTCAGGAAAAAAAAAAAAAAGGAAGACAACCTGAGGAATCTATAGTTGTGTGTATAAATGAGATCCTATACCCTCACCGCAAAACTAAGCTTCCTGTTTCAATATGAAATTCATTTGGTAACTATTGGCATCTCACCAAAAAAGGCAAGGGTGGGTGTCGCTTTTCTTTGAATATTTATACCCTATTCCACAGAACTCTTTGCACATTGGATAGTGCAATTTAATCAATATAAGCAAACAAGATAATGCCACACCATAAAATGATTGCCAAGGGCAAAAATCTCATCAGAATATAGATATGACGACCAACTTCAGATATTTGTTTTCTTACTCTGGACAGGTATCAAGCAAAAGCTCAACAGAGTCGTCTAGGGGATGACCAAGCCTTTTCTCCTCTTCCTCTTCAAGCTCTTTCAACCAAAGAATGGCATGAACCCTCTGCCTCATGATTCTGAAGTCCTTGGCTAGTCTTTCAACTGTGTAGACTTCTGGATTCTCCTTGTGCAAACGGTACATCTCAGCTTTCTCTGAATCCTTGAGATAAGATCCTCTTGCACCAGGTTCTCTTACTTGCTTCAATAGGGCGCATGTCTCAGCAAACCTCTGATCCCATCCATTAACAAAAGCCCTGGCCTTCTTGTTCTCTGCCTCAAGTTCATTCAACCTGTCATCCATCTTTTGCAAGTCATGGAGCAATGCAGCCTGAGAAGTATCTTTACCCCTATCAGTAGAAGTATCTTTCTTCCCATCAGTAGAACTAGTTTTACGGCCCACCATGTCCCCATCAAAATGATCCTTGGTCATTCCCGTCGACCATGATGAAACCGAATCCCAATCCAAATCGCTAGAACCAGTTTCACCAAGGGACCCACTCCCTGTACCATCCCAATCATTTGTACCTTCATTTCCACTGTCACCACCCCACCCTGAGTTCACCGAAAAAACACGGACACCTATACTCTGATATGCTCCATTTCCATTACCTAATGCAATCCTTGTATCAGCTTTAAAAGTAGGGATGCATCTTTGCTTTAGAAGTCTTGCTGAAGCTGTACTAGTGCTTAGAGAGGAGAGACGAGATATTATATGGTGAATATTCTGCATACTAGCTATAGCATTCCAGGAAGAAAAAACAAACTGTAGGTGTATCACAAAATAGAAACAAAAGATCCTGCAAAAGGGAAAACTTCACATTTAGCCCTTATAGAGGCCTGTATCACTGCCTGGAACAAATAAATCAGAACTCACTCAAACACATCAATGCAAGCACAAATTTCTGCCCTCCAGCCAGCCCCCACCCCCAATATTCATGGACAACGACAATCAACTCAGGAAGATAATCTGCGTTACAAACTCAATTCGGTCCACACAGAAGTGATAACTTTGTTCCCTACTTCACTGGCTGGGTTATATAACTCATTCAATACCAGGTATTAATTTCCTCAACTCCCAGCCAGTCATACATCAATTTCAAATGAAAGTACGTGTTTCTAGCAGTAATAGACAAAATCAAACAAAGAATTTAGCTAACACACATGTATTGCCCGTTTCTGCATATTTTGGCAGAACAGACACAAATAAAGAAAAGTCTTTCATATTTTCGGCAGTTTTACTATCAACTTGTTCCTTTTCCAACTTTTCCCTTCTCGGGAAGCTGCAATGCATATGGCATCAGGCAATACTAATTCCAATTAGCACATGCACTGGGGTTATATTTTTAAGCTCGAACTCAAAACGCAAAAAGACCCAAACTTTTTATACTAAATCAACTGAAATGGCCCTTTTTGCCCATTTAAAAACAAGTTCAGCAAAAGCTAGTGGAAAATTCAATTTCAGAAGCAGAAGCTAGTGGCAGTCATGGGTATGACTACAATTGCAAAAGCATCAAATAAGAAGCCAAAGGGAAAGATGGCTTCTTTGTTTGAAGCATAACCTTGTTCCCCAGCCCCCACCCATTTACTAAGGACGGCAAATTATTAAAACCCCCAAATTCTGAAAACCCCATTTAAATCAACGATTTTGATCAGTAAGTGAGTAGAGAGATAAACCTTGATAAGCAAAGGAGAGAAAGGTGAGCCGGCGGCAATGTGCACGGGCGGCGGCGGCTCGCTGGGCCGCTGTAGGTTTAGAGAGAGAGAGAGAGAGGATGACGGAGGAACCAAAGTTCCGAAACGATCTTGGGGACGGCGAGCACCTGGCTTTAGGTTTTATTTCCAAAATCGAAACGACGTCGTTTTGTAGGCAATCTGTTTTTCTTATTATAAATAATCAAAGACCGATCGTGTTGGACATTTTCAAAACTTTTAATCCGTTACCAATCCGTTCGTAACAGATTTTAAAAATGAAAAACCACAATTATTTTATTTTTTATTTTTAAAAAATGCAAGTTTGTAAGATTTAAGTTATTTTTTTTTTTAAATTGGACCATTTTTTAATAGTCCTAACTTCTAGAATAATGTTAGAGAAAGGGACACAGATTATGGGAATTTGTAGGAATATTAACAAGATTTGCATTAACTGGGTGCTAAACTCAGAACTCATACATTAAAAAAGAAAAAAAAAAAAAAAAAAAAAAAAAGGACAATTTTTTATTGACCTCTGATACTTGAAATACAGGGAGGGAGAGTGGTGGCTACTCATGCCGTTTAATTGAAGGCTTGAAGCCGTTGAAAGACGAGGAGGAGTTGTGTACTTGTTACGGTTGAAAACGACACCGTATTGGTCGATTAATGGATAGTGTTATTCTTGGGGTTTACAATCGAGTCTAATTCACCCGTCCAGAGAAACAAAAAGAAAAAAAAAATAGAGTTTTTTTTCGAGGGAAAAAACGAAAAAAAAAGACCCATGGGAAGTATTTTTGTTGAAAAATAACAAAATAAAAGTGGAATAAAAAATCATGATCACATGATTTTTATTACTTAACTTTCAACTTTATTAATAAATTTTTATTTTATTTGCTATTTAATTTACATAAACACGTATTATTGCATATCCATACTATTATGTTTTTTCATATATATGTATATATATATTCTAAATTAAAAAAGGCATAATGGCTACATAGGCCATCCATCAAGTTGTTTTTTTGGAGTCTCTCTTTCCTTTTTTTGGGGGGGGGGGAAGAAAATTTTGAAGATTTGATGAAATATTCCCTAATTTGGAATTGAAAAAACAAATATCATAGAAAACATATTTAAGAGTTTTTACAGGGTTTTTTTTTTTATCCTTCTCCCCATCAAACCTTCAATTTGAAAGTCTTGTAATAGTAAATTTTTTTATGAGTAAAATTAGGTAGTCATACATTATATAGTACATTAAAGGCATGCAATTAATTAAACCACCTTTTTTCTTAAATTTTATATAATTTATACGATCAACGATGTAAATTTTGAATACTAATTTTCTAATTACCTTTAAGTATATAACATAATATTTTTCAATATTTTATTCAAAGTCTGTAGCATCATTTCTCCTTTCCCGTTTAGGACTAGGGAGCGAGTAAGGGGCATTATGGTAATATCGTTTTTCCTTCCCTCTTTAGGAGTATTCAAGAAGTCCAACGGAATAATAAATAATAAAAAAAAAAGTGTCCAACGGCTAGCAAACAGAACATTATAAAAGGCTTCTCCTTCACGAGGCTTCGACCTCCGTCGTCGGTGCAGATTGTGGAGCCGTCTCTCCGACGCCGACCGCCACGGCCGTCCTGCCCTTCGAGCCTCTCCTGTCATATCCGTATCCACGCCATTGAACTCGCGTGAAAATTATTCCGTGCAAAGTCAGAGAAGGATTCCTCGTGTGATATGCATTATGTTCCCCGCTTTTGACCGTTAGGCATGTCCGGCATAAGTTCAATTGTTGGCTCCCGTTTCTTGATTTACGGCGGTTTCTTCTCTTTTCTGGTTTTTTACCTTTTCTTTTCGTTCATTCTCTGCATATACTCATCAATCTGCATTTGGTTTTTTTTTTTTTTTTTTTCTGAACAAAAGGTGGATCTCATTCTCTTGTGGCTTTTTTTTTTTCGTATACTTTCTTTTCTTTCTTGATTAAATTTATTAAATAAATCGCTGTTCTTTTTGGTTTTTCACAGTTTCAAGGTACATAACGCAATTTCTTTTTCATGAGTAAAAAGTTAAGTTTAGATCCTTGCGTTTATTTATGTCGGTTTTATGGGGCATGAAAGTGGAAGTATTGAAGCTGAAAAATGAGACATTAGATCTGGAACTTTGTAGCAGAGAAAGGTTTTGAAATAAAACAGAAAAAATTGCAGAGAAAGTGATGTATAGAAGGTTAGAAGAACTTGCTTACAGCAAGAAGATGATGCAAATTCATCTGATTTTCATTGATCATTAATCCTCTTTATATAGAGGTGAGTTTTACATTCAACTTCAAATACAAATTTTAAAAAAATTAGCTGTTAGAGTAGCTGTTATAGTTGACAGATTTTGTAACATTCAAAAGTTGACAGAAAAGGCCAAAATGACAGCACCAATTCTCAACAATTTATGGTGGTTGTTATTTTTAATTTGATTTATGACCTTGCTGCAAAAATTTGCAGATGATTTAGAGCTGCAAAGATCTGAATTGGGATCCTTTTCTTTTGCATCATCAAGATTCAGATTCTGACCCAACAATTGTACAGGTCAGCTTTCTCAATCAATCTTGGATATATGACGATGTAAATCTTGCTTACTTAGTCGATACTGATATCAACACAACGCTTGAAAGGAAAACCTGTTTTGGGTCGGAGTTTCGCGGCTTACAGCCACTTGATTGCATCCAATCTCGAGATTGAAGTTGCCTATCCTTTTTTTTTTTGGCAGAGTGGAGTGCTTCCAATATGGGATCTGCAAAGGAACAGGGCATTCCTCAATTGTGTTCAAGACGGCATGATGAGTTGCTTCGCAGTAGACTTGGTGATTGGTCCCTATGATTCACGGTCTCTTTTGTCTAGAGATGTTAAAAACTCCAGATTGGTAATTTACCATTCTTTAAGTGATTTGACCAACAATTCAAATTTGTCATATCTCTAATCAGAATTAGGACCTGAATTTTGTGGGTTTTTTTTTTTTTTCACGAAATTCTTCAACTCTGTTACTTTAACTTGTTTTGGGTCAGTTTTAAATTAAATATGTGAACAATGTCTTTCATGAGGTTTCCTTGCCGTGGTTTCTTTGATTTACATGCTACGTGTTTCCTTTTTTTTTTTTTTGTTTAATCTTCTTGCTTTTTCTCGTTACAATTTACAGTTCTATGCTTGTTTTCGTGACGTTGCCTTTCCTTTCTCATCCGAAAAAGCAAAGGGTTCCTTTTGTTTTATGTTAAATGTAATTCTTTTTTATCTTCATTCTTAGTTTCATTGCAGTTTTGTCTCTAATTTCTTTTTTCTTTTAATTTCTGTCTAAGAGAGAAATTTCTCCTCTTTTGTTCCCCTATAACTTTATTTCCCACGATTGCAATGACGCTATACTGATAAAATGTTCTTCCGTGAAGATGATCAGTAATGGTGGAATTGCACGTTTCTTGACGGGGCAGCTCAATTGGATGGTCTGTGAAATGGCCCAATTTGACCCTTTTCACTGATAGTCGGCATGTGCAACCATATTATGCCCTTCCCCTTCTCTGATGATGTTATATCAGGTCTGAACATTTCTCGCTCCATAAGTTTTTTTAACCTTTCTCTCTCTTATTCACTTTCTGACTATCTTGTTTGATAAAATGTTGCCAACGGTTGTAATCTATGTAAGTTTGGTCTGCATCGGTGATCAAGATTGGACTCTTTGCTTTCTGGTTTTGTCGCAGCACGAGGCTTTACCTTGGTTTTTAATGCTTTCTTCTTGATTATTGGCCTAACATAACGAGCATTATGATTGTGTGCAGAAATGACCTTTGTAAATTGAGGACAATTGTTCATCCAAAATTTATGTTATGTTTAGCAAACATTTGTCAATTGATGTTATATGTTCTTTCTACTTTCTTTGACGAGTCTCTATACTTCTACCAGATTGCATTCAGGGACTCTGCTCAGATACATTGCTAATCATTGTATCTATGAACCTGGCTGAAATCAACAAAATCTCGGTTGTGCAGCTCGACACTATTTTATAACTCAAATTAACAAAATCTGACATGATATTATCTTCCGTTGATTTTGCAGGATTTTAGTTGCCATTTCGGATGGATTAAATCTTTTAGTATAAAATATCTTATACGTAGTATGAAAATCCTTCGTATATACTTAAGTCTACCACTTGTGTCCACTCAAATTTTCTCTCTCTTTCTTTTTTTTTTTTAATTCTATTACATTCTGCTATTTTAGTGGAAAGGAGAATATCATAAACAATTTCACCGAAATTGGAAGATTAGTAAGAATAGTTTCAACTTCCAAGGGAGCAAAGCAAAGGAGCTGCTCAAACATTTGTTTTGTGCTTTTATCTGTGTTGATAGAACTCATCTTTAATTGTCATTTTGACCGTTAAAACAGAGGGCTTCCATGATATTAAAATGCCTTGTGGCATTCAATATGCCAAACAAAATCACTGGCATATCAAGAAATGAGTTTCACACCGTACAAATACATATGTACAATTATGTCCTTTTGAGAAGAACTCACCACAATTATATAAAAATTATGAATATCAGGCCTCTTCAGGGATCTCAATGCAGGGAACACCATCTGCCATAACCAGATCGGAAAGGTCGTCTCAAGATCACGGGAAAACCCATCTCAACAACAAAATGCAGTTAATACTCAAGATCAACCATTCAGACGGCCAACCTTGATAAGAGAAATGGCTGTTCTGGTGCCGACACCAATGATGTGGATTGTCCAAAAAATACTGTACAATGGTTTGCCATCATCTTAGTTGGGTTATTTTTGCCGCAACATGTTTCCGCTTCCAGCAAACAAGGAAATATGGAGAAGCTTGATCACCGGACTGAAGCATTTTGTAGCATTTCTTGGGAGGGTTAGGAAAAAGCCCATCGAAACCTCAAGGAACACCGTCGTTTAGAATACCATTTCCAGCGGACAAGGCTCACATGTCTTGAAGTATAAGGAGGATTAGACACAGGCAGCACATGCCTTTGAAGAAAAGTAGTTTCTTGGATATGACTTCTGTGTCACAGTAATATTACGTCACTCTTGCACCAAGGTTTCACATCATATGCCCATCAATTTCTCTAATTTCTCCATTCCACTGCATCCACAATCAGTATTAACCAATGTCTAAAATGTCAATGATTTTTTTTTTTTTTTAAGAAAATGTTCTCTTCTATCTTAATAGTAGAAAATAATTTAAGCCAGTAAAATAAAATAAGACGAACCAAAAAAGTTACTGAATTTCTGTCCAAAGGTAACCGACCCAATTATAAATTTAGATAGTTAAGTTAAAAAGTCAGTTGTCAAAATCAGAAACTGAACACAACAATACTACTACTGCCAGTGCTATAACAGGCCTATGGATGGATGTTAAAAGAAAAAGTCCATACCTTGTCGAAATGGAAGGTAGCAGCTTTTCAACAGCGTGAACGACCAAGCTGGCCAGAGGTCTTCCAGAAGAAGTCTGATTGTCTTCTGTAACAGTATATGACAACTCATTAACTTCATCTCAATGTTCAACAATACAGGTGCAGAGAAAAAAAGGTGGGCCACGCCTCATGCAAGAGAGCTATTCATCTTAACTGGTTAACATAGTATGCATCAATCCAACAACAAGCTTAGTGTTGATTTTTGCAAATAACTGCTCAACAGAACGTATACTATGCAACTGATCACAAGGAATAACACTAAGTGTATTTAAGGGAGAAGCAACAAGTCAGATTTGGTGCCCCAAGTGCAAAGAGAAAAATAAGTTGCAAAAGTACTTTTGAAGAGTCATTGGCAACTATTACTACAGAACATGACTAAATGGTCTCATAAGTGAATTGCATAAGCATGTAAAATGCAATTGCAAATAATCATGGTCAGATAAATTGCCAAATTTACATCAATGATAGTTTGACTACAAAATGCTGCAACAGAGCAATATTTCAACTTTTCCTTTACTTCCCAGAAGGAAGTCATTAAAAATTGACTTGTCATAACAATTTTGATTAGCTGTCCTATACAAAAGAAAACAGTATCTAGGTATTATTTCAAGAAAATAAGAACCATAGACTATAATACAGCTACAACGGAGCACAGTTTTAAAGCAGAGATTAATTCAAAAAGAATGCTTCTACAAAAAAAATTACCTGGATCCTCTTGACTGGAATAATCACCTCTGAGATATGATCTATCTCTCTGATGCATATTGACACCTTCTTCCCATGCCAACCCATCCATTATACAACCAATAATATTGTAGGCAACCATGCTAGCCTCATCGCAAACTTCTTGGATTGTTAGGTATAGGTTGTTGCATGTTCTCTCTGAATTGGATCCATTACCTAGTTCAGGTTCATTTCTCTTAATAGAATTGCCATTCAACCTTCCATTTTGAGTAAAGATGCAGTTAGAGTTTTCATTCATTGTCGATGACCCACAATTGCCTATGCGTATCACTTCAGAATGGTTCACATCCTCATCAAGCATGCACTTGGGAATTTTTGCTTCTTGAAACAGAGAGCTGCACCTCCTTTCAGCCATAGAGGTTGGTGACACAGGATCCACTGGTACATATTCCCCAATACTCTCTTCTAGGCAATCCCTATCAATAGAAGAAGATCTAGTACTTTGGCAATTGCTCTGTTCCAGTTTCCAACCATAAGCAATAGTAGTGACAACACCTAAATTATCACAATAAAGATCATCATCATCATCACCATCAAGACATTCTTCTGGTTTTTCCATATATGCATCAGAAAAATCCTCATCAATCTCATAGTCAGGAACCCAATCCCAAATGATTCGTTTTGTCAGAGCACTTACGCTTAATATGCACTCAACCTCTTCTTGAATGCTCTCCTTCGGGAAGCATCCATAGGGTGTACTTCGAGAACTCCTGTTAATGATAGCAAGGGCTTCTGACAAACACTTAGGAATGACATCTAAATCACTGCACTCAAAAAGATATTCTCCTAGCACCTTTTTCATTGCTGTTCTTAATCTTCCATTTGGAATATTTGCATCTGGCTCTAACAGAAGCTGCAAAGTTTTCAACTCTGGAAATCTAACCTTTGTATTGAGTAACCAAATAGCCTTAGTTATTTCTTCCTGTAAGGCTTTTATTTTTGGTGAGAACTGATCAAAATCCATCATAGAAGAATTTGAGCAATCTGGTGTCAGCTTTAGTGACAAGCCCACTATTGCAAGTGCTTTGGCTAACGGTGCCTGTAGCTCATCCTCTTTACCAAGTTCTGAAAGCATTTTCAGACTATCTACCCTCACCTTATGGATCAGCTTTTCTCGTTTCAATCCATTTCTCCGCCTCCGCAGATGAGGAATCCTTGCCGGAATACCTCTAAGTCTCCTGCGCATAGCCAGTAAAGTTTCAGTAGGTAAGGATTCCAGTCTATCCAGCATTTTGACAGCAGCAGCTTGGTGAGATTGAAATGTGCAAATGCTATTCTCACGAATATTCACAGGATCATTGAGAAGCTGAGAAAGCTGTGTAAAAACTTTGATCTGAGCAGCATCGTGATTTTGAACCCCAAGAAACTTGGGAATACATTCTTTGATCACCTTTTTCATTTTTTTACGGGTTTTTCCAAATTTAACCGAGCCCTTTGTAAGTACAGTAGCAAGAAGGTAGAGTCCCTTATTGGTCAAAGCATCTATAGACGATAACAAGATCCTTCTAATATTACTTTGGTCAACCAATATGTTGGTCTCTTGAGCAAGGTTATCCTCTGTTCCAACATTACATCCTCCAAAGGCTTCTTCCACATATGCTTGCACAGTCTCACAGAATATCTGTAGACAAGAAGAGCAAAACATGAATTGCATGAGTAAAATAAACGTTAGAAAGCATAAAGAAGATAGAAAAATACCACACCAAAGGCTAGTAACTGCTAACATATTGGATTTTACTAAAATGTGCCAATATTTTGACAAGCTGAAGTTTTAATAGCCATAAAAGAAACACAATAACAAAGTGCCATAATCTCGAGAAAGTTTTTCTCACACAGTTTACCATCTTAATTTCATTAGGTGACAATCTCATACTTCAAATCTCAAATAACTAACATACAACAAAAAACAACTCATTTTCCACGCCTGCTATAAATGATCTTCTAAGATGTCTAAAAGTTGCAGAATCCATCAAGCCATAAGGATGATCTAAGGTTGCTTGTCCATTATTTCCTCAAAACTTTGTAAATTACAAATGCTCAAATAATTCTTCTTCCCACAATTATGACCAGCAAAAATCAAACTGATATTATGGAAGCTATATTAACCAAAAGTTAAGCACAAACTCAAAAGCTGAAACTTTTCAAGAATTCAACGTCAAATAAAGTAACTCACATCATCTTCCCTAAGCAAAGACTCCGGCAAGGACCTGTAGAGGCCACAACCAACACCAATTACTACAATTATCATTAAGGAAACAACTGAAAGCTAAAAGCCACACAAAAGTTTACTAACCTATCATTCAAAATCTTCTTCTGTCCTGATTTAGACACAGGGAGTCCCATCAACCACCTGCAACCCATTTATCCAAAAAAAAAAAAAAAAACAAAACAAAAACAAAGCTTTGGTTTTGAGCATCAGGAGAGAAGAAGGTTAAAAAGCCAAAGAAAACAAAAAAGAACACATTTTTATTTTCATCAATTAACTCTCATTAATCATTAACTTAAGCATCTATGGCATTAAGTTTCTTAAATGTACCAAACAAGTATGCAACACATAAATGCATTTAGTAAACAAAAAAGAACCCATTTTTATTTTCATCCATTAACTCTCATTACTCATGAACTTAAGTATATATGACATTAAGTTTCTTAAACGTACCAAACAACTATGCTATACATAAATACATCTGGTCAATTTGTTTACAAATTAACCAAAAAAAAAAAAAAAAAAAGGAGAAGAAGAAGAAGAAGAAGGGGTAAGATGGAAGGGAAAAAAAAAAAAAAAACAGAACAAGCAACAAATTTTTCACTAAATTAATTAGGAAAAACAGGGAAAATTAAAAAAAAAAAAAGACCTTCTTTTGAGTATAATCAACTTCTCTTGGTGCTTAAGATGAGACAATATCGATTCGCAATCGGTCTGATAGAATCCCAATCCACACTCCATTATTTTATCCTCTTCTTCCCCCCCCACCACAAATAAAAGGGCTTTTAATCGATGCCCAAGCACAGCCCAGATAGAGAGAGAGGGAGAGAAAGAGAGAGAGAGAGAATTAGGGTTTTTCTTTTGTTTTGTTTGGTTGCTGTTGAAGGTCTTGTTAGTTATTATTGTGCGAAGCTGTCAGCGTAGAAGGCAAGGGCTTAAGAAGCCTTGTTGATGAGCCGATGGTCTCGGCTTGACAACTCTACCTGTGTGATATATATACGAAAAAATTCGAGGGAGCGGGCGAATTCTGTGGACAAAGAATATGATGAGAGATTATTCAGACTGTCTTAGAAAAAAAAAAAAAAAAGAATTGAGAATTTGGTTTAAAATTAAGGTTAGTATGATATTAAATATATTTTTTTAGCAATATTAAATATATTTAAAAATAAACAAATTATCAGTAATATTAAATATTTTTAATTTTTTTAATTTTAAAAAATAAAATTAAAAAAATTTCAAATAGAATCCCACTAATTTTTTGGTTACTGACTAAAGTCCTTTTTCAATGCTATTAGTTCCTCTTAAAACATGAATTTTTTTTTTTTGGGGCCTCTTAAAGCATGAATATTGAATACCTGTACCTGTTGAATGCACGTATATGACATGATACTTAGTCATTTATTAAATATTTTTTAAATAACACTCTAAAATATATATCCACGATCGCATCAATATCTTTGCAGCTTGGTTTTCCTGGATCATAGCTCTCAATTTTCCGTCAATTTTTAAATAGAATGGGAAGCAAAAGACTTACTAAAGAGCTGAAGAGAATAGAAAATGAAAAGTGGCGAATAAAAGTAAAATATTTATTATTATCATTTAAAGTAGAAGATTAGTAGTAAATCGGTATATTTTTACGTTAATAATTTAGATTTAAGCTTCTGTACTCACCCTTCCAGCATAAATTAGGCGGTCCTTAGGCGGAAGAAGTGATGCAAGGGTTGGGTGCATGCTTGATAATCGCCGTAACATATAATGACGAAGTTACGCTTGATTTCGTTAGTATTCATATAATAAATCTACTACTTTAAAGTGATTGAAAGAGACTTTAATAAATAAAAATTATTCCGATTACTCACATACAAATCTTTTTTCTTAGTTAAAAAAAAAAAAAGAGAAATTGTCACTAAAATTTCCGTTTGATAGCTCGTAACTGGTGTATGAGTCGTTATACGATCTAAGATTAATAGCCTGTTTGGCTGACCTGTTCTACTGACACCATAGCACAAAACGTAGTTACTTGAATTTTTGATGCAACTACAGCCCTTTCTTCCCAACTCTTTAACATATTCAAACCTACAAGGCTATAACAAACCACCTGCTGGAATATATATGGCATCATATTTTCTGCTCCTTGGATCTTCTTTCCACCAATCATTGCAGAAAGAGCTTTATTTCTCGGATCTCTGGTCATTGTCTTTTCCTTGCCCCCATTCTCCCGAAATAGCTCCCACAAAATCACTAGAATTCATAAAGATCCAGACTTGAAGGTTGCCCACCAAGCATTACCCAATTACTGTGAGCATCTTGCCAGGAAGCAGTTGCTACTCCCTGAGCTGCCCGTGGCCAAAGGCGTGTCACGAACAAGAAACATCACTCTACGTGTTCCGACACAATCCAATATCTCTATACACTCCTGCAAGTCAGATCAGTCACCAAAAGCACCCATTCGCCTTCGTCGTCTAGATACTTCAGCAGGAATGTCCCGTTTTGCAGCTTGAACCTCTTTGCAACCTCTTCATGCAGTTGGAAACAGCATGCAGAAGGCTCAAACTTGATTCGTATTGGATGCTTCCCCTCCTCAAAAGCCCATTAACTGTTGCTTCCTTCTTCCTTCCAGAGATCCGTCTAAGTTATTGGACTTACGACAAATCTTTGCAACTTTCTTGTCTCCATATATGCTAATTTATCCAGAAATAGGAGATTAGCTTTCGTAGTCAGCAACGAAGCAAAGAATATATGCTAGTTTTATCCAGAAATAGGAGATTAGCTTTCATAGTCAGCAATGAAGCAAAGAAAAGTAACATGGAACAAACCACCAATGCTTTTGGCAGCATCCTCCAGACTCCCAGAAAAGCATTGCTGAAGAACGCTCAAGCTCACACTTTTCTCAGCTGTGATCCTCTTCTTCTCCACCTGTTTTCTTGGTCCACTCGTCGCCTGCAAGCAATATGTTATC
The DNA here is from genome assembly GCA_037832335.1 of Carallia pectinifolia. Taxonomy (NCBI): domain Eukaryota; kingdom Viridiplantae; phylum Streptophyta; class Magnoliopsida; order Malpighiales; family Rhizophoraceae; genus Carallia; species Carallia pectinifolia. The sequence continues at coordinate 6,219,121 of CM075449.1, forward strand.
AAATACAACAAAAGAAGCGTTTCCAATTGCAGTAACTCACCCAACTCAACAACACCTTAATTCATCTAATTGTGACCAAGTTCTATCTTCTGCACAAGTTTATTTCATTTATTAAGAGGCAAGAACCCCCTTACCATACTATCAAAAGAAAAGATTCTTTTTAAAAAAAGAAAAAAGAAAAATGCACAGTGAACAAAACCTTGCCCTTTTAACTGAACTAATCCAGCAGTAATCACAAAGCAAAACCTCACTTTTCTTCAATCCCCTGTTTGTTATACACAAAGCAAACACTACACATTATTCACAATTCACCATCATGAACACAACAAGCAATCTAGCAGTGACCTACTTACAATAAGTAGACGGGCTTCAAAATTCTGAGTCTCCAAACACTGCCGCAAGTCAATGCAACATAAATCCACCAGCTTCAATCAAATGAAAACTCACTAAACCTACCTCCACCTTGTCCTTTTACACACAAAGCTGCCTGTTTTTATCCTGATATTTGCTTTGCTTGTGTATAAGCATATTTAAATGCCTGTGAGATTATCCGGGCATTCACAATAACAAACAAAGGACCGAAAAAAAAGAAAAAAGACATGGTAATTCAATAATCGAAGTTCAGATGCAATGAACTAGAAATGAAATTCAAGACCTTTACAAAACCCTTTGTTACCCTTTATCACAAATTGAATATACACACGCATAAATTGAAAATGGCTTTCAAAAGGAACCAAAATCTTGTAGAAATTGAGTTGGAATGATCCCCCCAAAACAAAAGGAAGATAAAGATCAACTAAAGAATTCCCAGTTGAGATCAATAGTCCAAAAATACGTTCATAGAAATACCAACCAAGAAGTTCCAGCCCCAGCCTCTTCCAAACTCTGTGCTAGTCTTCTCTGTACAACAAGCTGGACAACATTGCGCAAAAGATTCGAATTGGAATTTACCTTTCCATTACAGGAACTCTACTTGCCTAAAATGGAAAGGAATCAAGCGCTAAAGATTCGGTGGCAACGATCCTATGGTAGGGATACGTTGGCAACAGTTAAATTAGTTAAATCACATAATCGTACAAAACAATACAATTGTATCTTTTCAAGGGTGACAAATGTATATATACCGTACAACTGATAGCATATAATTGTTTTTGAAGGCATTAAATATCATTAAAAAATAAAAGTCGTCCTTACAGGCGGGAGAGTTTGTTTGTGGTTGTGCTTTTTGCCTCTGACTAGTGAATATATATATATATATATATATATAGTCTTTAAAGTATATTTTTTTTTTTTGGTAAAAAAAAAAAATTCTTTCTTTGGACTTCTAAACTTATTTTTTGCAATCAAAATTTTTGCACAAAAAATTTAGAGTGATTTTTTTAAAAAAAAAAGTTGGAACATAGCATGAATACGCAGCAAGCATTGGGAAGGAAAATCTTTTACAGCAAATGCAAACTTTGAAAAAAAATGAAGGATGGTGTAAAGAAAAATACAAGAAGGGAGTGACTAGAACGAAAGGTTAACTAATGTCAGAAATTGAACTACGGTCGCCGTCTTTTCATTGAATTTATCATTTTAGCAATGCCAACTTTCAACGGATCGTAGCAAAATCATGTCTACTAAAAAACAATTAAGCAGTCTTCAGCTATAAAACAATCCCAGCAGCTATCCGTATTGACCCATCAAAAAATATGCAAAATATCTCTGAAAGACTTAGTAACCCTTATAAATTATAATCGCCCTACACCATTTTCAAATCTGTGATGACATTTTCTAAAAGACCAATCAAAGGCAAAAGCCAAGATTCGTCCTACCTATATTTTAATTTTACTCTACCACCTCCCCAACATTCCTCTTTGGAGCCTGGCTAAACCATGCACTATTCCCACCCAATAAACAAGTGATTATGCATTATCTCATCTTAAACAATCGTCAGACTTGGGAATTGAATTGAGAAGTGCAAATCATGCAAAATTTGCGATTGATCCTCCTCCACACTTACCCTAGTAAGTTCTTCAAGACGTTTCCACTCAATATTCAAGCATTAATCACACCAAATACACAACAAATTGCTAATATTACTGCAAATAAAGAAAGAACCTGAAACAACCAGTAGCTAAATGTTGAAGAATTGATCTAAAATCAAGAAATAAAATAATAGAAAATAAAGGAAACAAAATAATGAAGTTAAAAGGAAAAAAAAACAAAAAAGCAAGAAACAGAAAATAGCATAGAAAGAAAAGAAAACTAAAAGAGCGATGTAATGACCGACCTGCCCTCGAACAATTTCAATCCCGCGTCCGGTAACAGGGATAAACCGTTGCAGAAGCGCATCAACGATGACCTTCGCATGGCTTCCTACTTTCAGATTCTTGATTTGCAATTAAAACAAAACAAAATAGAAAAATAATTCAAGAAAGCAAGAAATCCACTTGGTTATTAATCCTATTAAGATACGGAGTGCCAATTCAATTATTTATTTCTCTAATTTGATTTGTGTTTTAAATATATTAACGGTCACAAGACTTCTTCCTGTAAGGTAATCTTCCTACAATGTGGATTTTTATATTATTTTATTCTAAAAATAATTTTCCTAGCGTCTATAAAAACGAACACCCCACTTCCACTCTCAGGGCAAATCAATATATTCTCAAACTCTGTCCCTCTGATCTCCGGGGCCAGTTTCTTAATTTCTTCAGGCTGCTCTGTTTTCCATTATCTTCTTTCTTCCTTTCTAGCATTGTCATTGTCTGCAATCGATGGACTCCGAAACCACCCAAAGATAGCCAAGATTCGATGCTTTTCATCCTTGTTCTTGTTCACTTGCTGCGGTTCTTTCGTTCTTGTGTTTGTTTACTTGTTTTCTTTTTTATTGTTCTTCACAGAAATCTTCTTTTCCTGGCTATTGATGATTTTTTTTTTATCTTTTTTTGCCAATTTGGAAACTACATCTGGGTCTTGAAGACCCCATCGGCTGGCGCCGGTTGTCAGAAGGCAAATCACCGCCAGAAGATGGTGGCAAAGATTTTGGGCTTTGAAGACAGAGATCGGAGTACCAAATTTCGGTGATTTATCGTTAATCTGCTAGTTTTTTTTTTCCCTTACCTTTCCCCTAAGTTGCCTTCATGCTATATAGTTTATAATCTTTCTTTTTTATTACTATTTTTTTTTTGGGAATGCCCTGAAAATTTTTATCTGGTGCCAACTTCCATGGTGATACCGATGTCCTTGTTGGTTTTTCTGGAAACGACGAGACTTCACCACGCCAGCCGCTCCATTTGCGCAAGCAATCTGCACACGCTTATGTAGCGAAACTGGTGGAAAACAGTAAGAAAAGTTCTATTATCCTTCTGTTTCTATTCAGTTATCATACATTGAGTCAATCTTCTTGACATTGTTTTTCTTTTTATTTCTTCTTTCTGTTAGCTAGCTTGTGTTCTTTTTTAAAGGTTCGTTCTTTATGGAAATTTCATTTGTTTTGGTGTGTTTGGGGATCGTTCTTTATTGATTTTCTTGTTGTAACGGGACATCTCTTACTATATCGTAATCTTGATGGCAGAAAGACAAGGTTGCCTTTGTGTATTGAAGACCCAAGACCAAGAGGCTGATTTCTGAGGACAATTAATGGTCTGGAATACAAGGTGACATTTAAAACTTGTTGACATTATGGAAGGCAAGTTCGACTTTGTTTGCATACTTTGAATGTGAAGCCTTTTCTCTTGCTGTATATGCTCTAACTTCAGTCCTCTGTTCCTTTTTTTTTTGGTGGGAGGTGGGGGGCTGTTTGAGAGGTGAAGACCTTTGTCTGATCCTAACAGAGAATGAATGAGGTTTACAAGATTGGGAGGCAAAGCCAAGCAAGAAGAATGAGATGGCACTGCAAAGGCCGACAACGAGGCATGCTGATTGCTTGTGCTTGAAAAGTCATTGTAGATGTTACTGCTCCGTAGCTTCATCAACTGCTTCTCTTTTCGCTGCTCTTAATATTAAAATTATGGGTCCAGGTCAGTGGTTGCATTATATACTATCTTCTTTTTTGAGCAAATAATATAATATTGAACTCCCCATTTTTAGAGTGCTTTTTTTTTTCCTTTAATTAGGCTGATTTAGTATTTGATGAAAAGGTCCAAACCTAGAAGACTAACTTTTCTGCTTTATGATTTGATTCTCATGGGTCTTTAAAACATGAGTTTACTCATTTTAAGAATAAAAAAAACTTGCTTTTTTCTTTGGTCAATTCCTCCTTTTCGGACCCAATAATAATTTTTCCTTTTTATTATTATTCTTTCTCAGATACCTTCATTATTATTTTTTTGGGTGATTATTTTGACAGGAAGAGTTAGAGGTATCCTATTGGGATGTGGATTGTCATTTTTTTATATAAAAAAAAAACTGATTTAAGAGATGCAACGGTTAAAAACTAAACTTTCAAAGCAATACTCTTCCAAGGTGGATTTGTCTATTATTTTATTTTTAAAAAATAAAATTATGCAACGTCTATATAACCTCCCCCCCCCCCCCTCTCCCTCTCTCTGACTCCCATCATCAAAACAGGAAATTTTGCCTTTTTTCCTCCTTAACTTTCTATTTCGCTCCTTCTCAAGCCTCCTTTTTCATCTCTCTGTGACGGACCTCCGTGGCGAGTTTTCTATCTTCAAAATGCTCTTTCTTCCATTATCTTCTTTCTTGCTTTCGAGCATTGTTGTTGCAGTCGACGGAAGCCAAATATCACCAAGATTCTGCTCTCTTTACTCCCATTCTTGTTTACTGCTGTTTGTGTTTGCTGCATCTGTTTGCTTCTTGTCTTCTTTCTTATGCATCTCCATCAAAATTTCTTCTTTTTTTTTTTGGTCCATTAACATATCTTTATTGGTTTTTTTTTTTTTTCTTTTTTGCTGGAAACGGCATCCCTAATCTGGAAGACGAAAGCCCCACGAAGTTCTGCACCAAGATACGGTGGCTAAGATATTAGGCTTTCAAGACACAGAGCGGCCGGTGAATTCTGTGCATTTTTTGGATTTGTTCGTTAATTTTTTTTATTATTTTTTTTTAATTTCTAACTTTCACTTTTGTTGCTTTTACACACTATAGTTTATAATTCGTTTTTTGATTTTAGTTGCAAGAAAAAAGAGACGAAGGCTGTCAGGATAGCTTTTTCTTCTTTTGATTGCAGACTTACATAGATGTCCTTCATCCGCCAAAAACAGAACGGAAAAGTCATCCATGCTAGCAGAAGTTCTGGTTCGCCTCGTCGAGCACGCAGAATGGTGAAAGCGGCGCCCAATACATCTGTCTTATAAAGGCGCAGCGAGAGGAAAATTTTCTACGCAGGTTCAGAGGCAACGATGATACAGGTTCTTGCATATTGTTTTATTTTATGTTTGTGTTTCTTTCTTGGTTAATTTTTCTTGCTTTCTGATTTCCAAGAATCAATCAACATTCAACGATCTTGAGAGTTTAGCGAAAAGGGTCCGACTAAGGAATCAAAGAACAGTTGAATTCCGTTTGCTCTTTTGGTAATGGTTTGTGTGAAAAATTTTCTTTTTTTTTTTTTTCTGTTCTATTTGTTTTATAAAATTTGACTTGTGGGTTAATGTTGTGGCAAACCTGCTCTTGTTCTTTCTGTCTTGCAGAGTATACATACAGACGCATTGACGGTGATGTTCAAAGAAGAGATTTGAGAATTACATATTACAACCAATCAGGTACAATAGATTCGATGCTTTTTATGCTTATTCTTGTTTACTTACTGCAGTTTGCACTGGTTCACTGCCTTATTTTTCTTATGCAATGGTAATTATCGGATTTTGTTTAAGATTCTTTCGTTCTTGTGCTTGTTTACTTGTCTTCTTTTTCATGGTTGTTTATAGAAATCTTTTTTTCCGTCTATTGATAATTTCTTTTTGTTTTTGTTTTTTTTTTTTTGGCCAAAACGGAAACGACATCTGGGTCTTGAAAACCCATAGGTTGGCGCCCGTTGTCAGAAGGCACATCACCGGTAGAAGGTGGTGGCAAAGATTTTGGGTTTTGAAGACAAAGAGCGGAGTACCAAATTTCGGTGATTTAACGTTAAACTATGAATTCTTTGATTTCTACCTTTCTTGCCTTTATACTATAATTTTTAATTTTTTTTTATTTGTTTTGGAATGCCTTAAATTTGCCATCTGGTGCCAACTTCCATGGTGATATCAATGTCCTTCTTGTTGGTTTTTCTGGAGACAACAAGACTTCGCGAGCCACTCCATTAGCACAAGCAATCTCCTTGTGATATATGCGCCTGTGATGGAGCTTATTCGGTGAAGCTGGCAGAACAGTAAGAAAAATTCTTTTATCCTTCTGTTTTTATTCATACATTGAGTCAATCATCTTGACATTGTTTTCTTTTTCGTTCTTCTTTCTGTTCATTGGTTCTTTATGGAAAAATTAATTTTATTTCTTCGTGTGTTTGGGGATAGTTCTTTGTTGATTTTCTTGCTGTAGTGGAACATCTCTAACCATAAAGTAATCTTGCTGGCACAAAGACAAGAATGCCTCTGGGTGTTGAAGACCCGGAGAACTGGCGCCTGTTGTCGGTAGGCATTTCATCTCCAGACTATAGTGGCTATGATTTGAAGAGAAAGTGCAGCAGGTGTGAATTTTGGAATTCTGGCCTCTGGATTGGCCTTGCTCCCTAATTTTCTTTAGAAGATTCTGATTATAATCTAACAGATAATTTAACAGATGATTTGTCTTAGAAGATTCTGAGTGAAAAAGGTCTAAGGTTAATCTCTTTCTCTTCCCTTGTTTGTGCACATGCTTGTTTAACACAATTGCTTGATATCCCTCGACATATTTTTGCTTGCGCTGTTTTTCCCGGTGGCTTATTGCCTCTAAAAGCATCAGATACCTTAAAAACTGTCTTTGCCTTTTTGCAGTTGTGTGATAAACTGCTCCAACATTGACTTCTTATCAATGCCATATTCTGATTGCTTGTTGCATGACTTGATGATTCTTGATAGGTAATAACTCCGGCATCCGGGTGAATATTAACTCTGATATACCTCTGGCTTGGATCCGTTTCTCATAGCAGGTTTGTATCATGTTCTCTGTGGTTTAACTACATCAGTGCAAATGGACATCATGACATATCTAGAAGCTGCAATCCTCCTCATCGGTTTGCGTGATGCTGATCCTGATATACATCTCTTCTTATTGGTCCTATTTCAGCTGAGGTCTGGATTGCAAGATGGCATTTAAAACTTGTTGACATTATGGAAGGCAAGTTCGACTTTGTTTGCATACTGTGAATGTGAACCTTTTTCTCTTGCTGTTTATGTTCCAACTGTTGTCCTCTGTTCTACTTTTTTTTTTTTGTTTTAATTTTTGGATGAGAGGTGGGGTGTTTGAGTTGTAAAGATCTCTATATGATCCTTTACTCCATTCCTCCTTTTGGGTTTAAAAATAATTTTCCTTTTATTATTATTATTATTATTATTATTACAATAGAGTTAAGAGGTATCCTATTGGAATATGGATTACCATTTTTTTTTTTTAAATAGACTGACTTGAGAAGTACAACGGTCAAATACTAAAACAAATAACAAAACTTTTTAGGCAATCCTCCTGTAAGGCGAATTTGTCTATTATTTTATTTTTTAATAAAAAATTATGTAACGGCTGTATAGGTCGCCCCTCTCACTAAGATTCTGTGCTTTTCGTACTCATTCTTGTTTACTGCTGTTTATGTTGTTGTTTCTGTTTGCTTGGTTTATTTCTTATGGTTCTCTATCAAATTTTCTTTTTCTTTTTCGTTTATTAATTATTCTTGTTAGTTTTTTTTTGGTGTGTTGCTGGAAACGACATCCCTGATCTGGAAGAGGGAAGACCCATGGCCTGGCGGGGGATGTTGCTAGGTAGAAGACACAGAGTGGACGGTGAATTTTCATGCATTTTATTTTTTATTTTTTGTTTTTATTTTATATTTCCGCTTCTTTCTTGGCTAATCTTTCCTACTTTTGATCTCCAAGAATCAATCAACATTCAACGATCTTGAGAGTTTAGCGAAAAGGATCGGATTTCTGCCGTTGAGGAATCAAAGAACCGTTGAATTCAATTTACTCTCTTAGTAATGGTTCGTGTGTTTTATTTTCTTTTTTTTTTTTGTTAATTTCTTTTATAACATTTGACTTGTGGGTTAATGTTGTGGCAAACCTACGCTTGTTCTTCCAGTCTCGCAGAATACACATACAGACGCATTGATGGTGTTGTTTAAAGAAGAGATTTGAGAATTATATATTATAACCGATCATCAAAAAAAAAGCACGCATTTACTTAACATCAAGTGTGTGTGCTCAAAGGGGTGACTGGTAAGGCAACTCTCGTTCCCTCTTCTTGCGATTCTTGATTTCAACCCAAATCATCTTCTGACATTGAGACTTTAATATTGGGTCATCAAGCATTCACTTTGTGTCCTTTTGGGACTGTGGGGACAGTTGAATTTGACTTAGCTGTTCATTGCTAGGAACAATTAGGTCATTTAATTGAGGCATACTATCTAGTGAAATCCTTATTTTTTTACAGTTTAGGTCATTTCTTCTTTGGTTATCTTACATCAGTCTTTCTCTCAATGTTGGGTGCAACTCTCTCTGCGTCCTCTGTGTGCTGCATTTAGCTCCAAAGCAAACTTTGTTAGCAAGAATCACTAACTGAGAAAGTGAGAGATTGGGAGGGGTAGCTTCTCTTTATTGAAATCTGAGTCTGTTTAATTGGGAATACATTTTTGTATTAAAAAAATCGAGGATTTGAAAGGAATAATAGTGTAGATAGGTGTCATGTATATTTGTAGGGGTTCAGTTGCTTCTGCTTCTTGTTTATTCCATAAGATGAATTTTTTACTGTGGAAAGAGATAATTTTTAGTTTTAGGATGTCCCTGTTTCTTCTTGTTTATTGTTGAAAATTAACTAGATATTTTTTTTCAATTTTCTTGTCCTTTGAGCTGACAAGTGGAAGGAAGTGAACCCTTTAAAGCTGGTGTTAGTTTTCATACACGTTTCCACATAATAGTGAGGTTGGATCGTTTCTTTATCTTGTATTTTGTCTCATTAATACAAATGTGAAACATTATGTTCTTGTTCATTCTTGCCCCACGGAGCTAGAGCTTCCCACTACAGGTAAATTTTGGGTCCAATCAGTTTCTTCTTCTACAGATTCATTCTGCGTTTGTTCTTTGATATTGCTGGAAGATTCAGGTTTATTCTCACGTTTTATATGACCATGTTTACTGAAATTTACTCATTTGAATATTCTCACTTGATTTACTGAACATAAGGGAATCAATAGCTGGCCACTCATTTATTTTTATGATACTGTACTAATTTTCTAATTATTTAATATCATTTGTAGGCTCTGTGGCTTGCCAGCTTTGATGTACAGAACCTCATAGAGCAATTGGGCACTGAAATGCATTGGAATGGGTCTTATTCAGTTTTTCTTTTTCCATTCATTGTTTTTCCTATCTGACCTAATTATTAATTGGACAGGAAACCTTCTCTGTGTGGTGCAGGGGTGCATGATTACCAGGTGGCTTGCTATTTCTTTGCATCCTGTTGGTTGTCTGTATTTGAGCCATTTTTGACAATACTTTTAGTCATTGAGACCAGCTATGGATTTATCAAGCATTTCCTTTATCCTGACATCAAGGCAGTTGACATGGATTTTAGGCATAGTTATCTGCTTTGTGAAGTATATATGCCTTGTAAAAAGTGATGAAAATCTTATGAAGGCCGACCTCACAGTCCCAACTGAGTGCAAATCGGAGCTTGTCAGGTACTTTCAACTCGTAAAAGTTGCATGCAACAATCAGAATGGATCACTCAACAAGTGATTTTTTAAAGTCGCTGCACACTTATTCTTGGCTTCCCTGTCCTTTATATCAACATATTGGTCACGTATCATTTGCTCTCCCCCTCATCAATTTGTATTATGTTGACGCTGATGTACCTCTCTTTCTCTGTCCATCTCTCTAACTTTTTTTTTGCCCATTGTCTGCTAGGGTCTGGATTAAAAGGCTGGTATCTAAAGCTAGTTGACAGTATGGAATGTATGTTTGATTTTGTTTCCATATCGTGCATGTGAAGCCTTTTCTCTTGTTGTCTATAGTTCTAAAATTAGTCATCTGTTACTTTTGTGTTGGGGAGGAAGGGGGTATTTTAGTTGTGAAAATTTCAATCTCATCCTATCAGAGAATGAGGTTTACAAAATTGGGAGCAAAGCCAACAGGAAGGAGATGGCAGACAAAGGCTAACACTTGAAAACTAGTTGGACCCTAAAGACGAGGCATGCTAATTACTGGAGCGTGAAAAATATATTTTTTTTCTTCTGCAGTTGAGACATAACTTAGATCGTATGGTATTTCGATATCTAAAGATATCTTCATAGATATCTAGGTTCTGGAAAGTGGACCACTTTTATGTGTCGGAGGCATTTATTGCACCAATGAATTTGGTCTAATGTCTAAAAATGCAGGGACCATGTTGCGTGAGGTGGATCAAATTCAAGAGAACCCAGTTGCTAGATGGCTCGAGGTTTATTGGATGATTTATATTAAACAATATGCTACTGGTTCTAGCACCCTTTGTATTTGCATTTCTAATGAATAAGCTTAATGTTTCTTATCATTGCAGGTGAAGGAACAATAAAACTGTTTCCAGTGTAAAGGCTGACATTATTGGTTCCCTTGATGCCTGGACACCAGTGCTGCCTTCTGCAAACCCTATTTGTCTGCAGTATAATTCTAAGTTACTTGTGATTGGCCTCTATACACCTCTCACTCTCCTTGTTGTCAAGGTAAGTAATATGATCACTAGCCCTAGCTATGCCACTGTGGCATTGAAAAATTCTGTATATTACTTCATGGTTTGGTATAGCTTGTAAGCATTTGCAAGAATGAGAGTCTTCAGCAGGGAAAAAGTGTAAAAATTTCTTTTTTGGTTCTTATAATTTTAGCCATAATAGGTTAGATTGCTTAGAAGAGATATAATGACAACACACGCAATAACATAACTGATGGTTGCTGTAATTAGAATAACTCCAATCAGTATGGTTTCTTAGGTTTGATTTGATGTGCTTGATCCTTGATGAAGCTTATGGGCAAAGACATGGATTTTGTCAACCACATTTGTTACAGAACAATTTTGTTTGCTTGCAATGTGCAAGACATGGTGCCTTTGAACTTGTTACATTAGATGCGTATGTCAACCATGCTTGTAAGCATAATTACCCGAAGTTATGAAATGAAGCTGAAAAAGAGTTGGTTCAAGTTTCTGTAGCGAGGAGGAGGACGGGATATTTTCTAGGAAGTATCAAAAAGGTATGATTATGGTTTGTTTCTTTTCATTATTTCCTTATATGTGCACATGCATGTTCAGCAAAATTAAATCTCCTTAAACATCTTTCTGCTTGTTCATTTTCCCAGTGGCTTATTTTCTCCCAAGGCATTAGAAAACCCTTTGCATAGTCTCTTTCTTTTTTTTTTTTTTTTACTTTGCGATTTTCTTCTTCAACATTGACTTCTTTTCTCCAACTTATCGATGCCAATTTTTTTTTTTGGTATGTTGCATAAACTGATGATCTTGAGAGGTAATAGTCGCAACATCCAGACAAGTGGAAAGTTTGATACACCTTTCTGAAGCTATGGCTTGGATATTTTTCTCTCAATCGGTTCGTGTTGCTTTCTCTGTGCAACTACATCAGTGCAAATGACATGATCATAATATATGTGTAAGTTGTAGATTCTTTTATGCCTTGCGGTGTCAGTTGAGAAACTTGATGTAGCAGTGACACTTTGGCTCCTTGAGATTGTAAGGCAACAATCTCAAATGGATCAGTCAACTGGTGATTCCCCATAGTTGCTGCTCTTTTTTTTTTCAATTATTTTTTCTTGGTTTTCCTTTTCTTGCCATACCAGCAGGATCCGATGTCTTTGCCTTTCTTATCTCTACTGGCACAGATCTCATTAGGACTGGTGTTTCAACAAGTGAAAAGATGCGAAGGAAGGATCTTGTAATACACACTCATGATATATTCATGGAGAAGGTGCACCCTGAGGGATCCTTAATACCTTTGATGGAGGTATGTGAGTACATGGTACATGTTTCATGGCTATCTCATTTTCGCATATTGAAACTAAATGTGCTTAGTCACTTTTCTGTAATTATTGGATGAGCTGATGAAGCAGATTTCTAACATTGAAGTTGAAATAACAAAAGCACATAACTCATATACTGTTAACCACCCAGTTTCTCTAGTGTTGAACCTGATGCACCCCCTCTCTCTGTCTACCTTGTTTTTGGTTGCTTTATTCTGTCGATGGATGGATTAATGTGCATATTTCTGTTTTTCTTGTTGCTGGTTTGCTCAAAGAAATTTTTTCTTTTGGTGGCGAACATGTCTGCATTATTAAATAATAACCATTATATTACACTGGCCTGCCTGATTTGGAGCAATGAGTTTGACAAATTCATATTATAGAAGTTTAATTTATAATTTTTGGATGAAGATGTTTTTCTGTGTTTTCATGTCTTTAAAAAGAAAGATTGATAGGGAGAAAGACTGCCTCTGACTGCCATGCAGCAAAGTTAGCACCGCACAAGGCCAAGTGTTTAACTCTAGTTGACATTATGAAGGACAAGTTTTACTTATTTTCCTATTGTGCATGTGAAGCCTTTTCTCTCATTGTCTATGTTCTAACATCTGTCCTCTGTTTTTTTTTGGGGGGGTTTTGAGTTACCCTCTCTCTCTCTCTCTCACACACACAAACGCGCGCGCGCGCGTGTGCATATCAACCTACTAACAAAGAATGGGGTTGACAGAATTAGGTGGTGAAGCCAAAAGGGGTCGAGATGGCACTGAATGGCTGAAACTTCAAAAGTTGTTGATTGACTTGAAGACAATAAGGTAAGCCAATTACTTTTGCATGAAAATTTTTGCAGGGATATCACTTCTGTAGCTTCACCCGTTTCTTGATTCTTTACATAAATTGTGTTCCAGTTGAGTGATTACCACCCTATTATTTGTATTTGATCTGCGTTAGGTTCATTGTATATGCTTGTTTCTTGATTCTTTACATAAATTGTGTTCCAGTTGAGTGATTACCACCCTATTATATTTGTATTTGATCTGCGTTAGGTTCATTGTAGATGCTTGTTTCTATTTGGGAATTTTTTTTGATATTGTGAAATGCCTTGGTGACAATAAGAAACACATGTGAATGTGCATTGGCTGGTTTAGATTTTCGGGTGGTTGCCTCACATCTTGATTAAAAGGTAATTGCTTATGCTGTCTTGTTTCTGTCCAGCTCTGTTATGTTGCTCTCATTCTTAATAACAGCCTCTTTGTCTAGAACATCGTGCTACAGGCGCTATAAATGGACACTAACCTAGTTGCTGAAGGGCATGGGGACCTTTTCATCGGTGGTCAAGGAAACTTACTGGTTCTAATGACTTTCTAATTGTTCTTATTCAGCTATTATAGCAATGACGGTAATTTTTGTTGAATTTGTGATTTCTAAACCCTTGGCGCATTTTAGCTTTCTGGATCATTTTAATTTTTCTGTTATCTGGAATATTCTTTGCAAGAACTCAGATGCTTGAAAAGGAGCTTAAGCATGCATTGGGGATACTTTATGCTCCTTTTTCGATTCTTGGTCTCATTGTAAAACATAATTTAGTCCGTACTTCAGTAAGGTATGGACAATTGTTCATTAGAACCTAGGCGAGGTCTAGGAGCCAGCTTTAGCTCTTGTTCATGAACAATTAAAGAAGTATCTCAGAGTTTATGAGGCGTGTCATTTGGTAACATGGATGGCTTGTTGTGTTTGGTACCTGCATCCACACCTGTATGGGCTCTTTGGTGGTTAATTTGACTGTGTGATTTAACTTGCTTTATCAGAATCATTTGAATCTGCTAAAACAATTTTGATGTAGCTGACATCTAAAATAGGCCTAAACTCTAAAGGGCGTGTTCAAAGTATAGATGTCCCGCATTGGCAGTATGGAAGAGTTATGGTCCAGCTGTACTTTTTTCTTTAATTTATTTTGGATTCGTGTGTTTTTTTAAGGCAAGTTTTAAGTTGTTTACATGCTGTGCAGCCTTTTCTGATACTGTCTATGTTCGAACAATTATTCTCATAATCATGTGGTTAATAGTACTGTGTGATTTAACTTGCTTTATCAGAATCATCTGAATCTGCTAAAACAATTTTGATCTAGCTGGCATCTAAAATAATCCTAAACTCTAAAGGGCGTGTTAAGAGTATAGATGTCCCACATTGGTAGTATGGAAGAGTTTTGCTTTAGTTGTACTTTTTTTTTTTTAATTTCTTTTGGATTTGGGTGTTTTTTGAAGACAAGTTTTAAGTTGTTTACATGTTGTGCAACCTTTTCTGATATTGTCTATGTTAGACTATTAGTTCTCCATTTCTTTTGGGCATTTGAGTAGTTCCTCCTTTCTCGTTTTCTCTCTTTTTTTGGGTGTTGGAGTTCCTCCCTATTGCTTTTTTTTTTGTCTGATCTTGCAGGTGTGAAATTTTAACTGTTTTCCATTCTCTGTTTCCACTCAGAACTGCATACGCTATTGACACGGTCAATGCTTGACTGTAGATATTAGTACTGCAACAAACAATAAAATTTTTCTTGAGTGCTCATTTTTGAACTGGGTGACATTCTGCATTGGAACAAGTTTCAAGGCTATTATCTCTGCATTGGAACAAGTATCAAAGCTATTCTCTTAAAGGTACATAAGGATTATGTCCCCTTTGTGTTGTGGTTGGTGAACTTTACCTAAAGGTTCCATTTATATGATGAAATTCTTTACATGATACTCGATGCTTCCTTTCAGAAACCATTGATCGTTGACACTAGTGTATGTTTCAAATTATAGACTATGTTCTATACAACTAGACTGTTTTTATGCATTGAGCAGCAAACAACCGTTGCTTACACTGTACAGCATACTCCAGGTTGGTGACTTTCTGGTCCTTTAGTCTGCTCATGTTTCCAAGAATTATGCATTGACGAAAACTTTCAGATATCTTGTCTTTCTTTAATTTCTGCAACTACTGAATTTTTCTGTTGTTGTTGGAATATCTGAACTTAAATATATTGATTTTTTCGCACCCAAATGAGAGGGATTTAGCCTTTTCTGCTTTGGCAGTGAACACTTAGTTAGTACATTGATTTTAACTGAGATTAAATGTTGAAAATAGGTAACAAAGCTTCCTCAACCCTTCATAGTTTTCCCACATTCCCTTACCCTTGGTTGGTGTAAGTACTTTGGAGAAGGTTGTTGAAGTTAGCGAAGAAGAAGTTAGCTATTTATCACGAATTCACTTCTTGATATGTGTTTGAAAGCCCTTGAACGATACTACATGGCTTCAACTGCTTCTCAGTACTTTCTTAATGTTGTGAACAAAGGTGAGTGACAGCTTTGTTCCATCTTTTTGATATCTATCTTAGATGCTTGGTAAAGCTTTCTTTTTCTTAAGATATATTATAGGACTCCTTGAAAATATCAAAATTGTTCTGCTTGGTGCGTGTGATGTGGTACTTGAAAAAAACATCATGTCAGGTTGTCAAGGTGAAGTTAGAAGTACCTTAATTAGATGTTATTGATCATGTTATTCTTTTGTTTGTTTGTTCGCATAAGAAGGTTAATGTCATAAAGCATTTGGCTACTTTTCCTACTAAAAGGATAATTTAATGCTAAAAGGAATAAGTTTCCCACAAATTTATAGCTAAAATTTTAATTTGTAAATTTTAATGATAACAGAATGAATTACCTAATCATTTTCTACATGTATGATATTATGTTTTTTTTTTAAATTTCTTAATCCTTCTTAGTGTTTTTTCTTGGCCTTTTTTCTGACTTTTTACGCGGCAGATGTTCCTGGACTAAAACTGCTCCTGTGCTATTCATCCATTGGTGTCTCTAAGTCTTCCACATATTTGGTAAGGCTTACTTGAAGTATGTATGCTGGAGTAATTCGAATATCTTTTCTTTTAGTTGCTCCAAAGCAATCTAAGTTACTTGTTTATGATGCATTTTGGTTTTCTTTGAGTTGTTGCCTTTATGAGTATCAAAGGAATGTTAGGTGGCACTGGTAAAAAGTGAGTACAAATTTCTTTTATAGTTCTCCTTATTCTAGCCTAAAAGTTAAGTCCTACTTAGATGAGGTATGATTACAATACCAGGACAAAAAACATAAGAAGTGGCTGCTACTACTAGAATGAATCTGAGCATGATGGTTTCTTAGAATTGATTTGTACACTTGATTTTTGATGAGGCTGACAAGCCAATGAGCAAGCATATTGCCAAGCACATTGTTTCATTTCACTTTGAGAATACCTAGATCTTTGAGAATTTTAGTCAACCCTTCTTATTCGAGGGCCTTTTATTAAGTGATTGCTCACGAAAGTTTTGTCTACTTGCAAAAATGCAGAAGACAATTTGTATAGGCTTTGCTGCATTAACTATGTCTGTGAACTGCTGTGCCCATAAATAAATTTACCCTCAGTTATCAGATGATGCTGGCGAAGAGTTGACTCAGAGGTTATTAGAGATAAAGAGAAGAGGAAAGTTTCCTAGAAGTAGCAAAAGGTGTAAGTCTTTTATTCTTTTCTTATCTGTGCACATGCCTGTTTAGCAAAATTAGTTGATCTCCCTCAACATATTTCTGCTTCTGCGTTTTCTCCTGAATGGCTTGTTGTCTCCACAGGCATTTCTGCTTCACATAATCTTCTACCTTTTGCGGTTGTGTAATATTCTACTTTAACATTAACTTCTTTTCTCTAACTTATCAATGTCATATTCAGCTGGTGTGTTGCTTGACTTGATAATTCTTGATAGGTAAAAACTCCTGCACCCAGATCAATATTAACTCTTATATGCTCTGGTTTAGGTTCATTTCTCAGAAGGTTTCATGTTCTATGTGTTTATTTACATCAGTGCAAAATGCCTCCACAGAACATATCTCGAATTTATAATTACTTCAAGCTCTGAGAAGTAGATTGATAAACATTATGTACCAGAGGAATTTTGACTCATAGAACTTGCAATGCAATAATCAGATTGAATCACTCAACAAGTGGTTTCCTAATGTTTCTGCCTGTTCATTCTTGGTTTTCCTTCCAGTGACATAGGCACATATCTCATATATCATTCACTGTCCCCCTCATTGGTTGTATAACATTAATGTTGATACACTTCTCTCTCTATCTTTATGTCCCTACCTTTCTTTTTGTCATTTTTTCAGCTGAGTGTCTGGATTACCAAGCTGGTGTTTAAACCTTGTTGACAATATGGAAGGGAAGTTTGAGTATGTTTGCATATTTTGTACATGTGAAGCCTGTTCCCTTGCTGTATATGTTCTAACATTAGTTGTCTGTTCTTTTTTTTTTTTTTTTCTGGGTGGGACTGGGAAGTGGGGCAGTTGCGAAGATGTTTGTCCCAACCTAACAGAGATTTGTAGCTTACAAACTTGGGAGGCAAAGCCAACACTTGAACCTTCTCGGTGATTTACTTAAAATTGTGGGTCCAGGTGAGTGGTTGCATTGTGTTGAGTGAGTGGGTGTGTTAGTGGGCCTGGCCCACATAGTTTCTTATACGTCTTTATATTGTTTAAAAACCCTAGCTAGACATATATATAAATAAACATATATGGACACTCGATTCCTCAGGTTTTGAGGAACGCTTTGTTCAAATGTTCTGTTCTTTCTTTTCTTCTTTTCTCTTTCGACATGGTATCAGAGCCTAGGGTTCTACCCTGGATACATACTCTTCCTTCTTCTCTTCTTCCGTTTTCTTTTTCCTTTGTTTCTTTCTTTATACACACATTGAACAAAATCCAAATTCTTTATTCCCCAAATTTCTTTTTTTTCTTTTGCCGATACAACCTAAAAGGCTGCTGAACCTTGTCTCCATCCTACTTTGGTGATACCTTCTTTGTCTCCATCCCGTTATTTTCAAAAAAAAAAAAAAAAAAATCCTATTTTTCTCGTTATCTTCCACAAGTTCTCCTTTTTCATACTCAATTTTTTTTTATGGCATCCCAATTCTATTCTTTTCTTCTCTTCTTCACTTGATTATCATGTATTAAAGAGGGTATTTATTCCAAAACCCTACCTTATAATATTTGGCTGAGTGGAGACCAGGCTTTGGCTTGTTGGTTGAAGGGACTATAATTATTACTCTTCTATTTCTGGAATCAGTCTACTGAAGAGGCTTTATTTGCCTATTTTCTCTACTGTCCAACATCTTTTCTCCATTGTTCGTGAGGTATTTTTCTTAATTTTTCAATACTTTGTTACTGAAAGTATTACCTGGACTCCTAGCCAATTGAGATGACTGATAAAGTTGAGACTGGAACCTCTTCTGAGGTAAAACCAATGATTTCTGAAGTTATATCTTCTAGTAGAATTACACATCAACTGTTGAATGAAAATAATTATCCTCAATAGAAGAAAATAGTGTATCGCTTGTTACGTGGTCAGGGCAAATCAAAGCACTTAGAGGAAGAACCCCCAGATGTAAAAACAAACCCTAATGAGTACCACACTTGGCAATAAGAAGATGATAGAATATATGGGCAACTTCTGAATTCTATGGAGTCAAAAGTCACTGCTATTGTGACTCATACTGATTATGTTAAGGAATTATGGGAATATTTGGAGGTTATTTATGGAGGAAAGATGAATTTGTCTCGGGTTTATGATGTCTTGAGTGCATTATGTCGTTTGGAACAGCAAGATAAATCTCTGGTTGATCACTTCACTGAGTTCAAGACTCTTTTTGAATAATTGAACAGTCTTATGCCTGTTAGCAATAAACTTGATGAGATGTTGGCACAAAGAGAGCAACTTGGCATCCTTTTCTTCTTGTTCAGTTTGAAGTCAGATTATTCTGCTGCTCGTTCCCAAGTTTTATCTAGTCAAATTTCTACAATTGCTGAAGCTTTTGCAAGGATTGTTCGTAGTTCTCGTGAGGATGTGATAACTCCTCGGACTGTACAGCTCTCCTCGGACAGTACAGCCCTTGCGGCCTTCCCTCAATCAGGAGGTCGCGGCGGACGTGGTGGTCGTGGAGGTCGTGGTTCTGGTAGGGGAAGGATTACATGTGAACATTGTGGAAAACCTGGACATTCCAAACAGTCTTGTTGGTCATTGCATGGAAAGCCAACAACTACTAATAGTGGGAAATTTGCTGCTGCTGCTATTAGTAGTGAACCTTTGCTTCCTACACCCAGCTATCCTCCATTACAGCCTATTCCTAGGGGACAACCGAATGAGAGTAGGTTGCCTATGATGAGCCCTGAAGAGTATCGTCAGCATTATATACAATATCAACTGGGTGGACAGTCGAGTGGTTCTCCTACTGCTACTTTTGTTCAAACAGGTAATCCTACTGCTTGTGCCTCTGTGACTTCACGCTCCTGGGTGATTGATTCTGGAGTCTCGGATCATATGACTGGAACTGCAGGTATATTATCTTCTTATCGACCTTCCCTTGGTTTGCCTTCTGTTACTGTGGCAAATGGAGAGTCTCTTGTTGTCCAAGGGACTGGTGCAGCTCTTCCCATACCATCTATACCTTTATCAAATGTCTTATATGTCTCAAACTCTCCTTCCAATTTGTTATCTGTGAGTCAGATCACCCGTCAATTAAATTGTTGTATCTCATTTTTTCCTACCCATTGTCTTTTTCAGGATCTTACGACGCGGAAGACGATTGGCAAGGGTAGTGTGTCTGGCAGCCTTTATGTGTTGGATGATGTTCCAATTGCTTGTCCAGGGATGTCTCCTACACCATTTGATGTGCATTGTCGTCTGTGTCATCCCTCTCTATCAGTCATGAAGAAGTTATTTCCTCATTTTCAGTCTGTTTTTGATCTTCCCTGTGAGTCGTGTCAGTTTGCAGAACACCATCGCATGTCGTATATGTCTCGCGTCAATAAACGAGCGTCTGCTCCATTTGAGATTGTTCATTCCGATGTTTGGGGTCCATCTCCCATCACTGCTGTGTTAGGTTTTCGTTACTTTGTTACCTTTGTTGATGACTATTCCAGAATGACATGGATTTATCTTATGAAAAATCGTTCAGAGTTATTTACTGTATTATCCACCTTTTGCGCTGAAATTAATACTCAATTTTCCACTCCCATTCGTGTTTTACACACTGATAATGCTGCAGAATATTTTTCTTCCTCTTTTTCTGCTTATTTGTCCCAGAAAGGGATTATTCATCAATCGTCTTGCCCCTATACTCCTCAGCAGAATGGAGTAGCCGAACGTAAAAATCAGCATCTGTTGGAGGTTACTCGAGCCTTACTGTTTCATATGAAGGTTCCAAAGATTTTTTGGGGTGAGGCGGTCAAGACAGCATGTTATCTTATCAACCGACTTCCCTCACCTATACTTGAGGGGGAGTCTCCTCATCAGGTACTTGTTCCTACAAGGCCCATTTTTCTTCTACCTCCTAGAGTCTTTGGGTGTGTTTGTTATGTTCGTGATACTTGCCCTCACATTACAAAACTTGATCCTAAATCCTTAAAATGTATGTTTGTTGGGTATTCTCGTACACAGAAAGGGTATCGTTGTTATTCTTCCGATTTAGGTCGGTTTCTCACCTCATATGATGTCACTTTTCAGGAGTCTTCTCCATATTTTTCTGCGTCCCCAACTGTATCCTCTCATTCCATTACTCATGATGATGATTTTCTAGTATATCGATCCTTTCACTCTCCTGACTCTGTGGTGTCTAGTCCGTCAAACACTGATCCTTTTTGGGGTCAACATTATTCTCGTTGTTCCCGTTCTGTATTTGGTCATCCACAGGTAGCTGACGTTGGCCCGCTACCTCCTGCTTTACCGTCAATCCAGTCAGAAGATCCTGTTCCCCCTTCCTCCTCTACTGAGCCTGATCAGCCTATTGCCATACGAAAAGGTACCCGTACTTGTACTAAGAAAGCTATTTCCTATAAGGGCCTGTCTGCTTCTTTTCAAGCTTTATTGATGACTCTTGATACTCTGACTGTTCCTACATCTGTTGTTGAGGCTCTCTCTCACCCAGGCTGGCGGGGTGCTATGGAGGAGGAGATGCGCGTCCTTGAGCAAAACCACACATGGGATCTTGTGTCATTGCCGCATGACAAAAAGGCAATTGGTTGTAAATGGGTATATGTCCCCAAGATGAATCCTGATGGCTCCCTTGCCCGCCTAAAAGCACGACTGGTTGCTAAAGGCTATGCTCAGACTTATGGCATTGATTACACTGAGACGTTCTCTCCCGTAGCTAAAATGACTTCTGTTCGGTTGTTTTTGGCTCTTGCTGCTACTTATGCATGGCCTTTGCATCAGTTGAATGTTAAAAATGCCTTTCTCCATGGTCATTTAGAGGAGGAGGTCTACATGGAGCAACCTCCTGGTTTTGTTGCTCAGGGGGAGTTAGGTAAAGTTTGCAAGTTGAAGAAATCTTTGTATGGACTTAAACAGTCCCCACGGGCTTGGTTTGGTCGTTTTAGTGACGTTGTGGTTGAGTTCGGCATGACACGAGCTGGTGGTGATCACTCTGTTTTTTATCGACAATCTTCTGCGGGGTGTATTCTTCTTGTAGTTTATGTTGATGACATTGTCATCACGGGGAGTAACACTATTGGTATTGGAGAATTAAAGACATTTCTTCAATCCAAGTTTCAAACTAAGGACTTGGGAAAATTGAATTATTTTTTGGGCATTGAAGTTGCTAGGAGCAAGCGTGGCATTTATATATCTCAACGCAAGTATATACTTGATTTATTGAAGGAAACCAAGATGCTGGACTCTAAGCCAAGTGAGTCTCCTATGGATTCAGAAGTAAAGCTACTACCTGATGAGGGGGAGCTATTGGCTGACCCAGAACGATATCGAAGACTAGTTGGAAAGTTGATTTATTTAACTCTTACACGACCAGATCTTTCTTTTGCAGTTGGGGTAGTAAGTCAATTCATGGCTGCTCCTAGAACACCTCATTGGGAAGCTGTTGTTCGTATTCTCCGGTATTTGAAGAAAACACCCGATAAGGGACTTCTCTATCAGAATCATAGGCATTCTTCTGTTGAGGCGTACTCAGATGCTGATTGGGCTAGTTGTCCTATAGATAGAAGATCAACCACTGGATATTGTATTTTTGTTGGAAATAATCTAGTATCATGGAAAAGCAAGAAACAGAGTGTGGTAGCCAGATCTAGTGCTGAGGCGGAATATAGGGCAATGGCTCTCGCAACTTGTGAAGTTGTGTGGCTACGAAATTTACTCAAGGAACTTGGTTTTGTGCAGACAAGTCCATCTCGTTTGTGGTGTGATAGTAAGTCTGCTATTCACATTGCGAGCAATCCAGTGTATCATGAGAGGACTAAGCATATTGAAGTAGATTGTCATACAGTGCGTGAAAGATTGAAAGATGACACGATTTCTCTGTCACATGTGAAGACTGGAGATCAGTTGGCAGATATTCACACCAAAGTGCTCAATGGTGTTCGGATTGAATTTATCCGTAACAAGCTGGGCATGATTGATATCTATGCTCCAGCTTGAGGGGGAGTGTTGAGTGAGTGGGTGTGTTAGTGGGCCTGGCCCACATAGTTTCTTATACGTCTTTATATTGTTTAGAAACCCTAGCTAGACATATATATAAATAAACATATATGGACACTCGATTCCTCAGGTTTTGAGGAACGCTTTGTTCAAATATTCCGCTCTTTCTTTTCTTCTTTTCTCTTTCGACACATTGCAACCTTCTGCCTTGGGCTTTTCATCTTTAGATGCTTTGAGTTTCTTTGGGGAAGTTTTCTTCTTGACTTTTAAGAGTTTTATATTGGTTGATTTCTCGTTTTATGAGGAAGGCCCAAACCTACCAGACCAATTTTTCTGCTTTAAGATATGATTTTCATAGGCCTTTAATAGTTTGGTCTCCCCCATCCCTCCATTGGGCCCAAAAGTAATGTTCACGGGTTTCATGATCTACTACTAAATCAAATGCCAACTGAAGGACCAAAACCCAAATGTTATTAAAATTTTCTAATTTTTTCGGATGTCCTGAAGGGATATGTTATTAAATTTTTCATTGCCAGCAACCTACGAGAATATTTTTAAGGCTGTTTTAAGATTGCAGAGGCCAGCTTGTCTTTTTATGTTTTTAAAAGTGAATAAAAATGAAGTTAAGGTTGTTTATGTAAATTCATTGGTGAAAGTGGATCCTTTGTTCTATTGAAAGTTATACTTCATGAATCATCAGTATCATGTGTCCACTACCCCTCATGTAGTTCATAATGTCTTGGCATCAAATGTTCCTGATCCTTTTATCAGCATAAAAGCAATTGAGGTTCTCAAGGTACTAATCTTCAGCATTTTTATGCTTGTGATGAAATGTGTTCTCTGTTTCATCAATTATAATATATTTGTTTTTGTTTTGAGCCACCATTTGTATATGATTGGACACAATTAAGAATGGAATCACATTGAGTTATTGTCTCATCTTGTTGGATCTGCCTTTTGTACATATACAAACACACACACATACCCACAAAACCCACACATTACTGATGTAATCATAAATCTTGTGTTCAGTGAAATAATGCTCAATCAATTTTTTTATGTAATTAATGTGCATTATTTTGTCTGTAATGAATTATGTTTACAATAGCTTTTACCTAAATTATTTTGATGTTCCTGCACGAAAACTTCTGTTGTGCTCTTTGTCCATTGGTGTCTCAAATTCTGCCACATATTTGGTAAGTCATACATGAAGTATGATAGCTATATTAATTTGAATATCTTTTCTTTGAGTTGCTCTAAAGCAATCTACATTGCTTGTTTATGATGCCTTATGGTTGTCTTTGAGTTGCTGGCTTACAATTGTCATGGGAATGTAAGGGACATAGGCACAGGGTGTACACAAATTTCTTTTTGTGGTTCTCCTTATTTTTGGTCATAAGAGGTGAGTCCCGCTTAAATGAGGTGTGATTGCAACACAAACAGAGGGGTTTTTGATACAATTGATTTTTGAGAAGATTCTTGCCAAGCACATTGTTTCATTTCACTTTGCGGATACCGAGATCTTGAGAATTCTAGTAAACCCTTCTTACTCCTAGGCCTTTTACTGAGTGATTGCTCACTAAACATTTGCCTACTTGCAGAGTAAAAAACAGTGTTTTAGACCTTGCTACATTAACTGCCTATTCAAGCTATGTCCATGATTACATTTACCTTCAATTTTCAAGTGATGTTGGTGAAAAAAGACTCAAGGGTATTAGAGATGAGGAGAAGAAGAAACTTTCCTGGGAGTGGAAAAAGGTGCAAGGTAATGTCTTTAACCATCTCTTTGTCTGTACACATGCCTGAATAGCAAATTTAGTTGATCTCCCTCAACATATTTCTGCTTTCACATTTTTTCCCAGGTGGCCTATTGTCTCGAAAAGCATTAGAAACTCTTCACACAATCTTTTGCGTTCAACATTGACTTCTGGAGTTGTGTAATATTCTATGTCAACATTGACTTCTTTTCCTAAACTTTTTAATGTTATATTCTGGTGGTGTGTTGCATGACTTGATAATTCTTCACAGGTAAAACTGCAGCACCCGGGTATATATTAATTCTGATATGCTCTAGCTTGGATTAGTTTCTCATTAGAGGTTGGTTTTATGTTCTATGTGTTTATCTACATCACTGAAAAATGCTTGTTTAAATCAATTACTTGATATTCCTCAACATATCTCTGCTTGCGCTGTTTTTCCAAGTAGCTCACTGCCTCTAAAAGCATCAGAAACCTTTTGCATTATCTTTTGCCTTTTTGCAGTTGTGTGATATTCTGCTTCAACATTGACTTCTTGTCAATGCCATTTTCTGATAGTGTGTTGCATGACTTGATGATTCTTGACAGGTAATAACTCAGGTAAATGTAAACTTTGATATACTCTAGCTTGGATCCATTTCTCATGATAGGTTGGTTTCATGTTCTTTACATCTGTGCAAATGGTCATCATACAATATCCAGAAGCTGCAATCCACCTAGTTTGTGTAATGCTGATCCTGATGTACCTATCATCTTTTTGGTTCGTTTTTAGCTAAGGGTCTCGATTACAAGGCTAAGGCTAGTGTTTAGAACACTTATAGACATTATGGAAGGCAAGTTGGACTTTGTTTGCATGCTGTGAATTTGAAGCCTTTTCTCGTGATAGGTTGTGTTCTAGCTTTAGTCCTCTGTTCCTTTTTCCAATTTTTTTGGTGGGAGGCCGGGTGTTGGGGTGGCAAAGCCAAGCAAGAAGGAGATGGCACTGCAAGGACTGACAATGAGACAAGCCGATTGCTGATGCATGAAAAGTCATTGAATATATTACTGCTATCTGTTCGCTTGTTTTCTTTCTTATGCATCTTTATCGGAATTTCTTTTTCTTTTGTGTCTATTAATAGTTCATTGTTTTTTTTTTTTTTTTTTGAAACGACATCCCTAATCTGGAAGACGGAAGACCCATGGGCTCGTGGAAATGTCGCCAGGAAAATTTGTGGAATTCGGTGTTTTTGGATTTTGCCTTGCCATCATCCACTTTGTTTGAGAAGATGCGGAATATGATGGTTCGGTGATTTGTCGTTAATCTGTTTCTTTTAAATAAAAAAAAATCTAACTTTCCCCTTTTTTGCTTTTACACTATAGTTTCTAATTCGTTTTTTGACTTTAGCGGCGCAAGTAAAAAAGGATGGAGGCTGGCGTGGTCCTGATCACAATGGCCTTTTCCTCTTTTGATTGCTGACTTACATAATTGTTCTTCTTCCACAGAAAACGGAACGGACAAGCCATGCATGTTGGCAGAAGATGCCCAGTTAAAGATGATAATGGTCCATGCAGAATTCAGGAAGATATCTCCGTATATGCTCCTCTTTTTTTTTTTTGGCTTACTGCTTATGCTGAGTTGAAATGCAGATACAACAATTAAAAGGGTTGTCAAGATAACATGATATTTATGACGGACTTACCCGATGTTTGGCACAGAACATCTGGGAGCTGGATGACGTGGAGAGTGAACTTCTTGACTGGGTACTTGCAGAAGTTTGACTCAACGATTCATTAGACAGGCTTGATAAAGTTTCATTTTTTTTCTGATTATCTATGCTGTGGCTTGGTGCTTATTTGATGCCCAAATTGTAGCTCTTTGGTGGAATGGCTTGAATTTGCCTTCTGGTGCTATCTTTCACGGTGATATCAATATCGAACCAGTAAAACTTGGTTCCTTAGTTTTTGGTATTGCAAGTAATCTCCTTGTGCTATATGCCCCACTAGAAGAGTAGCTCAGCTCTTGGCTTGACAGCTCGTGTAGCAAATATCCTTAAAATGGTAGAAGTGTAAGAGAAGTTTTTTTTGATCTTTCTTTGTTTGAAGCATGACTTAGATCATATGGGATTTTATTATCTGTGACATAAATGGCTAGGTTTTGGAAAGTGCAGCACTTCTTCTAAGTGACAGGAGCATTTGTTGCATTTTGAATTTGACAACATGTCTGAAAATGCAAGGAACATGTTACTTGAGGTCAATCAAGTTCTGCTTTCCTCAGAAGTTTGCAGCAGTATTTATTTTTCATTCTACATTATGAGTTCATCATTAACAAGAAAATTATAGCCAAGAGATCATAATACCTAGATGGCTCGATGTTTACCTGTAGATGATATTAAACATTGTGCTGCAGCTTCTATTTTACTTTATATTTGCATCCAAGTGCTACATCTTGAGTTCGCTGTTGCTTATCCATTCAGGTGATGGAACTAACAAACTTTTTATACTGCAAAGGCTGACATTATTTTTTACGTTAATCCTTGGACATTAGTGCTGGCTTGTGCAAACGTTATTGGTTTGTGGTATAATCCTACATTGCCTGTGGTTGACATTCATTCACCTTCAACCCTTGTTGTCAAGGTAAGTAATATGATTCACTAGCCATGCAACTGTGGCATGAAACAATTATGTACATTATTTTATGGCTCTGCTCAAGCTTATAAGTATTTGTTGGAATGTAATGTTACAGCAAGGAAAAGGTGCGTAAAATTTTTTTTCTTTATTTTTTCAGTTCTCTTAATTTTTGCTGTAATAGGTTGCCACTGTTGGTAGAAGGTAAAATGATAACACTTAAAATAACATAAATAGGTGGCTGCTGTTACTAGAATATCTCTGATGATAGTTGTTTCTTATATGTGATGGGCAGAGACAGAGACCTTGCCAAGCATGTTGGTCACATAACAATTTTGTGCACTTGCAAGGTGCAGAATGTGATACCTTACATCCTGCCACATTAGATGCATACATAAGGTATTCTTGTCAACATATTCTTTTCATCGTTTCCTTACCTGTGCACAGGCATGTTGGGCAAAATTACTAAATCTCCTTCAACATCTTTCTTGTTCATTTTCTCAGTGGCTTATTCTCTCCGAAGACATTAGGAAACTTTTTGCATGGTAATGCTCATTCTCTAATTTTCTCTCTACTTTTCTTCCTGGCCCATCGTATTCAGCTGGCTGTTTTGAGTACTATGCATGTTCCCATTTTTTTGTTGCTGAGTTTCTTAAAACATCTGTTTTTTTGGTCCCCAATATGTCTACTTTTTCAAAATGAGCTTCTAAATTACATAGTCTGCCTGATTCTGAGCAATGTTTCGGACAAATTTGTATTATGCTACTCTAAGCTGTTTGTTATCTCTTTGAAAGGAAAGATTAACGGAGATAAAGCTTGCCTCTAACTGTCAGGTAGCAAACTCAGCAATGCAAAAGGCTGGGTGTTCGAATCAAAAAAAAAAAAAAAAAAACAATGCAACGTTGACTTCTTTTTTCTAACTCATCAATTTCATATTCTTTTGGCATGATGAATGAACTGATGATCTTGAGAGGTAAGAACTATAATATCTAGGGAACGAGAAAGTCTGATTAACATAGCACAGTCTCAAAGAAAATGGTGCTATTATGGTGATTTTTCTTCTTGGTGGATGAGTTGAAGAAGAGCAATAAGATTTGATACTGACTTTGTTTAGGTAATTTTTATTTTGACTCTTTTTTTTAAGTGAGTGTAATTTACTCATAATATTATACCACATAATAAGTGAGGTTCACTTAAATAAAAAAAATTAAAAATAATATTTAAATAGCGTTAGATCATGAATTAGTTTTACTTATTAAAAAATAGAGTAAAATTAGCAAGTATCGACTTATTTATTTGATTTTTATTTTTTTTTTGTTATATTTCTTTTATACAGTAACTGTGATAAACACAATAATTACTTTTTTTTCTGTTTCCGGATCACATAACCTGCAGAACTACGCTATATTGCTAGACACACATGGTTTTGTATTTGTTTTGGGTCCGAGCCAGTGGAAGCACACCTTTGATCATACCATACCATTGCCTATGGACTCTGGTAAGGCCCAATCCTTTTTTTTTTTATTTTGATTTGTGAGAATTTAGAATCGAACTCTTAACCTAAAATTAAAATTAAGAGTTTAAATAATTGATCACTTGATGTTATAGCTAGTGGTAGGCCTAACCTTTTTTATCACAGCTAATCTGAATTAATCCAAAACACGAAGCTTGGACCAAGAGATCCGAGAAAGTGTGGACGGAAAAAAAAAAAAATTAGAAAAGATTAAGTATTTATTCAACTGATTGAAGAAATGTCTTTTAACTAACAAGTGAGAGATTTAAATTCTATTTAATCCCATCTTCTTCTTTTTAAGTATTCAATAGGCCTCATTGTAGACAAAAATATATATATATTTTAGATATTTTTTTGTCAAAAAAAAAAAAAAACCTTAAAGGCAAGACTTTTTTTTTTTTTAAGGTGTATAAAAATAAATTGAGGTTGTAAATTCATGGGTGAGAATGGATATAATTTCATACAAATCTTCAATAAAAACGGAAAAAGACATTTGTGTAATTCCACAAATCCTTGTTAGAGTAGGAAAACAATGTTGTTTTTTTTTTCCTTCTCTTCTCAGTTTCAAGAAAAAGGGCATGATGTTCTAGTTCGCCTCCTTAAGCGATGTTACCATATATAAGTTCCTTCCTCGAACGAAAACACAACGTCTCTCTTTTCCTCGTCTTTTGCAGTGTAAAAAAAGACGTGTTTTTTTTTCCTCCTCTTCTCAGTTTCAAGGAAAAGGGCAAGATGTTGTAGTTCGCCTCCTCAAGCAAGCAGAAGGGCGAAAACGGTGCCCAACACACGAGTCATATACAGGCGCAGCGAGAGGAAAATTTTCAACGCTGCTTCAGAGGTTGCGAACGATGATACAAAATTTTCATGGTACAGATTCTTGTAATGCATTTTCTTATTCATTTTTTTTTTTTTTTTGCTTTTCTTTTATATTTCCAGCTTCTTTCTTCGTCAATTTTTCCTACTTATGATTTCCAAGAATCAATCAACAGTCTACGATCTTGATAGTTTAGTGAAAAGGGTCCAATTTCCGTTGTCGAGGGATCAAAGAACCGTTGAATTCGATTTGCTTTCTTGGTAATGGTTCTTGTGTTTGATTTTCTTTGTTCTTTGTTCCTTTTCTTTTGTAAAATTTGATTTGTGGGTTAATGTTGTGGCAAACCTACTCTTGTTCTTTCTGTCTGGCACAGTACACATGCTGATGCATTGATGGTGCTGTTCAAAAAGAAGATTTGATTGAGAATTACATATTATGACCAGTCAGGTACAAAGTAAAGCACGCATTTACTCGACATCAAATGTCTGTGGCCATTGCCGTAAGTGGTAACTGATAAGTAAGTAAGGTTGTTAAAATCGGATCGGTTATCGAATTGAAAATATCAGTGGGTCAAGGTTAAACTGGTTGAATCGGTATTTAATAATATATATATATATATATAATAATTTTAAAAAATAATATTTATATATAATGATTAAATATTAATTTTTTTAGTTTTAAAGATTAAATTGAAAGTTTTGCTAACATTTAGTACTAGATTGAAAATTTTAATTAAAATTAGAGTCTAAATTATAATTTAAATAAAATTTAGAATCAAATTATAATTTGTAAATTTTTATTTTAGCTTAAAACGGTTAAACCGTTTCGATTTTTTGTCAGTTTTGATCAGTTCTGACCGATTTTAACCGGTCTGAATCTTATATAAATTTTCTCTTAAACCGAATCAAGCATCCGGCCGGTCACCGATTGAATTGACCGGTCCAGTCTAATTTTCACAAGCATGTTGGTAAGGGAACTCCGCCCTCTCCTCCTCCTGCGATTCTTGATTTGTGCCCTGAGACTTTAATATTGAGCATTCACCTGCGTCCTAGTGGAACTATGGGGTCAATTGAACTTGTCCCACCTATTCGTTGTTGGGAACAATTATCATTTAATTCAGGCATACTATCCAGTGAAATCCTTTTATCTTTACGATTTTGATATTGATCCCATCTGTTTGTGTTGATTGACACTGTTACAGGAACTAGTGTTATGTCCAAAAAGAGCCGTTTCCTTCCGTTTTATCCATTCCACCCTCGGGGTCATTGCATTTTCCTTTTTAAAAAAAAAATAATTTCTTTTGTGTCAAAATAATCACAAAATTTATAACTTATATTCCAGGGCAGACAATTAGCAAGTTTGAGGCTGTGGGTATGAATTGGTTCAAAAACTGTTGTGGTTATGAATGTCATGCCAACCATGAATACTTGATTATTTAGTTTAGAGCTTGACTATGTAAACGCGTTTAGGGAGATACATAAGAGATATGTAATTAATTCAATGACATTTAATAGATTATCTATTTTTTATGCTTTCAAATTTAATACATTTTATGATTCAACGGTTCAAATTACTGCGTGTCCCACTGCGCTCCCTTCCAAATTATTTTTTTGTTTAGTTTATTAGTTGCAAGACTCCTTTTACATAAAGTTTGCAATGCTTTTTTTGTTAGTCGTTTCCTTTTTATAATGTTAGATAAGTTAGAAATGTTTCCTATCTTTGGCCTTGATTTTGTTCACAAGTACCAAATTATTTATTTTGTTTTTTTATCGACAAGGAAACCTGACATCGGTTTGGAGATCTGCATCAGATCCAAACCGTCCTGACGATGGACCTGTAAAAAGAGTCTCTGACTCATGATGACCTTCTACTACAAACTCATTGCGATAGACTAGGGAGTTTAGATCCTGCCTAGAGGGGACTCTAGGCCCCTCACCCAACGCATCACATTTAAGACTCCACCACAGCAAGTACTCAAGTTACATGTGAATAGGTGGAGTTTACACTAAGAGAAGGTAAGTCTCTTGATCAATTGTTCCTATTTGGAACTCTTTGTGATCTTACTAACTTGAGCACTAGAATGTTAGCGCTAGAGTACACCTCCGATCCTTAGCCATTTGTTCCTGTGCAGCTTGTATCTGAACTATAGCACCGTGGGTCGGAGACACTCTCCAGGACACCCCTAGCTTTGTCATGTGTCCTCTTGGTGAGCTCTCACTACTTATCATTCGTTTAGTGCAGGTAAGAAAGATCGTTTAGATCTACGTACTTCTCATAACCATTTTCAGCTCTACATAAAAGGAAGTAATAAGCACTTCTTTCAAATAGTTTGTATTGGCCTAAATTATTTAAGGGGAAAACAGAGGCACAAAAGTAGACAATTGTAGAATTCCTCCGCGCATTTTGAAAAATAATGCAATAAATCAGCGCAAAGAGAAGGAAAAAATCATGTTTTTTTTTTAATAGTAATTATCCTTTTTTGTTTTTTGTTTGAATGTGATTTCCAGTGATGAAGTGGAACATAGTGGCTAGAAATAAGTTAGAAAATAGTCCCGATATTCATTAAAACTGTCAAGCATTGTGGTAGGAAAACAAAGATTCAGTAGTACTGAACAGAACAAGCATTAAAAGCTGCCTATTACTTCAGGGTATTGATGACAGTAAATAAGGATGATACAAAAGAGAAAACGAGGAGAAGGAATGCAGCAAGTGAAGAAGCAGCAATCCACGGATTACCAAAGTAATTTCGTATGAGGGTTGCCATCCAGCCGTGCCAGAGGATGTCATAGTAAGCATTCAGGTCTTCCGCCACCCGCGAGTAAGTGAAATAGCCCTCGCATAATGTAATGTTTCTGCAAAGATTGTTGACAACTTTGGCTACTGCTTCATGGTCACCCAGCCCACTTACTAAAATTTTCTTCTCCACGAGCAGATCAACATCTTTCGTGGAGTTGATGAGGCAGTCCATGAGGAAAATGTAGTCACAGATGTATGTGTTATACGGATATTGGCATTGCTCGAAAGCCATGAGGTTTCGGAAAAGAGATTCGGTCCTGTCGTAGACATAAAAGCAAGGAATTTCCAGCACTTCGTTGACCATTTGTATTTCAAGTAAGGAATTGCTTGAGCTAACCTTGAACTTCACTCCGGTACCATCCAATTCAGTTGCGCTATGAATGTATACGATTTTTCCTTTGTTGGAAGGTTGTGACGATTGGGACCAAGGCAGGAAGAAACTTCTCAGCATATCGGTGAAATGTTTTGCTTCCACTAGTGGGGATTTGTCCTGATAGTTGTACGATTTCAAGTATTGATAAGCAAGCTCGACAAAAGTAGGGTAGTCATTGAAGGAAGATGCAAAAGCCAAGTCATACAAGTCCTTCATGACAAAGAATGGAAGTTGATTCTCAAGCAAAACTAAGTCGTGCTTTATGTCCTCTTGCAGCCAGGGCTTAAATAATACCAAATCATGTTCATCTTGCAAAACTGGGAAAATTTTTCTCAAGAAGAGCTCAATGATAAAGCTTGAGTCCATCAGTATCATCTTAACAAATTCATTCCCCTGTAGGGGAATGGTTTCGTCATAACAAGCACGAATGCTTTCTTCTCTTTGTTCTATGGCTCGTACGAAGTTTTCCAAGCTTGTTGTAGTCCGGTCAAGGAATTTCCTGAGATATCTCAGCTTGTGCTTCTCCATGGTCTGCAGCTTTTCGTTACCATGGTGGAAAGGCCCTATTGCAATAGCTTGAGGATTATACGCCTCTTCATGGACCTTGCGGAGTCTATTGGGAACTCTGTAGATACAGCAGTTCAGTGTCAATGATGGCTCCAAATGTTCCAACATTTCTTCGAAGTTCGTTGCAATCTCATCATTTCCCGCCGAACTTGGATCTATTTTTGGTGCTGCAGGCACACCTTCCGACGGATCCATCTGTTCTCTCGCTTTCCCAACAGGGAAAATGACCATAATCAATCAATTTGGATATGCAACAATGAAGCAAAATTTATAACAAAAACGCTATCATCTTCAGCAGATATGCCAAAAACTATAAGAATCGCGTACAAATGGCAAAGTCAAAAGCATGAGTGCACCTAACTACATACATCACCAAATTGATGCTGAAAATAAAGAAAGAGTGGCACCTGATATGTGTCCAAAGGGTATCTGGTAATACTAAAAATCCAGCGAAAACGGGTGCCTTTTAAATGAAATGCAATTGACAGGCCTGCTTCACCATTAATTCCACCAATTTCCCTCTAGCTATATATATACTTCACTACTTTGCCTCTTATCCATATGTGCTTTCCTTTTGCAATTTGCAGCTGGTGCCTTGGTCGGTGCTTGCCAACATTGACTAGTCCAGTTGATAAGTAGTAGTTGAACTACTACTTAATCAATGACAAGATGCTTACTTGCAGTGATTTGTTTGCATGAGTGGCGTAAACTATGATCAAGAATTTCTTGCAGAAAGAAAAAATTAGCTGTACTTAACTTGTGGATGCCAGCTCAAGTTAACTACTGAGATACAGCTCAGGATTCTTGTTTTTTTTTTTTTTTTTTTTTTGAAGAAAGAATTTTTGAACTGCTAGAGCATTAAATAACAGGGATAGAGTCTACGAGTATCTTAGACCTGTAGACTCTTTCGCAGAATGGTTGATGTGTTGCACGGATCCGATCTTCACACATATCCAATAGCTGCTATTATAGGGTCTAACTGCTTCTGCCGAGCCGGGCACCTCTCGGTGGACCGGTTCACGGGGAATGAATATTATAATATATATTTTTAAAAAATTTAAAACAAATTTTAGATAAATGTTTATTCTATAATATAAAGTGTAAGTATTTTATAAATTTTTTACAAAATTTTTTTTCAGAAATTTTTTTAATAAAATAAAAAAATAATTATTATATTTATGTATATATTATATAAGAAATATTTCCGACTATTTTATTGTGGGTTTTCCTATACTTACGCCACAAGAACAAGTAATGCTTGCCCACCTCCGCTCTAATTTATTGAACTGATACAAGGACGCTAGCGACCTTGTTTATCTTGTTTATGCCACAAGGAACATTAGCATAATCTTCTATTTTAAAAGTTTTCAGTTTTAATTCTTAGAATAGAAAAAAACAAAGTTAATCTTATTTTAGTTTCCTACTCTACGAGTCTCTAATGACAAAAAAAATTTAGTAGTATGTTAAGCAAACGGAATTTGGTCTAATAAGTCGTAAGTTCAAATCCCAATTTCTTCTCGTAACTTTTGACGATGTGACAAATCTATACTTATTGTACCCTATTTTGTGGAGACTTCCTAAACTTTAGCCTCAACATAAATGCAGTGAACAAACTTTCAAATGTGAATGAGCGTGTGAGGCACAATGTCCCCTAAAAATCAACCTCTCTTTATATCCATTCTAGGTACCAAAAAAAAAAAAGGGCAAGTCCCAATATTTGATGTGGATAATTCTAGGAAGATTGAAGCTCAAAAACAGCCTTGATTGATTTCATTCCTTTGTCTTTGCAATACTTGCAACAATGGTTTATTGATGAATTGTCCACCTCGTTACAGGCGTGGCTTTACCATCTTTTACATTACCCATCCTCCTATGAAAGTTTTCCTTATCAGAATCATACACATTTCCATGAAAATTGCTAACTAAATTGACTAATTCATCATCCAACGTAAGTGAATCAAACACAGTTTTTTTTTCTAAAAAAAAAAATCAAGTTTACCCATTCAAAATTTTTAATTGAGATTCCAACATAAAATAAAGTGCCCCGCTCATGTTAGTTGACAAATATAAATTAGTCAATTAGTTTATATTCCTGACATTTCAGACCTATAAAAAAAAAAACAGTCAGAAATGGTGAGCTCTCAGAGTTGGAAGCGAAGTGGAAGATGGGGAAGCATTGGGCCTTGGGCCCATTTGGGTCCAGGTAAACAAAGTTTTATTGTCTTCCCAAGAAGACTGCGTGGTAAAGCATGGGCCTCTCGGCCCATTTCAGTTCTGAGCTTGGTGAACGGTGTACATAATGTGACTCAATGTTAAACCTAACGTTCAAGTTAAACTAAACAGTTAAGGATTCAGTTTTTAATGTGTTTCATTTTAAGTTTGATGCTGGTAGTTATTAGAATTATTTATAAATAACATGTAAACTTTATTTTAAATTTTTACTAATTTTGTAGGTACTCTTAAATCTTAAAATGAGATATTCCTCTTACTCTAAATTCTTTTGGATAAAAAGCATTAATGCTGTTGGGGAACTTTCCATGGAAAAGGAAAAGAAAATAAAAGGTAAGGAAATTATTTTTATTTATTTTATTTTTTTATTTTTTTATTAATTTAAATAATTAATTTTTATTTTTTTTATAAATTATTATTTATTTTTTTTCATAATTTTTATTTTTTTTTCTTAAATATATTAGGGTATATCGTATTTAAATATTTATATAGTTAATTTTAAATTTAATAATTATTATAATTCATTTAAAAGAAATTTATTCAGATTTATTGATATTTAAACAATGAGTTTTTATTTGTATATTAAATTAAATAAAATTTACACATAAAATTATTTTAATTTTAATTAAAAAATCTGATAACTGATATAATTTTTTTTTGTTAATGAAAAAGTAATTATATTTATTATTTATAAATTCTCTGACATACTTATTTTTTTATTTTATAAAAATAAATTTTAAATATGGACAAAAAAAATATAAAAAAAAAATAAATTTAAGTAACACGAGACAGAGAGCATAATTATTTTACTATTTAATTTACCAATAATAAAGGAGCAACAAATAAGAAAAACAAGAGAAAGAGGAAGAAAGGGGAAGAAAGGGTCATTTTTCTCTAAAAAACAAAAAAAAAAAAAAGAAATCAATTTGTTAATGGCGACGGAGGAGAAGAGCCTTCTTCTCCATCTCCCACTCCCACAGATCACCTTCTCTCCATTCTTCTTCTTCTTCTTCTTTCTATTTTTTTTCTTCCTCTTCTCCTCTTCTTTTTCAGGTACTTTCTCTCTCTTCTCCCTTTCTCTCTCTATATCTACATGTATATATATGTATGTATGTATTATATGTGATATTCATATAGTTTGAGATCAATTGACCGATCGGTGTTTGATGATTGATCTTTTATTGGAATTGAAGTGGTTATAAATAGGTCGAATTAAATTCGTTTAAATTTGGAAAGGATTAAAGGAAATGAGTTACTTCGATTGGATTATTTAGTTGATTTTTTTTCTTAAAGATTATTATTAGGGTTTATTGCCGCGATTTTATTGTTATGAAGAGAATCGATTGCTTTTTCAGCGTGTTTCTGTTTTTCGTTTTCGGCAATGGTTTGTCAATTATTTGATTTCTCTGTTTTTTTTTTTTTTTTTTTGGTTTGCAGTTGTTTGAGTTTGTTTAGTGATGGTAGTAAGGAAAGGTTAGATTGTTGTGCGTGTGTGTAAGGGAGAAAGTGTGTTTTTTCGCGTGTGTATGTGGGCGTGAATGTGTGTGTTAGTTTGTGGGAACTGTAAATGTCTGGTGGTGGAAGTTGGGAGGAGAAGCAATGGAGTTGTGGAAAATCTGGGGCAGTGAATTTGCAGAAAGTCGGTTCGATGGTGCGCGATATTGGGGAGCCTTGTCTTTCTCAGTCGCCCATAAAGGTTGTTATATTTGTAAGATTCGTTTACCATTTTCCCCCTTGTTGAATCCTTCTCCTTTTGGTTTATCTTATGCATTTTTAGCAGTGGTTATTGGAAGACTTTATCCCCTGCATCCTGTTTTGCTATCCATCTTTTTGATGGTTTATGATTTTATTACATTAAACTTTGCTGGTCTTGCACTTCAGATTGAAATGATGACTTTTTTTCTGACAGCATTACCTTACTGTATTCATCTGTTTGTTAGGCTAACTAATCTCTTTCTTCCTCCTTCCAGAATAATTGACTTTTGCTTTGCTGATGTTGGACTTCCTATTTAACAAGTTTGTTAGACTGCAATCAGGAATGCCAGTAATAGTTTGTCCTAATGTTTCTGTCGTTTGGTTTCCAATTTTCAATCAGCTTTTCAATGAAAGGAATAATTCTACTGAACCAAGGGACGATGAGTTCAGAGAAATGATATCTATGGTGATATGCTCAGATGACTATGATTATTACCGTTGCATGACCCATCTTGATTTTTTCATAAAACTTTCACATGTTGTTAAACCCAAGCACAGATCAGAAAAGAATAATGCCAACAACAATGATACCTGTAACACCCAATAGTCTCCTTGATCAAGACTATGAAGGTCTGGTGGACTTTGGCATCTCCACCATCCGTCTCTTTTTCCTGCACCACCAGGAAACTCTTCCTGATTTGAAACCCTTAGCCAACCCAACCTGCGTGAATTGGATAAAAGTCTAATAAAAATTAACATCATGTGATTGTCTGATGGATATTGTTGTCTTAGAATTACTAAAGTTTAGAATAGATAAACATAGTGTTGCCATAAACATCGTGTGAAGGTCTGAAGTGGCATTGTTTTCTCATTAGGAATTAGTAAAGATAATTAAGTGCAGTTTGGCATGATGACAATATCTATTTCTTTAGAACATGTATGGAGACACTTAAAATGGCCTCAATATTCCGAAGATAGTGTGAGGGTTCCTAAGCTAGTGAAGTGTGATTTATGAAAGGAGAGGAGGGCGATGTGGAGTATCCAGGGAAGGAATTGATTTGGGATTTAGCAGCAGTTGCTTCTAATTACTTAATTTGTTAAATGATATTTTCACCCTTCATCTCCCCCTCCTCCTCCCCCCCCCCCCCCCCCCCAAAAAAAAAAAGCGCATGCAGAAGTGTGGAGCAGAGGGAGAAATTATGGTGCTTTTTGTGTTTTATGCATTCTTCCTGTTTCTAATATATGTTTTGAGAATTTTGAAAACTGTGGATGGTTTGGTTTGGCCAGTTTAGATATTCTTTATTTATTTTACTTCTGAAGTATAATTATTACAGTAACTAGTGTTTGCTTACAAATTTGAAGTTCTCATACAAGTTTGTGCATTATTAATGGGGCAGGTAAGCAGAATGCTTAAGCCAGATAAGTGGCAGGCAACTTTTGATAGTGATGGGAAGGTTTCTGGTTTTCATAAAGCACTGAAGTTGATTGTTTTAGGGGTATGTCATGTCAGCTTTGCTACAATTCCTGAATTTTTTGCTGGTGAATCATGTGCCATTTTGTGCATCTAGATTTGATTTTCTTTTCCTCCCCTCTCTCTCGCCTTCCTCTCTCGTCTCCTATCTTAGGATTTATAATTTTTCTTTGTAGGTATAGCTGAGATTGCTTAGTGTTACTGGTCCATACTATTGTAGTTATGGCCCAAATGGCTTAGCATTCATTATAATAAGCCACCAGTCCATGTTTCTTTTTATCCTTACCTCATCTTAGACAGCTAGAGCTTGACTGGGACAAAGAAAAGGGAATAACAAGAAAAAGAAAATGCAGGACAGGGGAAGAGCATTATCAAGAAGCTTCTTGCAAGATTAAAATCAAATATTTATGAAGAAAATTTGTATTCAAATCTCATTTACTCTTAGATGTCTCTTAGATCTCCTTCTCTCTTGAAAAGCATGGGCCAAATGGCCAAGACAATGTATGGCTTGGCATTTTTTCGCAGGGCACCAACCATGACAAGGTTATGCAGGTTTTAGGTTAGTCAACCCTGCTCAGATGTATTCAATCTTAGTCCTGTGCCTCAATGGCATTTGGTTATTAGGAATCTGTTCCCTCTCAAATTACCGTTTAGTTGCCTGTGAAAATGCCAAATTCTGGTTGAACGAAGTTGTCTTCACCCTTTCTTTAAAATTGTCTTCTGAAATGCGTTTGATTTTTGTATTACTAAGATGATATTACTTGCTTCATGATAGGGGGTAGAGCCATCTATCCGGCCAGAGGTTTGGGAATTTCTGCTTGGTTGCTATGCACTGAGCAGCACTGCAGAGTACCGTAGGCAGCTGAGGACAGCCCGGAGGTCTGAGCTTTTCATTTTGCTTCAAGTCCAATGGCTTTTCCTCTATGTGCTTGTTGTTCTGAAACATATTGTTTTGCAGTAAACCTAATAGAATACCAAGCTACATAAAGATGGTCCGTGCTTGTTGAGTGCAATGTCATTTTGTTGAAGTGTGAAGTTTGTATATTCTTTCATTTGCATGTTACTCAATATTTGGTGCTTTGTTCTTCCGTTGGGCTTCTTATGTCAAAGCATTGGGCATTGGTTGGAAAAAAAAAAAATGAAGAAGAAAAGAAGCGTAGGGCTTAAACTTTCCTTTGTCTTGCATATTAATTGTTTGTTTTTAGGAAAACGCTTTATTCATGGTTTTTTGCATTTGCTCCTTCTGATAATTTTCAATCCCCATATGTCATGAACAAGTTGATTATATATTTGTTGATTTGTTGATCTAATTTAAACCTGCTCTTACAGCTATCCTTCTGGTTTTACTCTTCAACTACTTGATTGAGCAATGAGATCCTTATAGTTTCTATTCTTTTTTATAGTATTTTGTCCATTTTCATTTTAAATTCAGTAGGTTTTGAGACATGGTGGTACTGTTTCCTTATTTTTTATTTTCTATGTTCTTTGGTAGAACAGCAGGAAAAGACAAGGACAGGGGCAGTAGGCCGGTACTATTGAAGATAAGATTTTATAGTCTGTTATCTGCTTTTGTCTGACATTCCATTGTCTTTTGCAATACAGTGGTGGATTTGAATCATCTACCGGGGAGTATCTTTCTGGCCCTTTTGGATTAATACTGGGTCAGAGTTAAAAATCAATTTGAGTGACTGGGAGCACGGTTTAACTCGCTTTTAGAGTCTAGAGAAAATTTGGGGTGTGGGTTGGCAATCTTCCAAATACTTATTTCTGTCTTTCATTTGGGCGTCAAGTTCTAGGATAAGAAGATTTTGGATCCTACCATTGAAAAGTTTGAAAGAAGACTTGGAAAGACGATACGAGTGTCGAGGTCTTGCTGTTATGTAGTATCTTTTTCCAAGTTGCCCATCTATTTTATGTTGCTTGCTTTTGTCTTTTAATATGTTGCTTCATCCTATTAGAAATGGATTTTTTGTTCACAAAAGAAGCATTGCTCTGAAGCCCATTACCATGCTTTCCATGTTTGCCCTGCACTCTTGGAAGGTATGGTCGCATCAAAAGAATATTTTCTGTTTTTTTTTATAATCCCCAAAGGAGTTACTGTTGTTAGTAACTTTTATGCAATATAATCGAAGAAGCCACAGCGGAGGATCATCGGAAAGATATCTATTGACAACTTCATTCATATGTATTCTTTTGGGCATGACATTTTTTAGAAAATAGAGTTATTAATTATTATTTTTTATTTTGCTTACTGGAACAGGCAGACATGAAAATATGTCCTGCATGTTGATTGCTCTTGCAGTTTGTCATGCATTTTTGGTACAGTGTCCAACATTTAAAAAGGGTTGTTATTTTGTCTAATTTACCTCTTTTTTTATGGATTAAGCAAACCTTGTTAAGTAATTGGGCCGTCAACTGCTGTTTTGTTTTGCATAGTGCTTGTAGAAATTTAAAAATTTCCTTGGTTGTTCACTATCAAATATCCTCACGAAACTTTTCATACAGGGAACGTTACAAGGATCTGATTAAGCAATGTCAAATGATGCATTCAAGTATAGGAACAGGCATGCTTGCGTACATTGTGGGGTCCAAAGTCATGGATATGCGGACATTTTCCAGAGATGATAGGGGAGGAGAAGCTAGCATTGACAGTAGACAAGTTTCTACTGATACTGCTAACAAATTAAACTGCTATAGCAATTGGAATGATGATTGTACAGATACACCATATGCATGTGAAAGGGAGAGTTCTAGTGATTCAGCTGAGATTGAAAGTGGGAGGGGAAGCATGGACAGTCCGGCCTATGACTCTTCTTTTGTTTTTCCTGCTTCTGGCCCATTCAACAGTAGTTCACCAACGAGAAGAGAAGAAGCTAATGGATCACAATATGATGCAGGCAGTTACTTTGATTTTCCTGCTTTGCCTGTCACAAATTTGTTTGACAAGAGAGGGAAATATAATGAAGAGCATGATAAAAGCAGGTCTTCCACCCAGCGGAAATTAAGATTTGAAGATGAAAGAATGCACAGTTTTGAAATCAATAACAATATAGATCTGATTATGGAGTCCAATGGTGAACCATCAAGTAGTATTTCATATCACAGCTCTGAAATTGAAATGGTGCATCATGAGAACCATGAACTGCCATTAGGTTCCCCTAATGTTGATCATGAAAAACAAATAGCCAATGGATTGAGAATATCAAATGTTCCGCAAGCATCCTTCAT
This sequence comes from Carallia pectinifolia, assembly GCA_037832335.1. Classification (NCBI taxonomy): domain Eukaryota; kingdom Viridiplantae; phylum Streptophyta; class Magnoliopsida; order Malpighiales; family Rhizophoraceae; genus Carallia; species Carallia pectinifolia. The sequence continues at coordinate 6,260,770 of CM075449.1, forward strand.
GCAAGCAAGTGCAACAACATCTGAAGGAGTGCCTGCTCGTGATGATAGGGTATCTGAATGGCTTTGGACGTTGCACCGCATAGGTAACCCATTATCTTAGTTGTGGTTATTCTTATGGAAGGCAGTAAAAGTATGTGATGATTTTCCAGTTAAATTCTTGTACTTTAACATTTTTCCATTTAATCCCTCTGCATGGACAACGCTTTTTTGGCTGTCAGTTGTTGACGTGGTGAGAACAGATAGTCATCTTGAATTCTATGAGGATAAGAGGAATTTAGCAAGGATGTCTGACATACTTGCTGTTTACGCTTGGGTTGATCCTGCCACTGGTTATTGTCAAGGTTATGGGACATTTTATTTCTCCATTTTTCTGAAAAAATTCTATACTCAACCATTTTTCTTTCAATTGATCAAATACTTCTTGGTTATTGAATTTGTATTTTGAAGATTTTAATCCTAAAATATACACAATTGTTATTTGGTTTTAGGAATGAGTGACTTGCTCTCTCCCTTTGTTGTTCTCTTTGAGGATGATGCTGACGCATTTTGGTGCTTTGAGATGCTTCTAAGGAGAATGGTACTACTAGTCTTCGACATTTTTAGTTAGATATCATTTTGTTCTTATTTATCTCACACTTTTCCCTCCTCTCTAGCGTGACAATTTTCAAATGGAAGGACCAACAGGAGTGATGAAGCAGTTGCAAGCATTATGGCACATCTTAGAACTCACAGACAGGGAAATGTTTTCGCACCTGTCACGTATAGGTGCTGAAAGTCTTCATTTTGCATTCCGGATGCTGATGGTCCTCTTCCGCCGAGAGTTGTCTTTCGGTGAGGTTCTTCAAATGTGGGAGGTTTGTGTTCGTCAGTTGTTTTCTTGCACAGAATCCATAAATTACTTTCAACTGTGTTGTTTTAGTTACATTTTGAAATACCTGCAAAGCAAAGCAACACTGGATGGTTGGGTTGTTTTGATAACGAAACTTGGTGCAATGACCCATTGAGGATGACTGTGCTGGTAGGTGAAATACATTTCAGCAATGAGTAGGTGGTTGCTATTTTATAGGCATGATTGTCTGCCTTTTCCTATGGTGGATAACCCTGGTTCGCCATGTGCACATAGCTCCCAGTCCCACACTGTGGGGTCGGGGGAAGGGTGAGATATATGCTGCCTTTCCCTTTTCTCTTCACAAAGAAGCTGTTTCCATGACTAAAATTCATGACCTTCAAGTCACAATGGAGTGGAGTAACTTTTCCTGTTACACGCTTGCGACAAATGGCTTTGACTCATAGGAAATCATTCTTGACGCAGATGATGTGGGCTGCTGACTTTGATGAATCCATGGCCTATGATTTAGAGGAGAATTGCTTAGAGGCACTGATTTTGCATCTTCCAAGAGATTCCAGAGGGGAAATGAGAGAAGAAACCAGAGAAAATGTTAATGATAGTTTGAAGTCTAGGTCACAAACGAAAAATGGAAATGTTGAGCACGCAACACCTGACAATTCTGAAACGAAGTCGTCGTCATCTCGTCCATTTTGTGGTTTGACCAAGAATTTCTGGGCAAAAAATGACCAGATGCAGATAAGCTCTGTAGTGTCACCAACTAAGAATGGGGACGATGAGTTACCAGTCTTCTGTGCAGCAGCAGTTCTTATGATGAACCGTCAGAAAATCATCAGAGAAGCTAATTCAATTGATGATTTGATAAAGGCAGGTCCAATAATTTTTTCATTCCCTTCCGTACTGCTAAGGGTTCTATGTGACAATTATTCATCAATGTTTTCTTTTGTTGACCGGTACCATCTGTGCAATTTACCCGGCCTAGTTTCTCTAGAAGATCTGAACATGTTTACGATTTTTTTTCTGTCGTATCTCCCTTCTTTCACTTGTGAAGCGGCGTGTGAAATTGCATTAATACGCTAGAGCCACTTTCCCCTAGCTGGTTTGAGAATGCAATTAGTTATTCCTTCTTGCACAAAATAAATTGAGAAGAATATGAAAAAGTTAAAAAGATGTGGAATACTCAACTGTCTATATACTTGGCATATTGAAAGAACTTGTCCAATAATTGATTTTGGAATCTGTAGAATTTCTTGCCATGTCCATGATTATAATTTTCTTGAACTAGGTATGTTGAAAGAATTTATATAGCTATTTTGCTTCACGTCTTTCTTCAGCACCCATATATTTATAGTTTAAAATCATGCAGATTTTTAATGATAAACTGCTAAAGATTCGTGTTAAAAGATGCGTGCGCACAGCCATCAAACTTCGGAAGAAATATTTTTACAAGGTGAGTAGTTCTTTCATATTTTCCTTCGATTAATGTATGAATAGTGGTTTTTCAATCTACTTTTTTTTCTTTATGTGGATGATAATGAATGGCATTGTTCATGATGCTCTAAGGCAAGTGAATCTCTCCCGTGGTTGTTTCTTTTGATTCTGATTTTTTTTTTTTGAAACAGCTGATTAAAAGCAAGAGTCCTGCAGCTCAGAAGGTTGACTAGGGTTACCAATTTTGTGTAAAATTGCCGTAAGTGGCACAGCTCTGGAACTCTGAGCTGGTATTTATGAACAGGGAGGCCGTTTTTGACTCCAGCTTGGAAAGTTTGGTTATTTGGATCTTTTGGAATGAGTTCTACAAAGATATGTCCTTTTACTTTCTGAAGACTTGGTTCAGTGCCTTGTGCTGCGATTAGCTCCCTGAATCCTTTTTGAGGTAACCACATTCCACTTGGCCTTTTATTTTCATTGCAATAATATTTCCAAATAATGCAAGGAAAATTTTTGAGTCACGTACATATGTCTGTCAGACATACTCCTGCACTCGTCCTTTTACAAGAAATACGAAGTGAGATGTTTCTTTTTACTAATGTTTTTAGGCTTACAAAAGAAGTACCGTCAAAGTTAACGAGCTATACTTATGTTGTCTTTTAGTCACCAGTTTAACGTCTATTTGTTTCTTCACATGTTATCTACATGATAGAGGTGGATATTTGATAGTTTAATCATGCCGTGCGACGAACTGACTTCTTCTATGAAAAGGCTGGTTTTACTGGCATTAAGAAAAAGGGTATGTTGGGATAAATTAACCATCGGTATAATGCTTTGTGCGTGTATGCAGGCACGGTGTTAACATAGTTTGATCATCTGTTAACACTGCATGTGCTTTATGGCCCTCATCACCTTCACCCATATAGATGTTCATCTAAAGATAAATTATAGATGTTCATCTAAAGATAAATTATCATCCTGGATGGTTGATATTATGTTCTTCGGCAGTTTTACCTGAATCTCTAGACTGGTTTGTGAATTGTCCTTGGGATCAATTGATGGATCTCATTAACTATCCTAGAACTTTGACAAGAAGTTGGACCATCTTAATTGATCTGTGAGTAGATTCATTTAAAAATTATTATGAAGAAGGGTGGGCCTTGGAGATCACAAGTTCGAGTTATGGAAACAACCTCAGTGTAAAAACAGGGGTAAAATTACGTGTGTTTGACCTTTCTCCATAACCTATTGTGTGGGAATTTCATGCATTAGGACACCTTTTTATTTTTTTATTTTTCTTTTGTTGAAGAGTTATAAGAAAATGGTATACCATAATTGTTTTTTTCCCCCCTTTCCTTACCCTTTTTTCCTTTCTCTTGTTTTGAACCGCCAGAAAAATAGAGGTCCAAGCAAGTTTTTTTTCCTGGCGCATCTTGTCCTGATTATGCGGCTGCTGGAACACGTTCCCCAGGTTAGCTAAACACCATTCTTTCTGTTCATCTTCACGAGAGTATCATTGTACCATACATTTAGAGTGAATAGTGTAATACAGTTTTGACCTCTTTGTATACGAAACTCAATACGGCCATTCAATGCGACATTATTCTTGCATGCTCAATATCTGCATGTTTATTTTGATTTTATTTTTTCGCCATGCTTATGGGGATTTTAACGTAAACAATTGATTTTTTTTTCCGGATAAGTGAATGTAAAACTTGGGGTTTCGTGCTTCCAACATAACCGGAACAATCTGTGGAGGCTTCTTGGTCGATTCTTAGTAATTTTATTCTCATTTTTTTTAACATTTCATTTTCCTTGTAGCCAAAAAAAAAAAAATGTAGAACTTGGGACTTTGTTACTTCAGAGCTTCAGTTTTAGTTGTTAATCTACGGCCTCAACTTTGACCCTGGATTAGTCTGGTAGGTTCTTCCAGGTCCAGGTGTGGAGTAGAAATGGGGTGTGGCTAGCCTACTCGCATCTATCGAAACTCCAAAAAGGCAAATAAAAAATATAGAAAAAATTTCACCTTATGTAAACTAACCAAGAAATCTAAGGAGAGAATAGGATTAGATGTTATACGATCCATTTTTTTTCAATTTGAGCTAAAGAATTTCTGTAATTGATATTGAATTTTGAATATGTTAATTTAAAATATCTAGAATCAGGGTTCGTGAAGGACCCTAAAGCTACTTGCAAACTTTTATCATTGCTCAAATATTTTTCTAATCATTAAGGACAATTAATCGGAATATTTATCTTTGTATTATAATATTTCCAATTAATTCTAATAGTAATATTCATACAAGATAAGAATTAATCCTTTTGCTTCCAATTTTTAACGTTTACTTGACATTAATATGAATACACGTTTTGTGTACTTTAAACCACAACATCCATGAACATTAAATCCACTTTTAACTTCAAAAGTCCTATATTTTAACTCTTTTAACAATAAATAATTCCGTTTACTTGACAAATCCACCCTTATCAAGGTTTAATAATCTTTATGATAATATCTAAGAGGTCTTGTTGGTACAGTCCTTATTATTGAACCGGCAATGTCTGCGTGTCTCTCCATCAGTTCCGGTCAAAGGCATTGATATTCCCCACCCGGCTCATTGACAGAGCAAAAGATTGCCGAAAGTCTTCAAACCCATCAGGGTGATTTGTAGCGTTTCGTTGCCAGGGAGCAGCTGCCGATCAACAATCAGCACAGGCTCGTAGGATATGACCCTCTTGTAGAAGGACTCAGAGAACTTGTAGCTAGAGCCTGATTCCGGGTCTAGAAAAACTAGTGGGTCGGATTTATCGGCTTTTCCTGACGTGGGTGGACATTGCTTTCTCATTTGGGCTGCGAATTTTGGGTCCATGCTTGGGTCTGGCTTTCCGTGTTGTTGAAATTGTACACCCGGTCTACAATATATCGACAATGTGTCCTGCCCAACGAGTGTGCCCCTGATGATGATGCGCATGGATGACAAAGTCTGAATCAAAACTTTTGGGCTTCGCTTGTTTTGAGCTACATTGCTCAAAATTACTCAATGCATGGAAAATAACAATCAAGTCTTTTTTTTTTTTTTTGCAGAAGAGATCGCAAAACCATCATATGAAGAAATGAGAATGAGGAGTGGCCGAAGTTCGAATATCAGTATTTACTTAGAAGTGTTGCCAAATCCAGCACATCTAAGCCTCTAGACTGGAAATAAGCTAATGCTGCTTTGCTTCCCAAGAGATGGAGGGAGATGGCAAGTCTACAGAAGCTGCGCTTGATGTCATGCCGTCCCTTCTTCCAGTGAATACAGGGAAAGATGGTGCCCCTGCCTATTGGTTTTACACATTTCTCCTCAAATTAGTCATAAAATTCATATCCTTAAATTTTGGGAAAATTTTAGTATAGGCAATATGTCATACGTCAGCTCACTCATATAAATTTGGAATTAAAGTTTTATTATTATTGTTGTCATGTCATTTTCGTCAAAATGATGTCTGCTAATCACAGCCTACTTCAGTGAACTTTATAATTTAGTTTGATACAAAAGAAAAGGAAAAAAAATACATGAACACAAAAATTTGACCAAGAAAGATGACATGAACAAAAATGGATGTTACAAGATTTTGTCTGCGATTCTTTTTAAGGAAAAAGAAACATATTTGGTGTGAATAAATTAAAAAATGTAAAAGCATGTATTGTTACCAAATGGACAGCATCCCGGGCAGCAAGATTAAGAATATCAGCACAGGAGACTATTCCTGTCTCCTGGGAACCATGCTTCAAGAACCTGTTTGATCTTGTCGGTGACTAGAAAGCCATCCGGGCCCAAGTTCTCTGGTGCCATCCTCTCCAAATTGGGACCATCCAGAAGAACTGATGCATCAATCCCCTAAAAATTTTCATCCAAAAAATAAAGTTATGTCTAAACAATTGACAGCGCATGATCAAGTAATCTCTCCAAAATTGTTAGTGCTCGGATGTAAATGCCTTGGTTTAGGACATAAAGAACGCAATTTTTCCTAACTTATTTCAATAGAAAATACATACTACTGATAAGCTTGGGAACTTTACATAGAAAACTTTAAAAATAATTAAAATGATATATATCGTTAAATAGTTGAATTTAGATTAATAAAAAAATAAAAAAATAATTATATATTGTTGAATGAGATTATGTTGCTATTTTAATATTATTTAAATGAAATAATATCGTGAAATTCTATCTATTAATTGTCAAACATTACCATTAAAAAAAAAATTGTTGGCACTGCAGAACATACACAAATTACATAAAGGGTGAAACCAATGAAAACAGAAAAATTAAAATTACCGGTCAACAATATAAGATAAAGAGGAAATTGAAAATTCAAACACATACAGTGAAAAAGCAGTCCGAGTAGAGCAACCGGAGGAGCTTGGCAGCAATGCTTTTATCTTTCTGCCAAAACAGCTGAACTTCGTGCTTTATAAGCGATTCCGCATAGCGGCACGTAGTGTTGAGCCTGTAAAAGTGTCACCTCAACTTCACCGGCGGTTGCAGCGTCACCGCCGCATTGACGTTGGCCATGGACAAGCTTGATAATGCCAGAGCCACTAACAGAAGAAGTAACAACAATACACACTTTTCTCTGATCATTTTCTCTTCCACTAAAAATAATATTTGGCCCCCAATTGCATTAAGTTTGTATCTATGCATCTTGCTAGCTTATAGGAATGTGCAATGGCATGAAAGTTGATATCTTTGGCCTTTTTATATAGACTTGGCCTCTTGGGTTTTATCCATGTCTATCGCTAGCTGGACCCACCATGTCAAGTTGAACAAATCCCCTATAATTAATTAGTATTTATATCTTTTATAATGACTTCTCATTTAGATTTGCTTGTTGATTACTTCAAGCTTTATTGGCTTTCAATATCATTACTTGTATTAATATAGTAAGACACCGTTTGAAGGATAGTGTAAAAAGTGCGCATGCCCCAAGGTTTTTCAACCTTCTTACTCGCCATGCCATACATTTTTAAGCATTATGCAAGAGAAATTCTTTACGAACGTAATTTTATAAATACAAATTGATCTCGTAACATGTTTTTATACTACATATGAAATGTTTTATACTTTATAAATAATATTTTGTATAGTATATAAGTGATGTACAATAAAAAAATAAAAAATTGTTAAAATCTATTTTATGTTCTAAAAAAGATTATCAGTGTTACATAAAATACTTTATATATGGTACAAAATAGTGTTGCGTCCTTCCACGTTCTCAGCAAAACTTTGATCGCCATATAGTCGTTCTCTTTAAGCAAAATTCTGATAGGAAAGCAACATTTTAGTCCATGTGATCTCCATCTTGGCTTCAGAGTTTTCTCAGCATTACCATGCACAAGTTTTATGTGATTCAAAAACTTTCTCTAAATATGAGAATTGATCAACCAATCCATTTCATTATTGTCAAACATTGTATTAACTGATTCGCTCAATGTTAATTAACAACTCGCGTTGGATATGCGATGTTCAAATATTAAATTTGATGAAAGAACACTTGCATCATATTAGGCATCAGTTGTGTTCTTGGCCAAGTAATATCAATCTTTTAGTTGTGATTTTGAATTTTTATTTATTTATTTATTTATTTAATCCACTAAAGTCGGCAGGATTCTATTTCTAAGAAGTATATGCCAAGATAGTACATGAGACGTTACCTCAGATTGGCCACATAAATTTTCTCCTTTCTAGCACTACCCTTGAAATCTTTTCTCTGATATTTTATTTACTTCTGCGTGCGGTTGCGTTGGTTTGTTTGTTTTTATGGGATAAAATATTCACATTCCGCAGCCTGATTACCACACTTAGTTACTTATGGACTCCTAGTCATCTATATACAAAACACAATCCTATCATAATGTGGATCCAAATCTCCTAAAATTATAGTATCTCTGTACTAGGGGTGCGCCTGCATATGCATATTATGGGGTCTTATTTGTGAAAGGTACTCTTAAATTTCGGTCTCAAACATATAAATGTGTTAGATGTATGTACTAATTACAATGATTTCTATTGTTTTATAGAGGTGCAAAATAATTTATGTCTTATGCTTCTAACAAAACTGATTAAAACATTTAATGAAAACTTTTTAATTTTACATTTGAGTCTTATGATGACTTTAAACTCTTTTTATAGTCTTTTGGTATTACTATAACTCGTTTTTTTATCGTAATCAAATGATAATTAAACTTAGAAATTTAATTCGTTAAGATAAGCTCTACATGCCATTTATCTATTTTCTTTTTTTACCTGCTAAGGTGGTACTATAATAGTACGATTAAGTTTGATCCCCAATTAACAAGGTGGATTTTTTTCAAATATATGTTGCATTTTGCACGAGTATCTCAACCATGAATTCTGTCAAAAACAATTTCGCTGTCAGTTATTATCTCTTATATTATGTAAACTCTCTCTAATTAAGGCCTCGAGGGATCCTTACTCCAACCAGCAGTAGCTACAACTGTAAAGTAAGCCTGGCTGCTTAATTGAAGGTCAAGCATAAAACTAAAATCAGCAATAATTTGTGGTTATTTAAGCAAGCTTGTTTGTTTGCCTTGTGGCTGATGACCGGACTTTGGGGTTGCAGCCAGGGTGTTCATTAAAGTTGCCAACTTTCCCAGCAGCAGGATTATCTGGCTACTAAAAACACCGGCGCCCACCCACAAATATTTTAAGAAAATGTTTGGTAGACGTCGATTTTCTGAAATCAAAACAATATAAATTGTTAAATAATTAAATTAAAAAAATAAATTAAATTGTAAAATATTTTGAATAAATTATGTATTTATTTGTATTTTATTAATGTATATAATGATGCTCAATATTTTAAGCCCACGAGGCAAAGGACATATAAAGAAGAAAATTGTTGAGGTCAAGTAACAAATCCAATGAAAGAGCTATTTTTTTTTTATTACCGAGCATATTATTTATTGATGTTATAATGGTAGGGAAGTCTTTTGTCAAACATTCTTCTTATTAAATTACGTTTCCAGTCTTCAACCGATAAAAAAAAAAAAAAAAAGGGTTCCAGTCAAACAAAAAGAAACACTCTACTTATCTAAAAAAAAAAAAAACATTCTTTTTACATTTACCATTTGATCTAAAGTTACTGAGATCACAGTACTTCTGCCTTGAGTAGAAGATTGTCATACGCTTCTTTAGAAAAATCTACCATCTTTAAAATAAATTTTTTGTGCAAACAATTTTTTGAAAGAGAAAAGTTATATAAGTACATAATAATAAAAACAAAATTAATACATAAAATTTAAATTATTAAATTATAAAATATATAAATTATTAAATTAATTATATATCTTTTATATATCTCAAATTATACGTCTGTATAATCGCACTTTTGTGAGGAATTGGAACGATTCTATTAAAATAGGGGTTCATGTCTGACGTACAAGTTTCTCATCCATCTTGTCCTCTTTTAGGGGCAAATAAAAGATGAGTTTTGTGTAGTGCTTTATTATTTTATTTTTTACGATGTGAGAAAAAGAAAGCGGAACGTATCCTTCTTATAGGTTAAGATTTTTTGATGGGACTGTGTTAGTGTTATTGTTATTTTTTCTTAATTTTCTTCAAACAAAAAAAAAAAAAGACTAACGCGAGACTCTCTGTAAATGAATTGTTTCATAATATTCAGAGCAAAAAAAAAAAAAAATTTGTTTCATAATACTTCTACAAATGTTGGCTATCTAAGCAATGAATTTTTTGTCTTGTACGTAACAATAACTCCATATTATATCCAAAACTAAGAAAAAATAAATTCACAAATCGGTGATAAGATCTCTATTTCCTTTTTGGGTGAGAAAGCATCTCTATATTTAGAAATTTAAATATCCAAATTTAAATATTTTTTAGAAAGGAATAATATAAAAAGAAACAATGGTATGATTATATGTACATTCATTCGAATCAAAATATGTTCTTTTTTAGTTTAGAGTAACAATTTTATTTATTGTGTATATTAAATCAAGCGCAATATGTTCTTCAGTAATTTTTTTATTTTATTTTTAATTTACAAAAAATCTTATTAGACAAAAAAAAAAAAAGAATTTAATCCTTATCTCATAATTAAATAGTACTTTTCTCAACTACTAAAATAAATACTCAATATCTTAACAATTTTCTTTTAAGCATTGATCCTTGTACCACAAAAAAAGTGGATCTTATGGGCTTTTGAATTTTTTTAAAAAAAATAAAATTATTATACAGTTACGTAATTTACAATATGTAAAAAATATATAGTTAATATAATTGTTTGATTATTTTTTAAAAATTTAATTTATTTTTTATAATTTAATAATTTAAATTTTTAAATATTAATTTTATTTTGATCGTTTATATGATTACATAATTTTTTTTAAGTAAAAAATGAAAATAATCATTTGGAAGTACAATAATGCAATCAAATCGAAACAAGAGTTCCTTTTTCGGTTGGTTTTTCCTCTTTACTTCCGTACATCACCTCGGTCTCTGTCATTCCCTGAAAGAGATTCCATGTTGCTTTCTTAGAGGAGCTCCCTTCAGTCTCACAGACCCCCCCACCCCATGTACATATATATATACAGTTACTTGTTCATATATCTTCTTTTTGTTTTTTAAGAAAGTAACAGTCTTGATAGAAACCCTTTTTCCTTTTGCTCGGCCTCTTTGCCAATTCCATAAAATTCTTTTAGAAAAAATACAATTCAAGCTGTTTCTCCATCTGGGTTCCTCTCGTTTTCTGGCACAGTGGCGTGAACCCAACAGAGAATCTGTGAACTTTGTACGTACTACAGAAGATTTGAGGTTTAGTGGACAAAGTTTTCAAGAAAGATTGTTTCTTTCGTTTCCAAATGGCAAACCCATCTGGGACCCATCATCAAGATTCCAAGAATGCATCTTCTTCTTTCAATGGGCCCAATCCCGGTAACGGGATTCCCGTTGGAGAGAGTTCGGGTTCGGGTACGGCGTTGAAGCATAACCCGGGAATCTCGACGGATTGGAGCCCCGAGGAGCAGGCCATTCTTGATGAAGGATTAGCTAAGTGAGTTTTCTTTCTTGGAACCAGTGTTTGAGATCTTTGGCACTTTTGCTCAATTGGGTTCTTTAAATTACTTCTTTGGAACTTTGAAACATTGTTGAATTTGCCGGTGCTTTGTTGCCTCCGCTGAATTGGGTTTTTGAGTTTTTCTTGAATTTTTGAGTTGTTATTGAGTATTGTCTTTTTGTTTGGGACTTTATTCTCTTGCTTTGGATCAACTTGAGTTTCTGTTTAATTACTTGAGGGTCCTTTGATCAATACAGTTTTGGATTAGTTCTGTTAGAATGGAGTTTTTCTTGAAATTCTGATTTGGTTGGTTATCTTTAGTCTTTTATTTAGATTATACTTCTAAGGCTAACTCCTTTCTTCTCATGTATTAAGTTGTTCTGAGTTGACTATCAACCAATGTCAAAAGCAGTTGGTAATGTCCGTAACCTGCAAAATCTTGTGCATATATCGTGTTTGCTTGACTAAATAAAGTTAACGTATCTTCACTCTTTGGATTGATCACCTTTCCATCATGCATTTGAGCACTTGGAAAGGACATGGTGTTTGGCTGTGATGTGCATAAACTACTGGCGAATGTATGAGAAAGGAATAATTAAATATAATCTTCTGGTGGACAGATGTTATGTGGGTCCAAGTGATGCAGTCTGTGTTCTACCATAATTGTTGTGTATTTCCATGATAAGTTTGGCCTAAAAAGCAACATTCACCATTTTTTTTTTCTTCTAAAATAAGCCTTTTTCTATGATGAATCTGTTTCTTTTTGATCAAATATTTTTGAAATTTATCCATTTAACTGGGAGTAATATATATATTTTTTTGGAAACTACAAGAAGTAATCGTGTAAGCATTCTGGTAGTTACTATCTTCATCAAAGTTAGCCTCTTTCGTGCTCAATCAATCACTGGCAAGGTGGATGATTCCAGCAACCAATATTAACTCATGATTGATTCATGCGGTGCGTCATTTCCCTGCAGATATTCCATGGATTCAAGCATAATTCGGTATGCAAAGATAGCTATGCTGTTACAGAATAAGACAGTCAGAGATGTTGCGCTGCGCTGCAGATGGATGACTGTAAGTTTTGGATGTGTCCTATCTAGCTGCTTGAAAGCTTTATAGTTCTTATGGAAATGACTACTATCTAGACTTTCGACAATATATTGCAGAAACGACCTGACCTCTTCATCCATGGTTTCCAAACGATACTGTTATGAAATATTAAAATGCTCCATTTATGGCATTCCTTTCAGAGTTATTTTTTAAGATGGTTCTGTGCTCTGATCATTACTGTATTCTTCTTTATTTCTACTGTTTTCATTTAAATATGCTGATTGATCTATTTCTTTCTTCAGAAAAAGGAAAATAGCAAGAGAAGGAAGGAAGATAATTTAGCGAGAAAAAGCAAAGATAAAAAGGTAAATTTGCTGTTGTTATCTTCTTGGATTGCGTTGGTATGGCAGGAACACTTGCTTTATGATTTGCAATAATATCTGAGCATGTATCCAGAACAGTATCTTTGCGTGCATAGTTAGGCAGTTGGAACTATTTTCATAAATTGTGGACCATCATTTCCTTTGAAGTGGGTAGAAATGTTATGATGGTAAGATTCAGCATCTATTGTAATTTTTTGCTTATTTGGTTATATCATAGATTTCCACAAGTTTGATAATTCTTTGGTAAAGTTAATTGAAATGTTGTAATAATAAGATTCAGTCTGTATTATGTTGTTTTACTTACTTGTTTATATCATTGATCTTTTTCAAGTTCATTATTTTTTTTTCCCTTTTTTGTTCAATGGTGATTATTAGTCGTCATTTGGAAATTGTTTTTTTAGTTTGAAAAGGCTGTCTGGATGGGTTAGTTTATGCTTAATTTTCTTTCTTTTTTTTGGTAAATTTATGCTTAATTTTCTGTGAATTGTGTAAGTGCACGGACCATTAACGGGCTGAATGGGCTGAAAGGCCAATATGCCGCTGAGCCCATGGCACGAGTCAATTTTTCAGACTTGATAATTCATTGTGGGTAATATTTATTCATACAAAGTGACATGATCCAATAATTATAGGACAGAAACATAAGAATCTGATATGGCAAACACAAGAAACTGTAACATATGCATTAGTTTTTGAATTATTCCTAACCTTCACCTGCAGAAAAATTGCTGTGGAGGTCCTGAATCTTCTTTTGATTGACATTTTTCATGTTTCTGGTCCATGCTTTGGTATCTTTGTTGCATCTTTTGAAACCTTTTTTTTTTCTAAAAGTAACCAAAATACGGTCTTGAAAAAACGTGATGCCTACTCCTTGCATAACTGTAGTTTTAATTTAGCGACACCTGTCATTTCCAAACCAGCAGCGGTCAGTGGCCTCACAGAATAATATTTTGTGGCATGGACAAATGTGGCATTGTACATTTCTCAAAAAACACAACACATAGAAAGAATCGATCATTTAAGCTTCAAGTTTGCTGGCCTTAAGTGCTAGAAGGTTAGAGATTTCTTTCTGCCTCTTTTTTTCAGGAAAAAGCTACTGATCCTTCAGTAAAGACTTCAAATTACATGGCCAGGCCCAATGTTCCTCCCTATGCAACTTCAACAATTTCCTCTGACCATGAAGATTCTATCATATTCAAAGGTGAGGTTCTGGTTTTTTGACAACATCTTTGTGTTGGTCAAGTAGTTTTAGTGCATAGAAATGCTCAATGATTTGTTTCAATTTGCTAGATTTTGAAGGACATTTCTTGTGGTTGGTGGTGCCTGAATTCATCTTTTGCCATTATATAGAATTTTAGGTTTATTTCTGAATTAGTATCTATGCACAGTTATTGTAATAATTTGATTTTTGGAGAAGTACTGTTGGAGGCATAATCACAGTGTACATTTATTTCAGACATTGGCTTGTAGATAAGCATATGTTTGTTCTGGATTTTGTAGGCATGCATTGGCTTGCATTTGCCATAACATCGGGATTTTGTAGGGTGTCGGGCAGAGAAGATTAATTAAACAAACAATACAGGATAATAGGACCAAAATGGCAAAGAAAGACCATATCTGTAGCCTCGTTGGATAAACTTGTGTAATTCTGAAAAAGATATTAGTCTTCTGTTATTGAAGCCTTCAAAGCAACGTTTATGATGGGGCTACAATAATTCAGTAACCTGCTTGTCCCGGTATAAATTGAATACTAAAGAGCATTCCCATTCTTGTATACTTCTGCTTCATTTTGTTTTAATTTGTAGTCGCTTTGTATTTAACAGACCAGCTTTTCAAACAATTTCATGTTGCAGAGAAGAAGAGTTACTGAACTTTTGTCTGTTGCCTAAGATGTGAACTTCTGTGTTCTGAAATTTGGCTTTTATTGGGCCAGTGAACAGGATTAGATGTGTCAGTAGATTTCTGTGTGTAACTTATTCCAGTATGCATTTCATATTTCTATTCATATCTGAAATTGCGGTCTCTAAAGCCTTAGACAGCGGTCATTTGCCCTGATGAATGGAAACATTTGTTTAATTTGGTTGTTGATTGAAAATATCTCTTAGATACGAGGTTCCTGTCAGCAACCTCTGTCAAATGGTCTTTAACGGATGTATCTTAATTCAATTAAGAGTGAATTACAAGCAGAAGGGACACAAAATATGTAACTGAGCCCTTTTCATTTCCAAAAGCATGCTTTGTGCATCTGCAATCCAAGCAATCGACAGCTGTCTCTTTTCAATAGGCCAGTTCCTAGTGATTTGATCATCCTTTTGCAATCTAAGCACTTTTTTTCCCTCTCCTTTTCTTTTTCATAGAACTTAAACGCATCAATAGAAATGGACTTTTTGTTCTGAAACAAGCCTTCTATTAATTAAAACATGACTTACCAAGTTGCCTGCTATGCTGTTTGTATTGCATTTTTTTCTTCAAAAGCTGTGTTTTCTGCTTGCAGCGATTGGTGGAGTTACAGGGGTGCTCCTTGAGCAAAATGCTCAAGCCTTGAATCAAATTTCTGCAAATCTTACAGCCATGAAGGTACTAACTGTATCCTGGTCACAGTATCTCACATTCACCTTGTTTTGAATTGTCTCTTTTAAGTGCTAATGCACTAAGCATTCGAATATCTGGTCCATGACACCATTGGTATTGTGGCTCATAGCAACCGTGTTCTCTGGAGTACCAAAGTATATCTTTTGTGTGTCTCTTTAGAATGCAGTACTTCAAGAAGTGCAATTTGCATAATCTGTTGCAACCTAAAATAGTACAGATGCATTATTTCTCCCTCCCTCCCTCTGTCTCTCTCTCTCTCTCTCTCTTTGTGGGCAGTGTGTGTGCTCGCATATATCTTTCAATTACAAGTACCATTTGAACTCATCAAAGTGCAAGTATCTGATGACCAGTGACCAGTCTTAAGGAATTCTTTTATATTATACATTTCACCATCCAACCTGGATTTTCTGTTAACATAAGAAGTTCAGGTTGAGTTTGATTAGTTCTCTGGGAAAAAGAAGCTTTTTTTTATTTTTTTTGGTTTTTCGTTTTATGAGATTGAATCTGGATAGGTGAGGTTATGGGAAGTCTTGATGTAAGTTGACATGGTATGGCTATTTAATTCAATGTAACTTGATGAAAAGATACTATTAATATTAATCGCTTTCTTCTGTTTACTTGGTTCAGGAGATTATACTGATCTTGTTGCACAATATTTGCACATTAGCTTTTCAGTGGTGTATTTGGATTTAGAAATAATGTGATAATACATATATCTGGGTAGAATTCTATGATTCCCCCCCCCCCCCCTCTTTTTCGTCATCTAATACGTCTATTCCGTTGTAGAAAGGAGACGAAAAACTGTTTTACATATCTAGCTGTCCTTTTATACGACTTCTTGTTTTGTTTCTCCAAGCACCCAAACTTTAAATACAATTTGAAATTCCATGTTGCAATTGTCGCACAAAAGTGAATAGCATGAGCTACTGGTTGAACACAATATTTTATAAGGGAACTTCGGTTTTTGGACTCTATGCTTGATTTGGTTGCAATCGGACTGAATGTATTTTGCATGTTCTTTTTCTTTCAGTTTCAGGATAACATCCGTCTTTTCTGCCGAACTCGTGACAACCTCGTAAGGATTATGAACGAGTATGTTGAAAATAGTGTTTCGTATATTTCGTTATGCAATTGTTGCCCGATGCATTGTAGACCTTCACTCTCTGTCATTATACAGCAGTTTTATTAAGCAGGAAATATCTGTTAGATGTCGGATATGTAACTTCTCTTTCCTTACCAATCCTTGTGACATAGATTTTCAGTCCTAAGAAAATCTTTTCTCGTGTGAACCATGATCCTTATTATATTTGTTTTAACTTGAAGATAACTTATCGGTATAAAAAACTGAATAACTTATCAATATAAAAAACTGAATCTTCGGTCGGTTTTGCCACATTTCGGCAAAGAGAATTCATGATTTGATTGTGCTGTTCGTTTGCAGTATGGATGACGTCCCGGAACTAATGCAGCAGATGCCACAGCTTCCGGTGAAGTTGAACGAACCGCTGGCTGCCATGCTTCCCCGCTTCAATCTCCCCATGAAATGATCAGGACCCTGCCCCCGATCTTCTGGTCAGTTCTCAAAAATATAGTCCGGTCTTGCAAGGCAAATGCTTCAATTTCTGAACAATAAATAGTTTGCAGACCAAAATAGTTCTCTTGTTAGGCAATAAAAGGCTTATTATTTTGTTATGTTTTTCATTTGGATAAATTTTCTGCATTTAGTTCTCTGATAAGTTTAGGCCAAAGTAATTTTGTTTATGATGGTATACATTCCACCCTTTCCCAAACTTCGTATATTAGGACGCCTTGTACATGCAACATACCACTTGGGCGGGTTTTATTTATTTATTTATTTATTTATTTATTAGAGAGCTTTTGTCCGAGAGGAGGGAGATGAGAGTGGTGGGATTCGAATCTCATGCAGGATGAGGGTTTTTTTTTTTTCTTTTTGGTGTACAGAAACCCTTGAGTTCTTACTGGAAGTGTTGGGCGTCGTTCTGGCCGGAAATTCTTTCTTAGGGCCCGAGCTTGCATTTCGACTTAAATGTTTTTCCATCCTTGCACATTTATTTGAATCCCTTAAACATTTATTATTATTATTATCATTATGTTCCATTTAAATTTTTTGTTTTCTTTGCGTATGATTACTTTAATTTGATTCACTTAAAAGTTAAAATTTAGTTAAATTAGAAAATTTTTCAAATTGAATAAATAGATGTTATAGAAGAGATAGAAGTTTTATGCAAAAGCGTGAAAAAGTATGTGTCAAACTCTTGCCCGACCAAAATGTTCTCCAAGTTGGCTGCATAAATAAATGTCTATTAAGGCACATGCAAAACTGTTTCATTTGAAAAAATCAAATGCCAGACGGCAAACAGGGCAGTGACAGTATTGACCAAGTGCCAGTCGAAAACATAAATTATAGAGAAATAGTAATAGTAAAAATAAGGAAGTAATAATTTAATAATAACCAAAAAAAAAAAAAAAAGAGACATTAGATAATTAAAATTAATACAAATAAATAAATTATTAGATATCATCAGATAAGTTATTAGATATTATTTAATGAATTATATGTCTATTTCGTTTTCACTAATATTAAACTGTACAGTCAAAAATATATGATATCTGTGGAAGACAATAATTCTAAAGTGTTCAACGATTTCTTTCCTCATTAATGTCTATTCATCTTCGTTGTCCAAAATTTTGATGTCTTTCATATGGTCCAGATTAGACTAGAATTAGAATTCAAGTTCCTCCACATACGAATAGCCGCCAACTTGTCAAATCACCATTTGATTCATTTCGTGGACAAAGATGTTAAAGATGACTTTTTTTTTTCTTTCTCAAAAAAAGAAAAAAAAGAAAAAAGAATCTGGATCAATCTTAACAAAAGTTTTTCGCGTAGTTGTAAATTATACTAAAATGTATTTTCAATCCATTAATTTTTAACATTGAGTCCTAAATATTGCATTGACATTTTGATCCAAGTGTTAAATTTTAGTTAATCGATAAATTTAAAAACTATTTGGCTGTGTAATTAATGGCAATTTGTGCATATTAGTATGCAGAAAATAGAGGCAAATTTTAACAAGCAATTCATTGAAGATGGTAAACCGTGACGTAAAGTAAACCATGCGTCGCTTTACGCTAATGTTACTTCTAGCCTTTTCAACTCTCTCAAATAATATATTGCAAACATTATCTGAGACCCAAAAAAAAAAAAAAAAAGGAAAAGGAAAAGGGATTAATGGATGATCGATTGAGGACCCAAGGAAACTATGTAACCGTGAAATCCAAATTATTTTTGCAATCAGTTTGCAAACCCCTTTACTTTCCTATCGCTAAAAAGCAAAGTTATGAGAGAAAGGAAACCAAGTGATTTTGTTGAATTTATTGATAAATAATTTGTTGCCTAGAGATTCATAATTCAAAATAGTTTTTGTTTGTTGGTTTTATTTATTTCAATAAATTCAAGATGAATTGATCCAGGGAACTAATGTATCTCATTTTGAATCCTCTTATAGTAATTTCAAATAAATAAAAACAAAAAAAGTGTTTCGTTCACTTAGTATTGAAGGTGTAATTTGCATGAAACTAGTTGAGTTACTTTCAAGAATTGTGCAGCGTCATTATCACGAGGATAGAAATCTTACACCACTAATCGCTGTGATCTAATGGTAAGTATCGAAAGTTGTCAAAATAAAAATTTTGGATTCGAAGGTTATTAGGGCGTTTGGTGGGACTAAATATACTCATTCCCTTTATAACGTTGGGTTATACTGTAACTATCCAGACAGTCCAGAAATTACCTTAAAAATACGGACAATCCTCCCTAACGGGACTGTGAGGCACCACCATATTTTCTTATTTTGTAAAAAAAAAAAAGAAATCTTACATGAAAATGATAACTTAATTAATGTCCTTTTTTAATAGCATGTAAATCTGTGTATTTGGTCAGGGAATTACCGTTGTGATTTTAGGTGGTCAAACTAAGAAATTTTGAAATTCCAATTTTAATCTGTGCACATAAATAAAATGTTGTAAAGCAGTCTTAAAAAAAAAATAACAAAGTGGTTCAATAATGGCTAGATTTACCAATAATTAATTAGCTGAATCAGCAAAGCAATGAGATCATATTCGCTTATGTGCCTTTTAAACCTATTTTTAAATGGGCAAAACTTGTTTTTTGTTTTTTTTCTTTTTTTGGGTGCATTGATAACATTTACTTGCATTCAAATCGCTTCAGCCATACATGTGGGGTTAAATACTAACTAATTGCTGTTTAAGTTACTTCGTACATAGCAACTATTAGAAGCGTGCAAGATTAAAGCTATTGATGAGACCATTCGGTTGTAAATATTTCATAACATATTAAAAAAATGACCTGATTACAGGGTCATGTGGGGCCGATGCGGCGTCACCATGGGACCCTCTGATCGGCCCCCTTGTTTTTTTTTAAATTTTTTTGTTTGGGCAGTTGTTCCTTGAATGCGGAGGGCAAAAATGGGAGAGGGAGCGTGAGGCTGCCCGGCGAGCGCGGCCCCCTAATTTTTTCCTTAAAAAAATTCTTTTAATCTGTTGGATGAGTAGATACAGTAAACGAATATATCAGACGTTGGAAAAATAATATGCATAATTGATATATTATAATTGATTTTTTTTTATAATCAAATGTTTAATATTTATGATAAAAATATAAATATATTTTTTATTATAAATATTGCACGACTAATTACTAAAAAAAATAATCAATTATAATTTTTTTCCGCGTTTTGTACTTTTTCCGTAGATCATATGTGTAGTTACCATACATTGAATTCTTTCAACCGCTGAAGCGGTGAAAGCATGCTTTTGATTTGTATTTCTTTGACTTGATCCTTTTCAAGACAAAAAGAACGTTAAAAGAGCTCGGACCCACGTCAAACTTTGCCATTGCCTTTTGTTTTACGTAGCCCACGTGAGGTGCATTTGTAAGCATTAGTTATTTAGCTGGTTCATACATTACTAAATAATAAAGAAAGGGATGTTCACATATAGATGAAAAAAAACAGAAAAGGAAATAAAAAAAGAATGATGGCTGGAGGTAAGGATTGAAAGGTCGTTAAACTTGACCAGGTCGGTTTGGTTTTTTTGACTTTAGCTTGCCAAGAAAGATGGACTTTGATGGGAATCATTTGTCATTGCATGCTACATATCTTAAGGTCCAATATCATCACGAATAACAATATCAAAAATACCCAAAATTTTTTATTAATAACATAACTTTTTTTTTTTGAGGGGATTTCTAATACTGTGAAGACAATTAGCAAATATTTTTTTTTAATACGTCATGTTTTATGCTAAGCGTCCATTCACAAGTTGGATAAAAATCTGGACAAAAATAATATCGATTTGTAAAAAATTGGTAATATATATTCTCAACATAGCATGACTTGCAAAACATATGTACCCAAACTAGAGACACGTATATGTATGCTTGTGTGTATATATATATATATACACACACACGAAGAAAATAGAGCTTGGGGAGTTGGTGGAATTTAAGAAGTGGATTAAGTTGAAAAGACCAAATGCAAGTTGAAAAGACCAAATGCTCTCTCTCTTTATTGATTCATTTACAAGTGTACAAGAAGTATTTGACACGGTTTTGTTGGTCCTCATCATGAAAATTGAACCAGTGGCAGTGGGTATGGGTTGATATTGTTGTTTATTCCGAAAGAACTTGTGGTTTTGTAATGGTTTCAAAATTGTTAGTCTTGGACGTTATAAATGGACTTTGCTTAGGGGGTTTGAAATACTAGAGAGTCTAGAGGTGTAATTCTGTTCAAGTTTCTTGACTTGTGGGGGTTGCTTTTCCATTTAAATTTAAGGGCTTTGATAAATCAAAGCACATTCTGATTTGAAGAGTCTCAGCTTCTAGATACATGAGCAGCCATTGGGTGGGAGTCCAGCATTTGGGTACATATATATATATAGGGTTCGTCTATATTTGTGTTGATGTTTCTAAACTGGGTTTTGATCCTTTAAGTTGAATAAATTAAGCTGAGATTTTGAGGTTTATATCAAAGCCCTTCTGAAACGGGACTTTCAGAGAAATATGAGCAATCAAAACTACTGAAAGGCTTTGCTGATTGCATATCAAATAAGCGGATTAGAGACAGGGAGTAAGCTTATTGAAGTTTTGAAAAAAAACTGTTATCTAAATTCTGGTGAGTTGATCGATTAAAGATTTATGTTTTCTTGTTCTTTTATCTCTTCTTTCTCTCATTTGAATCACAGTCTTAATTACAAGTAATTAAGATCAAGTCTCTCGTGAAGCCTTTTTGAGACTCTTGCTCAAATTTGGTAGGCTGAAAAATGTTGTTCTTTCCTTACAAAGGAGCTAGCTACTCTACATATAAAAGATGCTGCTTTTACAAAAGTTTGTGCACCCATTAAGTTCATACCCGTGCGTTGCATGGATTTTCAATATTTGTTAAAAAATATAGAGTAAAATGAATTCAAGTTATTATTTGTTAATTTTTTAAATTTACTTATGATCTATTATTTGTATTAATTTTTAAAGAAAATTTAAAAATACTTATATATATATATATATATATATATATATATATTTGTAATATGCATAAAAGTTAACATGTGATACTTAGTTATAAATTTTAGAATCTAAAAAATACTTGGTCACATAACATTGCATATCTTTCTCCATTCACACTTAAAAGTTATCAAGTTCCCATTTTTTTGCCTTTATGGAGGTTCGTTTTATCAGCAGCTTCATTCTGGCCTACCCATTCCTGCAAATGGGAACGAGCTCTCTCTCTCTCTCTCTCTCTCTCGTTAAGTTTCTGCGAAGTATTAAGGGTTTTAGTGTGAAATTTAATTAACATGTTTGATGGGTTAGGTTCTCCTTTTTTCTAGTGTGTATCAGAAAGAAGGCACCGTTGGCATTGGGTGGGTGGGTTAGAAACAAACACAGCATAGGATTTGGTCAATTTGCATGAGCATCTCTCAAAACAGAGTTTTGTTCGACTTGTTTGACAGGTTATAGGAGATGGGGTCCATGCGTGCCACAAGATTTGGTTTACCCTTTATTTTCTTGGTGGCCCTATTGGGCTCGAACTACGCTGCAGGACACACCGTCTCTTACAATAGTTTTGGACCAGGTGAGGAATATTTTCTTTTGAACTCCATTACGTGGTATACAAAAAATTATTTATATAATTTCTATATTGTAATAATTTGTATATTTGTATAATTATATTAAAAAAATATGAATTAAAAAAATAATTATATTTTTTTATTCTATATTTTATTATTATACTTAATAAAATATATTAATTGTTATAATATAAATACTGTATATATAATTTTTTATATGACCATAAACATTTATTGATTTTCTTTGACCTTCCAATACCACCCCCCCCCCCCCAATTCTATTGCCTGGAGCCACTATTTTGGAATCATAGAGGCCATTAGGTCTTTAAACATATTATGCTGCAAATTTTCACTCGAAAAATTGTCTTTTTTTTCAAAAAAAAAAACTGTAAAATTATGTGAGCCGACAGCTGAGAGCAATGACTTTAGTATGTTTGAATTAAAATTTATTGGTTGGAACTTGGAAAGATGTTATTATTGACAAAAATTATTGAGGGAGAAAAAACCCCTAGATTTGAAACAATATAGGGATATAAAAATAATAATAAAAAAGCCAAACTAATACCTTCTGCATGAACATACATCATTTGTTCATCAGTACAAACACACACTTTATGGTTTATATATCCTCAACCGCGTCCAATTCCCACGTCCATATAACTTTTTTTTTTTTTTTTTTTTTTTTGAGGCAAGCATTTTTCTTATTCTTAGTTGGCCTAAAAAGCACGTGAATTTTCTAACTCTTTACTTGGGTTTCAGGTAGAAATCTGCTCCAGCTGGACAATGTCACCCAATCTCCGAGACAGTCGGATGGCACTGTGCGGGTGGACCCTCTCGATGATTTGAAGAAGTACAGAGGAGGATATGATATCACCAACAAGCACTATTGGAGTGTACTGTCCCTCTCTCTCTCTCTCTCTCTCTCTCTCTCTCCCCATAAAAAAAAGATAGAAAATTTTTAGATTCAATAATCTTCGTATAATTACACTTAAACATGTCAAATGAGTCATGCTGTGACAAGCAAAATAATCATTTATAGGCAAGCATCGTAAATAAAACATTTGCAACAATGCTTTATTGAAGTGGGCATCAACTAACACTTTACAATCTGATTCATAAAATGTATCTAGTAATTGTAGTTTAATGGAACCCCAATATATTTCTTTCCCCAAAAGTAACAAATCTGTTTCCTTTTTGTGTTTTTGGCAGTCAACTGCATTTACAGGAGTTTCTGGCTATGCCATTGGAGTCCTCTGGCTTTTGGTTGGAATAGCATATGGAGGCTTTCTGCTATGCAGAAATTTCTGTTGTAAGAATGGAAGGAAAGGAAAGTGCAGGAAAATATCACCTTGCCATAAGCAGTGTTACCTGTGGCCTATCATCTCGGCTATATTGTTCACAATCCTGGCAATGTATGTTATGTCCTGCCAATTTGAAATCCTAAATGAACAAATGTAATGCAAGTTTTATTGTACCAGTTTGAAATCTTACAAGACACTGATAAAATGTAAGCCTGCGTGCAGAGTTGCATCTGGGGTAGTTCTTGGAGGGAATGTAAGATTCCATTCACGAGCAAAAACTATTCTGGACATTATCATTGACACGGCAGATGATGCATCACAAACCATATACAATGCAACAGGAGCTATGAAAGAGATCAGCGATAATCTGGGAACAACCGATGAAAGTGTCAGCGACAGTTTAGGCGTGTCCAGCGGGAGTATCCGTCAGGCTTCTCGCTTCCTTAATTCAACTTCGGAAAGACTAGATTCTGAAGCTGCAGATATACAAAGAAAAGCTAGAAAGAACAGGCACCGGATCGACAAGGGTCTGAAGATAGTGTAAGTTCTTCTGTCTCACGGTCATTTGTTGGTAAATTGTTTCATTCTGTTCAGTCTTTTCTCATGGATATATGTATGTTACATGATTGCAGCCACATAATAACCACGGTGACTATATCCTTGAATCTGGCTGCAGTAATTGCTCTTTCAGGTACATTTCCATGGCTGTCTAACTCGTTTGTCCAGTTCTTGACAGAATAAACTTTCAATTTGTTTCACAATTTGGTAAATGAAGGTTTTTGCATCTGGCTAATGTCAAGCATGAAGCCCAATTATTTCTCAACTTACTAAAACTTTTCTCAAAGGAGAAATCTCTCTTGAAATGTACAAAAATTCTCTGTATTCCAGCATTATTCCCATACTAATCTATACACTTTCGGCCATTTTTTATCACCATGACTAAAACCTGGCATCGAATTTAATGCAGTCTCTGGAACTCTGAAGTTACAGCGAGCACTTCACTTGTAAGTAAATTAGACAACTCTAGATTAGCCTAACTTGCATTTCGTTGACAGGAACAGTCAATTCAAGTGCACTTCGCATAACAAATTGCATACTAATATATTTTTTTCTGTCTCAGGCTAATAGCACTTTGTTGGATCCTGACTGCTTTATGCTGGTTGTTCTTTGGGGTGTATTTCTTCTTAGATAAGTACGTCTTTCGGCTTTCATAATATTTCAAGTATGTGTTTTGATATAGATAACAGGATGCATAAGAAAGTGCTTCTGGAGCATTTGAAGGGTCTGAATAATAATTGGACTGAGAAAACCACATCTTTTCAGGTTCTCAGGTGATACATGTACAGCGTTTGAGAGGTTCCAACAAAATCCCTACAACAACAGCTTGAGTTCTATCCTTCCTTGCCAGGAATTGCTGTCAGCAAAAACAACTCTATCGGATGTCAGTGTGGGGATCTATAATCTTGTTAACCAGGTACCTTTCATTTTAAACATTAATATGTTTCTTCTTAACATTCATTGGAAGATTTCCTGTTGTTATGATCCGAGCTAGAAGTCTACATCGCCTTCGAGATAAGACACATATTGGCATAGACAAAGACCGCATTTTCTTCATGTATTCTCTTTTAGAATTTCGAAATTCTGATATTTGCAAAGATCAGTCAACTTTCTGAAAATCTTTTTTATTTTTCCTCTTTTGATAATTCCTATATCCTCTTTCCCCTCAATTATTTCATAGTTGTGCTTTTGATGTATGTGTTGTAATATTATTCCTTCGCTGGAAAAACTGCAGGTGAATGCAAATTTATCATCTCTGCAAGGGGCATCCAGTAGCAATGTTGAATACATCTGCAATCCCTTTTCAGGGCCACCAGACTACCTATTCCAGCCGGACAATTGCCCAGCTGGTAGTATCCAAATAGGAAATGTCCCACTGGTATGCCAAAATGAAGATGGAAAATAAGTTTATATTGGCATCTTCTATACAGCCATTAATGACAGTATTGTGCTGACAACTCCTATTGGTTTTTTTTTATTTATATGAAGGTATTGCAGGCGCTTACTTGTTCTAATCCAAACGGAACATGTAATGACGGGCAGCTCATATCTGTTAACGTATCTACAACTCTGGCTGTCTACACGACTTCGATACAGAACCTGTTAAATGTCTATCCTGGGATGGAAAGCCTGGTGGAATGTCAATTAGTGAAGGACGCATTTTCTGAGATCCTTTCGAACCACTGCAAGCCGTTGAAGAAGTACGTTCACATGGAGTGGGCATCAATGCTGTGCTTGTCATTGATCATGGTGATTTTGGTTTTGATATGGAAAATCCATGCTTACAATGAGCAAGAAAATCATTCTTTAGATAGTTCTGTGAAACCCCATTCAACTCCAGCATGTGATATGGAGTCTGGTGCAGCTGAAGTAGGCAAAGATAGCCCCAAAAGCATAGTTGCAGCCCAGTGAATAGTCACAATTTCCTCAGACAAATACTATTTATTAGCACAGGAAGGCTAAGGCGCAAGCTGACTTCCAAACATTGCTAGCAGGGTCAAGATTTCAATATCTTTTTTTTTTTTGAGAGAGAACAAGATTTCAATATCTAACAGCAAAAGGAACTGGAGACTTTACAGGATACCAACAACAATGCAATGCGAGATACAAGATTTGTACAGTCAGCTATACTCAAAAAAAGATGACAGAATTCAAGAAGAATATAGAGATCATCATTGTTGGAGGGGTGGAATCGGAGGAGAAGACAAGGGATTGATTATTTCTTTTTTGAAACGTAGCGACAGGAATAAAGGAGTAATCTCAGAGTTTTCCAATTTTTTTATCTGTTGTAGGTCCAAATATGGGGGACCAACCCTGCCATGGAATAATACAAAATATGTCAAAGCAGTATTCAGAATTATAATTCTCATTCAAGCATATAGTTTGCCAATTCCTTTTTTTTTTTTTAACTTTCTACATGTGAAATAAAAATGACACATTCATAAACACTAGAATAAATGCATTTCTTAGTTTTTTTTTGGTCATATATATATATATATATATATATATATATAATTTTATTTTTTTTTTGGTTTACAAAATTTTTTTTTTGGTCATAATTCTTAGTTAAATTTTGCTTGTGCGTATTGAACTGTGGGCTGAGTTAAGATTTCGGCCTTGGGCTTGGATTTCAAACATATGATTCGACGCCCTTTTAATAACAAATTATAATAGACGCGTCCGTTTTTCTTTTTTCAACTTTTTGAATTAAAAAACCGTACATTAAAAATATGTGAATTTTTATATTTATAAATTAAAATTAAAATTTTTATTAATACTTTTATTCAATCTTTATTATAAAAAGATCTCATTAACTAAATATTATTAAACTTAAGTTAAAATCACCAATCAAACTGAAAACACAATCAATCAACAACTAAACTATCTTCTTTTAAGTGCTAGATGCGTCCAATATACACCAACAGCAACAACAATATATTAGATGCGTCTGGCGTAATTGCATGCAATTCAATACACCTACAGAAAGTACAAGAAAAGGCAGTTTGACTTTGACGTTGACGCTTGATTTCTCCTGTGGGAGAGAGAGAATGGAGGAGCAGAATTCAATGCCGTCTTCGCCGGGAACGAAGGCGGTGGAGCAGAAAGACTGTATAGAAGAGCTAGTGAGGTTCGCTCTCTACTCCCAGATCACCCAAACACTCGGTTTTGATCTGGGCCTGTCGTCCCATTTCTGTTCCACCCTCCTCAACCACGATCCTCTTGTCCCGGTCCCAAACGACTCCGTTTCACATTCCCCCGGTACCTATTCCGCAAAACTTTTTCTTTTCTGTTTGTGTTCTGGGTCTACTCCTTTTAGCTAAATTTGTGCTGTTTTATCGCTCGTAGTGTATTTTGCCTTTTAAAGTTTCCATCTTGTAGGCAAGACAGAAGTCCCCACGAGTGAGACAGTTTGTACTTACATTTGTTCACTGTGTTTGTTTGCTTGGTTACCCTTTTTAAGAATATTGTGTTCACGATGAAACTGAAGAATTGCAAATTCATTAGGACAAAGCCCCCCAAGTCCTTTGTACAAGCGTTTAGCATTGACTCTCTATGAGTGGATAACCTCCGGAACATTACACGAGACGTCTGGCCCAGCGGTGGCGTTGTGTGAAGATAGTGGACCAAAAGAGAGAGGAGAATGGAGTGAATTGGTTCTAAATGAAGGAACTAGGCTATTGAACGTATGTTTTTCTTTAGAGTTAGTTTTTGTGCAACTTCTCTTCTGTTGTTGAATCTTTGTGCATTGGTATCCCATTAGCTCAATTATTGCTACTGAGAATAGGGTCGTTGAATCTTATCAGATTTTAAAGACCATCAACTTTGAACTCCATGTTCAGGAGCCTTTCTTTTCGCAACTGAAAGGTACACGTCTGTTCGGTTTTGTTATCAATCTTGGTGCCTGCCTATTATGGATAATCTTTGAAGTTTAAACGCTCTTCAGCTGAAAGATTTTTATGCTCACTGGGTACCATTTCTAGATGGCCTGAAAACAGTTGAAGGAAGGTGTGCTGTAGGTGACTACAATAGGTATCGCTTGTGTCCATTCGTTTACATCTAGCAGATGTTTTATGCTGTTGTTTTGTACATATATTTTTGCATGTCTAATGTTGATTTCTCGTTAGATTCATTTATGTTGGGGGAGCTCAGTGCATTTGAATCCCCTCTTTCCAACATTGGGATATTATACCTTTATCAAAGTCAAACTCATATGTATTGCCTTTCTATTGGTCCATCTTACTAATCCATCTGTAATTTTGAACCTTGTGTCGGTCTCAGAATTGGACCTGGAGCATTGATTCTCTTTAATAAATGTCTTGTACTCCAAGTTCAGGTGATAGTAGTTCCATCTAACATGCTTTCTGTTTGCAAAGACTTGGGTTTCCTCGTAATTTCTTCATTTGCAGGCTGTTCAATATTATGGTTCATTTGCTGAGATGTTGGAAGCAGAGAGCCTTGCTAAAGTCCTTCCTGGAGTTAAAACAATTGATGAAGGTAACAAGCCATGCATATGCTAGGGGACGATGCAATTATTCTGTGTTACCTTGTTTTTCATTGAATTATGGGTGCAGAAGACCAATGACTCAGAATTAGGAAGTTAGTACTCAATGGTCAATGGTGTTGCTGTTGCCAAATATGCCAGTATAACACTAAGTCCTATGCTAAGTGTAGAAGACACAACTGAAATTGTTATTGGATTGGAACCTTCTTTTTTTTCAGGAAAGGTAGATCCACTCTAATTGCTGATTTCCTTGTTTTCACTTTATCTTGTCATCTTCTATTGTCCCTTTAGTTTTTTTGACGACCCTTAATCTTGTTGAGGATGGAATGGATATGATGGGTTCTTATATAATAAGTGACCGTAACTTCACCAAACTCAAACTCCCTACTTGAAGCTTTTTATGGTTGTTCAAGTTTCAAACTTGGTTAATAAAGTAAAATGAAATAATTTATAAAGTAAAAAAAAAAAAAACTCATAAAGTTTCTTGCAAAGTTGTTTAGAGATGTCTTCTTGCACAATGAATCCTACTAGTTTTGTGATACAGCAACTAATTTTCGACGGTCATTCTCAGAATTATTGTATTCAAATAGGTGTGAAAGTGTATATATATATAATTGTAAAGTAAAAGGACAGGATGCTGCCATTGCAGGTGTTAAGGTGTACAGAAAATTTTACACAGAGGAGAAGGAAAAGTCCAATGGCGTGCTCGGCATCTGTGTAGGAAAATCAGCGGCCCAGCCATACGTTCCACTGGCCAGAATCCTCTCCGTAAGTCTTATTCTTATTCACCAGCAAGTCATGATCAGTTTATTCACCATGTAACATTCTCCATTTACTCGCACAAATATTTCTCCAGGGATTGACTTCCAAAGGTATTGAAAACATTATGGGCGTGCCGCATATTTCCCAATGAAGAACGCTGGCTGCCTTTTCTCAGCCAGAATCAACCGTCTTCAATTCATCCCCTTTTCTTCGTCTGTGCGATCATTCATTACATGTAACAAAAACGCTCGCTTGTCCTTCCCATAGTGTGATATAGATCTTATGAGAACTACATTTCAAAAACTAGCTATTAAGAGTGCTCAGGTCTATATAAGCCCCACGTCAGCATATCATACTTCTGACATGGAACTCAAGTCCCATGTCTCGCAATTTGTATCTAAATATAGTGCTTTTGTGATTTCACCTCAAATCAACTCTTATTGGATTAATAACGAGATCTTGATGGAGGGCAAAACTATTGTGCAGAAATTCAATATTTCTGCACCCATGCCTATTATATTATAACCATTAGATCTGAAGTATCTTTTAATGACCGTTGGATTGAAATTTTCTATTTAATCTATTACTTTCTAAACATGTAATCAAAATAAATAAAAAGTATTTTTACAAGAAAATTGAACTTTTAAAAAAATAATCAGACTCTCGTCTCTTCCCCTTTGTTGCTATGGTCTTTCTACGACTTTACCCCTCTCTGTTTCTTTGCCTCCTCTGTCTCTCGTTGATGTGGGTTGTCTTTCTCCCATTCTCTTTCTCTATGTATACTGCATCTTTCCTTCTCACCTCTT
Organism: Carallia pectinifolia; assembly: GCA_037832335.1. Lineage (NCBI taxonomy): Eukaryota > Viridiplantae > Streptophyta > Magnoliopsida > Malpighiales > Rhizophoraceae > Carallia > Carallia pectinifolia. The sequence continues at coordinate 6,291,246 of CM075449.1, forward strand.
TCTCTCTCTCTGTCTCTCTTTATGACTCTAGTACACTATTTAACAAAGCTATGCATCGCGCAATAACACTCAGGAGATGAAAATGCCAAGAATTCAGTCACGACCTTTGGTTTAGAGAAGGAGATGTTCCAAGAACTTAAAAGCACCAGATATTGGCGATACTGAAATGATCTGAAATTGTGTCATGAGACTTTAGCAGATGTGTTTATGTGTATCTGATCGGCATCTACATGATGACTATCAGGTGATACACATGCATGAGGTGGGTAAGACATGGACTAGGATTAACGTCATCCTTTCACATATATGCATGACGACATTGTGTTTTAAAAAAAAAAAAAAAAAAGAATAAAAAACGAAAAAAAAAAACAAAAACAAAAAAAGAAGCTCTTTTAGTGAGTGATTGAATTTGTGCTTTGCAGCTTGGAAAAGGACACGTACAAGTTCTTAATAGTTCACGAAATTCCTCTTAAATTTGGGTTTGAGGCATATAAATATGTCGATAGCTTTCTTCTTCATCAAGTATGATGAAGCAGAAATTTGAACCATAAATCCTCTATTGAATATGAGGCCACCGAAGAAGAAAGCTCAAACTGTGACAAGAGCTTATTTGTGTAAACTATGTCACTTTGTAAACTAGCCATGCCCCGTGTAAGCATCACTCATTTCTTTGATATGTTCACGTTGGTTCATTGAAGTATAATTAAACATGTTCTGGATTTGATTTCGGATTTAGTTATTTTTAAAACCTAATACAATAGTGTGAGACCTTAATACCAAAGCTTAAAAGGTGCGATGCAAGAATAAAAGAAATCAAATTTTCAATTTAACAAAGTGAGACACCAATCTCATTCAAAAGGGATAAAGATCCGAACCTAAGCTAATTTTAGCTAAGGTCTTAAAAAGTGATTCCAGAGGCGTGAGCTTGAAAATAAGAATCTATTGCAAAGAAAATTAGGATTTAAAAAAAGTAAGACACCAGCTTAAAAAACAGATTTTGATTTTATGCATAGAATTTGCTATCTGAGCTTAAGATAGCGTAGACCTGACCCTTAAAAAGTGATTTGATAAGCTTGAGCTTGAAAAAATGGGTCTGTGAGAAGTAAATTGAGATTTTAAAAAAGTAAGACCCTATTTCAAAAAAAAATGAGACCATGATACAACACATAAAAAACGAGAATTGAGTATAAAGGAAGTTGAACTTTAACTTAAAAATGCGATTTTCAATATACAAGTTTTAAAAAATGCATTAATGCTTATAAAAATTAGACTTAAAAAAAATTAAGTCCCCAATACAAAAAAAATGAGACTCTAGTTCAAAAAAGTGAGACCCCACTACTATCCATAAAAAATGAGAACCGAGCATAAAGAAAGTTGAACTCTAATTAAAAAAGGTGATTCCCAATATGCAAGTTTTTAAAAATGCAACTGATATTTATAAAAATCAGACTTAAAAAAAAGTAAGACCCCAATACAAGGAAGTGAGACCCTAGTAAAAAAAAGTGAGACTTCATTACTGTGTATACAAAATGAGAACTGAGTATAAGAAAAGTTGGACTTTAGCTTAAAAAGGCACTTATCGATATACAAGTAATAAAAATGCAACTGATGATTATAAAATCTGACTTAAAAAAATGAGACCCCAATACAAAAAAATGATACTCTAGTTCAAAAAGTGAGACCTTGTCACTGCACATAAAAATGAGAACCGAGCATAGACAAAGTTGGATTCTAATTTACAAAGGTGATTATTAATATACAAGTTTTTAAAAATGCAACTGATTTTTATAAAAATCGGACTTAAAAAAGTGAAACTCCAATACAAAAAAGTGAGACTCTAGTTCAAAAAAATAAGACCTCATTACCATGCATAAAAAATGAGAATTGAGTATAAGAAAAGTTGAACTCTAACTTAAAAAGGCAATTTTCAATATGCGAGTTTTAAAAAATTGCAACTAATGTTTATAAAAACTAAACTTAAAAAAAGTGAGATCCCAATACATAAAAATGAGACCATAGTTTAAAAAAGTGTGACTCTATCACTATGCATAAAAAAAAAAAAAAAGAGAACTAAGCATAAACAAAGTTGGATTTTAAAAACTTAAAAAAAAAAAAGAGAAACGAGCACAAAGAAAGTTGAACTCTAACTTAAAAAGGCTATTCTCAATATGCAAGTTTTAAAAAATGTAACTAATATTTATAAAAATCATACTTAAAAAAAAAAGTGAGACCCTAATACAAGGAAGTGAGACTTTAGCTCAAAAAAATGAGACTACATTACTATACATAAAAAATGAGAACTAAGCATAAGGGACGTTGGACTCTAACTTAAAGAACACGATTCTTAATATGCAAGTTTTAAAAAATACAATTGATATTTATAAAAATTAGACTTAAAAAATGTAAAACCCCAATATAAAAAAGTGCGGTTCTAGTTCAAAAAAGTGAGACCCATTGCTATGCATGAAAATGAGAACCGAGTGTAAGGAAAATTAGACTCTAACTTAAAAAGGCGATTATCAATATACAAGTATTAAAAAATGCAATTGATATTTATAAAAATTAGATTTAAAAAAGGTGAGACCCTAATATAAGGAAGTAAGACCCAAGTTCAAAAAAATGAGACCCTATTACTATGAATAAAAATGAAAACTAAGCATAAGAGATGTTGGACTCTAATTTAAAAATGCGATTTTCAATATGTAAGTTTTAAAAAACATGCAACTGATATTTATAAAAATTAGACTTAAAAAAAGTGAGATCTCAATATAAAAAGGAGAGATTTTAGTTCAAAAAAGTGAGACCCTATTACTATGCATAAAAAATAAGAAACGAGCATAGGAGAAGTTGGACTTTAACTTAAAAGGACGATTCTTGATATGCAAGTTTTAAAATGTAACTGATGCTTAAAAAAATGAGACTTAAAAAAATTGAGATCTTAATGCAAAAAAGTGAGACTTTAGTTTAAAAAAATGAGACCCCGTTATAACGTATAAAATTTCCAGATTTAAGGTTAAAATTAGCCAGAACTTCTTAGAGAACATCAGGGAGCCTAATTTTAATTGAGTGCTTATTAAGGCTTGCTCTAATATTTGTACTTCTACAAAAACTCTATTAATTGTCGTCAAATTAGATAAATTATGTGTTTGCAGAGATGGTTTATAGCTTTGAAAGCAAGACCTTTGGCAGCTATAGTGGATTTACTTTAAAATCATAGGCATCTTCCCACTTCAAGAAAATGATGTGATTAGCAATTAACACGTTAAGCAAACTGGCTATATTAGTAAAAGTGTAACCATGTTTCCTAGAAGACATAATGAAGCTTTTCACAGCAATGTTCCAACAACGTCCAAAACCAAAAAACCTTCCTCTGCCATGTTCTTTTGTATCTCAATATCTCGAAATTTCCTTCTCTATATTGGGGTCCATGCTAACGTCTGTTATAGCTTAAAGTAAATGGATCCAAGATTTTCAAGGTGTAGTATTCCACCCATGAAATTTTACGCCAATTTTATGTATGACTTCATTTAAACACAGGACAACATACAGATAAACTACAACACTTGTGTGAGACAAGACGTTGCTTTGAAACGCATGGTGCCGACCACCAGCACCCTCGCAAGAAGAAGCCCAAGGAGGGAAAAAGAAAACCAGACTTATATTTCGATCACTTAGTATGATTCCCGCCATTCATTCCCATCAGCCACCGCCCACAAAATCAGCGACAAGTACCTTCTAAACTGGGTGCTCGACGGCCAGAGTTCAAAGTCAAAAATTGAGGACGACGTGAATTAAATTGATTATTATAAATATAAAAACATTTAAATACTCTGTTGTCTCAACCTGTTATTGCAGGTAAACATTACACATGTCTTCATTCTAACCATTCTGCATAGGTACAGAATTTTTAATTTCTTCACCGTAGAAAAACCCTTGATGGATAATAAAGAGATAATTTTCTAATATATAGGAATTTATTAATATTTTGCATTTATGATAATATTTTGAATTTTATTATCTTAGATATTATACCATTTAAGAGATTTCCTAGTTATTGATTATTTTCCTGTTTAGAATTATATTCTTATTTAGTTTGGTTAATTTCACTTGTCAACTTTATTATAAAAACCCATTATGATATCACAAATTTTTTTCTTTGATGAATATCACAATTGAATATTGAATATTAATTTATTTTGGATAAATTCGTTTTTAATTTTTCGGTATATTTCTGATCTATGTTTGTACTCAATTTTTTGTCCTGCGCGGAATCTATTATGGGCATATGGCTCATTTTTTCTGAGAAAAACTAAAACTCTTTTAGACTTTTCACTGCCTTAATTCGTAGAGTTCCCGTAGTTGCTGGACTACACTATTACTATGGATTTTCTTGAAACTTGTAAGCCCAACTTCTCGAACGAAAATGATTTGTCAGCCTATTTAAGTTTTAGTAATGGAATCTTGGGGTGCCTGGGAAACAAATAATTCATTATCACAATATTTTTTTTTTTTATCATCGGGGAGCTCGATTAGGAACATTACAGTAAGGGGGTTCGACCCCCACCTATCCCCGGTCCTTTGGTGGCTTTGTTCTGTCCCCTTCCCCTTATAATTATGAAGAAAAACGAACAGCCAAAAAAGAGGGAGACCCATTTTTTGAGGAAAAATAAATAAAAAAAAACTTGAAGATTCGAAAAAATGATTTTTCATGCTATACTAAAAAAAACAAAAAAGTATGATTTTGCATCTGTCAAAAAAATCAACCGTAATCTTTTATCTTTCTCGGAAAAATCTACCGTAATCTTTGAAAAAGATAAAACATGTATGAGTGGAAACGTAATGGATATGTATTTATATAAAGATTTGAATTATTAAATTGTAAAAAATATATTAAATTAAAAAAAATAATTAATTAATAACCGTTTAATTAATTATATATCTTTCATGTGCCTACCCTTACGTTATTAAATAGTGACTATCATCTTAAAAAAAAAAAGTCACATTTCAAACTCACATTTAATGCTATTCTCCCCATCGGACAAGGATGCACTTTGAAATAATTTTTAAAAAGTCAGATTTCAAACTCTCTCTATTCTCCTCGTTTATGAGAAATTGAAAGGAGGAACGGTCAGAAAGAAAGGCGAGCTGCGTAAGCGAGCGAGAGAAAAATGGAGCGATTGAGAGAATGCGTAGAAGGATTAGTTGAATTCACGCTGGGCTCTCACGTCAACGAAACCCTAGATTTCGATTTAGGCCTTTCCAAGGACTTCTGCTCCAAGCTCCTTAAACCCGACCCCAACGACGCCGTTTCTCTTCCCGCCACCGCCACTTACGCCGGCCAAGGTAACTAATAAATTAAATTTCCCCCCGGTCTCCCCCCGGCGGGGGGTTTCCGTTTGTTTCCCGAGAAAAAAATATACATGTCAAGAAACCGAATCTTTTTTCTTGCATTTACCGGAACTGAGCTTGATAGATTAAAAGATTGGATCTTTAGTTTTTTTTTTTTTTTTTTTTTTTCTGTTTAACTTCAGGAAGATTTCTTCCACTTTTTTACACCAATGGTGCAGATTCTTTCAAAGGGGTTCCCCAATATCCCTTATTCAAGCGCCTCGCTTCTGCTCTTCACCAATCACTAATATCTGGAGCATTGTGCAGGACGTATGATAAGATAGCATTCCTCAAGGAAGATGTTTCCTTGATGCAGAGAGAAGAACAATGGAACAAGATTATTCAAGAAAAGGGTTCTGAACTAGTAAATGTAATAACTTTTTTTTTTTCCAGTTGTGATCCCTGAAGAAAGGACCAAAAAAAAAAAGTTGTAATTGGTACTGTGATTTCTTATTATATGTTTCTTTATTCTTTAATGTGGTATTGATCATCTTTTATGTTATTTTCATTTGCATTTACCAGATTTTGAGCTCTGCATCTTTTGAACTTCATGTTCGCGAGCCCTTCTTTTCACTTTTAAAAGGTATTGTCTTGTCAGTTTGTTTTTTACGGGCTTTTGTAACTTTTTATTTTTGTGTATGTACCAAAAATTTTTTTTTTTTTAATTTTTGGGTTGTTATAGATTATGCAGTCTAAGACTTATGTAATAGTGATATTGCATTTCGTGTAGATGGCATGAAAACAATTGAAGGAAGATGTGCTGGTGGCAAATACGATAGGTATCACTTACATAGGTTTTTGTGTATAGATGACTTGGCCTTTCACTGTGTGATTTCATCGGGTTAGAAGGGTACTCTATATTGGAATGACGAATGCTAGAGGAAATTAAGTATGCCAGGTACTTTATATGGAAAGATGTCTACAACTTCCCTGCCAGGACCTACCCCCAACCTAGAGTCGCTAGGTGGGGAAGTAAATTAGTCCTTGTTCATAAATTGGCTTCTCCGGTATTAAATGGGCCACTTAAATAGGTTTATTGTTTTGGCACAAAATATGATTAATACAGTATGGCTTGCATGAGCTCCCAGTAGTTTCGCGGAAAAATTATTATCGGGCATTTCCGCCAAACGTCTATGCAAGCTGACGAGTAAAATTTAAAGAAAGAAAGAATATTCCATTTACATGAAAACTGTGGATGTCACTTTGTCAAATTTCTGTGGTTTGACCAAACAGAATGGGTAGTAAGAATATTTTTTATATGTGTATGTGGCATTTCTGAGGTCCGTTAACCTATTGGTTGAGATTATCATTTGTGTTTCATTGGCTCAATAGTATTACCTGCATCCTTCTCTTCTTGTTGTGCTGCATAAAATAAGTGAGTTTGGGTTGTGATTCAACCTGATTCATGATTTTAGTTAATGGTCGAGGCACTTACGTGATAGAATTGGTGGCAAACTGCGGGGGAATTGGGTCTCTGTAATTTGTTGGCACACATGTCAGTGACAACTGTCTGTTGGCACCTTTAGAACAATAACATTGCCTCCAATTTTGATAACTAATTCTTAGGGTTATCTTGTCACATAGTGTTTGGTCATTGATTCCTTCTTTATCTCTCTTTGAGTTATTTATCGTCTCTTTATTCATGCAATAAACGGTTTTATGCAACTAATAAATGCTAATCAAGATCAATTACTCACTTATTAGAGGGAATTGAATGCATATAACCCCTCAAAAAGTGTTGGAAATGCATGTTTCATTGAAATTAACGATTTATGGAAGCATGGATACTTTGTTTAAGTTCAATTTGGGTTAAATAATTCATTAAAATGAAAGGAAATCACTTATTTGCTAGAAATAAAGTGATTTGTGTAAACATGGATGCTTTATTTAAGTTCAATTTGAGTTAAATAACTCATTAAAATAAAAGGAAATCACTTATTTACAAGAAATGAAGTGATTTAAATTCAATCAAGGCAAGGGGGCTTGCTTTTACTGAAACTGAGTCATCCTCTAGCTTTCATATATAATTTGATGATTATTTACTTTACTCAATTTCTCATGTTACTATATGGTTTACTTTGCTCTTAGAATCAAGCCAGGAGTCATGATTCTCTTTAACAAAATTATGGTACTTGAAGTTGAGGTAATGAGATGTCGTTGTATTTGTTATTTATTCTTGAGGAGCTTTATATAGCAATTTGGCGCTCTACAATTTAATCAACTTGCAGGATGTTCGCCGATATACTTCATTTTCCAAAATGTTGGAAGTAGAGTGTCTTGCAAAAGTCCTTCCTGGGGTTGAAAATATTGAAGAAGGTAATATATTTGTGCTATGGTGTATTTTGCATAAAACTGTTACCGTTGGTTGAGAGAAACACATTGATAAAATAGGTGAATCAATCTCTAGTCATATCCCCATTCTGTCAGGGATTTGTACTGCAGAATCTAAAAAGGCAGTATCCCTAAGAGAGAGAGTGAGAGTGTGTGTTCTCTGCCTCATGAAGCAAGTAGGCCGCCTGCAGGTTCCCAAGTGCTTGTACCTGTTTCTGTTATATGGAGAATCTGTGCAAAAGAAGAGATCTGAGATCTAACAAAATATGAGCTAACTTTCTAAGTGCACTCCGCTGATCGAGACTAAACTGTCGTTCATATGCAGCTCCTACTCTTTCATGCATGCCACATGTGGATAGGCTCGTAATGTTTTAATTTATTTCTGGTTTTCTCTATGGTCATTAACTGTCATTATCCCAGCATACTTGCCATACTTTGTCTATTTAAGGATTGATATTCTCAATCTTGGTTTGGAAGTTTCTCTAGTTCTTTTCTTTTTTCAATTGTAAGGCTTGCTATGTGAAAAGGAAATCTGTTCTAAAGGGTTATTGTTGGTAATTTCATTTTGAACTTATAAGGACAACCATTAATAGGTCTGGGTATATGTTAACATCAGGTGTGAAGATTTATCGGAAGTTTTACACTGAAGAAACAGAAACATCAAATGGTGTGATTGCAATAAGTGTGTCGAAACCAGTTGCTCAGCCATTCTTATCTTTGGCTAGCTTGCTGTTTGTAAGTGCTTACCAAACTTCTGAATTCATATGTTTGATTGAATGAGGATGTACATTTGAGGTCTGTTGATCCATTGATAAAAAACCACTTATATAGGTTGATACACAAACATGAAATGTTCATTTATCATGTTGACCAAGTCAAGATCTATGTTTCACAACTATGAATAGTCCGGCTGGATAGAGTATCTATGATTGAAGCATACTTAAGTCAATCGGCAAGTTTAGATACACTCATTGCCGCTGAATTGGATACCTTGAATCTTTAGTAATTTCATGAAACACTTTGGAACACCTGAAGTTGATAATTGATGGTGACAAAGAGCAGGACTGGTTTGTTGTTCAGCTGGAAAAAAAGTTACTTCAACCTTTGTGCTTAAATTGCTTGATATTTTGCAATTTAAAAATTTGGAAGCGTGTTATCTTCATCCTCTTCTTCCCCTCAGTTTCATTTTCATGTACTAGGATGGCCTCCATCACTTTTGGCATTTTGATACTCTATTGCTGCCATGTGCAACATTCTGGACGTGTATATTCCTGATGCAAAAGTTATCACTACTATGTACTCCTAAGAATTTATCTTTTTGATCTAGGAACTGAGCTATTGCGGAGTTCAACATTTACTGGGTCTTGCACATACTACTGGCACAGTTTCTGATACCCTTCCTCCTCCAAGATCAACGCTTCTTTCGTCCTTCATGTTGCCTTATAAGCCAGATGTAAGATTCTTTTGTCTTTTCCTCTGTCAAGGAACTACACATTTCTCTTCTATCCGTTATGTTTTCTTAAGCTTTAAATGGAAAATGCTTCAGATCAGAGAGGTAATTGGTTGATTTTCAATAAAAAAAAGTTGTCAAAATAGAGAAAGTACTTGGCAGTGATTGAAAAACTATATATCCGTGGAAAGCATGAGAGCATTAAGCTCTAAATGCATTAACATGCCTTGTTGATTCTCTTGTTCCACCGTATAACCATGCATCCTCTGGAAATTCTTATTCTTAGAGAGAAAAATCTGTAGCGCGTTGGACTTTGGGTTCGTATTATGCACACCAAATGGTGGCACGCCTGTATCTTTCTTTCGTTCTATTTCTTTCCCTTTTTTTGGGTCAAAGTCTTGAAGGAAATTATTGACTCTAATGAAATCATTGATATATTTTTGCACATTTATGTAAGCGTTTATCTTGAAATTTTAGTACCTTAATGTTGCCAAATTTCTTTGCCTCTTGACTTGAGATCAAAGGTAGCGCCGTAACTCACGGAGCAAGAGCCTTGGCAAAGCATGCTGAAAGAAGTGGCAATAAATATTGGGGTGTTCTCTGTGGAAATGGTGAGTGCCTATATATGTATGGCGACTGATTTTGGGACTTTTTCCTTATTTCCTGTCGCTTTTCTTGGGTGTGCTACATTTATTGATTATGCATCATCTTAATTATGCTGCTCTTAACCCAAATAAACAGGACCGGCCAAATAAACAATCCTTTTGGGTGTATTATAAAAGGTTTCATTTCTGATATACGAGGAAAAAAGTGTGAATTTACATCTCTATAAGATTTTATGCAATGATAAAGTTTCTTACTGCGTTGTTGCATATATTTTGCCAGATAATACTAAAAATAGGCTTGCAATGGATGTGATTGATCACCTTATAGTCTCCTGTTGCTGGTCAAATATGCATATCATTCCACATCGTGGAGTTGTCTTTGAGATAAGGGAGGCTGATGGATATGGGGCACGGTGGTCTGAGGATGGCACTAAGGTACTTTTAGCTTTCATGATGTGATTCTTTTTTTTGTCTATTGTAGGTGGAAACTGAAAACACGCATAGATGAATTTTTATGAATGAGGTGGGCTCTATGTTGTCAATCTGATTATAAAATTTTCTGCCCGATCGATGTGCCATTTCTTCGCTAAATAATATGTGACTTGATGACTTACTGCATGCCCTAAAGTGGTAAAATTTTCTGCCTGACCAAGAACTTTCTACTCTAATAGTCTCGAAATTCCTGAAGCACACTTACTGGTGCCATATGTGTCTGTAGAGACATTATAATGCTGCTTATTGCTGTTCAAGTAGCACGATTACTCTAATTTATCTTCTTATATGATTGTTATATGCATCTCCAATTGATGGATTGTTTATGCTGTTGGAAATAAAGCATTGGGCAGAGAAGAATAAAGTTCATTTGAGAAAGTTCCATGCATTATTCTTTTCATTCTTGACGAAGAACTTTAACCAAAAGAGATTATGATGTCTTACATAATTGCTGTTTGAGGATTTGACCCCGATTTTCTTGTTGTCTGAGCTTTTTTATCCTTATTTTCTTGCATTGCTGCCCAAAAATGTAATGGAACCTTTACTCTTCTCCATTTTGTTTCAGTTCATAGGATTCCTCGAGCCATATATGGAAGATGGTCACGCAAAGGGATGGAAGCATTAGTTGGCTTTTGAGGCAGTCATGCTGGCTTCCTTTTGAGGCTAAACATTACAGATTGCACGAGATTAACCAAGTCTGTGCTCTCCTTTTCGAAATCAGTCCCATCAACATGTCCTTTACAGTGCTTTCAGCTATTGTCTTAATTGCTACCTTTGATCTTCTGCTTCTCAGTTGATTTCATCGCGCACGAGTGTGCATGCGGGCATTCATGCACCTATATGTGGATAGTCAAGTAGATACTGGATTTTGATAAGGGTCTATCACAGAGAAGTGTTTTGACACTGATAAGCGTGTAATACTTCAACATATGCCAATGGTTGGAGGTATATCTGAGTGTTGTCAAGTGTCAAAGATTGGTCAAGGGTCAAAGGTCCAGAAAGGATTGGGCTCTTTTTGTGAGAGTTTCTGGTGTAGATTCCGCTACATCTGAAGCAGCACCAGCAAACAATACAACATTGTTGTCATTTGTCGTGCCAGTGCCTTGTAACTACCCAGCTTTCATTACACGACAGTTTTCCCTGTCTAGGATCACAGTCATCAATCTTTGGCACCAGCTGTCGCTGCCGCCTCCAGGTTCCTTTTCTTGCCCACAGGCTACAGCAATGTTATGGGTTGATTGACTTTCCTTTGTTGGAGTTCCTAGTTCAGTGACACGCCTAGTTATCTGCACTGCAGTCTTTCATTGAGGGACCTTGGGCTCTTCAAGTTAAAATGACCAATGCATGCCCCAAGAAACCATGTATTAAGGGTGTCATATCCTTAGATTGGGAAATGACTACTTGAGCCACCCAAATCACTTCATTGTTTCCTGTGTCTGTGTATGTGTGCGTGAAAGTGAAATTGCGGCCAATATTTCAGTTGGTATTTCAACTCCTGGTGATCATTTATTGCACTTGAAATTGTGCATTAACTGGTTCTCAAAAAAGAAAAAAAAAAAATTGTGTATTCACTGTCTGTAAGGATTTTTTCCGTACTATAATTTGTCTTGATAGGCTTTAGTTCCATCCAAAGGACCTCAAAAATAAAATGGATTTTATTATTATGAAAAATAGATGGCTGGATTTTTTTAAGTTGGATTAAAATGAAATTTAAGTGATATAGATAGTTAGATGATTAAAAAATTTTTTTTAAAAAAAGATAAACTGTTAAATGTTATATAATGAAATAATGGTCACTTAAATTTTATATAAAGTACTGTTTAATTAGTTGAGTTTTATTATTATTTTGTGGACTCTGTTTTAACCATTGGTTCCGCTAGATTACCGGATACTTTCACTGGAAAGAAATTCTTGAGGTCAGGTGATGATGCAACGACAACGATGATGGCACAATTCATGGATTGTGATGCCAATACTTTAATGGTGCTTGAAAGGAAGGTCTGCAGTGCATTTCCTTGACTCCTGTAACGACGTAAGGTCTCCGCTTTTCAAGCAACACTGCCTTTGACGCAAAGGAATTATTATGAAACTCGTGAAATCTCCATTATTGTATGAAATCAATTAAAATTAACTTGAGGCATGTAAACTTGTCACCGATTTTACCCATTTTTTGTTTTTTTCTTCTATTTTTTTTTTTCAGCTACTGCATCACTTGGAATATGTTCTCCTCCACGTTGGCCTGGTTTATTTTGATAGTAAGTACATGCATAAATGTTAAAATAGATTGCATTCAAAGGACAGCAAATGCTCCCGACAACTTTGAAATGATCATGACCGATGTTGGAAAACGTGGATGTGAAGAGAATGAATGAAATTTCAACGATTTGGCAGTTTTCATTTCATCTGTTCTCTGCGGAGCCATTCGCATTGTAGGAGGCTTTCGGGTGGATTTATTTGCCATCAAAAGCTGCATGAAATTGTTCAGTCACTAGGGGCACAAGCCAACCAAAGTGCTCAGTTTGGACAAAGACTTAGCGCACGAAAACATAACTGTCAAAGGAACCATCCTTTTCACAGAGATAATGAACGTAGTCTCTCTTGTTCATCTAACTTTCTGGTTCAATTTATGCCTGCTGCAGCTCAAGAACTGGAAATGAGTGCAATCAGAAGTGAAAAGTATGCAAAGCAAGGCAAAGGCGATAGGTTAAATGGTGTTTCCAGCATAATAGGCTCTCATACTGTAAGATCTCCATGTCACAATGGTGCAATGTGAATAGGTGGCTCGAACGCTCATACTATTTACTCGAACTCTTAGAAGTTGAACCATTGACAAGCACATAAGTAGGGAGTTTTGCTAATTAATGTTGCCAGACGAATTTTTCAAGGAAAGGGGACTATATCCTTTTATATTGCATTTAATTAATTCTAATTAACGATTTAATTTCTGAGTTATCAAAAGAATGCACTAGCTGTTATTTTTGTTACAAAGAAGCTAGATTCCATCTAGCCTAGAAGTTGTAAGTTCAAATTCCATCTCTCTTCACTTTTGAAAATAATTGGATTATAATTTAATACTTATAAAAAAAAAAGGAAATTGGTTTCCATTTTCATTTTATCAACATCAATTTGGGATTAAGTAGCCAAATACTCTTTGTTCACAAAAAAAAAAAAAAAACCAGTGCGATCAAGCAAGCAAACTTCTTTTTCGTACTGACTTTATAATTTTTCTCGGACAAACAGACTAGGTTGTTAAGAACAACCTTTTCTAAAATTTCCCATCAGATGAAAAGCTTGGAGTAGCCTCACAGTTCCAGCGTAGATATTTTAATTCTTGAGATTTGGCCTATTGAATTGGCTTCTTTTGCAGTTGATAATTGCACCAAAGTCACATATATTGCTCAGATGTCTATTTTTTACGATTCAAACAGCGACATACAACTTGTTAATAATATTATTTGAGCCCTTCATTTCAGTCACCCTCAGGAGGGCCACTTGTTGTAACAAATGAACGAACAATTTGTTTACAAAAAAAAAAAAAAAAAGAGCAATTGTTTAATATAAGTGTAGAAATTCATGCAAACGAGCGTATATGCGTTCAGATGCCTATGAGTCATTAGATCAAATGGTGGCACAATCAATATGGTTATCTTGTCTAGTAGGCTCAAGCACTCATTCAAACTTACGATCATTAATTTCCACAAATCAATTTCCCTTTTGTTAGAGTTTAATATGTAACTTACTTTCGGGCGGGCAATAACTTATTTAGATCCCAGTAGATGGGAGCATTCATTTGGAAAGTGAATATAATTGATTAGCTTATTGATTCAGAAAAACCATATTAAATGGAGTACCACTACCAAACTTATTGTTAAGGAAGTACAAGTGGGCATACAATTCATCTGATGACATATATTATTCATCTGCTTCACTGAAAAAAAAAATTCAACTATCCAATATGCGAATTTGATATTTGGCAAGGAAGTTGTAACAGCAAACCCTTCCCTATAGATTGTTTGACCGTTGTATTAGCCATTATATTATTATATATATAAAGAGAATAGTTATATATGACGGGGTAATTTTTTTCTTTAATAAAATTCACCACTTTTTTATTAAAATTTAAATTCAAAAATTTTAAAATAAAAGTCTAACTTTAATTATTAGAATATATATATATATATATATAGATATATATATATATATATATATAGAGTAAAATTTACATAAACGAGTTGACGGATTTACACACATCAAAGAGTATAAAAGGAACAAAATCGAGTATATGAACAAGGGATTTGTTGTTCCCTCGATCTGTGGCATGCACCTCAATTGTATGATATCGGTTCTTCTCGTTTACCGAGAAACTACCAAAACCGCCATGAGATTAATTTTGCTTACACAAGGACACTTGCTTTTTCGAGTTAATCAAAGTTTAACCGACGTTTATGTGGCAGGCCAGCCAGCTTTACTATAATGTCGATGAACATCAGGCCAAAAGTTGGAATAAAAATATACAACAGGACTCATGTCTGACACTACCATGTTGTACCTCCCAAAGCCTTTCATTTTCACCGTATAATTCCTACATGTCAAATTTTTGGGGATTACTATTTTAATTATCTTTTTTAAATGGGTGTAAGTTACTCATAATCTTATATCATAAAATAAGTAGAGTCTATTTAAATAAAAAAATTAAAAATAAGATTTAAATAATGTTAGATTATGAATTAATTTTATTCATTAAAAAAGAGAATAAAATTAACAAGCACTCAAATTTATACAAGGAAAACTGCATACCAAGAAACGTAAGCAAACTAGCTAGGCTAAAAGTTAAAGTATGGATTGGACCACATGTATATGGGAATTGCATGCCCACGAAGGATTGAAGGCCATATTTAATTTTTTTAAGCAAGAAGGAAAGTAATGTTAAGTAGCTTGGAATATGCAAAGAAGTGTGTTCCCTACATTTTCTCCAATGATTGGATTTGGATGGTGAAATAGGACCATCAACCTTGTCCATTTGCGACACCATTAGTGTGGAATAAACCACATTTAGATGCCATTTAATTTTGGATTTATTAATCTAGAACATTCAATTTTTTTTTTCATTCATTTTAAAATTAATATTGCTACCCGGCCCAATGGACTCCGGATGGGATATATTTAGTCAAATTTTATTAAATATAAATTCCAAACAGCCTCCTTCACGTACGATTTAGATGAAGGTTTGAGAAGAGGTCCCATAGCGGCAATTATTTAGTGAAATAACCATTTTGATAGTTCCTAATACACTCTTATATTTGCCCTTAAAGACACTGATAATATGTTATCTAGGAGACTTATATGAAGGGTGATCTACATTAATATTGTCATCAATGAGGGATGAATTTTAGAGCATCAGCTAGCTCATGAGAATTGATGACAATGACATATATTAAGGGGCTGCTAGCTAGTTATATGTTACTGAATTCACTGTATTAGAATAAAAAAAAATATTAGGTAGACAAGAATTTTTTGATTCATTATTAAAACAGGAGATACAACAATATACATTAAACGGTAATGATTATATGTTCAATAAATATAAACGTCTAATTAACAATTCTTGAAACATATATTCTAATAATAAATTCAAAATAATTATTAAGTGGATTATTAATAGTGATAATTATAAATATACACGTAATTAAAAAACTATATTTATACATATTTACTTTTAGCAACATGACCAAATGAAAAAAAAAAAAAAAGCATCCAACAAACGTATATTATCTCATTGTGTCATTCTGTCAAAAAGATTTTAGCTACTTGTTAAAATGAGACATTTATTATACTTTTGTGTTTCTATGAGTTGATTGTTCTCTCTCTCTTTCTCTCTTTTTCTCTCTCTCTCCTTGCTTTCTTTCTTGAGTTTTTAAATCAAATTAGCTTTAGCTTCTGAATGGCCTTTTTCTTTTGTTCTTTCTTCTTCTCTTTTCTTAAGCTTTTCTGTGAAAAGCATGAAAATGAACTTGACAGGCAACTTTAATTGGCCATTCAAACTTTAGACTGATGAGTCCTTTCTCCACTGCTTATATAATAAAGTTAAAAGTGCTTTCTTCTTACCTTGTGTTGCACATAGACACTAAAGTTGCACCTGAAAGTACACTAATTTTTAAAAATCTTTTATATCTAAGGTTTGAATGTGGGTTCAAGAGGATCAATCCAGAAATCCCTTAAAATGAATAAATTGACATGCAAACATCAGAAACTAAGAACATAACAAAAGAATCATTTTCAAGTTGAATATCTTATTAACAGGGGAAGTGATAATTTGTGCATTAAAATAGAGCAATAGGTGGTCTTTTAGTGAATATTTTACACCAATCGATATCTGGGTTGACTGGTTCGGTTAATTCTTAGTACCTTGTAAATCTGAGGAGTAGTAACTTAGCAGTTAAAATTAAAATTGCAGCACATTTTTTTTTCTGGTGCTCCCAAAGCAGATTCTCACACCGTGGGTTCAGGAAAAGGGTACTGAATGATTAAAGAAAAATGTTTATGGTCATATAAACAGTTATCCAGACAGTATTTAAATTATAATAATTAATATTTTTATGTAACTGTAATAATAAAATATTAAATGAAAAAATTATTATTTTTTTGGCTTATATTTTTTTTTTAAGTTGAATAAAATATATTAATAATTACAGTTTAAATATTATCTAAATAATTTTTTATTTGACCATATAATGAAACTCAATGATTAATTACCTGCGTTTTTTTACATAAAAAGACTACGAACTCGAACGTGTGACTGCAAACTCATGATAAAGTAATCTTATTACACCAGCTCGCCTTTCGCTTTAACTTTTCGATGCAGAAGCAATTTGCACTGTTGTTTCCCTGAAAAGTAAAATATGAGACTTGAAGCAAAGATTTCTTCAATCCAGTACCACAGATATAACCATTAGACTAAGTTCTCACTTGTAGTTCTCTTTTGCCCAATTATTAGACAATTGGTAATTTGGTACGATATAAAAAATGGACTACATCCGGCTACTGTTATAATACCATCATCCTTCTCAAATGGCAGCCTTGCACTCATATTCATAGTTTAATTGATGATCATTAGAGTTTATACAATTGCTAGGTAAAGTCACCAAGGCTCACAGAGGTACAATCATCTTAGATTGAAGTCAACAATCTTTTGTCGATTGTAATTAAGCATTATTGCATTTATCATCATCTCTTTGTCTGTGTTACCTCATGAAAATACATAGTTTGTTGTCTATCTCTCAACGCCACTCAGCTGCTTTTGAACAATAAGGATTCCCTGAGTATGTGACATTCCTGGGAAGGAACGTTCTATTTTCCTTGCCATAACCACTGTGATGGCATTTACCTACTGAATTTTTCTTCTGCAGCTATTTACCTATACATAGTTTCCATGTTTTCTGCTGTCCAAGATTGTTGGAATTTCATGATATAAAAGGATCAGTGACTCCAAAAGGCTTTTTGTGCCTCTCATCTTACCAGATAGCAGCCCCGAAATTTGGCTGACCTTATTGCAATCGCCCCCCATGTTTAATTTGGCTGAACTTGGTTGTAAGTTATCATGGCAAATCTTTCAGAGAAGTTGATTATTGAAAAAAGACACAAGCTATGTGGGATGTTTTCTGTCTTAGTACTAGATCACAAATATTCGTCAAAATTTGTCGTATAAATATTCATGAGTTCTCATTAGGTAACATGAATCCTTGTGGCAAGCATCATTTTAAACTAAAAGAAAGGAAAAATGTAATCTTTTCAGCTTACCGTACTTGTATGCATGACCCCTACTTTGTGGGGTAGGTGACTTAGTTCCTAGTATTTCACAATCTTGGTCAAGTCTTTTTTTTTTTTTTTTCGCCGGTCGATGGTAGTCTGTTGGAGAAAAAGAGGGTGAGGAGGGGATTGGGTTCTACTTCTGCCAATAAAAAATACATATTTTTTATCACTACAACTAAGATGGAATCTCCTTGATCATTGTCTTTGGACCGCAATTGTGCACTAATTATAGGTATTGTCTACTTCTATGTCTATAAATGTGTATATATATGTGTGTGTGTGTGTGTACATCAATATATGCGTAAGTATATACTCTACTTAGTTCAAATGGATGCCAAGGACTGCAGTCCAGAAATCAGTTTTTGGAGTTCATTATATTCTACAATCCTGATTACAAAAAGTTGCACAGCAAGACCATGGGCTTACCTGTCACTATAGTGTTTTGCCCAAGATAAATAAATATAGTTTTATTTTCACAATTAAATATTGCCTTCTGATGCCCAAGAAACTGATGCAATTTCTATAATTAACAAACTAGAGCATGACAATGACTCCCACAATATAATATTATGGCCTTCTATATCATAGCTTTGTACTTGACCATGTCTGACTTGGATGAAATTGATTGAGTACTGCAAAAAAAATAAAGGGGTCTCTCTAAGTCTAAATTAGAGTAGTTCCCCATCACATACATGGACATATCCCTCTTCAATCCAAAAGAAACACACACACAATTCTTCCCTTCCCATCAACAGAGCAATAATAATGATCAGATACCAGCAGCCATAGACATGCAAAGCAACATCAACAGCAACAGCAATAATCAGCCCCAGAATAGCCATACATCGACGAGCCGGTCATCGGATTCAGGCGAGCCTAGTGATTCAAGTAACAAGTGGGCAGCAAAGCTTCTCAGTGAGTGTGCAAGAGCAATCTCTGAGAAAGATTCCGGCAAAATCCATCACCTCTTATGGATGTTAAACGAGTTGGCCTCCCCTTATGGAGATTGTGACCAGAAATTGGCATCTTATTTCCTACAAGCTCTATTCTGTAAGGCCACGGAATCCGGTCAGCGATGCTTCAAAACCTTGACTGCAGTAGCTGAAAAGAGTCACTCCTTTGATTCAGCCAGGAAATTGATACTGAAATTCCAAGAGGTAAGTCCATGGACAACTTTTGGTCATGTAGCTTCGAATGGTGCACTCCTAGAGGCCTTAGATGGTGAAACCAAACTTCACATAATTGATATTAGCAATACCCTTTGCACCCAATGGCCTACTTTGCTCGAAGCCTTAGCCACAAGAAATGATGAGACTCCACACCTAAAGCTCACAGTTGTGGTTACCGTGAACCTCGTAAGATCAGTCATGAAGGAAATAGGCCAAAGAATGGAAAAATTTGCTAGGCTAATGGGGGTGCCCTTTGAATTCAATGTAATTAGTGGGCTAAACAATTTGGGAGAGCTTACAAAAGAAGGACTGGGTGTTCAAGAAGATGAAGCCATTGCAATTAACTGTATTGGGGCATTGAGAAGAGTTGATGTAGAGGAAAGAAGTGCAGCGATCCGAATGTTCCAATCGCTTAACCCCCGAGTCGTGACGGTTGTTGAGGAAGAAGCTGATTTCAGTAGCACAAGATATGACTTTGTCAAGTGCTTTGAAGAGTGTCTTCGATATTACACCCTCTACTTCGAGATGTTAGAAGAGTGCTTTGTCCCAACTAGCAATGAAAGATTGATGTTGGAGAGGGAATGCTCAAGGAACATGGTTAGGGTTTTGGCTTGTGATGATGCTGAACAAAGTACTGGAAGTGGAGGTGGAGAAGGAGGAGAGTGTGAGAGAAGAGAAAGAGGAAGCCAATGGTCGGAGAGACTCCGGCGAGCCGGGTTTTCTCCGATGGGATACAGCGCTGATGTAGTGGATGATGTCACTTCTTTGCTCAAGAGATACAAAGCTGGATGGTCACTTCTGCTACCACAAGGAGGAGAGGAGCCTTCAGGGATTTACTTGACATGGAAAGAGGAACCTGTGGTATGGGCTTCAGCATGGAAACCCTAGCTAAAAGGGTTTTAAATTAAATTTGCTAATTAGCCAAGCAAATTGCAAGGATTCAACCACATCATCATCACCCATTTCCCCATTCACTCTCCAAAGAGAAGGAAAGGGCTTAATTATTAGCAAGCATGGTGGCTTTGTGGAGTATGCCACTTTTGGTTATTGTTTGGTTGATATATTCACCATAATTCATGCATATTTGTAGTTCATATATCTGTAGTAGTAGTACTACTACTGTGTAACCAAATTTCTTGTTTTGTTTTTCTTTTTCATGTGCTTCCTTTATGCTTGGGAGTTTGTGTTGCTTTCTTTCTTGCTTTTAGATCAGTGTATTTGTTTGAAGGTGTTTGCACTTGTGCCTCTTTTCTCACATTCCTTGCTATCCATTTCCCTTTTGGATTCCTTCTGTTCAGTATCTTTCTTCCCATCTCTTTGCGGGTGATTTGTCACCGTAGAAATCATAATTTTCTTTATTGAATCCATTCAATTTTATTGAGGATTAAGATGTCAACTTGAAAAGAGTTAAAAAGTTAGAATTATATATATTAGGATTAAGCATCTGCCATTTAGCCAACAATATATATATATATATATATACACGACAGTTATGAGCTATTGCAACTACCTAATATTTTTGTAAGTCTCACGATTATAGTTAAATTGGAGTACTTTTTTAAGAACGAACAGGTTTCAAATTGAAGCCTCTATGGTGCTAAAAAGAAAAAAACTATTGCTATAATTTATGACCATAATCTAATTTAGTTGGATAACTTGGACACGGAAATTAAAAACAATAATATCAACAATACTTATTGAAGTATAATTAAATTGAGGAGCTCTCTCATTAATTTGAATCTCAATTCAATTCTATTTAATAATTTTTTAACAGCCATTTAATAGTGCTTTTATGTCATTTTTTTTTTGGCACGAGTGTACGGACAGAGGAAATTGGTCAGAAGAAGTGTCAACAATACAACGCTATTACTGATTTCTGCAACAAGATTGATAAAATATACAACAAAAATCATCGCGTTATTTTTTGTTGCAAAAAAAATCAACGTTGTTGCAGAAATATTCTTTGTTATTGCATTATTGACACTTCTTCTGTCCTCCTCTCTCTGGCCGCCAATCTTTTTCCTTTTTTTTTTACTTCATCCATATTTTTGCATTCGCATGTCATTGTACTAATTGGGTACGATCACGTTCACATGCCACAATTATTTAAAACCTTGTGTGCATTCTTCATTCCCTTATTTACTCCATGTTTAGAGCTTCTAGTTATTGGAATGTGTTTAGTAGAATTTCCCACAAATTAACAAAGGAGAAACAGATACAGAAACATGAACTTCCATGGTAGTAGCTGGTGGACAAAGATTTTTGGATAGTTGTCCTTGTTTTCAGCTCCACTTTCCTATCTCCGTATGAAAGGAAGTAGAAAAAAAAAAAAAACAGTAATTGTCCAGGTGCTTACTAAAATATTGCATATCAACCTAGCTATAAAATACATATCTGGCTCCAGCAGGCAAGAATTTAAATAGAAAAGAATATATAAATAACTCCAAAAATCCAATTAATTAATTTGATGACTCAGAAATGATGGGTGGCCTGCGTCAGCCCTTTCTATGGTTTTTGTATGATTGACATTTTTTGGAAGAATATCAATGATTTTATTTTAATTTCTTAAGTTCAGATATATGGAAATCTTTCGTCAAAAAAAAAAAAAAAAGGATACATGGAAATCTTTTTTCTTTATGGTAAATCTTTTTTCTTTCTGGTAAGTGACAAACATATGGAATCCTATATATCCTAGATTAGCATTAATTAAATGCGTATAATTCAATGACATCTTGAATGATTCTCAAGCTTAACTCATTAAATCAATTCCCGAGGACAAGGTTTTGGTCCTTTTGTGGTCGTGCCTTTGGACCCAAGTGGCCAAATGATGTCAAGAGCAAGTGGATGGAAAATGACGCCACATCTAATAAAAGTAGAGAAGATGTTGACTCTAATGCATAACAAGAAATTCATCAAAGCCTAGAAGTGAGTTTACAAATTGTTGCGAGTGGCCTAATTTTGATTAAACTGGCTTATAACGCTGACAAATTTTTTTAACTAAAAAAAATATATTCATATGATTCATTAAAACAATATTTTTTCAATCAACAAGAAGATTAATTATCGTTATCAATAATAATAAAATTAAATAACTTACCATTATTAGATCATCGTCATGGTAAAAAAAAAAAAAAGAAATATGGGTGGCACATTATAGACTTATTAGAAAAGATTATACTATTTCATCACACACAGTGAAAAATGGTCGTTATATTGAACTACTAAAAAAGTATATTCCTGAAACTAATAAGAATTAAGAAGGTACTCTCACAATTATATGAAAGTAGATATATATTTAATTTTATTAAATGCTTGGACAAAAATTTAAAACTATGATCTCATAATACAGACGAATTGTGGTTAGATCATAATACAGACGAATTGTGGTTAGATTATAACGATCCGTTGTATTAGATCATTTTCCTGTGAAACACAAAGCTGCCGTTCCTAGCACATTTGACTTTGTTATTAATTATAACGATCATCTTCATTGCCAACCAGGTGAATTTTACATTCATAAAACTCCCTTTGAACACACACACAGACACACAAAATACGTATAGGTGCTCACACACATTGATATAATATAAACAGGTAATGAGTTTAATTTCTTACTCTTTCTCTTCTCAATTCAATCATCGTTTTAGGATTTTATGTTTGTTGTTTTATGATAACTGCAAATTCTTTCTCGCATTATCATCACTTTCCTAATAAATTGGCATGAATTTCTTAGTAAATTATTGTGTTAACAAAAAAAAAAAAAAACATAATGGATCCGAAAGTGAAACAATTTAATAATTATTATTTGGAAAAAAAGGAATGAAAAGGGACAGGTTTGTGAGGAAAAATAGATAGCTAGATTGACATAAAGAGGATGAAAAAGGAATCGGGAAGAGACCTTGGTGGCAAACAGATGAGTACCAACTAGATCCCATGTTTGCCTTTATGTCTCTAGAGTGATTTGAATAGCATATTTGCTTTTAATTGCCACACACATGTACTGACTTTTGGCCAACATTACCTAGTGGAAAACCACTTTTCCAGATTTAGATAAGACTTGCATTACCGATTTTAAAATTTCAACAAATATGATTTAAATATGAGATCATCTTATACAATTATAATAATTATATATTTGTAGAATTGTATTACTTATCGTTTTAATTTTTCGTATCTTGGTAATATTTTTTAAAATATATCTTTACGTTTTTGTTATCTAAACGACAATTATTACACATGCAATTGCGTCATCTGTTTGGACGTGGATACACGTAAATGATGTTTGGTGGCCCTTCTCTTTCTTTGCTTGCATAGCAATTATTGGATTGTTCCTTAAATTGTTTTTGAACCATATAAAAGTTTA